>CM027122.1:53565170-54765170 GCA_015476505.1 Urochloa ruziziensis | reverse complement strand
AGTCTGATCAATTTTGGGAGGTTTTTCATGAACAGACGCACAGTATTTTTTTTCATTCATTTTGTATTCTTTTAGGACACATTCGTAATGGAAGCGTATCGCACCACTGATGTAAATTGGGCATTGTTGTTAGTTTCTTGTCTCAGTCTCTATGCTACCTGCTCGGTGGATTCTTTTTTGTGCAAAGCACACTTGAGATAACATAGACGCTGCGTTACTTCAACAAAGAGTCCTTGTCTGGTAGAGTAGAACGGGCCCGCATGCCAGCGACAGATTCATTTGGTCCAACACCCCCATGACAAGGCCATAACCCATGGGCCATGGCCACCGATCCTTCCACACCCGCCGCCGCCGCCTTCGCCGGCGACGCGAACTTCACCGAGCCATGGAGTGCGCGGGTGCGCACCCTAACGCGCCTCGGGCGGCACCGAGAGGCGCTGGCCCTCCTACGCCACGGCGACCCCTCGCCGCCGCCGCACGCGCTGGCGCTCACGTCCGCGGCGATCTCCTGCGCCGCGCTGTCCCTCTCATCCGGCGTCGCTCAGATACACGCCCTCGCCGCCAAGCGCGGCTTGCTCCCCGCCGCCGACGCCTACCTCCTCTCCGCTGTACTCACTTCCTACTCCCGCCTCGGTCGCCTCCCGCTCGCCCACAAGCTTCTCGACGAAATGCCCCTCGAGTCCACGCCCCAGACCACGCTCCGCACCGCGTTCAACTCCGTCATCTCCGGCTGCGCGCTACACGCCCTGCCGGCCGCGTGCTTCGCCGTATTCCGCCGCATGCGCGCCGCCTCGGTCCGCTTCGACTCCGTCACCCTGCTCGCGCTCGTCCCGGCTGCGCCACCGGGCGCCGTGCCGCAGCTCCACGCTCTCGCGGCGCGGGCCGGGCTCGCCGCCGAGACTTCCGTGGCCAACTGCCTCGTGTCCACGTACGCGCGCGGTGGGGCGGCCGGCGCCGCCCTCGCCCGACGGGTGTTCGACGAGATGCCGGCGGCCTCGCGGGACCTCGTGTCGTGGAACGCCGTGCTCTCGGCGCACGCGCAGAACGGCCTTGCCGTCGACGCCCTCGAGCTCTACCGCCGCATGCGCGGCCCGGACGGCGGCGGGGTGGAACCTGACGCCGTGACGCTCGTCGGCGTGCTCTCATCCTGCGCGCACCTGGGCGCCCGCGGCGTGGGCTTCGACGTCGAGCGCTACGTGCGCGAGAGGCTCCCCGGCTTCCGCACCAACGTGCAGCTGTGCAACGCGGTCATCAACTTCCACGCACGCTGCGGCAGCTTGCCTCGGGCGCAGAAGCTGTTCGACGAAATGCCCAGGAGGACTATCGTGTCGTGGACGGCGCTGATCACCGGGTACGGCATGCACGGACACGGCGACGTCGCCGTCAGCCTCTTTGAAAGGATGGTGTCAGAAGGTATCCGCCCGGACAACGTCGTGATGGTCGGCCTCCTGTCGGCGTGCAGCCACGCCGGGATGTACGACGAGGGGCGTAAGTACTTCTCAACAATGGAAAGCGCCTACAAATTGCAACCAACGCTGTGGCACTACACCTGCATGGTGGATCTCCTTGGACGCGCTGGGCGACTGGAAGAGGCAAGAGAGCTCATATCATCCATGCCCATGCCAGCCGACGGCACGGTCTGGGGTGCCCTTCTTGGAGCGTGCAAGATACACAAGAACGTGGAGGTAGGGGAGGAGGCCTTCGAGCGCATCGTCGAGCTGGAGCCGAGCAACGCGGGCTACTATGTGCTCATGTCAAACATATACGCCGACACGGGGCAGCTGGACGGCGTGGCGAGGGTGCGGGCGATGATGAGGGAGCGCGGGCTCAAGAAGGAGCCCGGGTGCAGCTACGTCGAGCACAAGGGGCGGGTGCACCTCTTCATGGCAGACGACCACTCGCACCCGCAGGCCAAGAGGATCTACGAGCTCGTGATCCGGCTGGAGCAGATGGTGAAGGAGAAGCCAGGAGTGAGGGAGAACGGGGCGGCAGAGGGGCATGTGGAGAAGGCGGCTGCGCAGCCGGTGGTCGGGTTTCACAGCGAGAAGTTGGCTGTGGCGTTTGGGTTGCTGAACACCGAGGCCGGCAGTGAGATCGTGGTGATTAAGAACCTCAGGGTGTGCGGGGACTGCCACTTGTTCTTGAAGGCGGTTTCGGGGATCGCCAACCGAGCGTTCCTGGTCAGGGACGCCAGCCGCTTCCATCGCTTCGAGGGTGGAGTTTGCTCCTGCAAAGATTACTGGTGAAGGACCTTGTGCTCTCTTTGGGAAATCGTTTTCTGCGAAGCTTCAGAAACCGACGCCCATAAACTTCAGAGCACAGGCGACGACTAGCAGAAGAAGAAAGCGCTACTTCGAATGAGTTGATACAAGAGACGTACCAATGTAAGCTGACAACTGTTGACGTCGTCGATGTTTCCTGCTAACTTCCAAGAAGAATCTGAGGAAGAGGAGCGCAACACTGATCATCAGGAAACTAATTTGAAATCTCTGCATCACGAGGAGGGAACTACTCTTCCGAATCCCGTCTGAATAAGCCGTTGGAGAAGGAAAGCTTAGGCGACAGTGCAAAGGCACTTTCGCTCAAAGACCATCAAGGGTGTACAGCCACAATCCGGTTTCATCTTGCATTGTACTCTACCCTGTAGTGCACATTTCCACAGCTACACAGAAAGGCCACATTCAAAGAGTTTGGAACAATTTCTAGTCTACAGAAAACAACATAATTTGAGGTGCATTGGTGTTGTACTGGAGTACATGTTTCATGTCAACAAATAAATATACGTTTAATCTTAGCAAAAAAGAGGATTGTTCAAGTAGTAATCAAGCCAAAATAAGGCAAGAGCAATATATTAAGATGATTGTAGCTGTGATGTACATATATTTTCTGAAGCTACTTAACACACAACGGTAAAACAATACTAGCACATTGGTCAAAATCGTGTCCATATAAATGCTTTGGCTAGTTTACAAAGAATGGTATCCTGGACAGGCTCAGAAAGCAAAGGGGAGAAAAGAAGGAAAAGAGCAACTTTGCATTCTTGTACAACACTTGATACCGCAAGACGTCACATCCCAGTTGAGGATGTCCTTCCTATTCTTTGGGCACCAAGTTTTGGTTGTGCCGGCTTCGTCCCCCGACCCCTACCTGATGAAGCCAAGGGTCTAGCTTTGGTTGATGGTGGAGGTGCTGCAATCGCACCCCATAGGTCGTCACTGTTCGCTGCAGGTGCCTTCAAAGGCTTCCCAGATGTTTTTGGAGCAGGTGCCGCTATTGAACCCCAGAGATCATCCTCGTCATTATGTGACGTTGACGGTTTGATGTCTGCAGACTTTGATGCACTTTTGGGTGGTGCAGCAGCTATAGGACCCCATAGAGGATCATCTTCTGATTTTGGTGCTTTAAGTTGATGTGATTTGGCTGATGCAACTGTGTTTGAAAAAATCAATAGAAGAAAAACAAGAATTAGAGATCTTCAGAATTAGATGGTTATTTTAATAACCAATTAGCTCAGTACCATCACAAGGATGTATGCTGGAAAAATGGAAATGCCATCCAATGTGAAGTTGAGAGCTATATGTAATTGACACGTATTGGGAAGTAATTTCTCATTTGATGATCTTTGCAATGGTACTAAGTAATATTACCTTTTACTACTGTTTTTAATGAAAGTTGATCACACAACCAATGCACTCGACAAAAGCAAACTTACCTGCTTGCTTTGGTTGCACCACTGGACGTTTCTGAGCAGCTTGTATGTTGGATAGAAGAGATGGTGATGCCTTATCATCAAACGGGTCAACATCATCCCATCCTTCTTTATCGCTACCATTCTCCTCATGGATATTGTCATCCTCGAGCTCACCCCATCCATCTACTGAAGACCTTGCTGATGCCGGTGCAGCTTTATCAAGGGAGCTGGATGTGGATGGTGCATACCCTGCAGTAGAAGCTTGAGTACCTGTCACCATAGAGTTTATACTCAATTGTAGATCTTTCAAAGTGAAAACAAAACAAATAGAGGTGTTCACAGTCAGAACAATAACAAAAATAAGGCCCTGTTTGTTTTAGTTTGCGGACCGTGGATTGTAGCTTGTAGATTTGTCACCATTGATATGTGAAACTTCCAAAGATGATTTATATAAAAATCGTATTCAAAGATTCATCCATTGAATTTCATTCATAAAAATAGTCAGATGCATCTAAAAAACTAGTCAATAACAACAAATTAACAAGTATCGTGGGGGTACTTTCTTAATCCTCTTTTCAAACATCCTTTATGCATGTGAGAAATGTGGTGATGCTAAGGGACTAAAGCAGATGGGAGAATTAAGTTGCCAATACCTGGGGTGGCAGCCGAGGTTGCTGAAACTTGAGAATTACTGGCATTTGCAGTAGATATTGAGCCATGGTCAGAAGCTTTACCCTTTTGAGTAATAGAACTCATGGCCCACCTGGATTTAGACGAGTTTAGATTAAAAATCCAGTAGATAGAATATAAAATTAGACTAAAATAACATATCATGCAGCATTGAGGTGACTTTTTAAAAATGGCATATGTTTTTCTACTGTCGCGTAGATCTTGGCACAGCACATGATGATACATGCATGTAAATATATTACTGCCACTCAGAAGTTGAGATTGCATTTGGGCTAAGCTTTCAACGAGAAAATAACTAGTTACCAGTGTAGATGATTTGATTAAGAACCAAGCCACCCACCCAAATTAATAAATAATATTTCTTTTCCTTTTGGCAGCCAACATAGAGGTAAGACAACTTACCCAAGTAAACCTGAATTTCCAGTATTTAACTGAACACCAGTACTTTCCGCCACCATCGTGTCTCCCGTGGTAAGCTACACACAAAGTTGAAACATCAGACAACTTAGAAACAGCAAAATTAACAGAACAGAAAGGTAAAGTAGAATATTTCTACTAGTAAAACTTGACAAGAGATGAAATTAATGTAAAAGGAGCAGTTCTACAAGCAGTGAAGTACCAAAACCCTTAAATCAAAATGCAAATGAGATTTCTGAGGATCCCTTCCATTTTTGGTAGGATCCAGAACCAATTGCAGTGATGCTTTTAGCATGTGTTTTCAAGTAGGTATTGTCCAGAACTCCATATGTATATTTTTATTAATTTTTACCTTCTGCCTTAATCCCGTCTTAGGACAAGAGATGCTTCAGAACATAAAAAAGAAATACAATCCAAACTGTTGTCGCTAGTAACCCACAAGAATTGCAAAGGTCTGGTCCACCATTAAAAGCAAAATATTCGTAGGCTAAAGTGATCCAGCAAAGCGGATAAATAATAAACTAGACATGCGTACCTTTTCATGGTGTTGCTTTGCTATTTGCAAGAACTGATCGGTAGCCTTAAAAGCCTTGGTTCGCACATCACTGTAAAAACATCACACGGTTTGTTTTAAAGATAAAATCACCACACCATCATACAGAAAAGTATAGCTAGAAATGTAGTGTTAGAAATGGGATGCCAATTTGGAATCAACCACATGCCACCTATATTGTTTAACTTCATTTCTTACATTAAAACTTCTATTTAAAGTGGAAATGCACCCATCAAGCAATTTTACTTTAGCAACTGCAGAGTGCTCAAACAATGTCGCTATGCATGGAATGAATGGGGAGGGGGGGGGGGGGGGGGGGGGGGGGGTAGCTCTGGTGGACAGATGAATGGTACCATATCGAAACATGGAAGGAATGGTGCCATGATTGTATTGCCCAACATTGCTCACTAGCCTTGAAGTGAGGAGAGTCAGTTTGGCAATACCTCAAAAGCAAGGAAATCCTTGCCCACCTTGAACAAATTCAAACCAAGGCTTTATTTACTAGAGACGTGGCTTTTGAGCCTTGGTGGTGCATTGGAAAACTTGGACTCCACCAAGCTCAAAGTCATTTGGCTTGACATCCATAATCGTGTTGGAAGGCCGATCGACTGGAGTGCAGGGGAACAGTACCCAAAATCTTGAACACTATGTGACCATGAAAACAGCACAATTCATCCCTTTCTGACCAGCGTGTTCTGAGAGCTGAACTGCATATGTGATATCCGGTCTGGTGAAAGTGAGGTAAAGCAACGCACCAGCAATGCGCTGGTAAGCAGTCGGGTCAGCAACAGGAGCACCCTCAGCAGCCGGAAGCTTGGCCTGTGTGTCGACCGGAGTGGTACAAGGCTTGCAATCAGTCATCCCAGCTCGCTCTAGAATCTCAAGGGCATACTGACGCTGGTGAAGGAAGAGACCAGAGGGGCGAGACTCAACAGTGACACCCAGAAAGTGATGGAGCTCACCAAGATCCTTCATCGCAAACTCCTGCTGTAATGACTGAATGATGCGCTGAAGCAGAGGCTGACTGGAAGCGACCAAGATGATGTCATCAACGTAGAGTAACAGATAAGCAGTCTCAGAGCCACGGCGGTAGACAAACAAAGAGGTGTCGGACTTGCACTCTGTGAACCCCAACAAGACAACAAACGAGGTGAAGCGAGAGTACCAAGCCCGTGGTGCCTGCTTCAGACCATACAGTGACTTGTTGAGGCGGCAGACAAGATCCGGACGACTGGAGTCCACAAAACCTGCTGGCTGGCTGCAATATACTGTCTCTGTCAAGGTGCCATGTAAGAAAGCATTCTTCACATCCAGCTGATGTACGGGCCAAGACTGGGACAGAGCAATGGAGAGAACTGTGCGAACTGTCGCAGGCTTCACCACCGGACTGAAAGTCTCATCATAGTCCACACCAGGCCGCTGTGTGAATCCCCGGAGAACCCAGCGAGCCTTGTATCGATCCAAGGAGCCATCAGCCCGACGCTTATGCGTCCAGATCCACTTGCCGGTGACCACATTGCAACCAGACGGACGCGGCACGAGGTCCCACGTCTGGTTGGCAAGAAGAGCCGCGTACTCCTCCTCCATCGCCCGGCGCCAGTGAGGGTCAGCAAGAGCCTCACGGACAGAGGAGGGTACCGGAGAGATCCCCGGCTCTCCCCCGGAGGTGGAGAGAGCCGCAGACCGAAGAACACCAGCAGCCCGCCGCGTCACCATGGGATGAGAGTGACCGGGATCCCGATGGATGACAGGCGGGTGGTAGACCACCGGATCTAGACGCGCGAGGGCCCGAGGCGGGGCCGGCGGGTCCGGTGGAGACGGGGGCCGGGGCGACGGCTGCTGAGCCGGCACCGACCGTCGAGTGTAGACTCGAAGAGGCTGCGCGAAGCGCGCAGGAGGGGGCGCCGGAGCCGCGCGTGGCGCGGGAGGGGGCGCCGGAGCCGCGCATGGCGCGGGAGTGGGCGACGGGGCCGGGGCCGCGCGTGGCGCAGGAGGGGGCGACGGGGCCGGGGCCGCGCGTGGCGCGGGAGGGGGCGCCGGCGACGCACGTGGCGCGGGAGGGGGCGCCGGTGCCGCGCATGGCGCGGGAGGGGGCACCGGTGCCGCGCGTGGCGCGACAAAAGGCACCGGAAGTGGTGTCGGTGCACCAGGGGAACCTGCAGAAAAAGGATATACAGAAATAGGTGGCTGAACCACCGGGTCAGTCGAAAACATAGAATCCAACTGAGGGTCAGGAGTCGGTGTGGAAGAGGTGGAGTAGGGGAAATCCGACTCGTCAAACACAACGTGTCGGGAGATAAGAACACGACGGGAGGTGAGGTCAAAGCAGCGATACCCCTTGTGGTCTGGGGAGTACCCAAGAAACACACAACGGGTGGAACGAGGAGCTAGCTTATGAGGAGAAGTGGCAGAGGTGTTTGGATAGCACGCACACCCGAAGACACGAAGATGGTCATACCGGGGAGAGGTGCCGAAAAGAGCGTGGTGAGGGGTGGGAGCGGGACACGCAGTGGAGGGAAGACGGTCAAGGAGGTAGGTAGCAGTGTGTAGTGCCTCGGCCCAGAAGCGGGCCGGAAGAGAGGCCTGGAGGAGAAGAGTACGCACGACATCGTTCGTGGTCCGAATCATACGCTCAGCCTTGCCGTTCTGAGGAGAAGTGTACGGACAAGACATGCGCAGCTGAACGCCCCGAGATAGGAAGAAGTCCCGGGAGGCGCTGTTATCGAACTCACGACCGTTGTCGCACTGAACAGCCTTGACAGTGAGACCAAACTGCGTGGAAACCCAAGCAAAGAAGTGTAAAAGGGTGGGAAAAGTCTCAGACTTGACACGTAAAGGAAAGGTCCAAGAGTAGTGAGAAAAATCATCCACAATCACCAGATAGTATTTATAACCAGAAATACTGAGTACAGGTGAAGTCCACAAATCACAGTGAATGAGATCAAAGGCATGACTCGCATGTGAAGAAGAAGAAGAAAAAGGAAGTCGAACATGACGACCTATCTGGCAAGCATGACAGAGGTGCTCATCAGTAGTCCTAGTACAAGGGACAGCTGCACTACGACTAAGCTGAGTCAAAACGTCGCGGCCGGGATGACCAAGGCGACGGTGCCAGGTAGTAGAAGGAGCCATGACGAAAGCCGGTGAGGTAGTGGACGCAGATGAAGCAGCAGAAGACGGAAGGCGAAGGGTGTAAAGAGGACCCGAGCTCTCACACCGGAGAAGAGGACGTCGGGTAGCCAGATCCTTCACAGTAAGACCAAGAGAGTCAAACTCAACTGTACAAGAGTTGTCAGAAGTGAATTGGCGAATAGAAAGAAGATTATGAACCATTTGTGGGGCAACAAGAACATTAGGTAAAAGAAAAGATCCGGAAGCATTGCCCATAGAAGTGACCGGAAGACAGGTCCCATTCCCAACCATGATAGAAGAAGGGTAGGAAGGGTGAGGTGGGTAAACGGAAGAAAGAATACCAGCGTCCGGCGTGGTGTGGAACGAAGCACCCGAGTCAGCAATCCACTCGGCACTGACTGGCGGTGTCAGCCCCATGGTGCTGAAGGACTGAGCCAGAGAGGCGGCATCCCACCCGCCAGCCCAAGTAGGAGCCTGGTAGGGCTGAGCGGGTGGCGTCCAGGTGGGTGCATATGGCGTAGCAGGTGGACCCCAAGTAGTCAGGCCCGGTGGCGGAGGGGCGGTGAACATGGCTGTAGGAGGACGAGCCACCCCCCCCGGAGCCGAGAAGGGCCACATGGAGATGCGCCCTGACCATGGGTGGGTGAAGGATGGCCAGGGTGCCGCTCCCGAAGCCGTCGGAGGAGAGGAAGCCGGTGGTGCGCCACCACCACGGCCCCCTCCCCCACCACCGCCACCACCACCACCACGGCCCCCACCACGCCCACCACGACGACGGCGCCCGCCACGGCCTCCGCCACCCCCGCTTGGCCCGGGGGGAGGAGCACCAAGAAGCGAGGTGGCAGGCGGGGTGGCTGGCGGAGCTGGTGAGGCTGGCGGAGCAGTGACGAGCGCGGTAGAGGTGGACGAGGAGGACGCGTCAGGCGTGAGGCCGCGGGAGATCTCGTCGAGAGCGAGGTCCTCCCACACCTCCTTGAACGTGGGGAACGGCCGCTGTCGTGGAATCCATGTCCGCAGGAGGGCATAGTTGTCGTTGAGCCCCCGCAGGACATGGAGGACCAGGTTCCGGTCGCTCACCGGGCAGTCGAGGTTGCGAAGATCGTCGGCCATGCCCTTCATCCTCCGGCAGTACTCGCTGACGGAGAGGTCCCCCTGCGTGAAGTTGCGGAACCTGGCGTCGATCCGGAGCGCCCGATGCTCGGCGTTGCCGAGGAACTGCCCCTCGACAGCGAGCCAAGCCTCGCGTGCGGTGCCCCCGGTAGAGTGGGCCATGTCCTGGAGCTCTAGGGAGATCGTCCCAAAGATCCAAGACACGGCGACACTGTCCAGGCGAGCCCAAGCCTCGGTCCGAGCCTCAGGAGGGGTGTCGACGAGGACGTGGTCGTCCAAGGCGTAGCGGCGAAGAGCGAGGAGGACCTGGTCCCGCCAGCGTCCGTAGGAGGTGGACGTGGGGTCGAGGACGACGGTGACCAAGGCCCGGATGTTCTGGACCCCGGCTGCCTGGAGGTGCAGCTGAGCGACCATCGGGTCGGTCGCGTCGTAGCGGGGAGCAGAGGCGGTCGCGGGTGCAGGAGGCGCCTGGTGGGAGGAGGAGGCGCCCACGTCGGTGGCGAGAGCGACGGGCTGAGTGCCGGTGGTGACGAGGAGGAAGTGCTCAGCCTCCGCGATCTGGCGAGCGAGGACGTCCGCCGCCGAGCGCTCGCGCTCCCAAGCAAGGGCAGCAGCACGGACACGCTCCTCAGCAGCCGCGGCCTCGGTCTTAGCCGCAAGGAGGGCAGACGCGAGGGCGGCAGATCCGGCGGCGGCGTGGTGGGGGCCCAGGCCCTGGCCCAGGCCCAAACCCGAGCCCATGGGCCGGATCTGGGTCACACCAGAGCCCAGATCGGCACCCAGGGGCCGGATCGGGCCCAGGTCGGCACCCAGGGGCCGGATCGGGCCCAGATCGGCACCCAGGGGCCGGATCGGGCCCAGATCGGTCCCCTGAGTGCGGATCGGGGCGGAGTATGGCGCCAGAGGAGGAACGGCCACCAGGGGGGGCGCCGGAGGGGGCAGAGCCGCCGGCGGCGGCTGGGGCGCGGCGGCTGGTGGCGCCGGGGCTGGCCGCGGCAGCCCCAGGCCGGCCGCGACCGCGGCAGCCACGGCCGCGGCCGAGGGCGACGGCAGCAGCGGCCCGCCGGCCAGCTCGGCGTCCGCCCCCGCGGCCTGCGCGGCCTGCGCGGCCTGCGCAGCATCGGGGTCGTGGTGGAGGGCCCCCGCGCCCGCGGCCTGCTCGCCCGCGCCCGCGCCAGGGGGCGGAGCGGCGGCGACGGCGGCCCAGGCGCGGGCCTGGGAGGCGGCGGCGGCAGCAGAGGAGAGGGGGGGAAAAGCAGAGAGGGGAGGGACGCCGGCGCGGGAAGGGAATCCCGGCGGCGGCGGCGGCGGCCGGCCAGCCATGGCGGCGCCGGCGAGCTGGAGCAGAGGAGGCGGCGGCAGGGAGAGCAGAGGAGAGAAAGTCTAGCCTGATACCATATTGGAAGGTAAAATTCAGTCTATTCTTCCAACCCTAGAAGGGTGGGTAATATACATGAAGTACATGGGCCTCTAGATGGGCCAATACCCCCTACATGGGCTATATACACTAACACTCACTAGCCTTGAAGTGAGGAGAGTCAGTTTGGCAATACCTCAAAAGCAAGGAAATCCTTGCCCACCTTGAACAAATTCAAACCAAGGCTTTATTTACTAGAGACGTGGCTTTTGAGCCTTGGTGGTGCATTGGAAAACTTGGACTCCACCAAGCTCAAAGTCATTTGGCTTGACATCCATAATCGTGTTGGAAGGCCGATCGACTGGAGTGCAGGGGAACAGTACCCAAAATCTTGAACACTATGTGACCATGAAAACAGCACAATTCATCCCTTTCTGACCAGCGTGTTCTGAGAGCTGATATGGTACTAGTACTTAACTAAGGTCAGCTTAATGTCACGCCACAGCTGGTTCACAAGGATTTTACGACTTGGTGCTGGTTGTTTGGTACATTTGGAAACATAGGAGTGGATGTGCTTTCAATAGAGATGATCAAAGTGCGCAATCCTAATTTGATGCTTGCGTGGACGTGTGCCTCCGCACGCTCGACTCCCACAAACGCACATGGACGGGCCCCACGTCGCCCAGCACAGCCACATCGCCATCCTCATCCCGCGCCGTCGTCCAGCACAGCCACTGCCTCTCACCGTCGCTGGCTCCCCGTGCTTCCCACCGCCGCCGAGACCCTCGCTGCACGGGCGTCCTCCTGCTTCCTCGCCGCCGGCAGGCTGCTGCCCCCGCTTGCCTTGCCGCCGGGAGGTGGGCCCTGGCACCCCGGCGAGCACCGCCGGCAGCGCATCCGCGCGGCGGCGAGCAGGCGACGAGCTCCTCCCATGGCGCGCGACGAGCTCGCGACGGAGAGCGGCGGCACCTGCCCGTTGCTCCCCGCGGCGGCGAGCCCGTCGATCCGGTAAGGTTTTTTTTTTTTTTTTTTTGCTTTTTCCCCAAAACTTTTCTCAAAGTTTTCTAATTGTTTTGCTTGCAAACTTATTCTACGAACTTTTCTGAAATTTTCTCAAACTTTTTAAAAACTTTTTGAATTTTTTTGCGAAAAGTTTTTTGAATTTTTTTCTCATCCCATTTTTTGTGTGAAAAGTTTTTCAAGTAGCTGCAGCCGTCGAGCGTACGAAACGCTTCGTACGGGTGAGCGTAACTTAGCATTGCCCCTCAAAGTGTGTAAAACATACACCCATAAATTTGGGATGAAGACGGTCTATAAAGGGCTGCAGCTTCTGTTACCATGATCTGGTGCTACTCCTCAATCAAGGGTCTGCTGTTTTTTTTTTTTGGGTGCATGCGGTACACTAGTAAAATCGTGGCGGTTTGTACACTTGGTGTCGAGTACATGAGTAATGTGTTTGTGTTCCTTTTTTTCCTTTTCTTTAGCTTTGCCAGTTTTTCATTGTTGGTAGTCCATTCCTTTCCTCCTGCATAATAAATTACATGCAGCTCTCCTGTGTGTTTGAAAAAAAAATAGATTCATTTGTTGCCAGTGCTGTGCCTAGTAGCTCCTATCACTGGACCTGGCTTGCTGGGGAGAAAACACCCGCTGCATCACCACAACTTTGACCCAGCAGTCACCATCACTGCTGCATAGCTTGAGGATGAGGCAGAGTAATCGGCCAGTGGCAACAAGGTGAAGAGGTTGGGCAATGACCTGGTACCAGTAGGGTAGTAGACACTGGCAGGCAGTAGCACAAGGTAGGAGGAATGGGTAATGAGAGGCTGTTGGGATTGAGTGTTGTGATGAGATGAGTGTATGTGCCTCGAGCTCTCGTATCCTCTCTCCTTTTTTTTCTACAACGCATGTGTCAGAAATGAGCCAACTACAATTGTG
This sequence comes from Urochloa ruziziensis, assembly GCA_015476505.1. Lineage (NCBI taxonomy): Eukaryota > Viridiplantae > Streptophyta > Magnoliopsida > Poales > Poaceae > Urochloa > Urochloa ruziziensis. The sequence continues at coordinate 54,752,285 of CM027122.1, read as the reverse complement.
CAACCTTAACCAAGACACCCATATCCTTCCCGGTGCCCGAGATGCTACAACTGGTCTAGCGCAATAAATACCTTACGCAAGATCAACTCTTCCATAGACCCCCAGCAATTTTACAGGGATGAAGCCTGCTATTACCAGTTAAAACAAGAAAAAAGAAGAAAGTCGAGACTGAGCTTACCTATCTGGGTCAAATGTGAGAACAACAATGTTAGGCAGGATGCGAGTTGCAATTTCTGTCATTTCATAGTAAGAACTAGTGACACTCAGCGCCATGATTCCTGCCATGAAGCAAGAGTAAATAAATGTCAGTTATGGTACAAAGCATGCACACTTGCTCACTGAAGCAGCAAACTGCAAAGGTATGTACCAGCTGCTCTGGCCGGAGGGAAGGTATCACGTAATGCACGGACTGTGAATGCATTGATCAATACTCTTTTCCTGGTCTGTCGGATAACATAGCCTTGTCAGCAAAGAGGGAAAGATCTAGAATAGCACATAAAAAGCATCTTCAGGCTAATATGGATATCGTTCTACTTTTCATTTAGGAGCGAATTATAAATACAGGCAGTTTTCATCATATTTTTTCTTTTTTAAAAAAATCATGTTTCCCCAGCAGTAAAATAGTGCTGAATACCCTTAACCAAATAACCAGTGATACAGTCAGGTCAACTGTGACAACCAGCGTGTATTTAACAGAAACATGAATCATATGAATATGGAAGCAAAAGCTTGCACCAAACCTACAGATTCTTTTTTCTTACTATTTCTATTTTGTGTTTAAAGCATATTTAGAACATATGGATTTCCAGAGTAAAAGATGCTACGAAACCTTTCCTCTATGAGCAACTGACACATGCTAAAAACAACTCATTTTCAGTGAAATTTCATAACACGACATCTTCACCATGCCTAAGGTCATGTTTGTAATCTAGCTTATGGTCCAAGGACAACATGGTAAAAGACTACCCTGGACTACCTAAATAATCTGAAATAAACTATTATTTAGGTAGTCCAGGGTGATCATTTACCATATTTTCATTATATAATCCAGCTAGCAAACAAACACGGCATAATTAGCACATAACACAGAAAAGGAAAATCAACAAGGAAAACAAGTATCACTATTATAGTAGTATCTTTGAGACTGACCCCATCATTCATGTGGCTTGCAATATTGCCAAGTAGAATTGTAGTGTTCGTCCTGATTCCAGGATCTTCGTCCACCTGTAACAGACAGCAGTGCTTACTATAACTGCAGTATAGAACTCGTCAAATCTAACCAGGTAGAGATAACAGAACCCACCTGTAGCTTAGAGAGATACTTCAAGAGGGATCCTGAGATTGTACGCTGAGATAACTGCAGTAACAGACCATACAATCAGTCATCTAACATAGTTTTCAGCAGAAAACAAAAAGGACTCGCTGAGGATCTAAAATCCCAGGAGGGCAAATTGGTATATGTAATGTACACGCTCCTGCATAACCAAGTTTACATAATATTTATCATTTGACAAACACATTTCCAGAACAAAAACAAACACATGCCAAAATTGTTTATATAAAGTAATACATTTAAGGTCTTTGATTTCTTTGGAGTATAAATCACCATAGTGAATTCAGAAAATTTTGACAGAACAATTAATACTTAATAATTTTTCATAACTCAGGCGAATGATGAGATTTTGACTACATCTCGATGATAAGGCCTACATGCCCAACACAAGGATAGAAGCTACTCACTTTTGGTGCCAACACGAGCATGGACTTCAATGTCAGTTCACGAATAGAAACAGTAGTATCGGAGAAGCCAGTGGCAACGTTAGGAAACACCTAAAAAAATAGATTATTAGATATATTTATGCAGAAAATGTTCCAGAAACACAAATGCAGATGTCTACAAAGGAGATCACATACTTGTTCATCAACAGTTTGAGCTGACAATGATTCCCCAAACTGATCTATGTGCTGCAGAAGACAAGCTCGGATAGCTCGGTCATTGGAGGCGAAAAGTTTGACAATAGTTGGCAAAACCTGAAGAGGACCAGCATTCTCTATTAATCAGACTATTTGATTATTCATAAAACAGCGTTGACCATAACAATTTTTAATAAGTGAAAGAAAATATCACCTTGATACTAAATTGATCAACTGAAAGCCAGGAACCCATCTTTAATAGAACAGTTAACGCTGGAGCAGCAGCTGAACCAAACTCAAGAGAAGAAGCCAATACAGGGAGCAACTGTGCACAAAGTAGCCCCGATATGAATCAGAATCACCCAGTTGGTTGGGAAGAAAAATAAACAAAGGTAGAAAGAATAATCATGCAATCAAGGGTTCCACTTGAGACTTTGGCAGTACCTTTTTCAAGACTATCTCACGGGGAAGCTGTTCAGCTATATTTGGGAGTTTCCGGAAAAAGCTGTCTTTCTCAACGCTGTCTTTTAAATTAAGAACTTCCATGAACTGGATGGTCTCTACTAACTTATTCTGGAAAAACTCTGAAACAAGAAACAAAGACATCATTTCAACTTTTTGAAACTAATGCAAATTAGCACTTATGGGGCACAATATTGTAGTAAGACTGAGCACTGGAGAAATATATTGATTCAATAAAATGCCACCCCAAAAGTTGGCTGAATGACAAGGGGAAAATGTTGAACTCACCACTGTTGTCGATAAGTTTTGAAGGATTTAGTCTACGAGAAGGCGTGGAATTCAAGAGCCTCTGGTAATCTGGAAGTAGAGACTACAAGAAAGAGATAGTCAATAACTCAAAAGGACAAATGCATACTGCAGTTAGAACAGTGGGAAACTCCAAAACCAATTAAAGGTTAGCACAGTGCGAAATAAGTGCCTAAGAGACATGATGCAAACTAACCTTTGGGATTGAAGCAGTATTCCGAAGGTCCTCTGTTCTAGCCAACTTTGCTCCAGAAAAGAGTTCATAAATTAAACACCCTGCAATGAGTGTCATGTTCTCATTATTTCAGCTTTCAGGAAATAATAACCAAATGATAAGAACCACTGAAAACAAACAAGAGACAAGTTTAAATGGCACCAGTTTATCAATTTACACTTGATGTTTCTGTTTAGTCCCTGGTGCCTTTATCTATAAATAATGCAAAAGCTCAGTAGTATTTAACATAAAAAAGTTAGGAGCTATGGATACAAGTGCAGACAAATTCTCCCATATATTAAGGTAGTGCTAGAACACATTTTCTCCCATTTGTGCCAATTCAAAATTTATAGGCGCAATCACTGTGAGCATGCAATGCAGGAGCAGGACAAGGAACAATTAAGAATTAGTTCTGCTCACCCAGTCCCCAAGAATCAATGGCCCATGGAGGTGATTTTCTAATTGAGGCCCAGTCTGACTTTGTCAGCTCCATTGGCTTGTACTGCGTTCCAACTAACCATTCAAATTGCTGCAAAAAATAATTAAGGGAATAAATTTTAGATAAACTCAAATTTTGTTATTTTATCAAGGAATGTATATAAATTCTACAGTCCATCTTTTTTCCATCAATTTACATGGTACTAATAGGTATATAACCTGCTTTCTAGAAACAACCTCAGCAGGTGTGGAAATAAAAACAAGTTTCCATGCTTGAATATCTTTTATAGGAACACTGTTTGAATATTCACCAAATGATATAAGAGGGAATCGTACAAGCAATTTATTTAACTAATTAAAATAAATAAAGGTGTGGGATTAAGTCCTTACCAACATGGGGCTACCAGAGGCTTCATTGCTAGCATCAAATTCTGACAGAACATCAAAAGCATGAAGCTTCCAATCCAGAGTTTGTGTAACAACTACACTTGCCAAGCATACATTCCCATGAACCTGAATCGATCAAGCAATGGCAATCAGGTCATTTAACAACCAAAGCATTTGCAGTTCCAATTATGTGTTAAGCTCGCACTGTTTTGATTTGAATGCACTATATAATACAATGATATGTGCACAGGGCACCCACATCAATAATAAAAACAAGGAAATTGTCCTATATCTGAGACTCAAGAACAACAAAAAAACTAACCCATTTAACGAACAACCTCTGTTGTAAGCAGTAATGCAGCATACAGGAATACAGGACCACAGCTTCATAAGATTGGCCATCATTTATAACTAAATAAAACTACAAGTAAATGACAAAAAAAACACAACCACAAGCAAAACAGGTGATGAGAAATCATCAAGCTTCTAACTATCAGATAGAGCAGCTTAGCGGCAAGCTTGACAAAAAGGGGCTATATTAGCTATCATTAGCTATAGCGGCAGCTGTGCCTCGTCATGGTTGATACAAAAATTAGAAAACAACTGTATTTGCACATCATAGATCACGTAAACAACTAGATTTGCAAACGTAAGGTCCTTTAGTGCCAGAACTTAACAACTAGATTTGAAAACGTGCAGTACTGGATTAGACCCTAGGGTTCTAAGTTCATATATGTACAAGAGAATGGACTCAGGTTATTAGAAAAGTCCACTTTGAAGAGCGATGCAGCTATTTTTGCCCATGTACGCTAATGTGGGATACCTAAGCTATTTGCAGTTATAAGCTTGTAAATTTAGCACAGCTATTCGCAGCTAAATAGGCTTTACCTAGCTTAGCAGGATGCGAAGGCTTAGCTTAGTGTTTGGATTTAGAAGCTTGGAAATCATCAATGCAAAACCTACTGAGTAAATGTCACGCAGCAAAAAAAAAAGGTAAGGTTTTAGCTTGCATCTAATGATAGATTAAAGATTAGCCAGATTGCAACCCAAACTTCAAATCTCAATGCAGGAACTTACTAGCTTGCAGTCATTATTGAGAAAGCTCACAGCTTTTGATATCTGGTGAAGCCCCCATGCAAAGTACTCATCCCTGCAGCATTATTTATTAGCATAATGGCATGTATTTAATGAAAATAAATAAACAAATAACAGGAGCGAATCAAATCTTTTGAAAAAATGCCAGAAACTGTAAAATTTTCTTTGTGAAGGAACATTTTGACAAACACAAAGTACAAGAAGCTCAAGGTACCTCTGTGTTCCACCAAGATTCAGTTCCTTGACCTTTTCAGAAAGTGGCATAACAGGCTCCGTTACAATATAAATTGTGTGCTTCATGGCAGGTCCATCAGGAACTTCTGCTTCAGTACTGTGTAAAAAGGATAAGATATTTGGATGCCGCACCTGCAGTAACCACAAAAGCACTAAACTGATTTAGCAGATATTGAGAAACAAAATAGAAAAGTAACCAAAGAAAAAAATGTGTATATTATAGAAGTGCTCCTTCTGATGAAAGTAAGACAAAACAGAAACTATGCAATACATAGAAGTACATAATGCTGAATGCTGGAATATCACAAGAACATTTTTTTCTTCTTTTTTGGTACAAATTTCAGCTTTCCCTTTGGTCTAGAATTTTTAAGGGGTTGTCCATATTTTCGGGAAAGAAAGGCTTTATCGCCTTCGAATTTTTCTGAAGCCGTGACATTATGCCACAGACTGCTCCTTAAGTCTTAAATGTATAGCATTATTGATCATCAAAACTCAATGACTTAAGTTATTAGCTTACTGTTCGTAATCTCTTAACACCATTGCGGCCAGCAACCAAGTGTCTGTCCTGAGGGTTGCTCCCTGACAGAGAAAAAATTGACACAGGCGATCCATCATCCTGGAGAGAACAAGAAAAAACAGTGTTGGCAATGGCATACATATCTAGCAAATTAAGACAAAATAAACATTTGGTGACAAAAGGAATAAACTGGTCAAGAAATCAAAACTGCACCAGGAAATTCAGTATTAATGGTAGACCTAGGATGAACAATAAAACTCTATCAAGTGCTACCATAGCACGGTAACAATCAATTGAATGGTAGCATGATGCACAATCTAGAATCTCTGCATATTTGACAATGTCAAAGCATTACTAAGGTTGCAGTTCATCCTAGGTTTGGCAATAAAAAAAAAAGGGCGTACCCAGTGCCGTAGGCTCCCGCACTATGCGGGGTCTGGGGGCAGATTGTTTAGCGCACAGCCTTTCCCGCACATAAATGTGCAGAGGCTGGGGCTTGAACCCTGGACCTTCCGGTCACAGGCGGTGAAGCTCTACCACTGCACCAAAGGCCGTCATCCTAGGTTTGGCAATCATTTGTTTTAATCACCTTCTCAGCCTACCACTGTTGTAATGTGATGTAATGTAATAGTGAACCAAGCTGTGTGCACCAAACCCTGTGTAGAGGCTGGAACTTGTTTCAGGTTTCTAAAGAGGTCCAGGGTTTGGCCCAAAGAACATCAAAGGTTTTTGCAAAACTCCACACAAGCAATGAATTGGTCACTGCCAAGTTCAGTGTGAGACCATCAGCCCAACCCAACAGCTAAACCAGCGTCAGGATTCAGCAATGTGCCAGGACCTAAATCAGTGATTGCAATATCCATAGCACAACCCTCATAGTAAAGTCAACAACCCCAATCACAGATGTCCCAGGGCATCACATCCCAGAAACCACCTCACATTCAGATACTCCAGTAGCACCAGCTATGACACAAAAATCCACTTCAGCAAATGCAACATAAGCTGGATGGCATGTTGCTGTTACTGAGCTCCACAATCAAACCAGCATACCCAGCTTTAAACAACCACACACAACTATCGCACAGAATGTAAAGTAGATGCAACCCAAATGCCTCCCATCTGCTGAATCAAACTAGCCTCGAGTCAACTCTACAACGAATCCACCAATTCTGCTCCTGAGGAGCTACAAAATTTAGCAACAGTCCAACACACTCGCACCCACCCCAACACAGCACCCGAGAGCTCAAATTGCTGCAGAGCGCACGCCCACAAAATCCAACGAATATGCAGAGCCACATAGGCCGTAGCACCTGCACCCGCACACCAAAATACACGCTAGCATATCATACCGCACAGTATTGTTCCAACTCGAAGTAGACCAACAGAACCAGCGATGCACCGAACTGTTCCAACCTGCGAACCTAATCAGCGACGCAGCGAATACCTCCGCCCCGCCCTATGGGGGATCTGATCGATCGGGAGCGAAGGGGAAGGATGCGGATGGCGTACCTTGGAGGTGCCGCGATGGTGCGTCCATGAGCCCCAGGCGGAGGCGTAGGGCTCGCCGATGGTGTAGGGGAAGTCCTTGAGGCCCGATCCGGATCCCGCTACCACCTCCTTGAGGAACTTGAACATTTTGCTCTACGCCCCGGTGATCGATCCCCCGTATAATTCCGGCGCGGCGCTTCGTCCGCCTCGATTGCCTCCTCCTCGAGGCGGTGGGTGGCCTGCGCGCCGACGCGGCGGGTAGATCCGGGGCGGTGGAGAAGTAGCGTCGAGGAGGGTGAGGTGAGACGAAGGGGAAGAGGAAGAGGAAACCGGGCAGGACCGGAGAGGGGCCTACCTGGAAGAAGGGGGTCAAAAATATTTGCACTTTTGCCCCTTCCCTTCATGATTAGAGAATCTGGACACAGACCGCACAGGGCACGAGCGCATGGCACAGCTCATTCTACCAAGAAAATGTGTTTTGACACGACAAATTGCATGCTTTGCAATGACCCTGCACATGCAAGTTGTATTCCGTGCATGTACCGAGGCATGGACGAGTATTGACAAAGGAGCTGCTTCAGAGAAACGATACAGAGGAAGCATGTATAGAAGTACTGCTAGAACAGTAGAAGCTGAAGCTCGAGATTCGTGCTCAAAGGTTAGAATTTGGCACTGACCACTGAGACAGTATTTAAATTTGCTTTAGCTCACAGACGCCAGAAAGACATGGACACACACACCTGCTCCCTCCGTCCCTAAAAGAGTGTCTTTCTCACTTCCCGAGAAATTACTTTGATTAATTTTATATTAAAAATATTAATATTTATGATACATAATTAGTACCATTGGGAAGATCTTTTAGTCTAGTTTTTTAACAAATTTATTTGAAGATACAAATGTTGTACGTATTTTCTACAAATCGAGTCAAACTTGTGACACGCACACCCAAAACGACATTCTTTTAGGGACGGAGGGAGTAGCACTTACGGAGTAACTACTTAAAAAAACTTGTTATTGGTTGTGTCAACACGCTGCCAAAATGACTTACTCCTAGAATTTAGAACGAGTAGAGCCTTCCGTTCCAAAATGCAGTTTGTTTTGTCTTTTCTAGGTTCATAGCATTCGTTATGCATCTAGACATACGTCATATGTAGATGCATAGCAATTTTTATGAACTTAGAAAAGCCAAAACGACCTACATTTTGAAACGGATGGAGTACATCACAAATTTTGGAATACAAGAGCCGCACACAAACAATACGATGCGTGAGTGAAAATAAGGATCCATCATGGTGAGAAAAAGAGTTAGGACTAGACATTAGAAGATTCAAGATAGTTAAATTAGATAAAAGAACTGTCGATTATATTTAAAAGAAAAAAAACACGCATGTATGAATTGGGATGTCAACATAGGCCTCACCGCTCCCCAAGCACACCAAGACGGTGCACAACTCGGCCACCGCAAGCTCCATAAGCTCGGCCCCCACCATAACAGCACAAACATTCCCGGCAACATACACCACAATCCTCAGTCACACCACAGATCACCTTTCCCCTCCAAGTAGTCCGGCAGACACCAAATTAGCCGCTGCATATCACCTTTCTTCGAATAAAAATCCAATGGTCTTAGAGTATGATGTTTACATTGAACTATTCTTCCGCATATTTTTCAACATTGTAATTTTATAATTTTGATGTTTCAGATGTTTTATTTGAAAGTTGGACCGTCCGATAAGAAATTCCATCCAACGTGCGCCCAGCGCCGTAGAAATTTTATTGTTTTACCCAAAGTCACGCGAAGACTCTGCAATAATCTCATCGTTCTGGGAGACAAACTTGGTTATTACTTGCAATGGCTGAACAATTATCAAATCTCTACGTTTCATCCCTGTTTGTTTTTTTTTCTCTCTACCGTACCCCTCTCTTGCGATTAGCGTTTCTCTGAATATATCTACGAAGAGATAGGGAGCTATAATTAATTAAGACAACAATGAAATGGAGCAGAGCATTCCACTCCGGAGCATCCATCAAGCTAGAACTCTCTCGGCTTGCACACGATGGTGGAGTGCTTCAGGATGTGGAGGCTGAACTGTCCCCCCTTCTCCGTGGTGTCGAGCTTGTCCTGCCCGGGCGGCGGCAGCAGCTCGAAGTTCTGGACGAGCCGCCCAATGGTGATGCCGAGGATGGGGAGCGCGAGGATGATCCCGGGGCAGCTCCTGCGCCCGACGCCGAAAGGCAGGTACCTGAAGTCGTTGCCGTTGGCCTCGACGTGCTTCTCCTCCTCGAGGAATCGCTCGGGCCGGAACTCCTCGGGTTTCCTCCAGCTGTCGGGGTTGTTGGCGAGGTACCAGGCGTTGACGAGGACCTTGCTCTCGGCGGGGATGTCGTAGCCGCCGAGCTTGGCGTCGTGGAGGTTCATGTGAGGCACCAGCAGCGGGATCGCCATGCGCAGCCGCAGCGTCTCCTTGATCACGGCTTGGAGGTAGGGGAGCCTGTGCGTGTCCGGCTCCGTGACCTGGTGCCCCGGGCCGAGCACCGTGTCCAGCTCCTGACGCAGCTTCTGCTGGATCTCTGGGTGGTTCACCAGCTCCGCGATCGCCCACTCGATCGACCACAGCGTCGTCTCGATCGCTGCAGAGGCACAAACAAAGCAGAACAAGTGAGATACTACTGTCACGGTGTCACCTGCAATTCCGACCGTGACTAAAAAAAAACTGATTGATTACTTTCCACCGAATGACAATAATTGCAATGCACAAACCAAAAGTGTTGGTATGTTGGGCTATCACGTCAAGCAGTTTTGCTGTGTTTGTTCGTGTTGCTAGTTTGCTACTGCTACGCGATGAATCATCGGATGTTGAAAAATCGTACACTTCCTCTTGACTATAGCTTGGGTTGGTGCCTACACGGCTACACCTTTTGTTTCTGAATGCTACTTGACACAGAATGGAAAAGAAGGTTGAAACGTGGCATCATGCTAACCACAAATGGATTCGAGATTAAGCTTGCGGCACTTTTGGTTACGTGCTCTAATTACACTTTATGTTGACCATTATGTTCAGATATTGATAACCCGTAGCAGCGCGATCGAGTTTGACTGGTAGACAGTCAGGCAGACAAAACAGAGCATAAGCTTACTGGGCCTCACATGGCGCTATCGTTGCGTCTTGGACGTATATGACAGAAACTTCTAGTCTAGGCTACAAAATTCCATGGACACTAATCCTTTTTCATGCTAAACCTGAAGCAGGACTAATTTAATCTGCACTGTACGATATGTACATACCTGCAACGTTAATGTTCTCGATGATGTACAGCACGTTGTCCTCGTTGATCTCCCCCTTCTGCTGCGCCTCCAGGATGTGATCGATGGCGCACTTGAGCCCGTTGTTGTCCATGGCCTTGGAGCTCGCCAGCTTCCTGCAGAGACACCCACCATGTGAGCACGTCATATGATTTCTCGTCAGAGTCGCACGGTGCCTATCGGTAAAAGAAACGCAGAACGGCAGAAGAAACAGAGGACAACGGCTACTCACTTCCTCTCCTCGAGGAAGAAATCCTTGAAGAGCTTGAGTCGAGTCTCCTTGATCTCCTTGCAGATCCTGAGGTACCCGCGTAGGAACGGGCGCAGGATGGGTATGAAGTCTCCATAGTTGTACTCGAAGCTCTGCGCGAGGCGGCTGCGCTCGCCGTTGAGCTCCCTGAGCCGGAGGAACAGCGGGTCGTCAAGGCTCTCGAACCTCCGGCCGAACATGATCCGGTACATGTTGTTGTACATCATGAGCTGCAGCCAGCGTCGGAGCACGACACCACCCCCCGCCGCGGCCTCCCGGTCGGCGCGCACGGCGTCGACGACGGCGGCGGCCTCGGCCTCCCACCCGGCGCGGTGCTGCTGCACGACCTTGCTCGTGAAGAAGGGCACCGTCATGATCCGCCGCATCTTGCGCCAGTGGTCGCCGTACACGGTGAACACCATGTCCTGGCCGTCCCCCGTGAAGATGTCGAAGACGACGTTGCGGGTGCGGGAGCCGAACTCGACGCCCTGCGTGTGGAGCACCTCCCGGGCAAGCGGAGGGGAGGAGACCACCACCAGGTTGCGCTGGCCCATGCGGAGGAGGAAGATGTCGCCGAACCTGCGTGCCAGCGCGGCCAGGTTGCGGTGGTTCAGGTCGTCGCCGACCTGCAGCCAGTTGCCGAAGATGGGGACGGGGACGGGGCCGGGGGGCAGGCGGAGCTTCCGGCCGCGGAGCTTGGACACCAAGATGGCGACCACCACGGACGCGAAGAGGCCCGCCAGGAGCTTCTCCACGAAGAGAAGGTCCATGGCGAAGGAACCGGGACCGGTGGCGGGAACGCTGCCTTTCTCACTGTTTTTTTGTGTGTTGGCGCGCTGGAACGGCGGTCGTTCCTGGAGAGGCGAATGGACATGTCCGTGCTATATATAGGTGAACTGGGCAACCGGCGATGGATCGAAGGAGTGCGCTAGAATCGACGGTGATGCGGTAGGTGGCGCTAGGGGAGGGAGGACCGGAGGGATGGGAGGGGTTTTGGTTGGTGGGATGCCGGCGTTGGTGAATCAACGGTTGGGTCCCATCGGCAGTGAGTGGCGCGGCTCTTGGTTGGGCTCGCAGTGGTTTCGGTTGCAGGTTGGTGTGTACCGGACCGGAGTGGAGGTACGTGGCCTCAATGATTTTTGTTGGGTGAGAAAATTGACTAGAGGATAGCACAGGAAAGGTTTTTGGTGGGTAGGTGAGAGCTTCATCTTGACTCCGCTCCATGTTCCAAGTCTTATATATGGTTCCTATTTTTCCTTTTACTTCTCGGCGACGCTGGCGGCCATTTCTCCGACCCTTTCTGGCGCACGCCGGCCGAATCAGCAGCCAGCGAAACAGGATGCATACACTTGCTTGCAGGAATCGAACTGGTAGAGCCGTGCGTGTGGTGCGGCAACCGCCTCGGTCTGTTCGGGGCATGCCGCCGCATGTGTCGCTTGTTCACCGCGCAGTTGCTGCACTGGCCCAGTCGCCCGGGCTCCGGAGTCCGGACGCGGTTGGGGAGGCGCGTAGGGGGTTAAGCGAACAAAGCGTAGAGGGTTAAACGAACAAAGCGTGGGGTAGTAAAATAGACTTTTTCCACTTAAAAGGTATGGTAAGATTTTTGTTTTAAGGTTGTTTGTATTTTTTAGGTGTGCTATATTATGCCTATGACATGCACTAATATTTACATATATACTCGAACCGAACCCATGTATAGGATGGTATGGAGATGCAACAGAATTTATTCGTGGAGATATTGGCACACGAAAGAAATAGATTTTATATATTTCCTCCAGTTGATATAAAACATTGTCTTAGCCGAATCAAAAAAATGTCTATACAGATTAGGTTAATTTTAGAACCTTTGTTTTTTAATTAAATATCACTTTAGCTTCATTATTTAATTTTACAGCATAATTATCTTATTATACGATTTATGTCTTTTTAGTACAAACGTTTTGCTGTCCCTAGAAGAATAACTGCGGTCTTCTGTACAACGTGATGTGCTTATCACGAACAGATCATGAGCCAAATTAGATTAATTTAGTTTCAAAGATGGGCATCAAACTAACTCCTATAAATTGTCTATAAAGCTTGAAATATGGAGGCAAAGAACGATGTAATGATCTTACTGGAGCTGTTGGCAATTTGAATTGCGTGTTGGTAACACGCCTCTCACTGTTCTGACTTGTGAGGGAGAGCGACCTTAGGGGCGCCTTCGTAAAGGACAAGACTCAAAGGAGCTATGGATAGAGTTATTGTAGAAGTTTCTTAGAAGCGAGTGTCAATAATTGAATTGAAAAATGCATTGTAGTCATTTTTAAAGTGTCTCATTTCAGAGTATCATTATCTTATTTTGCGATCAATATGCTTTTAGTATAGAGTTTTGATGTCCCGTAGCAACGTACGGACACGACGCTAGTCCATCATAATTCCCATTCATGTGGATGTGTCTGGTGTTCTGTAGATTGTGATGGATCTCTCTCGGGCTTGGTTTACGTGAACCGATTGGTTTGTGCGTCCGTCTCATATCGTTTCTCGGCTGAGGCCCGTCACATCGGCTTGGTATTATTGGTATTTGCTTGTACGCGCCCGGCCTTCTGTGCGAGTACCATCTACGGCTATGCATGCATGCTAGCTTGTATAGAAAGGGTAGAGAGTGATCGAGATGCTCTTGTTTCGTGGGGCAGATATCAAATTATTAGGCAGGCGCGTGTGTGACGAATGGTGCATGCATGCATCCATGTGAGTCATACGTCACTTTGTAAATCAACTACTCCGCATGTTATATCAACTAGAAATAATTGCGGCAGTTAGAGATTACATATATGTAATCACTTGTTATTACCATGAATGGTTCTGGATTCTCTATATTATTTAGTTTTGTTGATCAGTTGCAACATACATGAAACAACTTCAGGCTACTGAATATAGTAGGTAATGTGTACAGAAGGCAGGCACAACATAACGATCATGCATAGTGATGGTTCACTTTGGCATGACCCCTCGGCAAGTTCAAATGGCGGCAAGGCAGATATTTTTGACTATAGAAAGTGTGGTCGTGTTGACACAAAGTGCGCGCCTATGATGACATTCTTCTTCCTGGGAATTGAGGACTGACACGACACGTTGTCACATTGGTGGCCTGCTAGCCGACGACAACAAAGAGAACAGATAGAAAAATCTAAAAGGAGGAACTACGTTAATGAACTCATCCTCCAAAAAAACGATGGCAGTGACTTCACACGTGAAGTTGATGATCTCGAGGAGGGTTGTGCCTCCTTCCATGGCAGCTGCACCACCTATTATCCGAGTAGAGGCTCGATGGGAGGATAGAGAATGCGATTTGGCACATGAGGGAGAATCTGGATGAGTAGCTGAGGAGCGCAACGTTTATGCCCTGTTTTGAACTTCGTAGGAGGTAAGGATGGCTCTCTAGTGCGCAAGGGGCGCCATGATTTCATTTGCCAACAATACAAAATATTAGTACGTGGCGGTCGAGCAATTGCGTAATAGCGCAACGCTAGAAGCCTAGAACAACGTGGCAAGTGAGGACGCACCGACTCTCAGTGGGCTCGCTTTCTTTCGACGACATAGATGTACCAATTTCTTGTAAGGATAATGCCGAGATACCAGCACACGTGACGCTCGTATACAAAGCGTAACATTGGAAGTCTGAAACCACGTGGCAAGTGAGAATACGCTGACTCTTTCTTTTAGTGACATAGTTGTACCTATTTTTTTAAAACAAAAATCAAAATAATGCTTTTATAAAATAAAAAAGTAAAAAAAATCTGCTACAGTGCAGAGGGGCTGGGAGGCCACCAATCCTCCCAGCGATATATATGTACTTATTATGCCACGGAACTGTTCATCATGTTTACCCGTACGGTGACCGGCCAGTGCGAGCGGAGCAATTGTTCAGGGCCACCAATACTGCACAGTAGATACGTATGGATCCCAGCAAGTTAAAAGCCCAATATACACGCATGAATAGTCCCTGACTCCTTGAGGCCTTCGCTAATTGATGTTGCCAGTTTGGCTTCTTTCGTTGCACATGATTATATGACCAAACTCTGTGTTGTCGTGCCTCTTCCTATTTTTTTCCTCTAGGGTTTGTCTGCCGCCACTACCGGTAGACTTTGCGGCTACGTCGACCTGCCGGCAACGTTGCCCAACACAGCACAGCAGTCCTTTACGAGTTGAAAGTATTTTTTTTAGTTTTGTTGTATTTTAAAATTTTAGGCTACCTTATATGTTTGTTCCAGGCCTCAAATTTGTAGATACAGCCACTGTGAGAAATGAGTAGGTAATGGGTCAACTACTCAACCATGAGATTCCCATTCATGATTCAACATGCCGCGAAATATTGAGATCGAGTGAGGTGATCTATATCAGTATCACCATCCAATGGGCTCGACTAATCATCTAAGCGTGCGCGGATGGGGGCAAATGACAAAGCGGAGCAAACAACACCGTTAAACCATTGAGGCAATTCCCTGTGTGCCATCAAAAATGGTAGCCATCCTTATGTGCCACCAAAAAATATACCGTTTCCTACCTGCCATCAATTTTAATTTTTGGTTCGCTGTGTGCCACTGCTGTGTGCCACTACCGTTAAAGCAAGGTGACTTGGCTGTTAAGTGGATGTCGAGAAGACAAAAATACCCTCTGCCCCTTTCTCAACCGAGCAAGCCAGCAGGCAGAGGCGGAGCAGCAGTGCTGCATCTCGTCCCTGCTCCTCTATTCTTTTCCAATCAGAGGCTACCACCAGCTATTGCATCTCGTCTGTTCCCTTCCAATCAGAGAAGCGCAAGAACACAGCTAGCACCACCAGTCCAATCCTCTCTCCCTCCTTTTTCTTTCTTCTGTTCACGCAAGAAGCAAACCAGAGCACCATTTGTTATGTCCCTCGTCTGATTTTTCAAAGCAAGAACAAGCACCAGAAGCAGCATCCCCTTCGCTTCCTTCTGCTGGACCTGTGCGGTGCGCGGGGCGGCGGGGACCAGTTTAGCCAAGATGGTCGCTCGCCCGCTTGTCTGACGGCGACGCCCTGCGGCGAGGCCGTGCGAGGCGGTCCCCAGGGGCCACGCGCGGGCCGCTCGCCCGACGCCCCGCGAGGCCGTGCGCGCCGGCGCTTGCCTGGGGCCACAAGCCGCGTGCGCTTGTGGCTCGTCCCGGCCTCCGACGGCAGGTCGACGATGGCTCAGTGCTCACAGCGGCTAAGGTTTGCAGTTCGTTCGAGGTCCATCAAACGAAATTTACCATTTTTATTAAGTAGTAAATGTAGACTATTAATAAAACAAATTACAAATCTAGCCAGTAAATTGCGAGACGAATCTAATGACGGGTAATTAGAGGATAATTATTTAATAATTAGTGGACGGTTACTGTAGCATTACTGTTGCAAATCATGGATTAAATAGACTCATTAGATTCGTCTCGCCACATACACTCCATCCATGTAATAAGTTATTTTTTTATCTATATTTAGTACTTTATGTATGTAAAATTCTTTTTGATGTGATGGGCGAAAAACTTTTTTAGAAACACCTGGTCGGGAGGAGGAAGATAAAGGTTGGGGAGGGTAAAATTGTCCAAACAACACAGGTTAACGGAGTTACTATTTTTTCTCTGGTGAAATTTGACAGCAGCATTGGCACACAGAGAACAAAAAATAAAATTGATGGCACCGAAGGAACAGTGTATTTTTTGATGACACATGAAGAACGACTATAATTTTTGATGGCATAGAGGAAATTTTCTCTATCTTACCAAACGAAGGGGACATCATCATCATGTTGTCTTCTCCCGTTAATAATCCATGATTAATTAGGAGACCATAACATCATTGCTTAATTAAGTTGTCTGATTTCCGCACGTGATCATCACCACTCAGACCTAAGTCAAATGCACCGTGCTCCATTTTGTTTGGAAGCGTGCACGCTCCCCAGCAAGAGAGCCCCTAGATGGCACTGTTTGTTTGAGCTTCTCCTTTTGGGTTTCTCTAGAAAGTTAGTTTTGGGTTTTTTTGGCTGCTAATTTTTTGCTATTGATTTTTGTAATAATATTTATCTTCTCATCACACCAAAAGTCATACAAAAAGTTTTCTCAACTAGTTTTTCAGTTTTCTATTCATCTCTTTAGAAGTTAGCTTTTCAACTTTTCGAAAGCCAGTTGAACGGTTGGATTGCTGGCCCAAGTTTTTTTTTAATTACCGTTGGAGGGCTCAAAAGTGCCCATTTTAATTTTTGTAGCACTAGACCCTTGTATTAGTAAACGTTCGACCCATATAGTATGTAGAAGAAATCCACGTGTGCAGATAGGTGCAGTAACAAATGCAAGGGAAATACAAATGCTAGTACGCTCGTGAAAACCTGCGGTCCTACTTTTCTAGAAGCAAAGCAATACGGAAGAATTGAAGAAGAGTACACTTGCTTACGAGTGCCTGCAGCAGTCACCCTACTTTTGTGTTTGCATACAGTGTCGAACACCAGCTATATGCATGTTCTTCGGGCGCCTGGTCGCCGGCCGTCCGTATGTTTGGTTGGTGGCGCCAGCGGAAGTTCGAGGTGAGCAGTGGCACCTACCGCCACGACGCTGACACTTCCGGGGCAGGCCCGCAGCAGGGTGGTTAGGCTAATCCAAGTACAAGTTTTATAGATGTTTTATGTACATTAAATTAGGATGCTATGTCAGCAGGTTTGACTTTTGAGGATGAGTTTTATCAAGATGAGATGAAACCATGTATGTACAGTTACCAACACAGTTTGTGTCTTGCACGTGATTGTCTATGAAATTACACCATAAAATTTTGCATTATAGAGGTAGTTTTAAACACCATTTCATTCTCACGTTGCATACTCCCGTATATGGCTACATAAAAAACATCAAAAACGAAACTTTCCACTGAAATGAGCCTTACCAACCAGCTGACGAGGAAGATTCGAGAATGCTAGTGCGAGTTCCGGATAACGAGGTAACGATAGCTAGCATCTTTTTTTATTTTCTGATCACAAAATATTCCTATATGTCATCTGGAAATTTTCTAATTCTTAGGGCAAGTACAACAGTGTCTACGGCTGCTGTCTGTTCGGCACTAATAGACAGCTTGAACAGACAGCTTGTACAATAGACTGTCTGTTTGGCTATCTGTAGTATATTTAATTCTTCCTTTGACACATAAATCATGGTGATCTAGTGCATACTTGATCTTTGTAGCCATTTTGTTGCATACATGAGACAATGTACAATTCAAAAATAAACATGTATATAATAATCATATTTCCTTTTAACAAATATATTTCCTTTTTCTCATTTCCTTTCTTTTTTTCTCTCCTTTCCTTTTTTTCTTTTTTTACTCCCTTTCTATTTTCTTTTTCTTTCCTTTTTCTCTCTCTTTCTTTCCCCTCTCTCCTTTTTCCTTTCAGGCCGTATGCCCAGCTCGGCCTCGTCTTCTTCCTGTCCCCTTCCTCTCTGGCTCGTTGAACAGCACAAGCTGCACAGGCATCGGCCAAATCCCACCACAGCTCCCCATGGATCCCAAATCCCTCGCACCAGAGGCTCACCCACCTGCCTTGCTCTCTCTTCAACTCCTCCAACACAAGCTTCGACTGCCACCCCACCGGGAATCGATGATTTCTCGGCCACCGTCCGCCATTGTTGAGCTCGTGGAGCTTCCTGTGGATCTCGTGGTAGGGAGAATCTTGCCTCTCACGGAGCTCGCCAGCGCCCAGCGCCAAACGAAACTCTCCAAGACGGTGTTCTCGCTAGCGCCGTCGCTTGGTGGTTCTCGTGCGCTCCCGCTCGTGAGTCCACGCACGGTGGAGCTCGCCGGTGCCGGCACTCACACCCCGCGGAGGTCATGGGCGCCGAGTCTCCGCGCGCGCGCAACGGATTCTCCACGCGTGCACAACGGATGATCCGAGCTCCGCCGTTTCCCCGCAACGCATTCTACAATGGACGTCGAGTCGTCTCTTGGCCTGGGAGCACGAGCTCGTCTTGTAGACAAACGAGACGACGACGGGAAGGAGTAGCCCGCTCGCGGAGGGGGCTTTCTATGAAAGAACACTGCATGTCTACGGCCGGCCGAAGCGGCGAGTGCTCCGGCGACGGCGACAAGGCGGCCGTTGTAGAGCTCCGGAGAGGGCTTGGGCGCGGGGCAGCGACGCGAAGGAGAGGGGCCGATGGGATAGAGGCAGCGTGGACGGAGAGGAGATAGAGGAGATGAGGTGGAGAGGGAAAGGAGAGAGAGAATGGTGGTGGGGCCCGCACTAACATGGAGGCCACTACCACGTCAACGAAAACCACCGTCCACGCCGTCAAGAGGGTAAAACGAGCGGTTTTGATAGTTTTTCGTAAGTTATTTTTTCTCTTTATCCACGGTATCTACCGGCTCGAAGTCAAATTTGATCACCTTCCATACTTCACAAGCCACGGCTAGTTCAAGACTCCATTTGCAAGCTGATTTGATAATTTCATTACCTTCACGAGCAAGATCGCGCCCTTCGTTACGAGCTTGTACACATGCTTCTAAAGCCAAACGATTAGTTGCTGCACCAGGTGCATTTTCTCAAGGATGTACTAAAGTTTCTTCACCAAATTGTAATACGGAATCGTCTCTAAAGATTTCGGTCCCAAACATGAATACCCATGAAACCACTGGTATAACACCTAGCATGGATGTCCAGTCCTGAGTGAAAAACCGTTTATCTAAAGTGGGGTGTTAGATAAACGGTTTTGCCGTTCAAGGAGTAAATGTGAACTCGGCGCATACTTCACAGATGTAAAAGGGAATTTTTTTTCTTTCGATAATATTTTTAGCCCAGCAAAACAATTCAGCCTCCTTTTGTTTTAGCCCGAGTTGACGACGTGGACGTGGACTGTTTCTTACGTTGCTTTTTATTCAGCCCCCGAGTATTTTTTCTCTCCGATTTTTTACGTCACTTATCCGATTTCTTTTCCGTTAGATTTTCCCCCGATTTTATAAGTCACTTTTCCAATTTCTATTACGTCAGTTTTTTGAAACTTTTTTGTCCGACTGTTTCAGGCCGAGTGTCTTGCTCCGATTTTTTTACGTCAGTTTTGACGTCAGTTTTTTTTGACATTTTTTGGTCCGTTCTTTTACGTTAGTTTTTTGACGTTTTCTTTGTCCGACTTTCCACATCAGTTTTTTTTACTTTTTTTGTAGTGTTTTGCTCCGATTTTTTTACGTCAGTTTTGACGTCAGTTTTTTTGACATTTTTTTGTCCGTTCTTTTACGTCAGTTTTTTGACGTTTTTTTTGTCCGACTTTCCACGTCAGTTTTTTTACTTTTTTTTCCGTTCTTTTACGTCAGTTTATTTACTTTTTTTGTCCGACTGTTTCAGCCCGAGTGTTTCTTCTGACTATTTTTTCCGTTTTCATTTTTTTACTTTTTTATACTTTTCCTTTCTTCAACATCATTTTTTCCGACTTTTCCTTTTGCTTGGATTTTTCCCGACATTGCACGATTTGTTTTATTTCACGGTGAGAAAATCTAAAAAATAATGTTGGTGTTACTATTTGAACTTGGAACTTGCTACATAAATGGATAGAGCTACCATTGTACCAACATATCACTTGTGATTATTAGGAGGTACCAATTTATTTATATAGTCAACAATTTTTTACTCATATGTGTTAATTTGTTCGTGATACATACTCAAAGGTTGTTGTTAGCCATCTTGCTTCCGTAGTTTCGCGACCTGAGGATGTTTCTACCTTTTTTTTCATATTCGTGGCTATTGATGGCACTAGTAGCCATATAGCCACATCGTTTAAACACTTGTATTTTTTTAAATCACATTATATTTATTTATTTATTTATGTTTTAGACTCATTAGTGATGTATTTACGTGTACAATCTTTCCTAAGCATATACACGTTTGTTCTGTAAGGTCATACAATTTGTTCGGTATGAATAATTATTTTGTTTTGGGTATATACGTGTTTCTTATATGAGTTCATACAATCTGTTTTAGGTATGTATGTGTTGTTATGTGAGTTAATTCAATTTGTTATTTCTGAACAATTATTTTGTCCTTGGTATATACACGTTTGGTCTGCGAGTTTATAAAATCTGTTTTAGGTATATACGTGTTTGTTCTGTGTGAATAATTATTTTGTTCGACAAATTTGTTTAATTTGTTCTGGGTATACATATGTCTGTTCTATGAGCTTGTATAATCTGTTATAGGGGTATATGTTTTTGTTCGGTAATACATATAATTTGTTCTGTGTGTATGAATATTTTGTTCTACATGTTTGTAGAATTTGTTCCACATGTTTACGACTCGTAAAAAATATGCATCCTTATTATAAAAAATACGAATGAAATTTTTATCTAAAAATAGTCAGTAGGGGAAGCCCCAACCTATGTTTTAGCATAATTTTTTTATTCCTGCCTCAGTTAATTCGCTCCTACAGAGAGTCGAACCGGAGTTTGTTAGATGCTACTCAGGTGCTCTAACCACTTGGCTAGGGACCCTTTCACATCGAAATTTATTTTAGATACTCGGTTTGGGAGTTATTGCATTTTTAATCACAGGATACCCCTTACATGTGTATGATGTCAGCAGTTTTGTCTCACTGCATGCATAAAGAAATGAGTTCTGGTCACGCTACGCGTCATGGGCCGGAATCGCGGAACAGTCAAACGCGTTATGGGTTGAATCAGTCGCTATCACGTCCGTGGGCCAAAATGTCCCCCGCGCGAGGTGTGGTGACAAGTAGCAGCACCCTAAATGTTGCATACCTTCTGAAAGTTTTTTCCTTTCCACATTCTACATTCTAATGTTTGAGATCCATGCTACATTCTAATGTTTGAGATCCATGCGAGAAATAATATCCGTTAGATCTCCAATCGAAACCCTAGTCCCTTCACCCTTCCCTCTTGCCTGCTTGCTGACGCCGCCTACCCCTGGCCCGATGTGCGCTACCGGGGGCCAGCCTCCCCAGCCATCATGTGGGCGCGTCGCCGCCGGGCCTGCCTCGTCGATCCTTCGCCGCCGGTCCCAGCCTCCCTGAACGCCGTCGCCGGCCACCGCGAGTTCCCATGCATGCACTGCCACCAGCCGCCCCTCGCGTGCTACCATTGCCGACCGTCCCGGCCCTGCAGGGAAGCGCGCCAGCGGCCTGCTGCCTTGCGCCACCGGCCGGCCGACCACCGTTGCCCTCCACTTGTGTGTTGCTCCCGACCGTCCCGACGCCGCCCGAGCGCAGGGGAGCGCGGCCGCGCCTGCGGGGTTGCGTCGCCGACCGGCCGCCGTGGCCTCCGCCTCCGGTCGGCGTGCCTGCAGCCCCTGGCCCCGTGCGGCCACGGCCGCTACCGGCCGCCGGAGCTGGAGAAGGAGCTAAACGTTATTTTATATGTTGAGCTCGTTTTTTTAAAAATGTTGAGTATTTTTTAGAAATGTTGGCTCAACATTTTTAGAAAATGTTGGTGACAAAAAGTTGAGCCTCGACATTTTTCAAAAGTGTTAGCGGCTCAACATTTTTGAAAAAAAATGTTGGCGAGAAAAGTTGAGACACAACAGTTTTGGAAAATGTCGGCGAAGAAAAGTTGAGGTTAACATTTTTTTTAAAAAACTTAGGGCTCAGCATTTTTGGAAATATAAAATGTTGATCAACATTTTTGTATTCAACATTTTTCAGTGAAACGTTGAATGAGCCATCTTCAACTGGGCCTTGATGTGCTTTATATACAGGTTGTTAAATTTCTTCTAAAAGGTATACAGGAGCCTCCGCAAGGGGGCTCGCTAATTTGCGCTCGGCCGCACGGAAAGCTCCGTGCGCTCGGCCGCCCCCGCACGCTTGGTGGGCCCCATCGTGCATGCGCCCCACTCTGTCCACTTCCAAAAGCAATGCACCCCGACAAACCCAGGTGGGACCCACACCCGAAAAAAATTGCACAAAAAATATTTTTAGAAAAACTTTTGCAAAAAAGATTTTCAAAAAAAGTTTTGCAAAAAAAGGAATTCAAAAAAATTGCAAAAAAGTTTTGCAAAAGATTTTCAGAAAAGATCTGAAAAAAGATGACAAAAGATTTCATAAAAGTTTTGCAGAAAAAAGTTTTCTAAAAAAATTTGCAAAACAAAAATGAGAAAAAAAACTTACGGCTCCCACGCCCGGCCAACGCCGCCCGCGCTCGGCCAGCGTCGCCGCGCCTTGCGCCTTCCCTGGCCGCCGCTAGGCTCGCTGGGTAGGTCCGGCCAGCGCTGCCGCTCCCACGCTCGGCCAGCGCGCCGCTGCCCCCGCGCCTAGCCAGTGCCGTCGCCGCCGGCTCGCCGGGGAGGTGAACCTGCGCCCGGCCAGCGCCACCGCCCCTTCGCCCCAGCCGGTCAGTGTAGCTGCTCCCCGGCCGGCGCCTCCGGGCCACCTCTCGCGCGCCCCACTGGATGAGATCTCGAGTAAAAAATCAGGAGAGAAATGAGAATGGGATAGAGAGAAAGCGGCGGGGCAGGTTGGACTGGAGGGCGGTATGTGGTGGACAGGCCCACACACGTGGAGAGCCCCACCGATTGCAAGTTCTCCTCGGTGCGGCCTAAAGATGGCAACGGGTAAGACCCGCGCGGATACATGTGTGAGGTATCCGTGCCCGCGAGCAAAACCTCGTGCCCGT
The DNA here is from genome assembly GCA_015476505.1 of Urochloa ruziziensis. Lineage (NCBI taxonomy): Eukaryota > Viridiplantae > Streptophyta > Magnoliopsida > Poales > Poaceae > Urochloa > Urochloa ruziziensis. The sequence goes on along the minus strand of CM027122.1, from coordinate 54,729,054 downwards.
GCCCGCGCCCGCGATCCGCAACGGGCACAAAAGCATGCCCGTGCCCGCGACCCGCGGATACCCGCATGCCCGCACCCGCAAGAGGACGGGGACGCCGGGCCGCGGACGGACGGGGACGACAGGAGGACGGGGACGCCGAGCTGCGGACGGGGACGACAGGAGGACAGGGACGCCGGGCCGCGGACGGGGACGACAGGAGGACGGGGACGCCGGGCCGCGGGCGGACAGGGACGCCGGACTCCAAAAGAAGTTGGGGACGCCGGGCGAACTGGCGGCTCACAGTCGGCGACGGCGGGGACTCGGCGGCCGGACGCCCGGACGAAGTTGGGGGCGACGGCTGGTGAGCGGACGCCTGGGCGTCGGGCTGGAGCCTGGAGAATGGGGAGTCGGCGGAGGGTGGAGGGCGGCCTGCGACTGGGGAGAGGCGGAGGGTGGCCGGCAGCTCGAAGGGGGCGGCGGCGCGGATCTGGATCTTGGAGCCTGCCGCCTGGACGCCTGGTCCTCTCCTGTTCCTGTCTTGCGGCGGCTCGAGGAGGAAATTGGGGGTGGCCTCGGTGGCCTGGGTGCCTGGTTTGGAGGGCTGAAACCCTAAGTTGGCATTATATACTTGGGACTTGGGGCCACATGTCAACCAACGGAGCGGGTCTAGCGGGTTTGCGGATGCGGATATCGTTTTTCTATGCCCGTGAATAAATATCCGTTGGGTCTGAAGTCATGCCTGTGCCCGTGCCTGTGGGCACAGATTTAGACCCGAAGCCGCGATCCGCGGGTTTAGTATCCGCGGGTACGCGGATATTTTGGACCCGATGCCATCTTTAGTGCGGCCACATGTAGATTTGGGATCTCGCTCCGCAAGGCCTCACACACACAGCAAGCAAGCAACGCCAGGAGGCAGGACCGCCGCCGCCGGCCGGCCTAGCGATCTCGCGACGGGCGGGGGTCTCAGGCACGGTCGCCGACGGATCATCATTGGCCAGTGTAAGGCGAAGGCTGCTTGTCTGGCCTTTCGGGGCTCGTAGAGTCGTAGGGATGGTCACCTGGCGCGATCGTTCGTGGCGGGGCCCTCGCGGCAATAGCAGGTTTGCGCCTTGCCTACTAGTATGCCTTGTTTAGTTCCAAAATACAAAATGAATGTTTAGACACATATATGGCGTGCTAAATGCAGGTAAAAAACAAATCGCATTATATAGATGGACTGGAATTTGCGAGACGAATCCAATGAGTCTAATTAGGACGTGATTAGACACTAAATTGCTACAGTAATACTACAGTAAACATGTGCTAATGACAGATTAATTAGGTTCATTAGGTTCGTCTCGCGAATTCCAAACGTAATCTGCAATTAGTTTTTTAATTAGTCTATGTTTAATACTTCAAATGTGAAAAGATTCCCTTCCAAAATCTTTTCACCGCGGAACTAAACACGGCCTATATATCCCGGTTCCCAGATTTGGTCAAAGCTAGCTGATTTTGTCAGTATATCCCGGTTCCTCAATTTCTCAGTAAAACACGCCATTGATTTGGTCAAAGCTAGCTGATTTTGTCAAGGCTTGACAAACATGCATAAGAACCCATCCTACGTGGCCAGTGGCTGGCTACCCGGGGTCATTCCTAACCGCAGAACACAGGCGTCATTGCATACCTCTGGCTCTCCCCACTCTTCAGACAAACGTAGGGTTCATAGCCATGGCAATGGATCAGCTATTCCAAACTACCCCACCCCACCCCCCCCCCCCCCCCACCCCCCCCCCCCGCGGCATGTCTTCAGGCAAGACCATCTCTACCTTGCCTTGTATTTGGACCAGGAGTATGATGGGCCATACAAGAACCAAAATCAGGTGCTAAAGCCTAAGAGTGGCAAAGGGTTTGGTGTTACCGTGGTTAATGATTGGCCTATATATGATGGTCCAGACAAAGCTAAAATGGTCGCTCGTGCACGAGGCCATCATATGCAGACAGACAAGGACAGCAGCGAACGTGGCAGTTGGTTCCTTTCTTGCAACATAATCTTCTTAGATGAGTCATGGTACGTACCATACGCTTCATATGCATGGTTCTTGCCGTTCTGCGCTTCTGCCCTTTGGTATCTTACTATCTAATTTTGCATGGAACTTTGTATGCATCAAGCTACCCGGGTTCCACGCTTGCAGTGACAGGAATGATTGAACAGAATAAGGGCAAGGGTGAGTGGGCCATCGTCGGCGGTACAGAAAAATTTACCCTTGCATAAGGTGCAATATACTACGACGTCTTCAGAGACGATGGAAGTACTTCATTGATAAAAGAACTCCATATAGGCATGTTTTACACACCAATGGAAAGATCGATGGTAAGTAGAGTAGCTGTTTTGAGACTAGTATTCACCTGCTTTTGCTTACGTTTAACCGAGTTCTTACATCCATATGATGGTAAGTAGAGTAGCGGTTTTGAGACTATTGTTCACCTGCTTTTACTTATGTTTAAACGAGTTCTTACATCCACATCACAAGCGCGATGAGAAACAAAGACACGGACATTGATTACATCACAAGAGTTTTTACAGTCAAAACAGTTTCACCAACGATATTACTAGAACCTACCCCAAGAAAAGATCGCGTTTCTCATTTAATTTCTAGCAATAATCTCAAACAGGGAATTGTGGAGGTGTTGATGGCCTTTTATTCTCAAATATAGTTTTTTCCAATTAAAAAACTCGTCTTCTGATGTTCATGTAGATGACATTTCACTTATTAGCAGTGATGTCAGTCTGTTAATGAAAACAAGGAAGTCTTTGTCCTCAAAAGATTCAATCTTGGTGAAATTCATCAAGATGAAAGAAAAGGGTATTAGGAATATCGCACATGCACGTTAAGAAATGTTTCTGATTAAATAAAAATGTGCATACGAGAAAGCCTACGTCTGTCCTTAAAGTCAAGGGTAATGTTTTTTTGGAAACTTTAGTGTTTCAATTATGAATAAGAAGTGGTTATGGGAACTATAGTGTTCCAAGAACCAATAATGAGAAGATTAAAATAATATGGTACCATATGCTTCAGCTGTTGGAAACTTAATGCAAAAGATGCAAAGAATAACATTACCTTGACGTAGTTCAAGTATCCGGGTTGTTTTGGCAATGACCAGTCCAGATATAGATCACTGGATTGGAGTTAAGTGTATCGGTCTCATGCTATATTAAGAAAGAAATAACCAGTGCTCTCAAAAGATTGTGAGTACAGGGTAGAACTTGTGAAATGTGTAGCGAAATCCACAATTGTCGCTAACTTTCATATTTTGGGGTTTTTGTGTGGAAAATCTCCAAAGAGTTGAACAATTATCATCAATGTGATGTGAAGATACAATATAGCATGATATGAGGCTGAAGGACAGGCAAAATGGTTGAGAAAACCAGTGCCCGGAGTTGATAATGGTTGACAACAGTAACAACCATCTAAGTATTTCACTCCTGTGACAACGAGTCAAGTGTGGTGCCAAACACATTGACAGAAAAGCATACGTTGTAAAGGAGAAAGTCCGGAATCATGTTGGAAAGCAACAATCAAGTACTCACGGATCCGTTCATTAAAGGCTTACCACCCAGTGTGTGCGGAGGACACAGAGTCGACATGGGTTCATGGTATTGCCTGTGAATTCTGGACTATAAAAGGCCCAAAGTTATGATCCTTCAAAATGAATAAGTGTATTGTGGCTGGTTAATCCGATTGAAATGGCAATCATGATGACCCATGCTCAATGTGCTTGTTTGTAATGAAGTGGATGCTAAGCGAAGAGCTGAAGTGTAAGAAAACTTAAGGTGAGATCAAGGGGGAGATTGTTAGGTTGATCTCCAGCCAGTTGGCCCAAAGGCCAACTGGGCCTTTGACTCGCGTCCTGATCGGGGACGCCCAGCCCAATAGAAGGCTGGTGGGCCCCCGTCGCGCAGCCCTATATAGAGGAGGTGGGGGCTATGGCACGAAGGACGAGGTTCACCACAGCCACCGTTTCCCCACCGTCCCTAACCCTAGCCCGATCGAAAGGGAGGTGCTGCCGCGCGGGATGCTCCACCGGCAGTCCACAGCACTGCTCCTCCACCTCTACTCCGACCGTCGCTGCCCGTGCGCAGAGCTCCATCACCGAACCTGTGATGGTCAGCGCCTACTGAGGAGATGAGGTATGTCTCACATAAAGTTCCTCTCGATCTACTCCTAGACGATCATTTCTATTGCGATCAGAAACAGCAACACCTAGCCATACTACTGTTGGTGGCAAGGGTACCGCGTGCTATATGGACCCGGAGTTCATCCGGACTAAGAGCTTGACCCCTCAATCAGATGTATATGCTTTGGATATCATAATGCTACAGTTAGTCACAGGGCGAGGTCCAGTGAATCTAATAGCATCTGTAGAAGAAAATCTAAGCGAAGAGCTTGTGGATGCTAGGCTGGAGTTGGATGACAGGTCAAATCTAGACGCCGTGGAAATGGGAAGCAACTCCTCTGCAGTTGAGCCTCTACCATTGAGTCGCTGTCATGTGAGACCGACAGAGCTTGGGCCTACATGGCAGCGACCCAACAGCAGAGGGACCAACTGCAGAGGATCTCGTTCCTGGAAATGATGCGCCTAGGTCTGAAATGCTGCAGTGACAATCGGAAGGAGCGTCCTGACATGGCAACTGAAGTGCGACCGGTGCTTGAATCTGTGGAAATTAGGGCCTCCCATCAGGTTTAGATAGAAGCAATCACATCCTCTCCCGTTGATAGAGACATTGCTCAACTATTTTCCCAGACTAAGCAGCTGTCCATCAATTAGACACTTAAAGATGCAAATGGCAGTCCAAATTGTATTATGTATTATCTTTTATTTTCTTCAACGTGGAAGCTTTTACTACTACTGTGTGTTATATAATAATGAGGAAAATGCATCGGAGGTCTATCAACTTGTAATGATGTATCACTTACAACTTTAAAATGTATTTTCAGGTTCATAAACTTTTAAATGGTTCACCACAGGTTCATACACCTCCACCCCCGCTCCGGTCCTCCCTCCCCTAGCGCCACCTACCGCATTACCGTCGATTCTAGCGCCAACTCCGATCCTATCTCCTGCCATGGCCTGTTGCGCGGTTCACCTATATATAGCACGGACATGTCCATTCGCCTCTCCAGGAACGACCGCCGTTCCAGCGCGCCAACACACAAAAAAACAGTGAGAAAGGCAGCGTTCCAGCCACCGGTTCCGGTTCCTTCGCCATGGACCTTCTCTTCATGGAGAAGCTCTCGGCGGGCCTCTTCGCGTCCGTGGTGGTCGCCATCTTGGTGTCCAAGCTCCGCGGCCGGAAGCTCCGCCTTCCCCCGGGCCCCGTCCCCGTCCCCATCTTCGGCAACTGGCTGCAGGTCGGCGACGACCTGAACCACCGCAACCTGGCCGCGCTGGCCCGGAGGTTCGGCGACATCTTCCTTCTCCGCATGGGCCAGCGCAACCTGGTGGTGGTCTCCTCCCCTCCGCTGGCCCAGGAGGTGCTCCACACGCAGGGCGTCGAGTTCGGCTCCCGCACCCGCAACGTCGTCTTCGATATCTTCACGGGGAACGGCCAGGACATGGTGTTCACCGTGTACGGCGACCACTGGCGCAAGATGCGGCGGATCATGACGGTGCCCTTCTTCACGAACAAGGTCGTGCAGAAGCACCGCGCCGGGTGGGAGGACGAGGCCGCCGCAGTCGTCGACGCCGTGCGCGCCGACCCGGAGGCCGCCGCGGGAGGCGTCGTGCTCCGACGCTGGCTGCAGCTCATGATGTACAACAACATGTACCGGATCATGTTCGGACGGAGGTTCGAGAGCCTGGACGACCCGCTGTTCCTCCGACTCAAGGAGCTCAACGGCGAGCGCAGCCGCCTCGCGCAGAGCTTCGAGTACAACTATGGAGACTTCATACCCATCCTGCGCCCGTTCCTACGCGGGTACCTCAGGATCTGCAAGGAGATCAAGGAGACTCGACTCAAGCTCTTCAATGATTACTTCCTCGAGGAGAGGAAGTGAGTAGCCGTTGTCCTCTGTTTCTTCTGCCGTTCTGCGTTTCTTTTACCGATAGGCACCGTGCGACTCTGACGAGAAATCATATGACGTGCTCACATGGTGGGTGTCTCTGCAGGAAGCTGGCGAGCTCCAAGGCCATGGACAACAACGGGCTCAAGTGCGCCATTGATCACATCCTGGAGGCGCAGCAGAAGGGGGAGATCAACGAGGACAACGTGCTCTACATCATCGAGAACATTAACGTTGCAGGTACATACAGATACAGTACAGTCTAAATTAATCCCGCTTCAGGGTAAGCATGACAAAAGATTATTATCCCTGGAATTAATTAGTAGCCTAGGCGGCTAGGCTAGAAGTTTCTGCCATATACGGTACTTCCAAGACGCAACGATAGCGCCATGTGATGTGACGCCCAGGAAGCTTAATGCTCTGTTTTGTCTGCCTCACGGTCCACCAGTCAAACTCGTGCGGCTACGGAATATTAATTCAGTTTCTAAACATAATGGTCAACCTAAAGTGTAATTAGCGCACGTACCAAAAGTGTTGCAAGCTTAATCTCGTATCCATTCTTGGTTAGCATGATGGATGTTACGTTTCAACCTTGTTTTTCCTTTTTGTGTCAAGTAGCATTCAGTAACAAAAAGGGGTAGCACCAACCCAACCATAGTTTATAGAGGAGGTGTACAATTTTTCAACACCCAATAATTCATCACGTAGCCGTGCCCACACGAACAAACTGCAAAGCTGCTTGGCGTGTTAGCTTTGCCCAACGTAACCAACCAGCGCCAACAGCGTCCGTGCATTTCAATTCTCTGTTTTTTTTTTTTGCGATAATAATCATCGCGGTCGCAACTGCGGCAAGTGACATCAGTATCTCACTCGTTTCTGCTCTCTGTTTCGTGCCTCTGCAGCGCTCGAGACGACGCTATGGTCGATCGAGTGGGCGATCGCGGAGCTGGTGAACCACCCAGAGATCCAGCAGAAGCTGCGGCAGGAGCTGGACGCGGTGCTCGGCCCGGAGCACCAGGTCACGGAGCCGGACACGCACAGGCTCCCCTACCTCCAAGCCGTGATCAAGGAGACGCTGCGGCTGCGCATGGCCGTCCCGCTGCTGGTGCCGCACATGAACCTCCACGAAGCCAAGCTAGGCGGCTACGACATCCCCGCCGAGAGCAAGATCCTCGTCAACGCCTGGTACCTCGCAAACAACCCCGACAGCTGGAGGAAACCCGAGGAGTTCCGGCCCGAGCGATTCCTCGAGGAGGAGAAGCACGTCGAGGCCAACGGCAACGACTTCCGGTACCTGCCCTTCGGCGTCGGGCGCAGGAGCTGCCCCGGGATCGTCCTCGCGCTCCCCATCATCGGTATCACCATCGGGCGGCTCGTCCAGAACTTCGAGCTGCTGCCGCCGCCCGGGCAGGACAAGATCGACACCACGGAGAAGGGGGGACAGTTCAGCCTCCACATCCTGAAGCACTCCACCATCGTGTGCAAGCCGAGAGAGTTCTAGCTTGATGGATGCTCCGGAGTGGAATGCTCTGCTCCATTTCATGGTTGTCTTAATTAATTATAGCTCCCTATCTCTTCGTACCACCAGTAGATATATGTCTATCTATACTATATCTATAAATATATAATATAAAGGACGACGAATTTGATGGTCATAGAAATCTTACATGTTACTCTTGCAATGTCTACACCTTCAAAATTTTATGTTGATTCAACGCTCCAGATTAATGTTCAGAGAAACACTAATGGCAATTGGCAAGAGAAGGATATGTGTCGGTGTTAGGTATCACCGGACAAGTAATTTCTCGGATTGCGCGCTGGACATTGATGGTTAGTGGATTTGACACGGGGTTTATACTGGTTCAGGCTACCTGCGGTATAATATCCTACGTCCAGTTCGATTCTCGTGTTGCTACATTAGGGAGTTTGTAGTAGGGGGTTACAAACAGGAGAGAGAGGAAGAAAGCCTTCCAGGTCTCAGCGCGTGGTGTGTGAATGTGGATCTGTTGGTTGTTGTTGTTGTGAGGGCCGATTCTTGTTGGGATGCAACGCCTCCCCTTTTATACTGGAAGGGAGAGCTGCACTGTTACAATAGAGGCAAAAAAGAAGAAAAAATGAGTGTCCCGAGGGCTTCCTTTGGTGGGGGTCGTCATAGTCGTTGCTGGGTCTTCGTGGGGCCCAAGCTGTCGTGGTTGTTAAGATCAAGGGCGCCGCCTCATCATGCTGTTTGCAGTGTACAGTGCTTCTCGTAGTTCCACAGTGGCGCCGTTAGCTATACTTCCACCGTCCAACTAGGCGTCAGTGAGAGAACAGGAGCTACGTGGTAGGCTGGGGGTGTGTGCCAGGCGCCGCTTGGTCTGCCCCCAGCACGCTTGTCGACTACGTGGGCGGCCGTGCCCGGCAGCCACGACCACGGGTCGGTCTGCGGCTTGCACCGCAATTCGCGGCAGTGATGACGTCTCTCGCATTACGTCACCTGGCCCCGCGGGGGAGGGCTGGGCGAGGCAGAATCTTTATCCACACGTTACCTAACCCTGCGGGGGGTCGGGCGAGGCGGACATCGTGGTGATGACGTCGCCCGACCCTGCGAGGGGTCGGGCGAGGCGGACATCGTGGTGAAGACGTCGCCCGGCCCTGCGGGGGGTCAGGCAAGGCGGACATCGTGGTGACGACGCGCCTGGCCCCACGTGGGGCCATGAGCGGCGGCCTCTGTCCTGATACGCTTATTTAGCCTTCGTATTTCCTGGCTAAGGACGATGACTTAAACATGATCTGGGGTACCACTAATATTGGTACCCGACAGTAGTCCCCGATCCCTACTACGAGCCATTTCAGGGTCGTTGTGAGGGTGTTTTTCGTTCATCGGTTCAATCACCGGGTGCGTGCAAGCGCTCTCGGTGGGAGTAGCCCGATCATTAGTGATGTATTTACGTCTGCAATCTGTTGTAAGCAGTAAGCATATACACGTTTGTTTTGTAAGTTCATACAATTTGTTCGGGGTGAATAGTTATTTGTTATGGTTATATACATGTTGGTTCATACAATCTGTTTTAGGCACGTATGTGTTGTAATGTGTCGGTGCTCGAACCCTGGCAGAAATGCGTTGTGTCCCGTCTCTCGATGGTCAGCGCAATGAATAACACAATGACACGATGATTTATCCTGGTTCCGGCGCGGGGTCGTACGTCCATCAGAGCGTGCATGAGCACTATATTAACTTACAAGCGAGGCGGGAGAGGAGGTGAGGCCTCCAACTCCCTGGATGTCGATCAGAGGTGTGACTAAGGATGATGTCAAAGTACGTGAGTGAGTGCGGAAATGAGTATGAGCGTGTATGTGTGTCCCCATCCCGGGGGGGGGGGGGGGCTGCCTCCCCTTTTATAGACCAAGGAGGGGCAGTGACAAAGGACGATGTACAGTAAGCTCTACAGTTGTCGCGTACGGTGAAGCGTGGCGCCGAGCATGGCCGTCGTCATTGCACATCCCCTTAACTGTGCAGAGTGGCTTAGCGTCCTTGGCTCCGTAGGCGGCGTGGCGATCCCTGTGGATGACGTACGCAGCTTATCCTCCTGCTTCGAGGGTCCGCGTCGCCCATTGTCGTCTTTGGTGGCGGGCTGTACACCCCTTCGAGGTCTTCCCATGCCTACTCGAGGGCCTCCCATGCCGGGTTAGGCAGCACAAAAGAGCGCAACAGTACCAGCCTGTCTGCACGGTGCTGCGCACGCCTGCATAGTGCCGAAGATGGCGACACAGTGACAGGAGTTGGCGGATATGACCGGGGATGGCAAGGGACTTCGCTTTTGACTTCCGTGTCCTGCTGCAGTTCCGGAGCATTAAATGCCTTTGTCTGCGGGACAGTTGAGCACGCTTTGCGGGCCTCGCGGTCGAGGGGTAGTCTCGAGCGAGGCAGAGATGTATCGTCAGGGATTCCCCTAGCCTTGATCGAGGAGGCCACGATCGAGGCGGAGTTTCCCATTCCCTCGAGGGGTGATCGTAACCCTCGAGCGAGGCGGAGGTGGTGCCAACGCCCAGCGTGTCTGACACTTGCCTTTTGATTTAGTTATTTCGAGCGGGTTACGGGGTGATTACCACGCGGTATTAAGGGCCCCTTTATGGTTGACACCAACATTATGTGAGTTAATTCAAGTTGTTATTTTTGAACAATTTTTTGTTCTTGGTATATACACGTTTGTTCTGCGAGTTTATACAATCTGTTTTAGGTATATACGTGTTTCTTCTATGTGATTAATTATTTAGTTCGATGAATTTGTTTAATTTGTTCTTGGTATACTGTATGTATACATATGTCTGTTCTATGAGCTTGTATAATCTGTTATAGAGGTATATGTTTTTGTTCGATAAATACATATAATTTGTTCTGTGTGTATGAATATTTTGTTCTACATGTTTGTATAGTTTGTTCCATATGTTTACGACTCGTAAAAAATATGCATCCTTATTATTAAAAATGCGAATAAAAAATTTATCTAAAAATAGTCATGTGAGATCTTATTTTGAAGATTTTGTTATAACAAAGCTAGTAATACAATTGATTTTTTTTACTCAGCTAATTCGCTCCTACAGGGAGTCGAACCTGAGTTTGTTCGATGCTACTTATGTGCTCTAACCACTAGGGTAGAGACCCTTTCACATCGATATTTATTTTAGATACGGGAGTTATTGCTTTTTTTTATCACAATATACCCCTTACATGTGTATGATGTCAGCAGTTTTGTCTCATTTGCATGCATAAAAGAATGAGTTCTGGTCACGCTACGCGTCATGGCCCGGAATCGCGGAACAGTCAAACGTGTTATGGGTTGAATCGGTCATTATCACGTCCGTAGGCCAAATCTATTCGTGGGCCGAAATGTCCCCCGCGCGAGGCGTGGTGACAAGTAGCAACACCCTAAATGTTGTATACCTTCTGAAAGTTTTTTCGTTTCCACCTTATAATGTTTGAGATCCATGCGAGAAATAATATCCGTCGGATCTCTAAGTGAAACCCTAACCCCTCCTGCCTGCTTGCTGACGCCGCCTACCCCTGGCCCGATGTGCGCCACCGTGGGCCAGCCTCCCCAGCCGTTATGCAGGCGCGTTGCCGCCGGGCCTGCCTCGTCGGTCCTCCGCCGCCAGTCCCAGCCTCTCTGAACACCGTCGCCGGCCACCGCGAGCTCCCCATGCATGCACCGCCACCAGCCGCCCCTCGCGTGCTGCCACTGTTGACCGTCCCGGCCCTGCAGGGGAGCGCGCCCGTGGCCGCTGCCTTGCGCCACCGACCGGACGACCACCGTGGCCCTCCCCTCGTGTGTTGTCGCTGCCGACCGTCCTGATGCCGCCCCTGCGCAGGGGAGCGCGGTTGCGCCTACGGGATTGCATCGCCGGCCGGCCGCCGTGGCCTCTGCCTCCGGTCGCGTTCCTGTAGCCCCTGGCCCCGTGCGGCCACGGCCGCCACCGGCCGCCGAAGCTCTGCCGCCATCGCCAGAGCTAGAGAAGAAGAACTTTTTTTTAGAAAATGTTGGTGACAAAACGTCGAGCCTCGGCATTTTTCAAACGTGTTAGCGAAAAAAAAGTTGAGGCTCAACATTTTTGAAATGAAATGTTGGCGAGAAAAGTTAAGACTCAACATTTTTCGAAAATGTCGGCGAAGAAAAGTTGAGGTTCAACATTTTAAAGAAGAACTTAGGGCTCAACATTTTCAGAAATATAAAATGTTGATCAACATTTTTGTATTCAATATTTTTGCAGTGAAATGATGAATGACCCATCTTCAACTGGGTCTTGATGGGCTTTATATACAAGTTAAAAATCTTCTACCGCAAGGCCTCACACACATGGCAAGCAAGCAACGCAGGAGGCCGGACCGCCGCCAGCCGGCCGGCCTAGCGATCTCACGACGGGCGGGGGTCTCAGGCACGGTCGCCGACGGATCATCCAGCCGGCACTAAAGACTGCATGTTTGACCGGCACTAAGGTGTTGCACGTTAGTGCCGTCAAATCAGTGCCGGTCACACAGGCACTTATAGCAAGTTTTCCGGCCATGCTTTTCCTGCGCGCGCACCAACAGGCGGCAGCCGGCACGCACGCCATGCATGCAGCAAGCGCACCTGGATCAACCATGATGTATCATCATTCGCCAGTGTAAGGCGAAGGCTGCTTGTCTGGCCTTCCGGGCAGGCACGGAGCCAGCGGTGGGGCAAGGGGGGCTCGAGCCCCCCCTACTGCTGCGCTGCCAAAGGAACCCCTATGTAATTCTTTGTTCAATTTCAACCAAAATATGTACACTAGGAGGAGCTAAAGTTCATTAGGCTAGCAATCGAACAAAATAGAACCCTAAATCCCAATTGGTGCTTTTGTTCAGCCCCTCCTAAATTTTTTTATAGCTTCGTCCCTGCTTCCGGGGCTCGTAGGGATGGTCTCCCGGCGCGATCGTTCGTGGCAGGGCCCTCGCAGGTTTGCGCCTTGCCTACTAGTATATATCCCGGTTCCCAGATCGTCTTATGCTGAATTTCGGGTCGATACATCTCCGTGTTCCGGGCGCAGGCATCAGGAAAAAGGACCCAGCTAGACCGAGGCCCACCTCGATTTAGCTCTAGTCCGAGGCCCCTCCAGGTGCGCACGTCTCCTTCCTCCTCCCATCTCTCCCACCGCCGGAGACTCCCCTTCTCTCTCCTCCTCCGCGCACCGCCGCCTTCCCGGCCGCCTCCGCGCCTCCCTCTCCCTCACCCTAATCCGGCGTCGCGCCCTCCCCCGGCTCCGGCGGCTCCCGTCGCCTCCGCCGCCGCCAACCACCACGGCCGAAACCCTAACCACTCCGACGAGCTTCCCCCGCTGACGACCACCGCCCGGCCCCGGCGCTCCCGCGCCTCCGCTGCCACCGCTGGCCCCGACCAACACTAAATCCTCAGATCCGCCGCCGTCCGAGCTCCACGCCGACGATCTCGGCCGCCGAATCCCCCGCCGCAGTCACCGCCCACCGCCCACCGTCCGGGGGGAGGAGTTACCCCCGGCAACCCCGGGCCCTAAAGGCCGCCTCCTCCACCGCCTCCCCCGTGGCCGGTGGCGTCCCCGCCGCCCGCCGCCGCCCAGCAACCCACCCCTCCCAACCGGCATCGCGAGGAGGAAGAAAGGGGGCCTCCCGTTAGCGCTATCGGGAGGTCGACCTCTGTTTAGCTTTTGTGCAGAAAAAAAACATACATACTCCGTATATTGTTAGACTTGTCATATGCTGAACTGACTTCTTCGGCTTTTGTTTGATGCTCCCAGTGGAAAAGTTACATGATCAAATTACTACAGTTGAATAAGTCTGTGCACTCGTTATCAGGTGAGGACAGACTTGATTACTTGAATCTTTGCAATGCCGGAGGCCGTGGATCAGTGAATGGACAAGGGCATGGTGTTTAGTCTATTGGATTCTTTTGATGGGACATAACTACATTTTAGAACGTTCTATTGATTGCAGTCAATGTCTCAGTAAAACACGCCATTGATTTGGTCAAAGCTAGCTGATTTTGTCAAGGCTTGACAAACATGCTAAGAACCCACCCTGCCTGGCTAGTGGCTGGCTACCTCCCTCATTCCTAACCGCAGAACACAGGCGTCATTGCATACCTCTGGCTCTCCCCACTCTACGTAGGGTTCATAGCCATGGCAATGGATCAGCTATTCCAAACTCCCCCCCCCCCCCCCCCCCCCCCCTGCAGCATGTCTTCAGGCAAGACCATCTCTACCTTGTCTTGTATTTGGACCAGGAGTATGATGGGCCATACAAGAACCAAAATCAGGTGCTAAAGCCTAAGAGTGCCAAAGGGTTTGGTGTTACCGTGGTTAATGATTGGCCTATATATGAGAGATGAGAGGTCTTTTACGGTACACAATACTACGTACTGGTAGTACGGTAGGATAATCGGTTTTTTTTGCGGTGGGTAAAAAGGTAATTTGTACTCATTTGGACCGCAGCGTGCGAGCCATCCGTCGTGCGTTCATTTCACCGCGCCCTCTGTTCCCCATGGCCGCCGCCGACCCGCGCCACCGCCTCCATTTTTTGTTTCCAATCATACCTCTATACTACCTATGAATACTACTCATACTACCGTAAAACAACCGGTTATACAGAATTAATTTTAGCCGTCGAATCTTTCGAAATCGGTCCTTTTTTATTACATACGAGACTTTTCCAAACGGTAGTATAAGGTAGTATTGTGTACCGTCATATATGACGGTCCAGACAAAGCTAAAATGGTCGCTCGTGCACGAGGCCATCCTATGCAGACAGACAAGGACGGCAGCGAACGTGGCAGTTGGTTCCTTTCTTGCAACATAATCTTCTTAGATGAGTCATGGTACGTACCATACGCTTCATATGCATGGTTCTTGCCGTTCTGCGCTTCTGCCCTTTGGTATCTTACTATCTAATTTTGCATGGAACTTTGTATGCATCAAGCTACCCGGGTTCCACGCTTGCAGTGACAGGAATGATTGAACAGAATAAGGGCAAGGGTGAGTGGGCCATCGTCGGCGGTACAGAAAAATTTACCCTTGCACAAGGTGCAATATACTACGACGTCTTCAGAGACGATGGAAGTACTTCATTGATAAAAGAACTCCATATAGGCATGTTTTACACACCAATGGAAAGATCGATGGTAAGTAGAGTAGCTGTTTTGAGACTAGTATTCACCTGCTTTTGCTTACGTTTAACCGAGTTCTTACATCATATGATGGTAAGTAGAGTAGCAGTTTTGAGACTATTGTTCACCTGCTTTTACTTACGTTTAACCGAGTTCTTACATCCACATCACAAGCGCGATGAGAAACAAAGACACGGACATTGATTACACCACAAGAGTTTTTACAGTCAAAACAGTTTCACCAACGATATTACTAGAACCTACCCCAAGAAAAGACCGCCTTTCTCATTTAATTTCAAGCAATAATCTCAAACAGGGAATTGTGGAGGTGTTGATGGCCTTTTATTCTCAAATATAGTTTTTTCAATAAAAAAACTCGTCTTCTGATGTTTGTTTAATGCTTGCAGCTTAGAGTTATGTTCCATGAGTTCAGTCCTTCAGGGGTAGATGACGCAATTGATAATGGGGTGTATCTCGGACAAGGCGGATTTGGCAGCTGTCTACATGGCAAAAATTTGGAACACTAATTTTGCTGTAAACATTCACGATTATGGAAGCAGGCAAGGAAAGCGTGAATTCAAGCAAGAGGTATGCACAAATAAATACATATAGATAGTACCGTTTTAAGTACTCATGTATCGTATTAAGAATTTCAAAAAGAATTTAGGTTGCCAATAGATCATACATAGCAACAGCTCAAAAACATGATAACACACAGATAACTTATTATGCTGATTTTATGGCCTGGTAGTTGCTTTTCCTCAACTGATATATCGATTGGTTCGATTCAATGGTTAGCTTAGTTGAACTTGCATTGTTTACCGGCTATTTTGCTCTTAATTTATTTCTCCATTCTCACACACCCCTTTTGAAGGCTTGTAGCATGCACTTGTTCCCCACTGTAATGCAACGTGCTTCTAGCAAAAACGTACTTATCCAATATGTGTGTGTGTTTTATTCCTTCCTGTGGTAATAGTTCCCAAAAAAATGCAGGTTGACATCCTCAGAAGGATCCGGCATGAAAACCTGGTCACGCTCGTCGGAGCATGCGGCAATAGACTGGCCCTAATATACGAATATTTACCCAATGGCACCCTTGAAGATCGCCTCGAGAAATCGTTCTCATGGGAAAAAAGAGTCCATGCAGCCACCAGCATCTGCACCGCTCTTGAGTTTCTCCATAATGTCAAGCCTAATCCAATCGCTCATGGTGATCTTAAACCAAGCAACATACTTTTCGATGCAAGAGATGTGTGCAAGCTCAGCGACTTTGGAATCTCCCGTGTTTCTTGAAGTATAAACTTGAAACAGCAACACCTAGCCATACTACTGTTGGTGGCAAGGGTACCGCGTGCTATATGGACCCGGAGTTCATCCGGACTAAGAGCTTGACCCCTCAATCAGATGTATATGCTTTGGGTATCATAATGCTACAGTTAGTCACAGGACCCGGAGTTCATCCGGACTAAGAGCTTGACCCCTCAATCCGGACTTCTCTCGACTTGCACTGGGAAGGGCTTCACTAACAGAAATAGGAGATTTCGTGAGAACCGAAAACAGACATAAAAATAGCTATTACCATCACAAAATTATCCGTGATGTTTAATTCTCACGAATAAGACAACACGAAATACCATTTTCATGACAGTCAATCACCATGATCTTTTTTTGTAGTGCTTAGTAGCTTCCTTTATATATGGTGAGTTTGGCAACCGTACCGATGGGAAGGGCGATGGGAATTGGTGGTGGCTTTGGTGGAGTGAATTAATGGCCCGTTTGTTTGGTCAGAATTTGAAGGAATTAGAATCTAGCGATAAATTATACCATGTGGCTTGGAATTTGACATCACACAACTTTCCTAAGCTCACAAATAAACCTATCCCAAATTCATAGGGTGTAGGATGAAAATAAATTTCATAGGGTGTGGGAGATAAGAAGATAGGCTTATTCATCAGGTGGGAGATAAAAAGATTGGATCACTCTATTATATTCATAGGGTGAGAGATAAAAAGATAGACTTATTCATAGGGTGGGAAATAATTTATCACTAGATTCTAATTCCGGCCCTTAGAAATTTGATTTTTTTTTTTTGTGGGGGAGGGAATTCACTTAGAATCACGGCCTTTATTATTATTACTATATGATCTGATTGTAGCAGGATTTGTAGTGTCTATCGTTCTCTGGGTTTGTAGTGTGATCCTTCGTTGCAGTGAGACGGAGTTTTCTGGTGTCATTCTAACTTCAGGCCCGTCGCCTGTGCTAGATACTAAAGAATGGGCGCACCAAGCACCGCCATATATTGTGGTTGAGTGGCTAGCAGTCTGAAATGTAGCAGCACACGTCAAAGAAAGTGGAAATGCAACGAACCTAAAATCACAAATCCTACTTGCCTCGGAGGCTCGAAACCTATCAAGGCAGTAGGCACGACCAGGAGTGGAATGTGAACCTTACGTCTGTCCGTAGTAGTGTTATCGCCGTGCGGTTATGCAGGTGCATCCTCAAGCCTGCGTTAGGAACCCAAAGTTCCAAAGACATGAGTATTATAGGAACCCGAAGTTCCACATTTTGCATGCGAGATGATTAAACACTTAGAATGTTCCTTGACCAAAAAAAAAAACATACACGGTCACGAATATTTACAGCCCGTTTTGCCAGAAAACAGCCCAGCGAAAACGGCTGTAGAGAAAGCCCATCACTTTGAGAGCCGCAGCCCACCAAAACACCAGGGAGGAGAGGGCAAAGCCGGCGGCGGCGGCCCGCAAAAAATCTCCACACCGCTACGCACGAGGCGGCGGCGGCGGCCCCGCGACGCCGGTACGGCCGCCGCTCGCCGCTCTCGGATACGTCTTGCTTCTTCGACAGCCCGACCGAGGCTGGTAGCGATGGGTACTGCGCGCTGCTTCGCGTTCGAGCCTTCGAGGCATCCGTCCGAGGAGGGGAGGGGGTTCAGGTTTGCTCCTTGCCCCTGTCCAGCCGTTTCTGCGAGGCCGATGGCCTGCCCGCTCCATGGCACTGTTCTGGCCCAAACTGTTGTCTGAACATCTTCAGTATCCCAGAATTTCAGCCCCAATTCGGTCATCTATCTGCATCCTTGGCGAGTCTTGTTTGATGCTGAAGTGCTGGATGATCCATCTCCTTAAGATGGTCGCAATCTGCAACTGGCATAATTTTCAACGCATATGAGGTAAATTAAGCACATCTATAACTACATACATGCATGCACCTGTCAAATGAATGTTGGGCATCCATTAGTATAGCTTTGACATGATTTTTCAAAATATGGTTTGTAACGCCCATATGATACTTTATGAGTTAAATACACCGTTGGCCCCTGAACTTGCAGCGACGTGCCACTTAGGTCCACGATCTAGTAAAAACGAAATTTGGCACCCTAATCTTATTATGTTGTGCCAAATAGGTCCATAACCCCCCACGGCAGCAATTTTGCCAACGTGGCTGCGCCAACGTGGACGTGGCTGTGTTTTGGCGGGAGTTTTGCCGCTCGTTGGGAGATGGTTAATTTGCACTTGGACCCTTACAATCTTCATAAAAAGAAAAGAGGCATGTCGTCTCCATCTCTATCTCGCCTCTGTCTATCTCGCTATCTCTCCCTCGTCTCTTTCCCCTTCCGCTCCAGCGCCGGCGCCCGTACAGATCCACGCCATGGGAGGGGATTCAAGTGCCTCAGCCTCAAATCTGCAAGGTGTAGGTGATATTCCGCTGATTTGGTGCACGGAATGCGGTTCGGGGCAGGTGTTGCGGCGGATCTCGCGGAAGCCATGGAGCCAAGGTCAAGTTTTCTACTGCTGCCCCAAGTATAAGGTGAGTTAGGGTTAAATTGAGACGGGTTTGTGATTTGTGTATGTTCTGAACTATCGATTGGCTGATTTCAGCAAGATGGAACTGGATGTTCGTTTTGGTATTGGAAAGGCGATTATCTGGACAAGTTGGCACATACTGGTGGCAGACAAGGAAGTGGGAACAGAGTTCGTATAGGAAGGCAGCAAGGAGACTGGAGCAATAGTGGCAAAGGCATGGTGGTTAACAAAGATGCTGATCTTGTAGGCATTGTGAAGGAATTAGTTAGTTATGTAAAGGGTATTTGCCTGTTGTTGTTGGGTATTCTCTTTGTGTTGGTGTTGATCTTGCTTGTTCATCTGATCATGTGATGTAACCTGATGTATCAGTAATGGAAGGAAATTTGCAATGAACAACTCAGAGCCATATGTATCAGTAATATCGCATTAATTAACACTAATCATCCAGACTTATGTTTGTACAAAAGTTTGCTCATATCTTCCAAGTTTCTAGAAGAAATGAAAGCATTACAAAAGTAAGTTTTCATCCTCTACATCAGAGCCATCAGACTTTAAGCAGATGTGTTTTTCTGCTGTACAAAAGATTCACATAACAAAAGATCCATCACAACTCTCCTAGTTTGTACTAGTAACGACGGAGAAGTGACTAACGTTGTGTGCTTCTAAACTATTCGGCAACATTCGCACTGGGTTTCTTATGGTTTGTAGTCCAAATCAGCTTACTTTGGGAAAAATTATGTGGCTTCCTTTTGGAAAAGGATATTAATCACTTTCAGTATCATGATGGCCTGTTCCGTGACTGGATGACCTCATATGAACACATCATCATCGTGCTGGTTTTCTAAAGTGATCCTTTATTACAGTGACACAGAGTTTTATTCCAGAACAATTCCAACTGTCGGTTGGCCATTGTTCTAGATAATTAATGTGCACAATGGTCTATGATATTGTGGTTGAGTAGTAGCAGTATGAAGATACGGTGATATACACCGACGAAAGTGGTATTGCAACAAATCCAGATCTGATTTGCTGCAGCCTGATTTTCAATAAAGCTATCTGAAGGCATGCTCAGGAGAGGGACTTTCTTTGACCACGGGCATGAAGCTATTGACTGTCCTGTACTCGTGTCATCACCGAGCTCACATCACCTGAACCATGTAAGAATCCCGTCAGGCTCTTCCCTCTTCTATTGATACTTATATTATATCATTAAGGTTGTGGGTTCTCTCAAAGCACGTACTTCATTGTCTTTATTGATAAGATCAAACAAAAACTTATGGGGACATTTTTTAACTACTTTTGACCTAGAATTCAAAGGTGGTCAAAATAGTCATGACTGTATACATGAGTAAGATAAGAGAAAGACTTGCCTAGAACCTACACATTACTTTAGTCATAAAAAAACTAAAATAATGAACATGCAAATAATCATAGTTTTCTACAATCAAAAGTCAGTCAAACTGAGAACAAATTATTAGGACAGGTAAACTCATGACAGCAAGGACTGTTCAATTGTTCATGAATGGTACCTTTGTGTACTGTTTTCAAAAGGTCATAGATTTGTTATCAAGTTTCACACCAACCACACAGCATCATGTATCACATTTAGTCATTTATTTTGCTTGAAGCCTGCCCATGTTTTTTTTTTTGGCATAATTCATAAATCACTCACAGCTCAGTGTGAAATTTTATTCTAAAAATCCCTCCTTTTAATAATTTACATATATTAGAATCACTCACACCTCCCTTTATTTTACTTACATTAATTCTACCGATCTCTGGCCTAAAATAGAAGAATTGTCCTATGTGCTCACATGCCATCATTCGTGTACGATATAATTATGAGCACCTAACGAGAACTATGAACTGATTTAACTGCAATGATGAAAATTAGGACCTGAGAAGCTAAGCTTAGATCCTGCACATTTCAGTATATAAACATCTAGAGGTTTTAACCACTAACGAGAACTGAAAATCTAAGAAGCTAAACGTAGATTCGGAACTCGATCCGTCTATATATGTAGAAAAGTTTTTGCATGCTGGACTAAGAAGATATCCATCCATCTCCCGATGTGCGTCCTGCCAAAGGGCAAACCCTATCTCAGTGCAGCATAAGTTAGCGGTTGTTTTCAGCAACTGGTCACAGTACATTACACTGGTCATCATCGAATTATACTTGTAGATTTCTGATTATTAATACCGCGAAGCATATTTATGGAGCACAATCTGAATTTTCAGAATCGTGCAGGCAGGCAAAGCAAAATATGATAACCATGACCGTTTTTGAAACTCTTCACTGTTTCAGCAAGAGCAAAAGACTAGTATATGCTAATGCATGTTTGCTTTCTCTCACAATAATAGACATGAACAAATGTAACCATGCATGTCACGTTGCATACATGTTAAGTTGGAAAGTTCAAAACGCGGTTAATAGAGTCAAGCCTGGATTTAAAATTCTGGAAGCAAAGCACGCACCACCTACTCCAGGTCAAGGTTCTCCTGTGTGCATATATGAGCTACAGGGCTGCACTTCCCTGAAGCACTAGACAAGGAGAATAAAATTCATCATTATCAGTTCACGCCAGCCAAGGACTCAGTGCCAATTGCTGGGAAATCTGTTGGGAGCTCTGTAGTTTCAAAGTACTTTGCTGGAGCCAACGTGCATTCTCGTCAAGAAGGTTGCAAGAGGACAGCCACCATGGCTAAGAGAGATGATTACATGGCCGGCTCCAGCGGCAGCTCTAATGGAGACCATAAAAGGCCGCTGCAGGATTGTAGCAGTTATGCCCAGGAGCATGCTAAGAAGTAAGTCTAAATCATGGTCATATGTATTGAACTATAAGCTAACTAGTATGTGAACTACGACCAAAACTGTGATCAGCAGAAGGATACAATTAGTCGTTATGGACTTTCAGTTGCTCGTTTTTCATTTGATGATCCTAGTTCATGTTTACCTGTGCTATTCAACTTTTTCTTATGGATATTTTCTCAAGTTATTAATGTCACTTTCCTGAAGTAGGAGGGTCCGCATTAGCACAAGAGCGGAGCACACATACGCACCATATCATGATGGCTACCAGTGGAGAAAATACGGGCAAAAAATGATCCGGGGCAATACCTACCCAAGGTATGTGTATAAAATAATTAATCTTTTTTTGTCTTACAGTTCCAAATTAGTGGATCTAAAGTCACAGACTTCTGCAATATGTTAATCAAGCCGAATTCTGATAATTCATCACACAAAAACTACTACCTAGGCTAATTAGCACCATTGCAGATTACACGAAATAGAACTGATCCGTACATTTTCTGACTGGGGCACGCTCTTTGGGTCTTACATAAGCACCCAAATGTATAAGGGGTATAAGAAGAGCTTAAAAGGGGTAGATATATAAGTGAAGATGTATTTCTTGCCTAGATTAAATATATCAAATCCAAATACTGAAAGACAGTAGCTGTAAATAGCGGATGTTTCCCGTATTAGGTAAGTACTATACACGTGATCGATCTTGTTAATTTCAAGGCTTTCCCATATTAGTTATTAATACATGAGAGTGATCTGTCTTCGAGACTGAGTGGTTAGCTTATCGTCTCAGCCTGGCTTTCTGGTCGTATAAATGTTGTTTAATGGCAAGTGTGTTAGGAAATAATAAGAAATCTGGTGCATGTGTATGTATGGTTTATTAGGCTGCTGCCTGCACCAGTAGCTGCCTGTACCATATCAGGTTCTAGCGTTTACCTTTATGTTGTCGTGTAGCTAAAAGTCACATGCCATACTGGGAGTTTTCAAGAAGTGGAATTAGCCCAAGAGGAAAAAGAAAGAATTAAGCACCATATGTTTAGGGAATCATCACACACTCTACTTTTATGCACTCATTGGGGATTTTTTATTATTCAAAAAACTTACTTTCCTAATTAACATGCATAATCATGGATGACGTATCCAATTGCCCTCCTGATCAACTTGCTTTTGGGTAAACCAGACTTATTATTCGTTTTTTTTTCAATGACTGGTGACATACTATTTTCTAACAATTAATGATTGGTGTTCTATTGTACCAGACTTGTGGGGATGGATTGAGTAATGACCCACTGCATATATAGGTTTTTGCATATCAATGCATAATGTGTATAATTTATTTTGAGAAAGAACATAGGCATACAAGTATGATGGATCTGCCACATGTTAACCCTCACTACTAACCTATAAAACTTCTAGGCATAACGCATAAGTAGCGTTCAAATAAATCTGAAATAGTTTTGTTTTGAGCGGTATTGATAGGAAAAGGTATATTTTATTATGTGATGAATTCAGATTGTGCATGGGGCTAGTCATGTTTTAGGGGACTACTCATTATAAAAAAAAAATTTGACCGGCCCTTGTGGAATGGTGAATCTAATTTCAAAGAAATAGGCACCTAAATTCACCTTGCCGTAGTCTTGAACTTGGGTGATCTGGATGCACATCGACATCCTGAACCAAATGAGCTAGTCTCAGTTATAATTGAGTCTTAGGGAAAATAAGAAAACTATAATGGCAATAGATATCACACTGAAGTTTTAGGGTTTCTTAGAGACCATACTATTTGTTTGTTTTCAGAAACATTCCAAAACTGCATTTCTGCCAAGAGTTAGAGAACCGTTGAAAACCATAGGAAAATGTATTGTGATACAAAGAACCAAAGTTGCACCCGCATAATAATGCCACACATGGTAATAAGTAGAAAGTGACTTTTCGAGAACAATGCAAATTCTGGCAGTGAGGGAGAGCATTTCATATCTGGGGGCTAGCGAAAGGCCAAGAGATCAGCATATCGATGCGACATTTTGCAGTATTTGACATCAAAGATGTATACATATCAGCATATGTATGAACAGTTTTGCAGATATTTTAAAGCATAACAGGAGGGGAACCCCCTCTACTGTGATCTTGATTCGTCTTTTTTTTATAAAAAAATGAATAGGCAGGAGAGCTGCCTATTATACTGTTAAAGAAGAGTTAGGCTCAGACTAAGCAGTACATATCCAACAACAACTAACAAAAGGGATAATAACTCTACTGACAGCTTGAAGAGAACTTTACTACCAAAACAGATAAAGCCCAAAAATAACCAATCGGAGCCACAAGCATCGTCAAATTGTAGCATGTTACAGAAGTTTTCATTCGTCAAAGTTATTTAGTACTTCAGGGAAATCGATATTTAATCAGGAGCCACTTCATCATTATTTTTGAAGCATTTACGAGCATAATTTAGTATGTATGCCTTTCCCACATATGTACATGAGAGGTCATTCTATCAGTGAGCATCAATGATGCTAGATCCTCTCTGGTGTTGATGCATGTGATATCCAGTACTTGGGGATACTCCCTGCATTGGGGCATGATATCCAGAGCATGCGTGCATTGGAATCCTCCTTGGAGCTAATAATGCATGTCGGCATGATTAACAATTCTGAACCAGGTGGACAATGCCAAGTGTTATCATGTGTCAAGTTTTTGGCTTTCACATGCATGTTGGCGACCTCTCTTTTGTGAGCATTTCCCCTAGGACATGGAAAAGTGACCCCTAAATAACTCTTGGTGTTGTTTTGCGCAGGTGCTACTATAGGTGCACATTCCATCAGGATCATGGCTGCCCAGCAACCAAGCATGTGGAGCAAACCAATTCCCAGGATCCGCCACTGTTCCGAGTAATCTACACAAATGAGCACACATGCAGCGGTAACTATGTCTCAGACTACATGGCTTCATCTATACACATCCAGCAGATCGCTGATGCCTCTTTGAGAAAGGCAGAGATGGAAATATCTAGCCTGACCCACTGCGGTGCTGGCCATGGATTGATAAAAGAAGAGAAAGACGCCATTGTCTCCTCCTTGCTCACTGTCATCAATGGCTGTGATGTTGCAACTTCGGATGTTGGGCATGCAGCTGTGCAAGAGAACACACCTGCTCTGATGGCCAGAAACAGCTATGAAGCCACCCCTTCGGTTTCACCCGTACCGCTGGAGGCATCTGATGAACTGAAAATGGACTTTGTTGAGCCTTTGGATTTGGGTTGGTTCATAGAATATACGCAGACTGGCTGATCTATCATCTATTACTAAACGCGTCCAGAACCATCCTTTTGCTTACCAACTCTGTGTAGAATATATGTACTCGCTCTGTTAACAGAGTTTTTTTTAATGCAGCTATACAATTACTGACCTGGTACATATGCATTTTTTGTGAAGTTGCATGTAATGTAATTAACAGGCTCACACATTGTTCTGTGGAAAAGGCTGTAAAAATATAGACTTGGCTACTAAACTTTGCATCTCCAATAAAAACTGTTAATACCCCCACTACAAGGTATTCCAGGGCCCTTTTGGTTTTCCTGTGGATTGGCAAACGCTGATTTTGGATTGCTGGTTTTGAACAGCTGGTTTTTTATAAGCCGAGGCTACTTTTGGTGGCTAGACGCCTAGACTACCTAAATAATGAATTATTTCTTTCGGGAGACTACCATACTGAATTATTGATCATCTAAAAAAAGAGAGAAGAATATTTACATGCGATTTGATGGGTTTAGACCTTTAGATTATAGCTTAAAGATTACTGGCTATACATCAGAACCATTTTAGTTTTGTGGCCGAGTCTGCAATAGTCATAGAAGAAATATAAGAGGTTCAGTTTGGATCAAGCAAAGCTACATTGTATGACCCTATGAGGTTGGCGCAAAGGATAATACTATAGTATAGACGTATAGTACGCAGTTTAGTATAAAGGGATCTTTATTGATTATTGAGGATATATATATACGAGGCGGACGCGTAGGCTTAGTCTCCTCCTAATTATAAATAAGCAGATGCTAATCGGGTCAGTGGCGCGTCACAAATCCTACGCCTGGTTGCTTTTGGCATGCAGGCATGGACGAGGCAAAGGGTATCTAACCTGACAGCCCAGGCCAAGGAACCTCAAGGTCCAGGTGGTGCATGAGGCATGGGCAATTTGGACGCAGTGCAGGTGCAGCGCATACTCGGCAGTCGGCATGCCCCTGTCCGGAGGTTGCCGAGCAAAACACGGCCCCGCGCACGGCGGTTGGCAGCACAACAGCTAAAAAGGCCAGGCGGCGGCGCAACCGCAACCGTTTCGAACTTCCGGCTCGCTGACGCGGGGGCGGGGCAGAGCATGAGCATCAGCATGGCCGGCGTGGCCCGTGTGCACGCACACAGGTGAAATGAAATGCACTACCTGCAGTGGCATCTCGGATTCCGAGCCCCAAATGGCCGCTAGATCCGCGTCTGGGGGCTTGGTGTGCCGTGGACCTCGACCATTGCGCTACCAGATCTCAGCGAGATATGGAGAAATCCTCTTTCTTTGGCCCTTGTTTAAGATCTTTTCACCCGTCACATCAAAGAGAATTTTAGATGCATTGGAGTATTAAATGTAGGCAAAAAAGGTGAAAAAGTCACATAGATAGACTGGAAATCGCGAGACGAATCTAATGAGCCTACTTAATCCATGATTTGCAACAGTAATGCTACAGTAACCCTGCGCTAATTATGAATTAATTACCATCTAATTACCGTCGTAGATTCGTCTCGAGATTTCCAACCTATCTATATAACTTTCCACCCATTTCATCTACATTTACTACTCTTAAGTCGATAAAATCAAAACCCGAAATCTTTTCACCGAAATTTTTTCAGGAACTAAACACGGCCCAAGGCAGCAGAAGTTGTTTATGGTTGGGTGCCAGTGTCCAGTGGCCATTTCTGCAAGGGGGGCTGGAGCTGGACCTGCCTCCTGGCTCCCTTCCCAAAACCACGTGCAAATTCCCTTAGATTTACAATTTCTGTAGATGCTTAGGGAAGCAAATGCCCTGTCACCATCAGCGCGCGGGCGCCTTGTTTAATACTTAATAGCCGTCGACATCGACCTCCAGCTTTGTTTACTTCACCACTTGCATTATTTTTTTGGCCTCCCTTATCGCAGAACCGAGCCGATAAGCTATATTAGCGACGAGATTAGAGTGGTGATTACGATCTAAACGAGATGCTCCGTCCACTGTCCTCGTCACCATGTCCCTAGCCTCTTGGCCGCGTCTCAGGTTCTCTGCTCAGGCACCCATATATGCGGGTGTCAGTCTGTCAGTTCGGATTGTCGGGCGGTCAAGGTCAAGGATGGATGAACAGCCGCAGCCAGGCGTGTTTAAATGAGTGAAAAGTAATGAAAACTTTTTTTATTAGGTTACATGCACAGAAACACTACCGGAAATCTGCTCTTTGCCGTGTGTCATACTCTTTGCCGTGTGTTTTTTGTCGGGACACACAACAAAGATTCTTTGCCGTGTGTTTTTTTAAATACACAGCAAAGAAAAAACACTCTGCAAAGAGTAAAAAAACACTCGGCAAAGAAAAACACGCGGCAAAGAGCAAAGAGGTCTTTGCCGTGTGTCAAAGCAAAACACACGGCAAAGACCTATCTTTGCCGTGTGTTTTTCGGCAAAGAAAATTTTAAAACACGTTTTGAAGCCCCTTACTGCTACGATTCTCTAAGTGAAAACTTTTTTGCAAATTTTATGGAAATAAACAGCCCCTTACTGCTTACTGCGTGTATAGTTTCAAAGGTCAGCCACAGTAAAATTGGTTACATTAGTTCCTCCTTACTGCGTGTATAGTCTCAGAGGTCAGCTACAGTAAAATTGGTTACATCAGTTCGATATCTGATTAATCGTGCGCCAAATTACTTAGGATTCACTTACACGAGGATATTTTTCTCTTATATCGCATCCCATCAAAGTCGCAAGAGCCGGCGATATACAATACATCAGTCCTCCTATATATTATATTACAATGTTACTGTATAGTATGCTTCTTGGTCCCCACATTGTCATTATGATCACTCCCAAAATGTTCCCCATCTAAGAAGGATGCAACTATTCTTCTATATTAAAGTTGTTTCGGCCCTAGACACTATGAAACAAAATAATAGCGTAGACATCCATAATTCCATACGAAGTTTCTCATGTCATCCACTAATTTGAAAGTCAATTTGCCGAAATATTAATGTGCAAACAAGAGGGTATGACTGTTGGCTGACATGCTCTACACCGAAAGCATCGCTTCGTGCATAAATGATTTCTGAGAAATTATGTTTCTTCCCTTCCACCGCTCCAAAATGAAACTGTACGTCCAAAAGGAAAGAAATGTTCTGCTTATGGGCACCCAAAAGATCCTTTTCGTAGGAAACTGATCGCGTGTTGTTTTGAGCTAGCTATGGAGTGGTTCTATTTGATGTAAATTGTAATCACTAATATTCCTACAAATTAAATGACTTCTGGGGACAGCTAATTTTATCATGGATCGTCGTGCGTTTGACATCCTGACTTGAAAATTTTAGCAGCCGTGTGTACTGCATTATTTAGGTCCAACGTGTACTGCTTGAACTGTTTAGGTCCACTCTCCAGAGTGAAGCACATTTGCCGGGGCATCCACATGAACGCCATTCTTGTATATACTTTATCTTTAATTTTTTTACAAAGGCCACATAATATTTTTTTTTCAAAAGGAAAGAAAGTTAACCACTTTCTTAATAGGAAGGTAGTAAACATATATAAACTGCTCTATTCAAAATGTAAACCAATATTACAACGTGATACTGTGTACGAGTATGAAGTACTGTACCATTTGTAGACAGTAATTTGCAAGAAATTAAATACTGCACACTCCCATTTCTCACAATAAGAGAATCTTAGCTACTATTTCCGACAAAGGGTTGCAAACTCTGACATAATTAAGAACACTCCAGAGAGAGAGAGAATGTGATATTACGGCATCTTAGCTTTAGATATGAGGAATTGAGGACATACAGTGGAGGATGCTTAGACACGAGTGTTCAAACTCAAAGAGAGAGAATGTTGTTATATCATTAAGCACCGGTTTAGAAATTAGTCCCCACCATGCAAGCTGGTGCATGCTTCATGCTTGAATAATAGGTCACTTCAGCACAGGTTAAGCACTGGTGCAAACTTAAGCATGTCTGCATGTTGAGTGTGTTGAAGATGATCCAAATTCACTCCATATCTTAAGGCCTACTTATGACTGAGTGGTTACTTGAAGCATGTTAATGGGTCACCTGTATACTTGCTGTTATATGTTGATGACATGTTGATTGCTGCCAAGAGCAGGAAAGATATCACTACGTTGAAGAAATTGTTGAGTAGTGAGTAGTGCTGCTAAGAAGATTCTAGGTATGGAAATTACTAGAGACCGAAAGGCCGGTTTATTGTTTCTTAGTCAACATAGTTACATTGACAAGGTTCTTCACCGTTTCAACATGCATGATGCAAAGTCTGTTCGTACTCCTATTGCACCTCACTTTCAATTATCAGCTAAACAGTGTGCTAGTTCAGATGAGGATATTGAGTACATGTCTAAAGTTCCTTAGTTCAGTGCTGTTGGTTCTTTGATGTATGCTATGGTTTGCTCACTGTCCGGATTTATCTTATGCTATGAGTTTGGTTAACAGATATATGTCTAATCCTGGTAAAAACACTGGAGGGCAGTTCAGTGAATTTTTAGGTATCTAAGAGGGACGGCAGATTATGGATTTAAGTTTGGCAGAACTGAAAAGGGGCTTATTGGTTATGTGGACTCAGATTATGCTGTGATTTGGATAAGCGAAGGTCTCTCACAGGCTATGTATTCACTGTTGGCAGTTGTGCTGTGAGTTGGAAGGCTGTATTGCAGCCTGTTGTTGCTTTATCTACCACTGAGGCGGAGTATACGGCTATTGCTGAAGCTACTAAAGAGTTGATTTGGTTAAAGGGATTGTTTGCTGAGCTTTGTGGAGTTGATTCTTGCATTAACTTGTTTTGTGACAGTCAAAGTGCTATATGTCTCACCAAAGATCAGGTGTTCCATGAGAGAACAAAGCACATTGAAGTCAAGTACCATTATGTTCGTGATGAGATCGAAAAGGGTAAGCTAAAGGTATGCAAGATTAGTACTCATGATAATCCTGGTGATATGTTCACAAAGCATGTTCCTATTGTTAAGTTTGACCTTTACTCAAGCTTAGTTGGTATAATTGCATAGCCCAAGAGGCTATTTGGCGTCAGAAGTATTGTTTGTTCCTGTTGATATGTTCAGGGTGAAGGTGTTGGTTTATGCTACAAGATGGAATTCGTCTCAAGGTGGAGTTTGTTGAAGATGATCCAAATTCAGTCCATATCTAAAGGCCAACTTCTGACGGAGTGTAGCGGAGGCCTGTCGCCGGGAGGCTTGGGCCGGAGCGGAGCGGATTCATGATGTATCCCGTTTAGGGTTTTCCATTGGGGACTTGATTCATTCATTCTTGTAAGCCGCCGCCGTTGGCGTTGTACTTGAACCCCTGACATAGTAAAGTTCTTGCTGGCTGGCGCTAGTGGTTTTTTCCTCTCACATCGAGAGGGTTTCCACATTAAATCTCGTGCCCTTTACTGCTTTGATCGTTACTTTCATTGTTTATTCGCTGACGCTCATAACAGAGTGAAGCATCACTTCAGCTGAGCCGGTTGCGATCCTGAGATCTATGCATCTGTGTGTACTACCTCCGTTCTAGAAAGAATGTTCGTTTGGGTCCGTGCTAGTTAAAAATGGTTCACGTTTAACCAAGTTTCTAGATAATTCTATTCATATTTATGGTTCTAATCAAATTTATTATGAAAGTGTATTTCGTAGTTAATCTAATAATATACATTTGATATCATAAATATTGATAGTTTTAATATATAATTAGTTAAACTTGAGATATTAACGCTTGTCGAGAAGTGAGAAATGCATTCTTTTTAGGAAAGATGGAGTAACATAGTTCTCAAATACATGGATCTTCTAGTAACATGGGTGATCAGGTTCCACATGTTGAGCAGGAGTATGTTGGAACCTGATCACCCATATTATTAGGAGAAGGGATTACTTGAAAAAGTAGAGAATTTTTTTTAAAATAGATAGTAGTACAGTTACAGGCCCGCTTGATCAGAGGCGTCGTGAAGGGTGCGGGGTTTTCTTGACGAATTACGCGTTCGCCGCGACGAAGCCCGCAACCGCACGGGCGGCCGCGGATCTAGCAAGCCTCCGGCCGTGACCGCGAGCGCGCGCCCCCCGCGATGATCCAAGCGCCACAGGGCGGCGCTCCGTCCACACCCCGGCGGCCTTGCGCGCGCCCGAAGATCCTGCACCAACGGCCGAGCCCCGACAGACCGCCGACCGGCACCGCATCGCCGGAAACCCTTTTGACGCTTTCCTCGTCAACAACGAAGCAGTGCCGTTTCCGCTGATGGCCGGGGCGTGCCTCGGTCTCCGGCTCCGGATCGCGGGTACTGGCACGAAAGTCCAGCACTTAAAGATCAGATGATTGTTCGTTTCCTTCAAGTTGACTACTGATGAATGAATCTGTGTTGCCAACTAGTTTGGGCCTTTGGTGCTGCAGGGCAGCTCTGTTTCGATCGATCTTGCTCTCTCTGGGT
This sequence comes from Urochloa ruziziensis, assembly GCA_015476505.1. Lineage (NCBI taxonomy): Eukaryota > Viridiplantae > Streptophyta > Magnoliopsida > Poales > Poaceae > Urochloa > Urochloa ruziziensis. The sequence continues at coordinate 54,698,095 of CM027122.1, read as the reverse complement.
GCCCACAACCTGCACCAATGCACCATGGAAAAGATGAAAGGTACGCTTATGAATCCTCACTGTCTGTCTGTCTCTACATCATTAAGGCCGATTATATCGCCATTCAGGTATGCTTATGAATCCACAAGAGTGCAATTTTGCCCAATTCATAACTCCTAAAACCATACTGTACATTAGAAGAAAAACAAAGCAACCCGTCCCGGACACAGAGACAAACTTCTTTTTTCCCTAGAAAAAAAGCATAAAGGCCATTCATTGGGATTCAGGGTGGTACAATGCATCTAGTCTCTGAAAAAAACTTGGCGTCAGAAGTGAGCTCATCAGCAATGAGCTGGATAGCTGAGGCGCTCGCTGATTTCTAAAAATCTGTTGTTGCCCCAGGAAAAAAATATTGGCTCAAGTAGTGTATAGCACACTAGGTCGTCAGACAATATATGCATTCGTTCACGCGCATGAAGCCCTCCAGATCAGATCATAACATTATTTTTTTCGGCAAATCCATCTGGTAGACCACCCAATCTGTTAGCTGTTTGCAGCAAAATGCTGAGAAAACAGCACTGAAACGTGGGACTGGCTCGGGATTGGTAGCCTCCACTGTCCTGATTAACAAAGCCTCCAGTTTTGTAAACCCACTTGGCAATACATCTAATCGCCTGGCACCCACTGTTCGTGCACTGTCCTTTCCTGCAATTTGCCATACATATTTTTATCGAAAAGCAGCAATTAGAGTGTAAATAAACATGCACGCATCGATCACACCTACGTAGGAGGGACTCGTCCTCAGGCCAAAGCATAATATGACAATCATAGTACTAGAGAAACCCTCGTAAAAAACATAGCCAATCAAACGAAATTTGAACATATTACAGATCAAGTGCAATTAAACATATGTAACCTTAGTTCCATACTGTCCAAAATCCCAGAAAAAAAACCTATAAGTTCCATCTCGGCACTCATATAATAGGCACATGATTATTGAGTGGCAGATTCAACCGCTCGAATCTAATATCTGTAAACATTAACTTATCTAAAGACCCCGCAACCTTCTTGACTTGGAACAAAATGGAACCATATAGTATTGGCCGCGTTTGTACTGCGCGCAGTAGTCTAACACAAAATTTAAGCGCCTTTGGTCTGGTGACCATGAAAGCGACATAGGTGTCTGCCAATCTCCTCCTCCGTTTCCCACACACCTGCCGCCCAAAGAACATTACAGCAGTTTTGAGCACAGCAGCCAGGTAGCTAGCTAAGAAGAAGAAGAATGGCATCTCCACGCATGAAGACGGAGCAGTCGTTTGAGTTCGGGGAGCTCAGCGCGCAAGATGCTATGGGATCTGCCTCTGAGTCGTCTTACAGCCCTCCCGGAGCTGTCTTTGGGATCTCCCCACCGGAGTCCTCGCCTCGCGGCGGCCGGAATAGTAGAAGGTACGTGCATAAACAGATAAACCGATTGGCACACTATATCTTCTACGCTATAAATTTGTTAGATACAGGATACTGGTAGCTATATGTTTGTGTTGTCATGCATGATTGTTAAGTTGTCTTCGATCTTGCTTGATTTCGATCCTTCTCCTTTGTTCTCAACTTTTCCTTAGTGCCTTTTGTAGCTGTTGTCAGATCTTAAACATGCCTCTGCTGGTTGGTTTTAATTCGTGTCTTGCAGTGTTCTTTCTTCTTCATGTTCTTCTCAGCGATTGAATCTGTCAGAATGCATGCACAGAGGGCTAGAGAGCTATTATTTGTGCCTTCTTTGGGTTTGTGCCTCATTTATAGTCAAGATTAGAAAGGAAACAGTAACATACTTTTGGCCACAATAGTCGATGATCTTAGGTTAATTCTAGCTTGAGTACAGTCGTTGGAGGATACTATGTTTTACAACTAGCTTGGACTTAATAATTTACTGCTAAAAACAGTACCATACAGTACTACTGGTCAATTAAACGAATGCATACGCCCCAACAGTTTTTTCTTCTTTCTTTCTTTCATTCATCCTCCTTTGTCAGACAACTGGCTGCTAGTTCCATATGCCCGAGTGCAGCTATATTTCATGAACTGGGAAAAGAAGGTGATCTGCATGATATATGATTGCTCAAAGTTTATGTGGGGATTCCACACTACAGTCAAAATACAACAGATTTTTTTAAAAGCTTAGAATCATCGTATAATCCTTTTCTGGAAATTCTCCATATTTCCCATAGAAGAAGCATATTCTCCATTACTCAGTCAAGGCCATTTATAATTGACGCTTAGAACCCAAAGCAACTTTTTCTTATAACTTTCCCATAGTGGAGGGCTCCTTTGCTCGAGAGCCCTAGATTACCACTATAGTATTTAACTTTATATTCTTCTGCACATTTAATCATGCTTATATTAAAAGGACTACGCACATAGTGACCCCCCCCCCCCCCCCCCATTCTGTGATATCTTTCATTACTATCCTGGACCTTCCTTTCATTTGAACAGAAGTCCAGGATTGATATTAATATTTTATGACTCAAGAAAATGCTAGCTTTCCCTACCAAATGTGAAATAAGATGAAACCTAAAACACATTCATGCATAGTGCTTTCATGCAGCCTTAAGGCTTTCAGACATGCAAATGGCATTGTACTTTATAGAACATATTGACGTTTCAAATTGAAAGGTAATAAAAGAAGATCTAGGTGATAGATCGTACAATTATACATGTACAGTCCACTGCCGTGGAAAAAGATCATGACAGTGGGTGCCTGAATCTGCATACTAAGTTCCATACATACCTTCATGCATGCCTCCAACTCAATATATCCAAGGAAGGAGAGATTAGAATCAAGGAAACATTAACTTCTCTTTTAGTTACGGACCTTGATAGGTATTACTATCACCACTAATTAGACCTTCGAAGGTAAAAAGCTATAGTAGTGATTTTTTATACCTTCCACGGATGATACAAATGACTTAGTTATATGCATTCTCATGCCCCCTTTACTTGTTTTTGGGAAACAAAGAAGCCTTTCCACATCTACAGTGTCCAATGCTGATTTGCAAGACGATTGGGAAAATGTTGACCTTCCTATATGTATATATCCATCCGGGCTCAGCAGTTATGGCTTGGTACACTGCTAGCACAATAGCATGGGCTACTAGACAGGAATTAGACATTTTGAAGATCTGTTATTAATTTAGTTTTTAGTCAGGTAATTTAATCTTATCAGAGTTAGATACTTCTAGAGGTAATACTGACACATTGGATTAAAAAACAGCAATGAGATTAAATGCTGTCGCATCATGTTTCGCTATTAGCAAATTTTCTTCACTGCAACATGATGAATAAGCCTAACCCAAACACTTGATAAGATTGTCCTCAACTAGTTTGGTCTTGTGTGGATTATATCAGCAAGAATATCTCAGGTTAATACATGTGCGTGTTGAGGTGGTTTTTACAACAAGTTGAGTAGGTGTGAGCATTTGTAACAAAATGGTTTACGGAGGAATCTCAAACTCCAGATAACACACTATGATACTTTTGCCATACTTTTTAGAATTGAAATCAAGATATAATGTAACAGAAATCTTTTGTCGAGTCTTAAAATTGCAATTCTCTATAGACATTTCTATGTTGTCTATGTCTGGCCCATCTTAATGGAAACCCTTTTTTTTTTTTGCCTTCTCAGTGTTGCATGTCTATATCTCCATTTCTATATTCTTATTCATTATTCTCCTAAAACTCATCAGATAAGATAATTTGAAAGAAATTGGATTTGTGTGGAAATACTTGATTGATTATTGAGAGATACATAGAGGTTACATATATAGGGAGAGAAGAACTTGGGGCTAAAGGAAACCCATAACCAAGATCTCCTAGGACTCTAACCTACCATATCTCTACAATACCAACAGGGGGCGGCCGGCTAATGAGCCAGGCTCAGACCCAAGTACAAGGGTTGGCCGGCTAGACAGCCAGGCACAAGACCCGTAAGCACACACATATATATAGCAGTCTAACACGCCCCCGCAGTTGAAACATCTAGGGACCGAATGTATAGACTGGATCTAAAATCCGTGAAGACTGACGAAGGCAGCCCCTTGGTGAAAATGTCGGCGAACTGCGACGTAGTCGGCACATGAAGAACGCGGACATCGCCAAGAGCAACACGCTCCCGTAAAAAGTGAAGATCAATCTCCACATGCTTGGTGCGCTGATGCTGGACGGGATTAGAAGACATGTAAACTGCACTGATATTATCACAGTACACCAGGGTTGTCTTGCGCAATGGAGAATGCAGCTCAGACAAAAGTTGGCGCAACCAAGAGACCTCTGCAACAGCGTTGGCAACAGCTCGATACTCGGCCTCAGCACTAGAGCGAGAAACGGTGTGCTGGCGCCTAGAAGACCAGGAAACAAGGTTATCGCCAAGGAACACAGCATAGCCCGAAGTGGAGCGGCGAGTATCCGGACAGCTAGCCCAATCAGCATCAGAGTAAACCACCAAGGCAGTTTGAGCACAGGGTTGCAGTAGGAGCCCAAAATCCAAAGTGCCATGAACGTAGCGCAAAATGCGCTTGAGGGCAGCCAGATGTGGTTCTCGGGGATCATGCATATGGAGGCATACTTGCTGAACAACATAAGAGATGTCCGGTCGAGTAAATGTAAGCCACTGGAGAGCACCTGCAAGGCTGCGAAAATCCGTCGGGTCTGAAACAGGGGCACCAGCATCAGCAGATAGCTTAGGATTCAGATCCACAGGTGTCGTGCATGGCTTGCAATCAACCATCCTAGCACGCTCAAGGAGCTCAATCATATACTGTCGTTGCGAAAGAAAAAGGCCGGAGTCATGCTGCTGAACTTGCATACCGAGGAAGTGATGAAGGGGCCCAGGGTCCTTCAAGGAGAATTCCTGATGAAGTGCAGCAATCATGCGGCGCAGAAGACGAGTGGAAGAAGCTGTCAAGACAATATCGTCCACATAGAGCAGAAGATAGACAACATACGTGCCATGATGATAGACAAATAGCGAAGTATCTGACTTTGCCTCAACAAACCCGAGCTGCAAAAGTCGAGAAGCGAATCTACTGTACCAAGCCCGAGGCGCCTGTTTAAGACCATAGAGAGATCGATTAAGTCTGCAAACAAAATCTGGGTGGCCTGAATCCTCAAAACCAGACGGCTGAGCACAATAAACAGTCTCGGACAGGGTCCCTTGCAAGAAAGCATTATTCACGTCCAGCTGGTGAATGGGCCATGAGCGGGAGAGTGCAAGGGACAGCACAGTCCGAACTGTAGCAGGCTTCACAACGGGACTGAAAGTCTCTGCGAAGTCGACACCGGGTCGCTGTGTGAAACCACGAAGAACCCAGCGAGCCTTGTAACGCTCAAGAGACCCATCGAACTTGAATTTGTGCTTGAACACCCATTTACCAGTAACCACATTGCTACATGCAGGTCGAGGAACAAGATCCCATGTGTGATTAGACAGAAGCGCAGCATATTCAGCCTCCATTGCAGCACGCCAATTGGGATCTGCGAGAGCAGCGCGGTAAGTCCGAGGAACTGGGGACAAGACCGTGGCCTCGTAGAGCGCTGGTAGACGAATGCCGCGTTTAGCCCTGGTGACCATGTCATGCTGGTTGACTATGGGCTCGACCCGGACTGCTCCAGCAGGGAGCCGATCCACATAGGGTTGCGCCGGGGCCGTGTCAGGAAGCGACGGGTCTTTCGGGCGCCGAGAGTACACGGCTCGTCCAAACCGGGGACCGAGAGGACGTAGCTCCAGACGAGGCGCGATCGGTGACGAGGCCGCGCGTGGCGCAGCGGCTGGCGATGACGAGGCCGCGCGTTGCGCAGCGGCGGGTGATGGCGAGGCCGCGCGTGGCGCAGCGGCTGGCGATGCCGAGGCCGCGCGTGGCGCAGCGGCTGGCGATGTCGGGGCCGCGCGTGGCGACGCGGCTGGTCGAGGCGTGGCCGCGCATGGCGCGGCGGGAGACCACACTGGAGTCGTGTGTTCCGCAACGACTGAAGGTGCACCGGCCAATGGAACTGGCGTGGCGCAAGGCGCAGCAACCGGCGGCACTGAAGAACCTGCAAGAAGCACACTGCGGGTAGGCGAAAAAGGGAGAGCCGTCGGATTAGTTACTTCTCCCAAAAAATCAAAGTCCACCGGGGATGGAGGAGTGGAACTTTCAGCGAAGGGAAAGGAGGACTCCTCAAAAACAACATGGCGGGAGATGATGATTTTATTGGTGTGTTGGTCAAGACAAAGATACCCTTTGTTATGAGAGGAATAGCCAAGAAAAACACGAAGGGTAAGCGGGAAGAAAGCTTGTTGGTGGCAGTGGCAGAGAGGTTGGGATAGCACTTACACCCAAAGACACGCAGGTGATCATAGGAAGGATGAGTCCCAAAGAGAGCAAAGTGCGGTGTGGCAAGGTTGAGCGTCTTAGTAGGAAGGCGATTTAGCAAATATGTGGCGGTGTTGAGTGCAGCAGCCCAAAAGCGAGGAGGAACGCTGGCCTGGAATAGAAGGGAGCGAACAACATTATTAATGGTGCGAATAATTAGTTCAGCTTTACCATTCTGGGGCGAGGTATAGGGGCAGGACATGCACAGATGGACGCCATTAGCAAGAAGGAAGACGCGTGAGCTGGAGTTGTCAAACTCTCTGCCATTGTCGCACTGGATACCCTGCACAGTGACACCAAACTGTGTACGCACATAAGTAAAAAAGTCAGACAAGGTGGAAAACGTGTCAGACTTGAGGCGCAAAGGGAAGGTCCATAGGTAGTGCGAAAAAATCATCAAGAACCACCAGGTAATATTTATAACCAGAGACACTAGTGACAGGGGACGTCCAAAGATCACAATGTATCAACTCAAAGGGGCGCGAAGCGCGAGAAGCTGATGTGTGAAAGGGAAGACGCACATGACGACCAAGCTGACAAGCGTGGCAAAGAGAATCACTAGTGTGTTTATTACAATGAATAGCTGAAGATTGCACTAAGCGAGCTAAAGCTTCATGACCGGGGTGACCAAGACGCTGATACCAAAGCGAAGAAGTGGACGCAATAAGGGCAGATGCTGGAAGCCGCAACGCGTAAAGAGGACCGGAACTGTCACATATGACGATCTCGCTCCGAGTGGGAAGATACTTCACAGAACAACCAAAAGGGTCAAATTCCACAGAACAATTATTATCGGTGGTGAATTGGCAAACGGAAATAAGATTCTTAATGAGATCAGGAGAGACCAGAACGTTATTAAGATGAAGCTTATGTGGAAGAGTAGCTTTGCCAATAGCCCGTTACCAACAATAATGGTAGAGGAAGAATAACCAGAGGGAGCAAAGGAAGCCGAGAGTATACCAGCATCGGAAGCCATATGGGTGGAAGCACTAGAATCAAATTGCCACTCATGCTGAGGTGGTGGCTGAAGCGTCATGGTCTGGAAGTTGGCGGCGAGGTTCTGTTGATCCCATCCTTGCGCCAGAGCAGGGTGGACGACATGGCCACTGGGCTGTGGAACGCCCCACTGGCCTGCCCATTGGCCAGGAGGACCGGCGAAGTAGGCCTGCTACGGCTGCTACTAAAACATGGGAGGACGAGGCGGCGGAGAGGGCGACGACGCCCGCTGACCCGGCCACATATAGATGGCGCCAGACCAGGAATGGTAGTAGCTCACGCCAGCGGGAGGAGTGGCAGAAGACGACCCACCAGAGGTCCCCTGAGGACCAGCAGGAGGGTTGTTGCCGCCGTCCTTGTTGTTGTAGCGTCGACCGCCGCGTTTGCCGCGCTGCTGGAAGCCGCCCCCGGAGCCAGAAGAGGGGACGGTCTGCTGCTGCTGCGGCGGCTTGGGCTGCGGTGGAGGAGAAGGCTTGGCCGGTGGTTTCGATCCGCCGGAACTGCTCCCAGTTGCGCCGGAGTTGCCACCAGAAAGGGCAGCGAGAGCTGCAGCCGGAAGTGCCTGTGCCATGGTGAGCTCCTCGAGCTGTAGGTCGTCCCGAACTTGAGGAAATTTGGGAAGAGGAGTGGTACGCCGGAGATGCAAGCCAATGGCGCTGAAGCGTTCATTCAACTCACGGATGATGTTAAGGACAAGGGTGTCCTCAGTGATGGTCTGACCAAGATCCCGAAGGTCTTCAGCCATGCGTTTGAAGCGGCGGCAGTACTCTGTGATGGACAAGTCACCCTGGGAGAAGGCTCGGAAGGCCTGGTCGGCGTATAGGGCGCGCGTCGTGCGATTGCCAAGAAACTGGGACTCAAGAGCGAGCCAGATGATGCGAGCAGTGGTGCCACGCTCGGAGACGGTGTCGGCAAGGTCGTCGGAGCACCGAGCAGCCATGTGCGGATGACGCAATTCATCCGCACCCAAGAAGGAGAATTGGGGGCGACGTCATCGAGAAGGACATGGCCTTCCAAGGAGTACTTGCCGAGGATGTCGAGGAAGGACTGCTTCCACCGTCCGTAGAAGGTGGAGTTCACGTCGAGGAGGAGCGGCACCAGAGAACGGATGTTCTGGACGGCTACCGCTTGTGCATGAAGATTGAAGAGAACAAAGGCCTCCTATTGAAGCAGGACGTGGTGAAGCAGGGCATCGCCGTCAGTGCCGCCATCAGCACCTCCAGGGGCGCCGCCAGTACCGCCATCAGCACCACCAGGGGCGCCGCCGCCGGAACCGCCGGAGCCGTCGGTGGTGTCCTTGGTGGAAGAGGGTTGAGCCGCGGCGCGCTCGCGAGCCGCGCGCTCCTGGGCAGCGTGGAGACGCGCAAGAGCGGTGTCAATCTAGTCTTGAGCGGCGGCGGCCTCTCGATCGGCCTCCTCGGCGCGCAGGAGGGCGGCATCGTGAGCCTCCTGTGCGGCGCGAGCGTCGGCGTCAGAATCGGCAGAGAAGGGCGCATCGTCTTTGTCACGATCGCCGTCGAGGACGGCGGAGCCCGTCATGGCGCAAGGCCGGCGGTTGCGCTGGGAGCAGCAACGGCGGGCAGCGCAGGGGGATGGGGCGCGCTAGGGAGCGGCGCCTAGCCCAGGCCGACGGATGCGCTTGGAGCAGCACCGGCGTCAGAAACAGGGCAGCGAGAGGGCGGCGCGCGTGGAGCGGCGCCTGCAGCGGAAGAGAAAAAGGAATAACCTAAACTCGTGATACCATGAAAGAGATTGGATTTGTGTGGAAATACTTGATTGATTATTGAGAGATACATAGAGGTTACATATATAGGGAGAGGAGAACTTGGGGCTAAAGGAAACCCATAACCAAGATCTCATAGGACTCTAACCTACCATATCTCTACAATACCAACAGGGGGCGGCCGGCTAATGAGCCAGGCTCAGACCCAAGTACAAGGGTTGGCCGGCTAGACAGCCAGGCACAAGACCCGAGTCTAACATAATTGAACCTGAACTAGTTTTTTTGTACTTGTCCAACTTTACTATATACTGTTGGAATATTTTTGCAGGAAGGATAGGCCTTCATGGGTCAAACTTACATACACACCTTATTTTGATGGCCACTTGTGGCGCAAATATGGCCAGAAGAAAATCAAGGACGCTGAGTACCCTAGGTACGCAATTTACCTTTCAAGTGCTGATACTTCGTATGTATGAGCAATTTGAGGCCCAAGGTTTCAGATTATTATATTTGCTCATAAAAAAATATAAATAGCTTATTGTCATCGAATTTCTCTGTTCACTTCTTTTGATATCCTTTTATTCTTATATCTATATCTCGTATGCGAAAATTAGGCATGAGGGACACATCCTAGTTCCCCACCGGAAAAAAAAGAGAGGCTAAAGTGATCAAATTTCATTGTTTATTTTTCTTAATAGATAGTTCTAAGTTTATCTACCCCACCCCCCCCCCCCCCCCCCAATCACCACCACCACCCCCACCCCCACCCAACACACACAGTGTTTCATTTTTTTCTGTTTAAATTCATTTTAAGTGTTAAAATAGGTACTTAAGCGGGTCATGCATGTATAATAAACGTGTCTAGAGTATGTAAATAAATGGGGAAAAAATCTTCCATCGAGAGACAATGGCCAAACACTATACTGACAGGACAGCAGAGGGTGTGTAACATTACTCTTCTACTTAGATTTTTACCAAAATATTAGGACGCCTAAAATTGCATATGCGAAGTAGACACCATATACTTATCTTAGGCCAATGGTTCATAATTTCATTCAGCTATTGGTACTCCCCTCCATGCTAAAATAAATAGTGTATATGCAAGCAGTCAAACTTGAAATCCTATGGACAATAATATACACGAAAGTATTGAGATTTATTAATTTTGCCATATAAAGTAATGGTTACTCTCTGTTTTTTTTCTTTTCAAATCGTATTTCATTTCATTTGGATGATGTTTTGGCCAACTATCTCATTGATGTGATCAAAAGTATAACATAAGAAAGTATTTTTTAATGCAAACCTAACGAAACTTTGTATCAAAAAAAAATATAGTAAGTATAGAGTAATAATCGATGGTCAAAGACTTGTCCTAACAAATAAATAACTGGTAGTTTCAACCTTTAAATGAAAATACCTAAGAAGAATAATTATGAAAGGCACGTAAATTCATGTGGATTGCCAAAACACAAGTACTACAAGAGAATGAAGGTATGAATAATAGTAAAAGCATTAACGCTGGCCTTAGAGATGGATGAATGGCTTTGAAAAAGTACATATGTCAAAACGAACAAAATTAGGCGCTACATATATAATGAACAGTAAAATGTATGCTCTTGACAGGGTCTAGTTGCCGCGTAGCTCGGTGACGGCGGGGACGCCTGCGTTTCGTCGCCGGCGGCTAGCATCTAGGTTGGTGTTGCTGCCCGTGGCGGGCATGGCGAGGCCACTCGTTGTGCTTTGCCGCATAGCTGGGTGACGGCGGGGACATACGCCTGCATTTCGTTGCCGACTGCCGGCATCTAGGTCCGACTATCGGCGTGCTTTGTCGTCGTCGTCGTCGTCTTTTTTTCCTTTAGGTGTATACCCATTCTTGAGTTTTCATCTTTTTTTAAATATAATCGACAGCTTTTCTGTCTGGTTTGTTTAAAAAAAAAAGTGCTCGTGAAGGCTACACTTCAGATATTCCAACAGCGATGAAATGTGTGCTCATGCAGGCTATACTTCAGATGCTCTTACCGTGGAGACAGGCAATGCCTTGCGTCTAAGCTGCTGCAACAGAAGAACGGCGACGACCCACCATTGTACGAGGTGACCTACACGTACGAACACACCTGCGGCGCGCCGCCCGTCCCGTTCCCGGATATCGTGGCGGATCCGGTGACGCCGGCCTCAAGGGAAGGTTTGGTGCTCAGGTTTGGCCGTGGCGACGCGCAGATGCAACAAGGACAGTACCAGTCTACATCTCCGAGTCCGTTCATGATGCTGAGCTTTGGTTCGAGTAGCCAGACGCACGAGCACGATCAGCAGCCTGCCTTCCATTCTGACCACGAGGCCGGATCGTCGTCGCTTCCGTCGGAGGGGCTGCCGGCGGCGCCGCCGGCCAACGGCGACGGTGGCATGTTCTCGGCGTGGGACAACTTCACATATGATTTTGACAACCATATGCACTTCGGCGATCACACGCATTTGCCTTATAGCAGTAATTACGATTACGATGATTACTGATCAGATGTGTAAGCATTACGAACCACGATCTTATTCTAAGTGGCGTCCTCTTAATCTCAATATGCGAAAGTATACTTCGTGGGAGACTGATGTCGATGTCTGGTTAATTATTTACGTGCGTACAGAAATTTAAAACATTTTCCGTCCTAATTCAAGGGGATTAATTATGACTAATCCACCTTTAGCCAAAAACAAGTCATTTGAGCTGAAGATGCAGTACGCCGAGCATTGTCTGTATCATCTTATTTCTGACAAAATTGGCAACAACTCTCCTTATACTTATTGCCCTTTGTTTCACAATTGTTGAACTTGCAGATCCACATAGAAATGCTTAACAATTGTTGAACTACTCCTTAAGCATCTGGTGCTATAAGGCTGCTAGCTGTAAGAGGATGCTCGGTGTAGAGTTAAGTAGAAGGTGCTACCTATCCATGACCCAATAAACCGTCTTAGTTTAATTAGTAAAGTCACTTTATGTTGGAACTTTTTCCAAAATATGAGAATACGAATGATTATGCAGATTGAGAACTTAAAATCGATATAATTAGCAATGCTTTCATGGGATATAATTCTTTTCTTTGAACTAGCATATTTTTACAGAAAAGAAAGTCAAAGTTGCTAAATTGTATACGATATCAATGTCCTAAAGAACAAGGTTTGGGATTACAGTCCTAAACCAAGGGCTCCTAGCAGTAATAAGAAAATGCTCAAATCAATCTAGAACTGAGTTGGGCTCGGTTGGTGAGGTTACTAGCTAGAGCGTCAGCATAACGTTAGGCCTTTGATTCGAAAAAGAAAAAGGCATAACGTTAGGTCTTTTAGTCGCCAACGTTTCTTATTGGCCATCAGATATGACCTTTTATTTTGAAGAACCATCAGATAGAAATTCCAATAATAACAAGTGTAATCCTGATTGGTGAATCTTGAGAGCCATAGATTCACGCGGATTTCCCATAAGATCTCTCCGCTTCAAGGTCAGAACAGAAAATGGAATTCAAGTACAGAGATCACTCTCCTTGACTGTCAGGATCGGCAAGTTGGTAACTGGTAGAAACATTCAGCTGAGCATATGGATTTGACCTGCATCGACCATGCATCATGTTACAGCGGGATCAATCGAAAGCTAGCGCATACGACGCGGTGTGGTCACCTTGACCCTGTGCCATGTGTTGCATGACATGCCGCGGGTTTCTGATTGCTATCCAGCATTATGGCTTATCTCATAGGACCGGTGTCCCTGTCCGACGTCTCTTGTGGGACTGAACATGGAAATTCGTTGCGCAGGGGTTTGAAATGGGAGCTCTGGCCCATCCTACTACATTGTCAGCTTGCAACAACTTTAAATTGCTGGCACAGTAGATGCTTCTATCATCATAGTACTACCAGCTCTCAAGTCAGCCTCAGGGTTGACCACCAGAAGCAGAGACCGAAATTTCTGCTGCATGTACAATGATACGACGCAATCGAGTCAACCTATCTATATAATCTGATCGATGTATCCGTCAGTCAGAAGACCAGCAGGATCGAATGAAAGGTCCCGCTGACATTAGTGATCAACTTAGATTAATGAAAAAAAATAAAGAGTTTGAGCTAGTCAATCAAGCTCAAAGGTGAGCAATCTCTGAACAAATATTGGCAAGCTAGGTTGATCGGAGTCAGCGGTCTAGCCGACTAGCCTGCATAAATACTCGCTTCACCAAGAGTAAAAGACCCAAAGCTAGCGGCCACAGAAATCCCTCGAGGCCTCGACCATACCCCGGCTAGTTCAGTCATTAGCTGAGAATCAAAGATGGCATTTGATCTAGACGCTAAGCTGCCAGACGTGCTCGCCGGCGGCTACCATCTCAGCACCCAGCTCCAAGCATTGCTCAGCCATCCCTTGGACAGAAGTGGCCAGGAGGTGGCCATGGCGTTCAGCCAAGAGCTCTCGCGAGTGTTCGAGGTATCCATGTCCATGCTGAACAGTAATAACGCAGCGGCGCTGGAGGTAAATACGGGCAATAGCACCGGCGTCAGCACTCCGGCGAAGGATCAGCGTGTCAGGTAGGTATATGCTGATTACACTTAAGGCGTTCCATCTTGATATTTATACACTGTTCAACTCTGCCTCTCTGCCCTGGCCTGTGTGCTTTCAACTTTGTTCAGCTTTTCGTTTTCTTTTAGTGACAAACTTTGTTTGCTTGGTTGTCTTGGTTGCTTCGAAAACATAATCCATCGCCATGTTGTTTCTAGGAGTGACAGTGGAGAAGTGGTTACTCCCTCCAAGAAGATTAGAGAAGAGGGGGTTACCAGCAAGGAGATTACACCCTCGCCACACAAGGATGGTTACCAGTGGCGAAAATATGGGCAAAAGAAAATTCAGAACTGCAAATTCTCAAGGTGAAGTCAATATATAAAAATTCTTGCCGACCAAGATCATTAGCTTTGACCATAAATATATAAAGAACTCATAGATCGACAATATAAGGGAGGGGTTGTTAGATTCATAAAAAAGTACTTGCACAATATAAACATATTTATTTTTTTGAACGAAGTGTAAACATATTTATTAGAAATATCGTGCTTTTATACAAAGTACTAGTCAAAGTGTCGCCTTCAAACCATGTTGTTGATATCCTAAATCCATAGTATATTTTAGATCAAATGGAGTGTTGTCTGTTGCATGTTTACCCATGGCAAAATCCACAAGTTCCTCTGATAAAAAATGATACTAAATTAAATCCTGGAAATAAACTGTATAAGGTGGTGTGTATACAAGCTAGGACACGATTAGATGCTGTCATAAGGAATTGATAACATTATAATCGTTTTCTAAAAAAATGCTCTAGTAGGAACCTAGTCAAATTGATTATTCCTAAATCCTAATAAAATATTAGATAGGTCATCATCTAAAAGATGGGCTCGATCTAAGATCTATCAACTTGTATAGTACTTTATTATACATCCGGATTACAGGCACCTTGATTAACCATCAGGAAATACTTTTTTTAATGAGCAACGCTTTTCTTAATCTGAAGAAGGAATTTCATAAGAATTCTGCTCTGGTGGAATAATAATGATTTAAATCCTGCAAAATAAGTCTAATGGTAGCTAGTCCTAGGAATTCGTGCGTCATCTACAAACCAAGCTACGCTTCATCCTCCATTCACAGTAATTAACAGCTTAACGACGACGCGACTAAGAGTACTAAGTCAGTTCACTGCCGTCATGTGCTCATCTTACGTGGAGCACATGAGATGCACGCGACTAAGTAAATTAAAGGCTGGAAAAATTGTACGTGGTGTATGCATACAAGCATGGTTATATGCTGGCATAAGGGCAAATATAAAAATATGTTCGTCTTCTAAAAAAAACACTCTAGTAGGATCTAGCTAGCGGAACTGATTATTACTAATAAAATATTCGGTAGGCCGTCATCTAAAAAGGAGGACTGTCCGATCAAAGATTCACCTTGACTAACCAGAAAATATATAGTACGGAGTAGTTTTTTTTTTTCCTTCTAAAATGAGCAATATTGTTAAATCTGAAGAAGGAATTTGATAAGGAATATTCTGTTGGAATTATACTGCAAATCCTGCATAGAGAAGTCTGTTGGTAGTCCTTAGGAATTCGCGCGTCATCTACAAACAAACCTACGCTTGACTTGATCCCTCCATTTCACAGTAATTACCAACTTAACCACGCGACTAAGTCAGTTCACTGCCGTCATATGCTCATCTCATCCGGATCGGAACACACATGAGATGCACGCTTGCATCCATCCGACGACTTGACTCGCGTCGTCAACATGGTCAAGCCTAACCACCACCACCCTCCGATGATGTCCGATCGACCGATAGCAACGGCCCCCTTTGTCCTTATTTGGAAACAATTAATGGCGTGAGCACCCCCTCCCTGACAAGCCAACATTGCTAATCCTGGCCACTGTGGGCCACCACACCTCTCTCTCTCTGCACTCTGCAGGTACTACTACAAGTGCAACCGTCACCGGCGTTGCTTAGCGAAGAAGAAGGTCCAGCAGCAGGACGGCATCAGCAGCAGCAGCCGGGGCCAGCTGATGCTGCCTCCCGTGTTCGAGGTCACCTACGTGAACGAGCACACCTGCCACGTGCTACGTGCCAACGACGCCGCTGCTGCTAGGATGGTGTCTCCCAGGACCACGAACAACCGTCGCCACCACCACAACGCCCTCGCCGGAATCGTGGACACCGCGAGAAGCGCCGGCGGCGGCGACGACCTCCCGTTCCACCTGTCGTCTCCCGACATCATCGGCGGCGGCACCGAAGAGAACAAGGCCATCGTCTCGTGCCTCGCCACCGTCATCAGCGGCGGAGCCGTGCCGTCGCCGACCGAGTGGCCGCCGGCACCCGAAGCCAGCGCCGCCGGTGACCCTGCCGCGTTCGTGCCGCCGCCGCTGCCGGCGGTGAGCATGGACCACGGCGGCGTCGCCGACGACGGGGAAATGATGATGGTGATGGTCGACTGATACGGGCTTTCCGTGGGTCCCTTCGCCGTCGTCGTTCTGCCCCATCGAGGAAGCCGGGCACGGCCAGCAGCTGGTGACGATGAGCAGCTATGGCGGCGACGTGCACATGGGTGTCGCTGGGTTCCCGGACACTACGGTGTGGGCGCAGCACACGTGCGGTGCGTGGCGTCGAGCTTGACGACGCCGTGCGCCGGCCGTGCCCACATTATTGTCCGAGATCCGGCCGAGGCGGGCCTTCGGGGAGTACCATGTTTCACAAATGCACGCAGGTGTTGCTGCCTTGAAGCTGCTTCGTGCAGGGCCTATACTGCATAAGGATTAATGACAACGACAGTGATCTCAGACCAACCGGCCGGCACCTTGTCCTTGTGATAAGCTGCCAAACGTTGCTTTGGCCGGATCGAGCCGGCCGGCAGACTGATAAACAGTCGGTCGCTGTAGGTTAGCGCGTGAGCGTGCGTCAGTGTTCGTGTAAGCAGTCGGTCCTGGAGAGAGTACAGACTAGTGTTGACTAGTAGTGTCGGGTCACTTGTGAGTACAAGTTGTAGCTACCATGCGTGGCGGATACTGTAGTAGCCGTGACAACAGTGATGTAGAAACAGTAGTAGTATACCGCATTAATTACAGGAGTAGTATATGTTTACCGTCAATAATCACGCATCTTCCCTGATGGGCTGGGCCGAAACAAAACCCCTATGGGCTTCCCCGGGGAGGAGGAACACGCTGGCAGCCCAGCCCATCTTGGGCCCCTCCTCGATCCAGATCGACCGACCCAACAACATCAATCAAACCCCCCTAAAAAAACAACAACAACAACAACATCAATCAAACAGATAAGAACACAACAGCAACAGCAGCAGAGACTGACTACTCGAGGTTGACGAAGACCGGCAGTGTGGTGCCGCGTCCCATTCCGGCCGCCCCATCCGCCGCCGCCGCCGCCGGTTCTCTCTCGTTCGCGCCGAGCCGCCGAGGAAACAGGCTGTGGTGCCCGCCGAGATATCCTAGTCAGGCGAAAGGGAAGCTTGCATTGTGTGACTGCCGAGTGCCGAGTGGCACCGTTATTGGTGACCGATGACTGACTGCTTCAACGCTCACATATGCTGACACGGTGACAGGCATATGTGCATGCACTACCTGTTCGGCACTACGTACTTGTGCTGTGTTCCATTCCGTCGGAGTGCGAGTGCCGGTGCCACACAATGCAATGGAAGCAGCCGCACGAGCGCCGTGGACTCTCGGAGTCGAAGCTCGGTTGCTTGGTTCGCACGGGAAGTATCTATCCGGCTCACAAATGTTGAACATGGGACGGTGATGACAATAATGATGCATGCACTTGTTGGTATCGTCAGAACCGGCAGATGCTAACAAATGAAAGAAAGAACCGACAGATATGATGCTCCTGTCACTGTGGAATCGTTCTGTTCCGTCTCTGTCCCAGGGTGTGACAAAGCTAAGGTGGACTAGGCGGTACTAATCTTGCCGGTAGACGCGCACGTTTGCGCGCGGTACCAGAATCAGGCCGCCTCTTCATGCCAGTTCGGGACGTACAGATCGAAGCTTCCGAGGAGGATTAATGGACGGTCTCCTTTTTGTGATCGAAATGAACCTGTTGCTCTATGGGAGTTTCTGGGTACGTAGTCCCTTACTAAAAAAAAAACTCTAAAAGCGCAACACTACCGTATACGCAGCTCTCGTCAGAACAGAATTCTGGAGTACGTACGTAACGCAGCAGTACCCAGCGTAGCGCCAGCGAGCAGCTAGCTACGGCTACGGATCGCGACATAAAGGCAGGGGAGACTACCTGTGTACGTGTGCGTGGGACAGCGAGTGGGCACACGAGCAAAGGCTTTGGCTAGCCGCTTGGCTTCCTCAATGTTTTGCACGCGAGTAAAACCGGCGAATCCCCCCGGGCGGGGCAACGCCATCCACAGATTTCGCCATCCGGCGAGTGGGGATCGGATCGCGAAGGGTGCACGCACGGACGACCCCGGGCCGGTGGCCAACGCGCGTGACGTCGACGCACAGCGGCGCAGCGTGACGCCCGCGTCCCTGATGTCACCGTCACCCCGCGCGCCGCGCGTCATCAGGCCGCAGCTTCCGGTTGCCGCTGCTGATCAGATCACATCTCGGTGTCAGGAGAAAGCAAAGGCGCGACTGCGCGGATCGCGATAAGCGAGCCGCCCGCCGGCCGGCGTAGCGATCTCGTCGAGTCAGTGGTCGTCACTGGTCAGTGGATGTATGATGTGCGTGTGGTCGACGGCGCTGTGGCGCACGGGCTCCAGTATGCTCCCCCTCATCATCACCTCGTGCGTACAATTCCTTTCCAACCAGCTCGGTCGCCAGACCGGAAAGTTGGCTCTGGTACTAATAACGGTCGCGATCATTGGCGCGCGCGCGGCGGCGAATGCCAGTCTTGTCCTCATGTTGTACTACTGCCTTTTTATCATGTTGAATTCCAGCGTCTCGGGTTATACTTTGGCCCTGCTTTTGATTTCGTGGCCTACTACGATAGTATGACTGCATGAGCGAGTACTCAGAGCCCAAAAGGCAAAGAGGGGCACGAGCCACGACCTTCCTTTCCTTTCTTCACTTCTTATTCCTGAATCATATCCTTATGCTATCACACCTAATAATATATAAAAAAAACTGCTTTTATAAAAAGGGTGGCAATTTAAGCATGTTTTTCCAAGCTAAAGAGATTGTTCAAGCTATTTGACTATTCGCACATTACACAAAAGTGAATCACCATGTTGAACAAGAAAGATGTTCATGAAAAAATGGGGAGGGGAATGGACGGACTTATTTACACTTTTCATATTTGCTTCATGATTCCTGCTCAGGTCTTTCACATCTTTAGGGTTCGTTTGGTAGGATTCTGCACACCGTTTCTATCTAGAAACAACAGAACTTTCACCAAGCAAAGTCTAAGTTTGCATAGTAACCAAAAAAAAATTAAAAACTAGACAATTTAGGAATGTAGATACAAAATCATGCATGTTTCTCCCGTTCCACCATAAACAAGGAAAAAAACTAATCTAGAGAATCAGATACCAATAATGTTTCTTTGAGAACTGTGCTAAATGGACCTTGGTACAATCGTCAGGGTCACCGTTTATTGGAATGAAACGGGATTATGTTCAAGCTATCACTTGTTCTTGAATCATATCCTTATTATGTTATCACTTATAATAATATAGATAAAAACTGCATCCATAAAAAGGGTTCCAATTTAAGCATGTTTTCCCAAGATCAAGCTATTTACTAATTGATACATGGAGCGTAAAATGCATCGCAAAGTTTCCATTGTTTTTTTAGATAAGAGAATACATATTAATATCCCAGACACTGCATCGACCAATGCATATAGTTGATCATTATTACATTATTATGCTAAGGATAATCCGAGGAATTGATAACACAAAACTCTTCCATTGTTGAACAGTAGAAAGATGTTATCAAAAGCGAGAAATGGATGAACTTCGCACTTTCCGTATTTTGCTTCATGATTCCTACTCGAGAATGTCTTTCACATCTTTAATAACTGTTTGGTAGGATTATGCAAACTGTTTCTATTCAGAAACAATAGAACCTTTACGAAGCGCAATCTAAGTTTGGATAGAAACAAAAGAAAAGGATAATCTAGTAATTTGGATACATAACTTGTTCAACCATAAACTAAAAATCATTACTCCATAGAACCGGGATACCATAAATGTTTCTTTGGGAAACCAAAACCGTGCTATTGATCCCGCTAGAATCAAAAGGTTATGGATATGTCACCATCTATAGGAATGAAACGGGATTATGTCCCTCTTGGGCACGGTGAATTCAGAAACTCCAGGCATTATGAACGAAGCATAGTATTACAAAGCATTTTTTGACGTTGTTGGGGCCACACAAAGAGCTCGATCAGTTAATGATCATCCCCTACTTTGGGTACCAGAAAGAAGAAGATGATAACATGTCAAGAAGTAGCAGGGAATCACAAGGCTAGTATCAATTGGGTTCGGCAAGAGGCGATATTTTGAGCAACATTATTGTAGGGATAAAGGTCGAGTAATAGACTAATAGTAAAGGAGAAAAGAGGAAAAAGTGATGCTAAGGGAGGATAGGGAATTGGATTCAGGGCGAGAGTGCTTGCTCTTGGGAGGTAAGAGAAACATGTGGGTGTGCATTGCTATTTGGTCGAGTGGTTGCCTTTATATGATGAGATGGTAGGGCAATCATATATATTGGATTTTTATCAAATAATGGTCAATAATCTAAAGAAGAATTGCAATGAGATCGATGAGGTATGCCCTTTTCTTTTTGTTCACAGTAGTACATGTAAAACATTGCACAGATTTAGATTTTTATAATAGTAAAAAACTTGAAAGAACTACATGATGACATCAATTGGTAGTACGACTACGTGCTGACTGAGACACGAAAGCACGTGCAGATTAAAACTAATCACACCAGCCTGACCAAAACTTAACTGGAGAGACGCAACCCCCGGCCGTAACCGATTAGCGCAAGTATAGTTACTGCTTAATTCTATCTCGCACTAATCACAGTATTCTACGACACGGTATGTATGTGCGTGCATATATACGTACGTAAGCACGCGTATTTTGTATGCCCTACGTATATCTGTGGTTGTGGCAGTGGTAGTCATTGTAGATCACTGGTACGGCCCGTCCGGTAAGCCGTAGGAATCGCCGAAGCACAGCTCGCCCGTCACGTCGTAGTCCATGATATCCAGCCCCACCCCGTCCACGTCAAGCCCCGGCATCTCCGCAGCCGCGTCGTCAACGACCGGCGCCGAAGCAGCAGGCGCGTCGCGCGTGCGGGCCCGCTGCGCCACGTTGACGGCGGCGGCGGCGCTGGCGATGCCCGCCGCATCAGGATCAGGAGGCTGGTGGAACTGGCGGGCCCCAAGCACGCAGGCGAGCGACGAGACGAGCACCTGCCGCTCGTGCTCCTCCTGGACGCCGCGTTCGTCCAGCATGCCGCCGCCGCCGCGGCGCGCCACCGCCAGCCCACCACCGCCGGCGCCCCCGGACATGTCCAGATGCATCGCCGCCGCCGCCGCTGATGCCTCGGGCTCCCAGGAGGCGGTGTCGCAGGTGTGGTCGTTGAAGTACATGACGAGGTACTGGGGCGGGTCGCCGGCGCTGCACTGCTGCACCTGCTTGGTGGCCCGGCAGTTGCGGTCGCGGTGGAAGCTGCACCTGTAGTAGCACCTGCGCACGCATACAAACAAAAACCGGGCAGGTCAGACGACACGCTTACTTGTTGGAATCAGAGCCAATATATCCATCTCGATCAGCACTTGGCGGCTAGCAGCCGCGCCCGACGTCACTCCTTGAGCTAGCCGTGACGCAAGCGAGATGCCACGAGTAATAAAATACTACTATATATATGAGCTCCACTCCTAGGTCAAAAATCAATAAATCATCACGGTGATAATAGCACGCGCGCGCATGAACACACACGAGAATTACACCACAAGAGGTAATTACTTTGAGGGGACAAAAGGCCGGTCAACAAAACAAACGTAGAAGAAGAGGGAGCATATTTTACTTGGAAGATAAACATGCGTCACCATCAGAATGATCTCTAATCAATTGCTTTTGTGGGATGGAGCAGAGGCCTAATCAGACTTTGGATGAGGGGCCTTCAAACGTGTGGGCGATTCGCCCGCCCGGCCGGGCCTGCTGGCTGCGCGAGAAGAATCTTTTAAAGGCGGACACGGGACGGTGCGTGTCAAACCGCGGCCTTTTGCGCTTTGTCTTTGTCTCTACTGCCGATCCCGGCGCCACGCATCGCTATCCGCAACCACATCCGATCCCGTCCACCCAAGAGGATTAGAGGAAACACCGTTGCTCGCACGATGCCTCTAGATGCGTCACGTTCACCCCAAAAACAATAAAAAGAAAAGAAACTTACCCTTGCAGCTACATGGCAAGTTACTTTTTCTGTTTAAAGCGGCCGCGCGGAATTATTGGAGAGGCAGGGTTTTGTTTAAGGCAATTTGCAGGTTACATGCACAAGTTCCATTTCTGTGCTAAGCTAAAGCTAGAAAAAGCCAGTAGTAAAAGAAGTAAAGAAGTAGCAGTAGGAAGTTAGATAGATATTAAAATTGACCTTGGGTATTGTGTCTTGGTGATCCTCTTCTGGCCGTACTTGCGCCACTGGTACCCGTCGTAGTGCGGCGAGGTTGTCACCGTGTGCCTGTTAATTCGGACACCAATGCGCGCGCATGCACGAGACAAATCAGACCGGCGTGCAAATAATTTGTTAGCGGGAACAAATTGAGCTGGTTCCGATCATTTCTGTCAGGAGATGCGCAGGCAGGGCCGGGGCAGCGGACAACTCACTCTCTGGGGATGCTGTCCTCCCGGTTCCGGCGCGGGGCCAGCAGCTCTGTCGGTGTCGGGCTCGGGCTCGTCATCAGCCGGGCGGCGGGCATTTCCTGCGGCGGCGGAGGTGGGGCGCGGGCCGGCGGCGAGCCCATGATGTTGAGGCAGACGGTGAAGGCGCGGGCCACCTCCTGGAGGATGAAGTCGGCGGTGGCCTCGGCCTGGCCCTGCCCGCGGAGCGCGCGGAGGGCCTCGTCCCGCAGCCGCGCCGTCAGCTGCCGCCCCCGCGTCAGCTCCCGGATCACCGCCTCGTGCTCGTCATCCGAGCCCGAGATGCCGCCGCCGCCGCCGACGCCGCCGCTCACCGCGAGGCGGGACTGGGCCTGCATGGTGTGGCTTGCGGGTGAGCGATCGAGCAGCTAGCAACGACCTGTGTCGTCGTCGTCGCAAGCTCGCTGTGTGAGATCAAGTCCGAGTTAGTTTTTGTTTGTTGGTACGAGAGCGTGGAGGAGCTCGATCGAGCGGCAGCTTTGGTGGAGGTGGGGTTGGGCGGGAGCAGGAGGAGGGAGCGCGGCCTGGCGCTTGTATATAGTGGGGAGGCCGGGATGGGCGGGAAGAAGTCTCGTGGCAGCTGCACAGCTCAGAGCGAGCTGGATGGAGGGAGTGGTTTGGTGGCGGTAACGGGGGGCGTTCCACGGCCCACGCGGAGTTGTGGACTCGCCAGGACCGTACAGCAGGTCGTTTCTTAGTACAACGACTGTGCCGTGCCGCCCTGTTATAGTGTTATCTTGCTCAGATATCTCTCTCTCTCTCTCTCTCGAAATTTAGAAGCTTCGAAATGACTGAAAATTAACGTTGAGAAAATTTGAATGGTTCGAAACATCTCAGCTGAATTTAACTGGACACGTATCAAATTTGACTATATATAGGCTGAATATGGTTTATGGGTGATTGAACCTGAGTCCGTTACCATATCATGATCCTGATCATGCACATCATATCGGACCCAGACCGAATTCGACCGAAAGCGTTTTTCTTTATTTTATTTTGTAAATAAAAATGTTAATGTCCTCCAAGGCTCCAACTCAATTAGGTATTTATTAGGTTTTTCCTTTTATTTTGGGGGGCTTGGCAACCTCCTAGTGTCACTACAGTCCTGGATATATAGCTAGCTAGTTCAACGCATCGCGCATCCCACCATGAGTAATACTATCTCTAATCACAAATATAAGCAGCTTAAGACTTTTGTCGTATGTTAAACCTTTTTATCTTAAAGGTTCACGATACTAGACTCATCATGAAAATTAACTCACCATATACAATATTTTCCATTTGAGAAATTAGAAAAACTAAGACCAAATGCCAAAGGTTCCAATAGTATGCTTTTTATAGAAATTAGTGGATTCATCTTGTAGACTATGTCAATGCCCTAAGCTGCTTATATTTGTTACTAGAGAGACTATAAAGTGCTATGGAATAATTAAAGGGTACATTCTTGCTTAGTGCTCGGTATACTCTGAAGGATGATATATGTGAAAAGCTCCGAAAAAGTCCTCCTTTTCCTTTGGAGATTAAAAATACAAAACTGTTGTGTTTTTACGTTTGTGGTGCCAAAGATGATGTAGATGTATATCAGATAAAATTTCTTTGGTTGCCTACTTTGTATTGAAAAATACAACTGTATTTTTAACTTGAAGCATATATTGTATTTGTATGCATATTTATTTAAAATCTAGCTAATCATCAACTTGTCTGACTAAATTTGTTGCTAGAACGCATACACGGTACATACTCATGCAAATAAATAGAAATAGTACATCCACCACCGCAGCTTCGCTGTTCTATATAGTCTATATATGATCCAAAAACATACAAGTTTTCGTAGCTCTCAAACCATCACCTAATATGTTAACTTGTCTTTATTTGCCCCTTTTAGAAGACGGTCAAATTTGGGGTCAACACAATGCACCAGGCTACCAGCAGCACGTACAGAACTCGTGTACGCTGACATTTGACGACGACTAGGTTTGTTCCTCCGAGGAATTAATGTTGAGAACTTCAAGTAGTACTAGATGGTACCCGTATAGTATCTATACAATGCAGATACTGCACGTCACCCTGCTCTTTCACTGGCCCTTGCCGTGATTTCTTTAGCTACCCATCCCTCTCACCCCGTTTTCCTTAACCCTTCTTGATCTGCCCCGTAACCCGGGCGATCATTCGCTGAACCCCACACCAGTCGTGCTACACGTGCGACCGAAAAGGCAAGTAGCAGTAGCCGTGACGCCGCAGGACCAGTCGCTCAGCCAATCTGTGACAGGCTCACCTGTCGTCGCTTTGTACACGTTTTCCTGTGCAACACTGGCCCACTGCACGATTGACCACCGGTTACTGCTGGGCGCCGATGGCCAGCGAGGCAAGGGCTTGCTTGATCGGCCGGGTGGCCCGGGTCCGTGCGATTAGAAGCTTCCTTGTTTGGGATGGAGATATCCTGTAGCCGCGGCGCCCATGGCAAACATGCCCTGTCCTGTCCGTGTCCATGCACAGCAGGACGCAGCAGCCATTCATCAGCCGATGGCTGGCCTTGATTTCTTCTGTTGCGGTTGCGGCCAAATATTGATGGGCACATACTTTTGTCTCCAAGCTTTCTCCGAAGAAGAAGAAGAACCCGACCGCGTTGCTATAACTGTCACAGTTCTATCTGCAGCCGCTCATGGGATATGCCCGCCCTGCCTCCATGACATGTCTCTGTTGAAATTAACCAGAACCCCACTCCTTTGTCCTTTCAACTACAGCCCTGCCACAACTCGGTCAGTTACTTACTGAGTCATGCATGCATGCTGACTACGGACAGTTGGATCTTAGCTCATTCACCTACATGCATGTTGCCAGAGCTTGCATGTGTTGGCCTGGCATCCTTTTGGAGTAGTTCCGGACCATTTCAAAGGGGGCAAGACATAGCACGCAAAAGGGAAACTAAAGAACTAGTTTTTTTTTTATCCCGGCCTTTTGATGTGAGATACGTCGCTTTCTTGCTTGGTAACTGAAAACTGTGAGTTTCTACTTTCTACCGGCCATGACTGAATATAATGCGCGTGTGCGTACGTGATCAACACAATACTGCTAATAAGCTAAGCCGATTGATCGGCTCAGCCAATCACTGGGGAGTCCCCTAAAGCACCGCGTATATGACTGCGCAATGCAAGATTGCAAGTAGCACGTATCAGATTGAGGCCTTGACTCGCCGAGCTCTAGCTGACGGCAGGCATGCTTTGTTTCCTGGAGGAAATTCGTGCTCAGTTTTCCTAACACCTGGGTCAAATAAACGGAAGAGAATTTCTCCGACAGGTCGGTGTACGCTTCCGTTTTGTTTATGGTCAAGTATGTCTTCATGTGTCTGTACCTTGCCGACCTATATCGATTTTGGTCAAAAACACAAACATATAGAGGACGAATGAATTTCTTGCCCATCCAGAAGGCCAGAGACCTTGATCGTCTGGTCGTTTAAATATGGGTGTTTTGAGTGCAGTTTTGTACGCGTGCGAGAAACTAACTACAGGTAGAGAACTGTTTTTGTTTCGCTTGGAAGGATTCTATTGGAAGGTTCTATATATAATACAAGTGATAGACTTGTAGGATCACTAGCAGCAGATGAATAAGATGCACGGTATGACCACCCCCGCGCGCAAGTGGACGTGAAAACCTAGCGCGACTACTCTGGGTCAAAGCATTGCGGATGCAAGAAAAAGCGATCGTCCTCCGGCCTGGGGTCAAAGTAGTACTGGCCGGCGCGTGCTAAATGACCTGGGTAATATTCTGTAAAACCAATTTCCTCAAAATAATATTTTGTAATACCAACAACAACAGAATTGAATGGTAGCAAGGAATGAACTGTAATCCTGACAGATGGCGGCTATGCCTTTGTTAACTGACATAGCACTTGCCTTGCAGTTTAGTAGCTGAACCGTGTCTGCTGGATTTATTTTTTTAGTGCAGAGGCGTAGAGGAGCCAATCATTAAAGATGTTTGGCTGTAGTTTTCTTCTTCTTCTTCTTTTAGATGAATGTTTGGCTGATGTATTGAATATATCTCACATAAGAGCCTTGTTGGCTAGGTGTATGGATCCTCGGTTGCTAATAGTACTAAAGTATTGTTTGCTAGTATATATGTCTGTGTAGCAAGGAAGACATTCAACAAATGCTCGCAATATAATACCTAACATAAATGCTCGCAGTGTACAAAGAAAAAAAACATCATCTGATCAGCATCTACGTAGTCGTAACATGTGCAAGGTATTAGATGAGCTGGTTAAAGTAATTAAGAAGGTAGCAGTAGTACTGATCAAGGAGAAGTGGCCAGTGAGCAAAAGCTATATAATTAAGAGGTAGCAGTGACTACTCTGGGTCAAAGCATTGCCTGGAGAGTGGAGACGCGAGAAAAAGTGATCGTCCTCCTGGGGTCAAAGCAGTGCTGCTGGCGTGGTAAACGTATCTGGCTAACATTTTGTAAAACTAATTTCCTCAAAAATAAAAGAAGGTAAAACCATCATAAGTGCTGCTACACAACAACCAGAGTAGCACGGAATGAACTGTAACCTTAACAGAATGCGGTATGACTTTTGTTAACCGAGATATATAGCACTTGCAGTTCAGTAGCTGAACCGTGTCTTGGATTATTTTTTAGTACGGAGACGTAGAGGAACCAATCATTAAAGATGTTTGGCTGAAGTTTTCTTCTTTCTTTTTGAACGAATGCATGTTTGGCTGATTTATTCCATATCTCACAGAACACAGCCTTGTTGCATTGGCCTTAATTATCAGCAGGCTTGTTTAGAGGCCAGGTGTATGCATTGATCCTGGGTTGCTAAAGTATTGTTTGCTAGTATGTCTGTCGCAAGGAAGACAATCAACAAATGCTCGCAATATAACCTAAAAAAATGCTCGCAATATAATAGGGAAAAAAAACATCATCTGATCAGCATCTACGTAATCGTAACATGTAGTACAAAGGTATTAGCTAGATGAGTTGGTAAAGTACTCCCATCATGGATACTTTTTCTTCGATAAAAATATACAGTATAGAATAAGGTGATCTAGAAGTAGTATAGTACACTCAAGGAGAAGAGGCCAGTGAGCAAGGCTATTTCTTTGACGAAGATAATCCAAAACGGGGTCTCTGCCCATGTTGGGGAGAGTCAAGTGAGAAACCGTGGCCCTAGCCAGTCAGCTCACCTGGGGTACGGTATCTAATCACGCTACATACCGGAGCATATATCAAAGTCCCCGTAATAATGTATGTTAGATTCTCACAAGACCGTATAGTCAGCGTTCTCACGTCCTGATATCGACCTTTCATCAAGTCAACCCCTCGAGCATATTTCCCGTCGTCCTGCAAATGGCAGCGCTTAACCAATGTTTCCCGTCGTCCCGCGCCCTAACACATGAAACATAATAATTAGGAAAAGAGAATCACAAATCAACAACCTACCAAATCAGGATTTTCAAATAGCCACATGCATGCAAATCACTTTCTTACAATTAAGTATCTAACACTCGCAATGACTTCTGTACCTTTTTTTTTAGGAATGGCTTCTGTATTCTGTACCCTTTGACCAGCTAGCAATGAAACTATTGTTTCTGGGGCCTCCAGTTTGCACCTCTTGTCATGCATATCATGAGGATGTGATTGAGATGCTTTATGTGTGTGTTTTTTTTTTGGCCTTCAAATCACTTGTGTGATGTTTAGCTTTCCCCTTTTTTTTCATCGAAACTCGTCTGGATAGGAGAATTATGTAGGAAAGTTGTATATAGCACCTAAGTTCAAGTAAAAGTGGATCAAGTAAGATGGTGAATTATGTATATGTCTTTACAATTAATTATTCCATATAAAAGGTAGGGTGGCTTTTCCCTCACACGGCCACGTTGAAGCCTTCGATCTCTTGTCTTGCCTTGCCTTTAGCAGTTTAGTCCAGTTGATATAAAAGGTAGGGTGGCTTTTCCCTCACGCCCGGGCCTCAGGTACATTGAACTCGAGATGGATCTAGGTTGCTGAGACGGAACCTTCTTCGGTTGATCGCGAGCTTGTGATCGGGTTACCGGAACCGTGCATGCACGTTGACCTCTGCAGAACAGAGGGATCGATCCCTCTCGTCCCGCCCCCGGAGCACTTGTCTTTTCTTTCTTTCTACTACCCCTTTGACGGAATCGCGTGCATATGTGTCACTATCGCCAGTTCGCCACGGCTCTGCGCTCGCTGGCTCGCTCGGCGGGTGATGGCGCATCGAGCGATGGCCGCCGGCACACTGCTGCCACGGCGGTGACAACCGCGGAATCGTTGACCACGCGTCCGGCACATGCACTGGGGCTGGGGCCAAGTGATCACCTAATCGAGGGGGGAATATATACGAGCGATACGACATTTTAGATCAGTGGGATATTAGAACACTATAGGACTTGGCAGTTAGTTAGCATCTCAGTACGTACGGGTACACTGAACTGGGGTGATGAGCTGAAATCGAACCCATGTGATCCTACTCGCGTGCGTACGTATAATTGCGGCATAAACAAGGGGGGCGCCAACACGTTTTGGCGCTAACCACTACGGACGGCATGTACGTAACACGTATGTCTTCATTCAGTATTCTCCATTTTGACGAGATGGGGGCGCTCCGGGTCGCCGACCCCGCGTGCGAGCGTATCTAATTCAGGTTAGAGTAGCTCGTTACCTTATCGGTCATCATAATCTATCCAACCAGTGCTGACATTGTGACATCTTCCTCTCTCAGTCTCTCCTAGCTACTACTAGTAGTTTAATCGTACGTCGTCTGCGTTTTCTGCTGGCTTCTCTCGAGCTCCAAGAGGCAGAGCGAGTTCGGGATTCAGGGGAGGATCGGAGGCCGTAGCCGTACTGCCCCGAGAGCAGACAAGACGACGGCAGCAGCCGCGTAGCGTTCGTTGCCAGTAGGTGAGTGAGATGATGCCGAGCGGGGCGGGGGTAGCTCTCGAGCTCGGGCTGACTGTGTACACGTCAGCAGCGGAACGAGTAGGCTGTTTGTTTGCGTCCAAAAAAAAAAAAGGCGCAGCGGCCAGCGAGGCAGAGTGGGCCTTGCGGGACCATGTCGCCTAGCTCTTGCCACTCGTCTCCTTCGCTGACCGCTTCCCGCGGCTTCCCCGCGGCTTCCGCCACTCGCCCTTGCCGAGGTGCCTATAAATACAGTGGCCCGGCAGCTCGCTGGCTCCGCATCTCACTCCGCTGTTCGCCTCTCCTTTGGCTTCCTGCGCCCCCGCTCGCTGGCCACAGAGACGACCTGGTGGAAAGCCACCGGGTGAGGCGCGCGCCGATCATCCAATCCAAGTAGAGCTTAGCGAGCACAACCACACCTCAGTACCTCACAGAGGGCTTACACACTCACGCTGATCATATCATGACGATGGACACCCCGGCGGCCGTGGTGCTGGAGCTGATGACCATGGGGCAGCAGTCCGCCAAGCACCTCGGCGACCTGCTCCGGGCCTCCTCCCCGGCGTCGCCGCACCAGGAGCTCGCCGCCGAGATCCTCCGCTGCTGCGGCCGCGTCATCGACGCCCTCAAGGCCGCCGACAGCGGAAGCAAGAGGAAGGCGCCCGAGATCTCGTACTCGTACCACCACGAGGCAGCACCGCCAGCGCCAAGAGCCTATTGGTCTCCTCCTCCTCCTCCGGGACCACCGCCCAAAAGAAGGTGAGATTACTGTGCTGGATCATGATCTCCGCAAAAGGCGTAGAGCCTTCTTAAGCAATTGGCAAGAAGCGGCCGGTGTGTGCTAACGAACGAATTGATCCGATGTCGCAGGGCGCGTGGCGCGGAGGCCGTGAAGGAGGTGACGAGCGGGACGACGGTGGACGGCTTCATCTGGAGGAAGTACGGGCAGAAGGAGATCAACGGGCACAAGCACCCGCGCCTCTACTACCGCTGCGCGCACAAGCAGCAGCAGGGCTGCAACGCCACCCGCCGCGTGCAGCGGACGCAGGACCACCCCGCGGCGTACGAGATCGCGTACTACGGGGAGCACACCTGCAGGGGCGCCGCGGCGTGCCACCTGCTGCTCCAGGGAGGCGCGACGCCGCCCGCCGTCGTCGACTTCGGCTCCACCTCCTGGGGCTCCGCCTCCGCCGACGCCGGCGGGGGCGGGGCCTCGGCGTCGCCGTCGCCGGCGGCCTCGGTGTCGCAGTCGCAGGGTGGGTGGTCGTCGTCGCCGTGTTCGGTCTCGCCGTCGCCGTCGTCGGAGATTGGGTTCGAGCTCGAGGCCCACGCGCCGTGGGAGTGGCGCGACGCGGCGGCGGTGGACGAGCTTATCGGCGCGGCGCCTTGCTACGGTCCTGGTGCGGTGACGGAGTTCTTGGACGGGAGCTTCGGCTGGGAGTCCGTCCTCAACGATCCGCTTGACTTCGACGGTCTCCATCACCACATTGCTACCACGTTTCAGTAGCTTCGCTAGCAGCTCAGCTGCGGTGTGCCCATTCTGGGCGGGAGCAGGACAGTAGATTTGGATGTGTAGTCGCCGTCGCCGTACTACGTCCGACCGAGCAGTAATGAGTGGCGACCCACGACGGACAGAGACCCCTGTTCGTCTGTTTGAGAGGTTGCCGTAGTGATTAGTAGTATCTTGTTTCTGCAGAGTGGTTAGATCAACAAGGTATCACGTGGACATGTCAATACAACAATACGTATGGAATGGAATACGTTCTTAGTAAAAAAAAACGAGGAATGGTTAACATGCGGAGGGTGAAGAAAAATTTCTTCAGTCTTCACTACTTCCACATTAGAAAATGGAGTCAAACGAAGGAACCAGGTGACGTGTGGCAAAGTAGGTGGGACGTCAGCACTGTTTCTAGCAAGAACGGCATCACGTGAAACCCGAAAAAGCTTCGATTAAGACTCGGCACATGTGTTGACAGAATTGGTTATTGGATTCATCCATTTGTCCTGATTCCTGAACCGCCCAAGGGTAAAGCGGAGCATTGTTTGGACAGCGTAGAGCTCATCATCATGGTTGAAACGTAGAAAACGCAAGGTATCCACCACGAACGAACGAGCCGATATTTGTCACGTGGGATTAAGGAAATATTATTTAGCAGACCGATTCCGGAACAACTAAACAGGCATGGATATAGAGATTTATGAACGTGTAAAAACTGCACATCAGCATATGGCTGGTAAAATTCAGTGTTACAGAACAATAACTAGAGCAGGAAGGGATCATATCACTGACTCTGATTGCTGTCAACTGACCATCCACCAGAATACCAGATATAATAATTGAGTGCAAGCAACAGAAAGAATACGGCTTGACAGTTTCCTCTAAAACATTGAACGGGTTACAGCACAACTATTTCCCCATGCAGTAAACAACAGACAAACTGAACAGCTAGCTACATCATGGCCCTTGACGGTCATTTATTAATGTTGCTGGCTTATCATCTATATTACATGAGTAAAGGAATGGACGCGGCAACGGAGGCCAAGTAAGCAGGCAGTTCTTCTGAATCCATGTGCCACTGTGCAGTGACACCTAAGACACTAGAGACAAACTGAGGTTGCCTGAAGCCCTGAATTGTAAGCTGAAGGAAATCGAAAGCAGAGGCAATAATCTTCCAAGACCAAGTTTCCGGTGATCATTTGATTCATCCAGTGCTGCATAGTACATGCGATTGACTTAGTTGAGTTACAAAAGTCTATAGAAGATGTAATAGTAGTATAGTATGTTTGTGCAACGCACATGGGAAAGAGCATAGAACCAAGAGATCTTGTGCCAATCAAAGTTACCATTAGTTCGCAGAATCATTCTTGCTGCTAAGACCTTTGGGAGCGCCAGTCGCAATGCGGTAAAAGTAAAAGGCTGCTACCACCCCACTGCAGCACAATTCAAAATGAATCTCATTCATAATAAAATACTTATTTCAGTCCAATAAAAAATGTCGTAATCACAGGAAATGACAAGCTTAACACTGAAAAACAGGGGAACTGAAACCTAACATTTAAGTTGGGATGCTATAGGTTTAGGTTGATAAAGAGTGGTCCATAACCAACTATGCATCTATGCTAATCGATAACATTTCTCTAATCCTTGACATCTACTGTTTTATCATTAATATGTATTAATGCTTTAAAAGTTCCAGAGGATATGGTATGGACATGTGGTGCAAGGTGAACTGAATGCACAGCAGGAAATTTTGTGGGAAAAAAAATCAGAAAATGGGTCTGGAAATCAAGAATGAAGTTAACACCATTTTCTTAGTCATGTTTTCTGCTATATCACTAAAAGTTTGACAGGGAGCAGTACAAAGATGGAATACCAATGGATCAAGAAAGACAGCTCATCTTTAGTAGACACTACAAATTGATAGGTGATCAATCACAACATCAATGGCTACCAGAAAGTTCAAATACGATAAGAAGATTTTCACATATAAATCTAAAGAAAAATTTTGTACAACACATTTCTAGAGCCTGCAAGAGCAGGTTGAGACACAAAACATGTGAGGGGCCATGTAACGTTATCATATATCGCTAAGTGTTTCTGTGAATGTAGAATATGAACACTACAGACAATTATACTAACCTGAGGATGACCATGAAGATTTTTGGGAACCAGCCATACTGTAGTGTACAAAAAGGATATGTCAAATTAAGTTCATAAGATCATAATAAGAAAACATTATAATTTTGATTTTTGATAGAGTCTCTAACGATGCTACAAAGTATACCTGGAGTAGAACAGAAAACTCCCTGAAGAAGATGATACTAGCAATTGCTGCAGGCCACAAGCCAAACATCAACAAATTGTTAGCTAGAAGTAGAAGCCTAACAATTTTATGTCTTATCAGAATTTAAACAATTTGGTATGCAAGTCTGTACTCTTGAGATATAGCTAAATTCATGATGAATCAAGAATCATTCCACGGCCAATAAGACAAGTCTAAACCATCATAACAATAACATTATATATAATAATTACAGAGCATGCTCTATTTCAAAAGGTTGAAAGCTCAAATGCTATACACCTGTTCAATAAATAACAGTTTTGTGTTGTGAGTTGTGACATCCAAATAGATCATTACAGAAATCTCATCCGAACTCAAGATAACAATTTTTTTTCCCATTAACAGTAATGGAACTTTGGTAGCGTACACTCTAAACTAGTTCAAACTTCAAACCATTATACATACTAAGGTTAGATAACAATTAACAAATGGTGAAGTGGTAAGTCAGGTTTGTACAATGGCCAAGAGTAAGTTAACTTCAAAATCCCATTTGGACAGGAAACTGGAAGTTAGAAATGTTAAAAATTTGTCAACGTTATTCTTTACCAATATTCATGTTGCTACTAAATTAACCTAAAACCTTCGTTACAAGCTACAAATTTAAGATGCAGCAGATACAAAACCATATGATCAATCTCTATTCTTTTGCCATTGGATACATGAAAGTTCAATCTAGTATTACAGTAACTGTAGGAACAATCCATAGCAGGAAGCAGCCAATGGTTTACTTTTATTAGAAACGTGAGGAATATATAACCTCACTAAAAAAGGCTACTAAAAAGGTGGATATGGAACTTTCGCTGACAGCGCAAGGTTATAGGGACAAACATTATAGTAAGCTATGCCTATCAAATTAACATAGTTATGTAAACATAATAGAGCATTAAACTTTGAAAAGGGCACCTACGAACAAGCAAAAATACACTGAAACTTATTAGTTGACCAAGCAAATAGTAGTCTTGTGGAAGCCAACATTCCAAACTTAAACTGCACAAGCAACAAACAATCCTTCTATTTATCTTCTATTAGTTCTACAATGTTTATGTTGAAGTTACGAACTTAAACTTATGTTAAATAAGCATACAAAACATGCAACTCGGTACAACTTAAAGACCACAAGTATGCACTAAATCATGAAAAGCACAAGACAAATTGCAACACGGCAAAGATGGTGGTAGAAATGAACTAACCAGCTTGCCCTTTCAACAGAAGACGAGGCCGACGTCCTCCTCCTCTTTGCGATCTCAAACTTGAGATACCCAGAGCCAGCAATGCAAAGCCAAGAACAATACCAAAACGCAGTGCAGAGGTGCTTCCAGTCAACATGAAGTTAAGGAAACCCCCAACAGTAAGAAAAGTACCTACAGCAGACAATGCAAGTGCATGAACAACTTTAGCCCTACAATTCAGTACGAAGTTATGGCAACAGCTAGTTGACAGCATGACAGATAACATGGCCTAGCAATGTCATTCCTTTCACAGCATAACAATTTTTCAACTTCATAAGAGTGGAATTAATTGCATTGGAAATTCCACAAACATGGAGCATTTACATACCGAAGGGAATGCCCACATGATAATCCTCATACTCTGATGGCCAATTCAACTTTCCAAGAGCCTTGAACGTCATCGTGATATCCTTGATCCAGTCCGGGGAGTTCTG
This sequence comes from Urochloa ruziziensis, assembly GCA_015476505.1. NCBI lineage: Eukaryota > Viridiplantae > Streptophyta > Magnoliopsida > Poales > Poaceae > Urochloa > Urochloa ruziziensis. Next base: position 54,663,193 of record CM027122.1, on the reverse strand, counting down.
AGCTGCCATCGCTAGATATTCCTGCCCCTCCTGACCAACCTCCGTAGCGATCACGCTCAGGTCCTTCTGCGCTTTGTCTGCCTGTATCTTCAGCTTCTCAGCAGCCTCCAGCAGCACCTCCCTTGTCCTCTTGGAGTAGACATCATACGCCTGCATTGACAGGGCCTGCATCCGCAGGGCCTCGGCCTTGAACTGCTCCAGCATTACCTTCCAAGCTTCCTGAGCCTCCTCGGGCTTTATTTCCTCCTTGCTGTTATCCTTGTCATCGCCCACCCCTGAACCCTCCTGAATCAAGCAGCGGGATAGACAATTTAAGCACCAAATTTATCATAACAAACTGATCAAAGCATCGCGAGGAACCCAGCCAGAGCCAGTAATGGAAATCAAACACCACCATATGACAAGCATCTCCCATTTGGCAAATACTCTACTTATCGCATTCATGGCAGTCAAATAAAGCACCCCGAATAAACAAATTCGTCCAAATGCGACAAAATCGGCGACCAGCTGAAACTACGCAGATCAGTTAGGCAGAAGCAGAACAAACTCGCCCGCGAACAAGGGAATCTCGCCCGCGGAAACAGCAGCGAGCGCGAGGATCTCGGAGGGAGAAGGTTTGACTCACGGTTTCCTCCCCGGCGAAGGCGGCGACGACGCGGCGGCCCCGGGGCGCGCCCCTCCCGGCGAAACGGTGGCCGGCCGAGAACGAGGCCTCGAGGCGGCGGCGGGACGAGGACGCGGTGCGCGCGAGGAGGCGCAGGGACACGGGGGCGGAGGCGAGCGGGTGGAAGGCGGCCGCGCCGGCGCGGGCGGGCGGGCCGGGACTCTGGAGAGGGGCGGCGGCGGCGGCGTGGAGGAGGAGGGAGGCGGCCATCGGGGACGGGTTGTGATTTTGGGCGCCCCGCGGCTGCGCGCGCCGCCTCGGGAAGGGAGGAGGAGACGGGAGGGAGGGAGGGAGTGGGCGGGGTGGCGAGGGGTGGAATGGAATGGGGCAGGGCAGGAGAAGGCGGAGCGGAGGGAGCCGGGCGACGGACGGCACGAAGGGGAGAGAGAGTGGCCGGTGGAGTGGGGAAAAGAAAGAAACCGAGGGGAGTTTTGTGGGGTTTCTTGGAGGCTTTTGGCCAGTTTTCGGTGGGTCGGAGAGGCTCCCGGCCTCGCGGCTCGGCTGGGTTTGTTGCGAGGGGGCGCGGCTATCGCGGCGGCGCTTTTCATTCTGCCAGGGATCCGTTGCGTCTCGTCTCGCTTCGCTTTCCGGCACGTTTCGAAGCGCGCCGGTCATGTTGAGCTCGGTGACGAGAGTACTCCGGTGACGAGGCCAGCGGGAGCATGAGCTCCCCCATCTATTGCCGGTATCGCGTGATCGCCTCTGGAAAATGTGTGCAACTCCGCTCACAGTCACAGATGATGCCCGCACCGTGTGATTTGTGTGATTGTGCCGTGCCGTGTTTTCAAGAGAAAGGAGGCAGTCCGTTTCCTAGGACCGCGCACGGCCATCCATCCGCCGTGCCGTGCTAGTTCATATTGTTTGTCGTCTCCAGTCTTCCAAAAGTGCCAAGCCGCTCCTCCGGTTCCCCACAATTGTGATGCTGCGCTGCCCAATTTCTGCTTATGTTTCGTGGAACTTTTATGTGGATCCCACCCACTGGCATCGCGTGGGTATATGCCAGGACGCTAGGGAGGAAACACGTGGCTTGAACAACTTCATTGTCGAGAGGTCTTGCGCCACGCTTGTACAGGTACAGCAGATTGTAGTTAACAATTACTACGAGCCAGGTGGTAATGGGCCCAACTTTTTATATTAGCAAATTTAAGGATCGGAGCCTAAACGGACCGAGTTAGATCGTGAAGAGGGCATAAGCGTCATGACCCATTACCACCCAGTGAAGGTCAGGTATACAAAGGATAGAAGTCATAGGTCCATTTGTGCCTTTTGGCCAAAGAAACTTAAATGCCGGTTTTCTCACAGGAAAGATGTCGAGAATTTTCCATGTTCTTGAACAGAAACATCAGAGCCATCAAAACTTCTCTGGGGGTGCCAATGCGCCACAACCTTGCCCGTGCAGCAAAGAAACAGATTCCAACACACACATTGCCGATGGCAAACTGCTATGGTGCACCATGCAGGCCCAGCAAAAGGAGCTCCCACAAGAAAGACATCGATGCTGTCTCATGCTAACTCTCCAACCAAGCAAGGTATTGGTTCTAATTTTCTTGAAAGGAGTCACCTGTAACTTAATCTTCATCCACAATTAGGGTATTTTTTGTTAAAGGACACCGCTAGTAAGAAAATCTGCCACCCCAGATCTCTTGACCAACACAAAACCAGGCCTGTGGCACTTCAAGGATATTTGATTTCTGTGTGATTGTATACAATAAAGATCCAAAAACTCTGCACAACCACTGGTAGAAAATTGTTTCGGATGGAATTCAGCACATCTAGTGTAGGCAAAACAAAATGCAAGGAAAAATGGTACAGCCACCCCGCATGTGTTCTACCCACATCAATGTATGAATTCAGCATGCCTAATGAGCTGCTCACTTAACATTCCCATTGCGAATCGAAGATCTGCATGGACCAGCTGATGTAGTAAAGGGTATCCCTTTGAACGTTGCAATTCCATTTTCGTCAGTACGAAGATGCTGGATGCATGATACAATGAAGTTTGTGCTTAGTGGTAAATTCACACTGTATGCGAATAGATAGACAATATCATTCATCAAATATTAACAAACATGGTCTTTCAATTATCAATATCTGATGATTGAGTATTTACGTTAAGCCAAGAACACCCAATGACAAACTGACAAAGTGATGGAACCTCATAGCAATTAGGCCATTGCTAAAAACATACCGGGGTAATCTTGTCCAGCTGCTTTTTCTTTGGATTTAGAACATCTTCAGGCTTCCCATCAAACCTACATGCAAAAAATAATTTAATAAAGAAAATAAAAAAATATGTAAACAAGATCATTGTTAATGCAAACTGATACAGGCTATAGCCTCAGGAAAAAACGACCCAAATAAAATTGAAAAAGGTTATATTAATTTCAGAAGTGATCACAAGTATGCAAAAGCTTTATTCTACATGATGCATCCAAACAAAAATGCTATCAAGTTGGCTTTCACTATCACTTTTCTTAATGACAAAAGATAACTCATGTGTGAGAGTATATTCAGATTACACTTGTAAGTTGTAAACATTGTTCTTATGAGAAACTAAGTTTGTGCAACTTGACTAACATATTCACGAGTACAAATTGGGATAAGTACACAGAATAAATGCTTTAAATAACTGGACAAACGGGTCTTTAAATAGAAATATAGAATATATACCATCCATAGGACATAATTCTTACCCAGCAAATGAAATGCGTTCTCCAATCTTGGCTCCTTCAGGAGGAATCAAAGGCTCCACAGCAGTATGATCTTCAGTTGAAGCACACAGGACCTGGGCAGAAGATTTATACCAAAAGGAATATCTCAATGAAAGCCTCCCAGCAACAAAAGTGCAGTTGCAGTTTGAGTTCAATGGTACTACTTTGCTGACAAAACAACAAGCTACTGTGCAATCGTAGAACTGAAGAGATATAACTGACTGACTCACTGTTTCTACTTCAGAAACTTCACATGTCAACAACAACAACAACAACATAGCCTTTTGTCCCAAGCAAGTTGGGGTAGGCTAGAGATGAAACCCAAAAGAAACAAGGATAAGAAAGACATAAAACGACACGAGACCAAAGATAAGGTTAGAGGCAAACAAGAGAAGAAGCAAAGATCACGGTTCCGGCACGTTGATTGCTAGTCTCCAAGCACTTCTATCTATAGCTAACTCCTTGGAGATATTCCATTCTCTAAGATTCCTCTTGGCCGACTCGTTTAAAATTAGAATAAACATTTACACTGTTATTTATTATTTTCTTCAGTGAAAAGTGCTATACGATTATGTTGTGTTAGGCACTACAGCAGGTACATTTTGAAGCTTGTATTCCTCCATGGTACTCCCTCCATTTAACGTTACTAAGCATGCATTCTGTTCATCAATACAAGACTTGTTTCACATTCTAATGCAAAACGTGTATGCTATTTCCTATATACCTGTAATAACTACTCCGCTTCTAACTTGACATGCTAACATTAATGCATTAGGTATATTCTTTCTAGATAGTACTGAGGGTAAGGATGCCATTTTGAATGGTTTGTTGGTTTGTGTATAAGGCAAATTGGAAAAAAATATGTCTTGTAATTTCAGATGGAGGGAGTAGTGTGTTGGAAAGTTTTGATAAACCAATGAGCCTACATAAGTGCAAACATAATAGATAGGACATACCAATCCAGCAGACATGACATCCCTTAGCTTCCCAGGCTTTACATTCGTGATCAAGACAACATGTCGATTCTGAAAGGGCAAAGTGTCAGGTGTTTATAACAAGAGAAGGAACCACCAAAAGCTTCAGAGAGCAAAATGTTTGAAAACAATTTTCCTTCTTGCTGCTAACTACTCACAGTAAGATCTTCCGGGCTGCAGTACTTTGCAAGACCGCTAACAACTTGACGCACATTACCATCTCCCAGATCTATCTCCTCAACCAAAAGGCTGACTCAAGGATCAATCAGAATGTTAGTTTGAATACTACAACAGAAGCATTAGGAAAAATCGGAAGCATTACGAAAGTGTGAAGATAGCACCTGTCAGCAGATGGGTGCTTCCATGCTTTACGGATTAGGCCAACCTGTATATTCAGGATACTGATATTGCACTCTGAATCCTTGTCTGCAGCTTTCTCTGGAGCTTTCTCTGCTGTTTTCCCTGCAGACTTATCTTTCTTTTTGTCACCAGAGGTTTTGTTGTCTTTTGCAGCGGGAGTTTCCTTCTTTTCAGGAGCCTTTGTCTAATGTAAATCAAGAAAGGAAATCGCAAAGTCATGAAAAAAGGACAGCCAGCACGGCTATTCAAAAAACTGTAAGCCTGTAAATGACTAAACATGCTATCAAACTTTGTTATACGTTGCACATGTAACTACAGAATCACAAAGGTGCAATGAATTTAAATATTCAATACTGAGGCTGCAGGAAGAGAAGAGATGAAAATGACAAAAAAAAAACAATAAAATGTTTACAGTAGCATGAGCCTGCAAATGCTTCCCAGAAGTACTGATCAAGTAAACCCAAAACGAGTCACAACTAATGAGAATTTGTATAATAGAACAAACAACCTCCCCTGCAGGTTTCTTGGAGTCAGCGCTTCCATTTGACTTGTCAGCAATCTTCTGTCCAGAAACAGCTTTCTTTGAACTTGATTCAGTGTCAACTTTATCAGCTTTCTTTGGATGCTGCTAAACAGAAAAGGGAAAGATATCATTACTTAAGTGTCTTAAAGCAACCTTTTTCTAAAGAATATTTCGAAAAGGCATCTTAGCATTTCTCTGCGGATAATTTACCCGCACCTAGTAGCATTGAAGCAAAGTTGTATCAAGTGTAGTATGAGAAGGTACATAATTTATCATACCAAACAAGCAGCACGTACATAAATTTTAAAAACCACAAACAACATGTAAACAGAGTTCCATAATTTCCAGTTGGATTTGAAATCTTAATAATAGAGAAATTGAATAATATAACATTTCCTGCACATCCCAAAAAGTTACTTACAGAAGGTGGATCAAAGACAGACTTGGCCACGTTTATCTTTTGCAAAGTTGTACCAAAATCAACAATGTTCTGCATCAGATAGTAAAGATTAACGTGAGATGCCATCTGTGAGTGCTACAAGAGACAGAAATCAAATATGGTATCAATGAGTAATAACCAATGCCAGTTTTTGTAAAAACTAAAAACACAAGGGACTTCCATGATTCCGCTTGAAATAAGTTATGAAGTTTTGTAAGAGATTGTGAAGATAATAGTATAGCAAACTTGATATGAAGTAAAGCAATGATTACGAAACATGTAGATGCTAGATCTATAAAAAAAATCAATCAATTTTGGATATCTGATAACATCAATGTATTACGATTCTGGTAATTTCGATTTCAAATATTGTTAGTACAGAACCAAGACAAGAACATTTGCATTCAATTGAACCTTTCTTCTACAGAGAGAGTAGAATTTCATATGGACAACAGATAGGAGTAAGTTAGCGTGAATAAAAAGAAAGGTTCATCCTAGACCTGAATGTAGTCCATCCACCGCAATACATGAGGAAACTCCTGCAACTCGCTGTCGCTGACACGACTCTGAAACAAGTAAGGCGACTAAAGTTTCAAATAATTTTATTTATAAGATAAGATACAAGAACAAAGACGCAAATAGCACCCATCGAAACATGCAATATTTCAAACTAAACCTAACAAAGTTCACTTGGAAACAAGAGGGCTAATTGTCACCCTGTTACAAAAATATATGTTTTGACTTGAGAATATGTGCCATCAATTTTTTTTGCGATTTATAAAGCAAAATGGTTAATGAGTTGGCAACATAAAAATAAAACTAGTAGAGTTGCAATTGATTACTTCCACCAAATTATGTGTACAAGAACATCAGTTTTAATATATGAGAGGGAGAACAAAAAATGGCAAAGTTGACATCTGATGAAGGCTGCACCATTGCAGAAACTGGTAATGTTAGATCATCATACCATGAAAGCTTGAACGGTAGCAAACACAACGATATCAGCAGCTGATGGTTTAAGACCATCACCCAACAGTACAGACTTCTGGGACAGATCCTTATTCAGATTATCAAGCAATGCATGCTGTTTTCCATCACTCCCAGCAAAATCCATGGAGAATTTTACCCACTTCATCACCTATGAACGAAGAAAAGGAAGATGTTTTACATATGCAGTAGCATCTAGCAAGTGGATTTGGTGTATAGAAACAGAAAATGTCATTACCTCATCCTCAGATGAGTTCACAATATGTGAAAACAGGCTTGCAATATCACTCCCTTCAATACTTGTATTGGATACAGTGCTCTATACAATTAAGAAAAGAAGTTAGTAACACATTTGACACAAAATAACCAAACTGCACAGATGAAGTTCTTTATTTGAAATTTGGGGAAAGTTTATTCAAAGAAAGTAAGGGTACAACTTTATTCAAATAAACAAGCACGGTACAAGCAAGAAGAACACTAAGCATAAGCTTACAGGGTTACACCAAAAGTATATCAAAGCAAAACAAGTTCATTGCCCTCCATAAATGCTGTTGTGTTGTGCTAGCAGTTAAGAGGGTTTACGAAGCATCCAGAATATATAAGTCAAGTAGAACAACTTTTTTTAAGAACCGATGCAAAAAACAAAGTTAACAAGTTAGCACTGTACCAAGCTATGAGCAGGTATAAATTCGAGAGATATGAGTGAAGCATTACCATCATCTACCACGAGGCACAAACAACAGAAATAGTAAGTAATGAAAAAATTGCAAGTGGGATTTCAGGCTTCATCTCCATGTGACTAAACTATACCATGTTCTATTTGTGTTGCAAACTATGCCCAAACGATTGCAGCTAACTAGGTTGCTCAACTGAGTGCCAGCTTGGTGACTAAACACACTTCCATGTACTTAGCTAAATTTTCAATTACAGCACGATTAACCAACAACTCATACCATGAGGTCAATTCATGATTTGTGTAACTGTCAGCATTGGATGCAAACATGAAGGGTCCACACTCTCACAATTCATGATTTGTATACATGAAGCAATTAGAGATACGTCAACGAATATCTACCAAACTCTACAATGCACGAAATCGTCATACCCAAACTCTACAATGCACGAAATCGTCATACCCTAAGAAGTACATCACGCTAGAACTGTATTTTATGACACCTAGCCGACGAAACTTGTCAGGCACAATAACTTTTGGTGAGCTAAACCGCACCTAGAGCACAACAAATCTGCATCCGCAAATCTCGGCACGAGGCAGAAATACTAGAGAAGCTGCCTACAAAACCTAAGCAGTAAGGCGCACAGGGCCAAAAACCGAAACTCTATCGCATGATTCGCTTCGAAACAGCCAGAATCTAGCAGTTGGAGATAGGGCGCTTACGGGATCGACGTTGAGGTGCTTGCAGAGCGCGTAGGCCATGGCCCGCTTGGTCCCCGTGAGGTCCGCCGCCGCCGCCATTAGCACGCGGAGTCGCGAGCACGGCGAGTAGTGGGGTGGGAAGGTGTGGAGAAGGTGGAGGGGGGGGGATGGTTTAGGCCTTTTTTTAGTTTAGGGTCTGGTCACTAAGTGGGCTTGTTGTTTGGGCCGTATTGAGCTTACTTTCGCGCGTGGGCTTTAGTTTGCTTTCCGACAGACATAGATTGGGTGGGCTTTCCTTGAGTATGGTCCATGGGCCCCAGTGCCTTACGGGCCATGACGAATGTGGGTCTGTACAAAACATATGGGCCATTATTTTGAGGCTCTACGGCAATGACGAATAGATGGGCCATGTTAATGACAGCCTATAGAAAAAGTAAAGGAAAGGAAAAACGAAACGTGCGCCTTCTCCTCTAGATTTTTTTTTTTTTGAAAGACCCTCTCCTCTAGACTTTTCGATGCGTCCCCTGACTTGAACTCTGAAGCTTGTGCAGTTGGCAAGTGGTAGCGGCATGTGTACGTTCACGATTTCCTCCGAAACCGGAGTATGCAATGCGACACTGCCCGCTCATAGAAATAAGCCCAAGTCAAACGAAGCAACGACGACAAGCTCACGCCCCTCCGTCCCGACTCCCGAAGCACGATATGTCTCCTGTGGCGCTTGTTGGAGGAAGGTGGTTGACAATCTGACGCGAGAATCTAATGCGCTGGTGGGCAAAGTACGTACAGGAGGTCAGGATGCAACGATGCCATCCGCACATGGGCAGCGCTCGCGGCGACGGCGTCGGCGATGCCCATTCGGGGGCTTCCATAGTTCCATCCCAACATCGACGTGAGAACGACTCCAGCGTCGTCGGTTGTTCAACGATCAACAGTATCCATAGCTTGATGCCTCGATCTCCTGCGGTCCTGACCTTGTACGCCGACGAGACGAAGACGGCGGCTACAGAGCACGTACAGCCGCGTGCTCGGCGAGGCATCGGAAGCTCAGAACTCCAGTCCAGAATCCAGATCGTCTCTGCCCGTGTCCGGCCGTGGCCGAGACGCGACGGCTACACGCGGGCATGTGGTAGGGCCTCGGGCGCGCCAGTGAAAGTGATGACCCTGGACGCCGGCAGGGTCAGGGTCGCCATAAATGTGCCCACCCGACCCGTGCATGTCCTCGCCGTAATAAATGAGGCCCCATAGGCCATAGCCCAAGGCTGGTGGTTGTGGTTGGTGCTCGGTGGACCTCGTGGAGCCTCGCGGCCTCGCGCATTCCCAGTGATCCAGCTCCAGCGCGCCATGGATTCCCGTGGGGCGTGCAGTGGGCCGTGGATGGAAGCGAGGAAGAAGCACGTGCGTCGTCAGTGGAGATCGAGCACCGGGCACAGGAGGAGTACTGGCTGCTGCCTTCTCCGGCCTCCAAGCTCCTGTAGTCCTGTGTACACGTCACGTTTTGGCACACCGATCGGGCTCCGCCGACGCAAACGCAACGCAAGTAGTACGCAACCTCGCAGTAGTTGCCCGTGCGTTGCCGGCTACTGTACGTAGCGTAGCGCGCTCTCCGCCCGTCGGCAACGGTCGAGTCGAGGCCAAAACAGACGTGGGCGCGCGAGGCGGGATCAGGGCGCCCTGTTTTTTCCAGAAGGTCCCGTCCCTGCCCTGCCGCGCTCGAGAAAATGAGCAATACTACTGCACGATGTACTCCTACGTGCAATGTCCGTTAGCACGCGGCTCGTGTAGGCTTCTTTTTTTCTGAGGATAGATCGAGGAGTAGAGAGAGGACTGGCTGTCTGGTTCGGATAAGAGTAGAATTGCTAGTGCTGTAGAGGAATGCTGTATAATCTAGTCCAGCTGGTCAATCATGTAACGTAATAAGCGCAGGCGCAGCACGGCATACTTGAGCATCCATAGCTAGAAAGACTGTAACGTGCTCAAAAAAAGCTACAAAGATTATAATCCCTCTCAATAAAATAGAAACTTTATAATAAACAATTGAGCTGTATAGCAAAACAAAAACGTAAGAGTACTACTGTAGGTTCGTAACGGTACGGGACGCTAGGACAACGTCATGGGAAGACGGGCTACGGTTTTGGGAGTACAAAATTTGTCTGTAGGACTGTAGGAGAAGCACGAGCCGGCCGGCCGGGTCGAAGACTCGGAGTAGTGTACGGGTCAAATCTCTTGACATGGGTGCGTGTGCGCGAGAGATAAATCAATTTCCGCTCCGAATCTTCGCAACAGCAACGCGACAAAATTGGCCGGCGATCCCCACGGCGCCTGCCACGATTCGCACTGACCAATGACACGTTGACACTGCTGCCTCACACACGGACGGACAGTGCACACACAAGTGCAAGCGGACCAGCCAGGCTGATTAACTTCGTTACTTTAATCAACACCTTCAACTTTGTTCGAGGAGTTTGCCCGTGTTGACATCACATTTGGCAATGTCGGGAAAATCAATGAGCGTGTAAACTTGGGCATACAAGACCATACAGTATTGTTTCTTCCCGGAACATACGAAGAATTATGTAATGTAAACATCCGATTCTCCTCAAATCCATTTGTTGCTTTCTTCCAAAGTTCCAAGCCCTGCTGGCTTAATTAAACATTACATAATTTCCAGGAAGAAATAAAAAAAACTCCTATAAGATGAAACAGTGTACAATTCAAAAGATGAAGTACAAAAAAAAAGAGAGAGCTAGGAACAGTGTACAATTTCTATAGTTTCCTTCCAATCAATAGCCTGTGGACGTTGCTTCTGAGTGAATCAAAAGCAATACTCTAGTCAGCAAGTAGTATACTCTTAACATTTCCGTAGGCTGCACGAGCTAGGAATGCTAAATCCGCGAAATAGGACATTGGAGTACTCAATTTCCCGTGATTAAAGCAAACGTGAGCATACTTATTCGCTCGACATGACATGCTTCGGCTATACTCTACCCTACTTATTTGAATCTTTAATCTTTATCATCATCGCATCGGCGATCAGTAAGATCTAACCAAGTTGAAAAAAAAATATCACCATATTAAGTTGCACACTCCAACAAACTATCTATTTCCAACTCTCCATATCTCAATAGCTAGTTTCATCTCTAAAGTTCACGCTCATCATCCACTCTAACAACCTCTCCATTTTAAACTAGTACAACACATTATTCATTTTGCACTCTCCATTCTGGCAATTACTACGTATGGACCCACCGCAATTACTACGTGTTCTTGCGCTTTGAGGGTCCCTAAAGCGGCTTCTTTGTAAAACTCTCTTCCCCTTCAGAAAAACTGAGATCTGACAGCGTTCATCTCCTGATGTGTTCATCTCCTGATGTGTTCCTTCCTGAAACAAGCAGACCCCCATTCTACTGAATGAGGTATTCGTTAGAGTGAGTCCCCCCCCACCCGAAGACAGATGTTTGAAGTTTTTCCCTCATTTTCCCCACAGTTCCTCTGAACGCTTTTACTCGTAGCTTTCTGTCACTTACTGGGAAGCCCAGGTATTTCATTGGGAGTGTGGCTATTTTGCAGCTTTAGGCCGTGTTTAGTTCCGCGGTGAAAAGATTTTGGAAGGGAATCTTTTCACATTTGAAGTATTAAACATAGACTAATTAAAAAAATAATTGCAGATTACGTTTGGAATTCGCGAGACGAACCTAATGAACCTAAGTAATCTATCATTAGCACATGTTTACTGTAGCATTACTGTAGCAATTTAGTGTCTAATCACGTCCTAATTAGACTCATTGGATTCGTCTCGCAAATTCCAGTCCATCTATATAATGCGATTTATTTTTACCTACATTTAGTACGCCATACATGTGTCTAAACATTCATTTTGGATTTTGGAACTAAACAAGGCCTTAGGGCGTTTGCTATGTCTTTTTGCTGCTCCTGGCTATACCCAAAAGCTATCATTTCAGACTTGTGGTAATTGATCTTTAACCTCGACATCCATTCGAAACAGTATAGCAAGAACTTCGCATTCTTTTATTTCAAAAAAAAAAACGAACTGACATTCTTGATTGACTCCCTATCCCCCTCAACCATTATTCGAACCAGCAGATGTTCAATTGCTCGTAATTTATCTTTTCAAATAAAAATTGCTCGTAAATTGCCCGTGGTGAGAGTGCCACCCAAGCACAGATGGACCGATCTTTAGGTGCTCGATTGACCCTCCAAAAAGTTGCTTGACCTGACTGCTTGTCGCTCCATGATTCTGTTGTCTGGACTCTGGACACTCCTACCTGGCCATTCGAAAATCGGGGTGCCGTGCCGCGGTGGAAAGGTGCGGTGTGCTCCATGGCGAAAAAGGCGCCAAGCTCTCACCCGATCAGTGGTGCTGTCCAAGGCCTTTGCGCCTTGTTTACTCCTCGCGACGAGCGGAGGAGATCACAGATCAGATCAGCGCCGGCCCGGGCAGCAGCGAGGTGAATGCTGCCTGCTGCGGTGCTGCTGGAATTATTGCACGGCGTGGTGGTGGAGGTGGAGGGAACAGGGTAGATGCTGCCTTAAATTTTTAACCAGGGACCAAAGCCACCATTTCAATCCCCACGGTAGAAGACTGATGGCGCCCGGTGATGATCGCCCGTCTTTTGGAAGCTTCAATGGGCAGGCAAAGTTGGTCTCTTACATTCTTTCCACGCACCTCATTTCGACGGAAGACTTCCGATTTGTTCTACTACTAAAAATTGATGATTGGTCTATAGCTGAATAAGTTTTTTTTAAAAAAAAAACAAAGAGGGAACAGAGCAAGCAGACAGATTTCAAATGAAGAAATATTTAGCAATTTTCTGTCAAAGAATGTCACACTATCAGCAGCAAAGCTGTCCAAGAACATCAGTCACCTGGTCTAGCCGAGGTGCCACCAAACCTGGCTTGCATTGCATCGAGTCAATACCTACACGAGCTAACAACCCTTGCCAGTCCAGCCAAGGAACAAAAGAATTTTCAGAGAAGCAACACCAAAGACTTGCATCCCTAAAACTTTGAACACATTACAAGCATTCCACTCCCTGAACCGCACCCCATCTCTTTTCTTCCCCACCGGCAATCATATATGCATCTCAGAAAACAAAAAGAAAAAAGAGAAGCTCAAGGCGAATTAGAACAAGAAAGCCCAGATGGTGCTCAAAAGTCAAACCAGCTCGTCCTCGGCACTATCCTGAGGACTCCTCACCAGCTCGAGTATGCTCACCACTTCGCCCATGTCAGGCCGGTTCGACGGCACCTGCGAGGTGCAGACGAGGCCCAGCTTGATGATCGGCAAGGCCTCGTCCATGGGGACATCGCCGCATAATTGTGGATCGATGCAGTCTTCCGGTCTGCCTTCCTCCAGCGCGCTTCTGACCAGATCACATAGCACAACGACATCATCTTCCAAGTACTCGACGGGCCTCCTGCCCGTCAAGACCTCCAGCACAAGCACACCAAAGCCATAGACGTCGCACTTCTCGGTGATCTTCACCGTCTTGCACGCGAATTCTGGGGCCATGTACCCAAGTGCGCTCTGGATCTTACTGCTCAACACATACCGGTCCAGCATAGGCAACAGCTTGGCAAGGCCATAGTCACCCACCTTTGGCTCGCCATTGCTGTCCAGCAGCACATTGCTTGACTTGAGATTGTAATGGATGATCCCATGCTGGTGCAGGTATGTCAGCCCTCTGGCAACGCCAAGGATGATATCAAACCTCTCCATCCAGGAAAGTGAGTTATCTTCACTGCACTCATGCAGGTGTTTATGCAAATTTCCTCCGGGAAGGTAATCATAGATGAGGAGCTGCAGTGATGAAGTCCAGTAGAAACCTCTGAGCGCGACGATATTGTGGTGCCGCACCTTGCTAAGCATCTTTACTTGCCGCTCAAAATCATCCTTCGACTTGACCAGGCTAGAGACAGTAAGCTTCTTGATGGCTACGGGCTGTCCATCTCTGAGAACTGTCTTGTAGACTGCACCAAAGCCTCCACGCCCGAGCTCACAATCCTTATTCAACAATGCATGCCCACCAGCGCTGAACTCAGGGCTGCCCTTACCAAACATGACAAGCTTCCCGGAGCTAGCATCATTCTCCGGGGACTGGCTAAGGTAGTCATCGGACAATGCAGTAGCAGGTGCTGAGTGAGAGGCAGCTGCACGGGCACGGACGCGGCGGTTGAGCAAAGATATGGTGATCACTCCGATAGCAATGGCAGCCCCACCCGCAATGGCAATGAGGGTGGAGATGCTCAGTATGATTTTCTTGTGATGTGTGTTGCTAGGTGCACTTGGTGTAGCCTGAGATGAAGGATTGGATGAAGAGTTGGGATTGAGCACAATCGGCTTTGGCATAACAGCACTGCATGAATCATTCTTCCTTGAGCTACAGAGACCAGAATTATCCATGACAAAGGAGTCTGGGATGTTGTTGAAGAAGCGGCTATTTGGCAGATCCCCTGTCAGCATGTTGTGGGAGACGTCAAAGATGTGGAGACTAGGCAGATTGGCTAGCTCCACTGGCAGGGTCCCATTCAGCTTGTTCTGAGAGAGAATGACCACCTGGAGACTGGTCAGGTTGCCCATGGTGCTAGGAATTGGGCCGGCGAGGCCATTGTGCGACAAATCCCTGCATTGTAAGAGCACAGCTCCGGTTTAAACGATTTCCAATATTCAGTCATAACTAACTACAGTACCACTAGCACTGAGATTGAATTGATACAAACAGATGGCTAAATTTGATAACAAGTTTTACTAATCAGGCTGATGTAGACATTTGACTTCACTTTTGAGTGCATCTCCAGATTAAAAAAAAAAAAAGATGACGACCGTCGACCGGTATAGTGCGATGCCAGCAAAACAAGGTGACAAACACAGACCCATAATTTGCGGTTTGGGGGTTCCAAACAGAAAATACGGAGTACGACATCACTGTCCTACATCACTTTCTACAACGTCTCTGCAACCTAGGAAACCGAAATCAATCAAAGCAGTCAAGAAAGCAAAAAAATAGGCCTAGTCAACTTCACTCACAAGCAATCCCAATGACGTCAAATTTCATTCCAGAAACGGGGAAAAAATCAAGCAAAGAAACAAAAACGAATTTACTTACAGTGCAACGAGCGAGCTGCAGTTCCCAATCTGTGCGGGGATGCGTCCCGTCAGCGAATTCCTCCCCATTCGGAGATCCCGGAGCGCCACCGCACCGCCGATCTCCGGCGGCACGGCTCCGTCAAGTCGGTTAGCGCTCACGTCGAGCACCTCGAGGAGCCTCATCCCACCAATGCCGGCCGGCAGCTGCCCCGACAAGGAATTCGACGACAGGTTCAGAGACTGCAAGCCCGCAAAGGCAGTGATCCGCGGCGGGATCTCGCCGGAGAACGCGTTGCTCGACAGGTCCAGCACACGAAGCGCTGCCATTGCAGCGTCCTCGGGCACCTTGACCCACCCGCGCAGCTGGTTTCCGGCCACTGACACGCGCTGCAGCGGCAGGCCGAACACCCACCAGGGAAGCTCGCCGGTGAGCGCATTACGGCTCAGGTCGACCTCCACGAGGTTCTTGCAGTTGGCGATGGTGTAGGGAATGTCGCCGGCGAACCGGTTGCCGGACAAGTCAAGCCGCTCCAGCGCCCGCATTTCGCCGATCCACGCCGGGAGCTCCCCGGCAAGCGCATTGCCGCCGGCGCCGAGGAACCGCAGCCCGGCGAGCCTCCGGAGCGACTCCGGCAGGCCACCAGTGAACAAGTTGTGCCCAAAATCCAGCGACTTGAGCAGTGCCGCCAGGCCGACGTCCGCCGGTATCTCCCCGGCGAGGAGGTTCCGGCTCAAATCCACGTCCCGGAGCGAGGTGCTCCGGCGGAACCCGCCGGGGACACTCCCGGAGAGCTCGTTGCCGGAGAGGTCGAGCGAGCGGAGCGAAGGCAGCGACCAGAGGCCGTCGGGGATGGGGCCCGCGAGGCGGTTGGAGGAGAGGTTGAGGGAGACGAGCGAGGCGCAGGAGGCGACGGCTGGCGGGATGTACCCCGAGAGCTGGTTCCGCGCGAGGGAGATGGCGCGGATGGAGCGGCATTGCGCGAAGAGCTGGGCGGGGACGGGCGCGGCTAGGCGGTTGGAGGAGAGGTCGAGGGAGCGGAGCCGTGGGAGCGCGGAGAGGAGGTTTGGGAGGACCGGGCCCGAGAGGTTGTTCCGGGGGAGGGAGAGGGAGAGGAGCGCGTCGAGGCGGAGCAGCGCGCGCGGGAGACGGCCCGAGAGCGACGCCGCCGGGAGCGACAGCGACGCGACGCGGCCCGTGCGCGCGTCGCAGCCGACGCCAGGCCAGGAGCACGGCCGGTCGTCGTCCTCGGTCCACGCGGCCAGGCGGCCCGATGGGTCCGACACGCCCGTCTTGAACACCACCAGCGCCAGCACGTCGTCAGTGAGCGCGCGCGCCGTCGGCGTC
Source organism: Urochloa ruziziensis (assembly GCA_015476505.1). Classification (NCBI taxonomy): domain Eukaryota; kingdom Viridiplantae; phylum Streptophyta; class Magnoliopsida; order Poales; family Poaceae; genus Urochloa; species Urochloa ruziziensis. Next base: position 54,646,710 of record CM027122.1, on the reverse strand, counting down.
GCCGCGGCCGCCGACAGGAGCAGCGCGGCGAGGAGAAGGAGCGGGCGGGCAATGGCGGCGGCCATCACGACACGCGCGGCGGGAACGAGATGAGGAGGACGCGGAGGGTGGAGGGATCACAGCGGCGCTCCGCCCATTTGCGCGGAGGGTGGGCAGTGCGGGGAGAAGAGAAGTGGGGGTAGTGCAGCGCGGCGGAGGGCGTGGTCGCGTCGCGTGGAGGCGTGGGGGGAGAGGCGCACCGAGAGAGCCAGAGGGGAAGTGAGTAGGAGAGGGAGGCCCCGCTTGTGTGCTATTAATGCGCCACGGGTAGAACAAATAGGAATGGACAAAATGATCTGTTTCCACACTTCCATCCGCTTTTGCATACAGCATACTCCGTACGTTTTTTTTTTCGGGAAAAAAACATCTAACTCCGTCTTAGCATTTCAGGCAAAAAAGAACAATATCCCCAGCAACAAAATCGACCTAAATCATGGAAATTCGTGGGACGAGGATCAGGAAAGTGGTTATCCATCTCTTGCCGTGGTGTACGTGGATTGAACACGATCGTGTAGTTCGGCCGTTCGAAAAAATTCGATCACGTGTGGCATCACCTAGTTCACGCTATCACCGTCATCAGCAGCAGCATGCCAGAATGATCATTTATTTGCCTTTAATTTCTCTTAGCTGGAGTGGATTTACTGATATTCACCTATATCCCCCAAGCATATGTATTTGGATCTGTTGCGATCCAGCTATATTCCTAATATAAACATAGCATACCAAATAAAAATACAAAGCAACAGTTGAATAAAAAATTATCGTCGAGGCTGATCACCAGATAAAACGAATAACCTATCAGAAGTTGATTTCTGAACCGAATTAACCAGCAAGTTTATGCAGCCAAGCAATTTCGTGTTCCCTTCAAAATTAAGTTTAGACAAAAATTTTCACGAAAATCATGCATAGAGTATTAAATTTAGACGAAAAAATTAATCTGAAAGGAGTGTATGTCGCGAGATGAATCTAATGAGTTTATTTAATCCATGATTTACAACATAAATGCTACCGTAATCATTTATTAGCATCTCCAAGAGTCTATCTAAAAATCACTCTCTAAATCATCATTTAAAGAGTCATTTGCATAAAAATCGTTTTCAACATAAATGCTACCGTAATCATTTATTAAATTATTGATTGATTAACGTCTAATTACATTACCCGTTATTAGATTTATCTCACGGTTTTCTGGCTAGATCTATAATTTGTTTTATTAGTAGTCTACGTTACTACTTTCAAATGATACATTTCCTTTGATGTGACATTTTCATGAAAAGTTTTCTACACATCTAAACACCCCTTAAACACTGTTTATGGGAGTTCAAAACAAAAACATGCATTAGAAATTTGCCAATGGGGATGTTTAGTTTGGAAAAAAAAAAGTAAAAAAAAGGATTGAACAGTTCATGAAATATTTTCGGTGAAAAGATTTCGGGTTTTGATTTTACCGATTTAGGAGTAGTAAATGTAGACAAAAATGGTGAAAGTTATATGGATAGGTCAGAAATCTCGAGACGAATCTAACGATGGTAATTAGAAGGTAATTAATCCATAATTAGCGGATGGTACTGTAGCATTACTGTTGCAAAACATAGATTAAGTAGGCTCATTAGATTCGTCCCGCAATTTACAGCCTATCTATGTAACTTTTCACATTTTTCATCTACATTTAATACTCTATAAATGTAAGATTCTCCTTTGATGTGATGGGTGAAAAGATTTCGTTTTGGAACTAAACAAGGGCTTCGGTCGAAACTAAGCCCGTGTTTAGTTCCCAAAAAGATTTCAGTGAAAAGATTTCGGGTTTAGATCTTACCAATTTAGGAGTAGTAAATGTAGACGAGAAGGGTAGAAAGTTATATGAATAGGTTGGAAATCTCGAGACGAATCTAACGATGGTAATTAGAGGGTAATTAATCCATAATTAGCGGATGGTCACTGTAGCATCACTGTTGCAAATCATGGATTAAGTAGACTCATTAGATTCGTCTCGCGATTTACCGCCTATCCATATAACTTTTCACCTTTTTCTTATACGTTTAATACTCCATGCATCTAAGATTCTCCTTTGATGTGATGTGTGAAAAGATTTCGGGTGGAAACTAAACAAGGGCTAAACACCCCAAAGTTTATGATTCCAGGCCTACGCTTGTCAGCAGTGTCTGAAGGTTGCTTGTATTCAATGCCGTGCAACAACTCTCATTTACACCGGCCGCTTTTGTTCAGAACAGGGGCATTTATTGTGAACTTATTGCGATCTGGAGCAGCATAGAAGGGGTGGCGTCGCAGCACAGGCCACAGGGACAGGTTTGCCCAGTTACACGCCCCGGCGGCCCGGTTGGTGAGGTGTGCCAAGGGACAGCTATTCGAAAAATTCAAAATTTACCGCCATATACATCCAGTCGCTCATCGATACAGGCACTCAGGTTTGATTCCTTGCAATGCCAGGGACAGTATGCAAGTGAGATCAGATTCCTTGCAATGCCATTGTAAATTTTCCATGGAGAATATAATAAGTAAACAACTAAACAAAGTGCTTGAGCCAATGACAGTTAATTGGCATTCAGCGTAGAGTATACTATACGTGATCGAATACACAATAATACTATGTTACTGACATGTGGATCCAAGATACGGGTTCATTGTTGGTTTGTTACAACTATATGCCATAGATTATGCAAGGGACTAAGATATAAGGAGTATTAGAAGGGCAGGATATAATAAGAGAGGCAGGAGGGCAAACCAGAATGCTTTGCGGTGAGGGGAGAATCATGCAGGCTTGCTGATGGTGTCCCCCACAGGCTGCCTGTGCCACTGATGTCTCACATAATGCCGTCTCAATTAGTCTTTGTGCACAAGTTACCTTCTGAGATCCACACCCACATGCAGATGCCTGTAGCTTTATGCAAAGAATGATTCAATAGCAGGCTCTGTCACCTTGCTTTAAACTACCCCATTGTAAACAACGGATTTTCTACTAATTGACTTTACAGAACACTAACTGTGCCCTATAGCTATTTTATGTGGAGAGGTGGCATCTGCAGAACTGAGTATTTGTTTGGGCACTTTGTTAGGTGACTGATAGTGTTTGCTCAAATTTCAAAGATCCCAGTCAATTCGTTCAGAAATTGTGTCTCACAGAGGGAACTGGTATCACCTGTGTTTCTTTTTCACAGGGAATTCAAATCAAAGGTATGAAGGAAGATCTGAAAAGTTTGCACTTTATTTTAAGAGATACTCCTACATTGCACACCACTGTACTTGAATTTGTTTTTTCTATAAGACAGAGCAAGTAAAATTAATAAATAGAAAGGGATGTATTACATGGTCCACTTCTTGAAAAAAAAATTAGGGTTTGATTTTCTTTCTTAGCACTGCACGAAGTTCCTACAACTTGTAATTTTAAGTGTAAAACTCACATTCCAGGCATGTGGTTTACCTGTCACACAAAAGTAGAGCACAGCGATTTCTGTTAGCTTTGACAGCAAAAGACCTATCTGTTCCTGCCACTCTTATCATGATTAAATCAGGAACAAAAGCAAATCAAAATACAACAACATTGTGGGAGATTGCACCTTTGGCATCTACTGTACCTTTCTCCAGCAAAGTAACATCTTCATTGAAGCAAGTTAAACCAGAATCCTCTCCAGAGAGAGGGCACCTGCAGAAAACAGGGATCAGAAACATCTAAATCATCAACTAAGCAGCTTTCTAGATCACGCTGAAAGGAATTAATGTTGGAGGGTATACTTGACTAGTGTGAAACAGCTTCAAGCAAAGTAGCAGGCTAGTGGTGAGTAAAACACCAGCCAAATGACAATTGAGCGTGTAGAACAACTGCCCTGCTAACTGGACATCCTATTCTTTACAACAAGAAAGAACATGCTAGCCACAAGAAGACTACCTACTACTATATAGTATATTACAGACAAATCCACTCTTCACCAAATCTTATCTCAGATCCTCAAAATGTGTCAGTAGTGGGTAAAATGCTGTATCACTAACGATATGAAAATGTCAAACAAAATTGATATGGTCAGGAACATTTGATAGGCATATGGATTGTCATGTCCATCTGATGCTTAGAGAATTGCTGTTGCCAACAGCACATGTTAAGTGAAGTCCATAGACACGCAGACATCATGAGAGGAGAGAAATGTACCCTCCAGTCACCATGCCTAAAGGACGGGATGGCAAGAAAATGCAGATCTAGAAATTGAAAACAGAGCAGGCCATGCAAAACAGAACCCTGTATTGATGACAATAGTTCTTGAAATTTGATAAGTTGATTGGATGTTGAGAGTTGAAACCCTAGAGAGGGAAAAAAAAACATATTCACATCTCAGTCGAAATGGTTGGATTTTTACAATGATTGGAAAATGAAAATGCAAAACTTGGTTACAAACATACTGCTGTGGATTGAACCACAGATCCCTTTGCACGAACGTATTGGCCAAAGGCTTCTGTGTGACATCTAATGAGTCAATGACCAAAAACATAGATCAGGATTATGACAATTATATTGCCCAAAAGCAGGACAGCAGGGGTAGGGGCATCATGTTAGAGGCAAAGAGACATAAAGAAAAAAGTGAAAAGGAATGTGTGGACCAGTGGATAGTGCTGACCTGACCTACAGAGTGGGAACCAGAGCTGTTTCCCTACACCTCCCAAGCGACAGTATCATATATGACTACCTCACTACCGCAAGCTTTACAATTACAATTACATATTTTTTAGTAAATTACAAGTACATATGGGTCGTATCACATATCAAGAACAAACTAAGAGAGAAGTAGGCCCCATTAGCATACTAATCCAGGGACCGGAAATAACAGTAGTAAGTTCAATTCCACAATATCTCAGTTAAAACGGTCAGAAGGGTTCAAAACTTACGCAAGAGATGTGGTTGGTGTTAACTTGTCAGTAACTTCAGAGTGATTTCTAGCTGGTTCAGTAAATCAGCATGGAACAGACTATATTCAGGTTCATAAAGGTACAGATTAATCAGTATCACATATAGATCTGCTTGGAGCCTTGGACGGAGACATAAAATGTACTTCAATGGCAGTGCAGTAGGGCCTGATACGGTAAAGCCGCAAAGATAACATGAAGACTGAAGAACCTTGCAATCTGCAGTTCAGGGATCCAAGAGGTAACAGTCAATTCAAAACACTGTTTTTTTTAACAATCATTGCTAAACTTGCAAATAAGAAAGGATATCAAAACTATTAACATGTAGTAGTCTAAACAGAGCAACTGTTGATGAGCATATAACTACTTGTGACTGATCCATATAGCAGATTTTCAGAAAGCCCCAGCAAATTCTAGCATGTGTGTTAGTTCTGAAACAAAATGAATAGGGAACAAGTAGTAGAGAGCAGCTTGCAGCCTGCACCGCCAATCATGTAACTTCAGGTAGTGTCGTAGTGATGCCCTATGCTTCCAAATTGTTCACACTTAAACCAGCTCATTGCTTGATAATCTGGATACTATAGAACACCAAGAGTGATATATTGGTCCATTGGTTCGTGGCCATTAGCCAACAGATGAACTTCCAACACAAATGGCCACCGGCATGCGTGCTATATTGTCCCTTTTAATTTGTCATTGGCTTTCATATGACCAATACAGGTGCAATATCAGTGCAAATCGGGACTACTATAGCCATATTAATCGCACTTAGAAACTATCAAGCCTGTATACCAGTAGCGCCCATTAATTTGATGGCTACAAAACAATATGGCCAACATTGTATCCAGCTCAAACAACTTCAGGCCATTCGGTAAGTTTTCCAGCATAATTTAACAACAGCTAAGCAACTACAAATGCGACTGAGGTTCGAAAAACAAATAAATGCGGTTCGAAGGGAGTACGGAGTACCCTTCCGAGTTCCGAGCAGAGGGCTGCAGTGGAGGGGCCTGCTGGCTGCTGCTTGGCCTCATCTATATCCAGCGGCGGCGACTGCTTAGTCCCCGGGCCATGGGGGAGGCATCTCCCTAGGAGTTGGAACGATTCAGCTAACAGCACAAGTGATCCGAGACAAACCCTCCGATCTAGGGCGAATTTAATGCGGGAAATACCGGAATTTCCACGGCCGAGCGGTGGATCCGGGCGGCCGACAGACTCCGGCGCTCGATCCCAGGTTCCCAACGCTACCAGGATGTAGATCGGAGAACTCCAGAGCTTCGATCCTGGTTTTCGAACTGATGGTGGATTTGAGGATTTGCGCGGTGCTTTGCCTGCGGGTTCTGGTTGGATTGGTTTAGTTTGGGGGAGAATTCCCCAAACCGCGCTTTAGGTTTTTGTCTGTTTGAATTGGTGGGCCGGTGGGGGATTCTCTACCGGGCCTTTGTGATCGGGGCCTGGTGGTGGCACTGGAGCCGAGTTTTAGTGAGAGCGAGAGCAGGCGGCGGTCGCGCGGGTCGCCGTCTCGCCGTAGACTCTTCTGCAGCGAGAGACGATGGGGAAGAGCGCGGGAGCGGCCGCCGGCGGGCGCCTCATCCGTGGTTGCCAATTGCCATGCGCTCTCCTCGATGGTGCGTTCTACACTGCGCAACCAGAGGGATGGCATGGCCGCGTGGGCCGTGGTCTCCTCCCTCCTGGGCCCTGGCGGCAGCCTGCCCCCCCGGTGGCTAGCTGATGTGGCTTCACAGCATTTTTTTTGGAAGCAAAAGGAAGCGATACAGTGGCGCAGCTACCATGGACTCGTGCTGTAGTGCATGATGATCTTTTTGCCCCCCTTGGACGGATCTAACCCCGTCTGAGAGTCTGATCGACCGAAGCTGCTGATCGCCTGATCCGGTTCGCCGGGACCGAATGATGGCATTGAAGAACGGGGACCTTTCCATATCCTTCACAAAATCACAACCAAGCCGGCAGAGCGGAAAATGGGAGAAAGTGACACAAGGTCACCGAAGCCTCCGGTTGAAAGTTCAGTCGTCGTATCGTATTTGCTTTGCACAGCTTCTGAGGCTGTATTCGGCCATTTTCGATCGCAGTCATACTCTCCAGATTCATAGAATCACGGTCAGTTCTAGTCGTTCACATCGCGGTAGAAAACAAAACCAGTCAAAAAGAGCATGCCACCACCAACCGGCAGACTGATGGTGAATGGTGATCTGGTGAAGAACATGAAACTGGAGAGAGATTTTCACCCGGCCCACCCTGCCGGCCCCCCAGGCCAAAAGGACACACAGACAACCTTGCCAAACAAAAATCTGCAGATGGACTGGCGTGCTATCTGTTGAAGACCGAAGTCGCTGCGGCTCGGCGTCTGCAGCCATCGTTCAAATCATTCAAGGGAAATTTGAGACCATGGTCCATAAGACAGTCAGTTGAATGCAGATGCCAATGAGATACAACAAATCTGCACTACCTACCGTTACATTACAACATTGTAAACTAAACAGCGAGACGATGTTCCATAGAACAAGACATTTCGGCAATGTGTGCTGGACAAACAAATTGGCAATGCAGCGGAACAAGAAAGCACGCCATAAGTATGAGCTGCTATGAGAAAGTTCAGGCAAAGAAGCAATCAGGCTGGTCAGCGTCAACAATTGCGACGATATATTAAAACAAGCTTTCCGCAGACAGGAATTCAACACCTCTAACAACTGAAACAGATAGCACGAACAGTTTCCTTGTACCAGCTGCAACATGTCACATGAGATCGTCATGTGGACAGAGACACTCGATGACACAAGTGCTTGCCGACAAGCAACGACACTGGGCGCCCCCAACACTTGGCGCACAACGGAAACAGATGAAACGTTTGGCGTACGGGCGACCAGAAAACCGGGCAACACGAGTTTTATTGCATGATGGTGTTACAAGGCCCACTCAGCACGCTGCTTCCACCCAATTAGAGCACAAAAAGGTATCTACAACCTGGCCCTATTTACAATTCACCCTGCTCTGCTTAGTTATTACTCAAGGGCATTACACAAGGCCACTTGTCTTACAGCACATAGCACTAAAAATCACTAGGCTAACAAAGAAACAAATAAATTGGAGAAAAGGAATAAAAAGAACAATATGGACAATCAAAAGCCTTCGACGCTAGACCTATGCATGATCGGGGGAGGCGTTTTCTTGATAGAGCTTACCCCGGGATCATCAAGAGAATAGCACGTCCTCGGATGTAGCAAAGCAGATGTCGATGACCTTGGTGAGATCAGATGTCTGTTATGTGAAGGTGGCGACAGGGAGAAGGTTATAACAGGATGCTGGGGCACAATTCCATTGAGGGATGTAGATTTTAACATCAATTTTCTTGGTGCGGCAGATGGCTCTTGCAGAGGATATCGGCACGGAACCTTTATTTCCTGGACTCCTGCCAGGGCCTCCACAACATCCCTCATCGTTGGCCTCTCCGATGGATCTTTATGCAAGCATTTCAGAATGACGTCTGCCACTATCCGAGCAGCCTTAGTAGGAAAGCGCCCTTTTATACGGGAGTCCATTATCAGGGATAGGCGACTGTCATCAGTGAGGAAAGGCCTACTCCACTTGACAATATTGCGTTCTTCTTTGGAGGAACTAGCATCAAGGTTCTTTCTTCCGGTTATCAGCTCCAGTAACACAACTCCAAAGCTCCACACATTGCTCTTGGGAGTGAGTAAACCTTTCTCCAAGGTCTCCACTGAAAGGTTTGCTGCAGACTGAAGAAAACAAATCCCCAGTTAACAATATGATACTGATCACTAAATAGGTATAGTGCAGCTAGTTTTATTTCACAATATTATATATTTGTTAACTGCACCCAATGATTTTAATAACAAAATAAAAACATATGACAGAACCCATGCACACTGTGTAAAGAAATAGATATTGCTGGGCATAGTATTTGAAGTTTCGAACCAGTGGAAGGATATGATATGACTCAATGAACTGCGCTGCCACTCAAGGGACTATATAAACATATACATTGCATTAGGACAAGAACATACCACAGGTGCATTAGATATCTCCTCCTCAGTATTGAAGCCAACACAACCATAGCCTGAAAGCTTAGCAGTGAAATCTTTATCTATTTGGATGTTCGAAGTTGAGAACTCACTGTACATGGCCTGGAAACAAGAAGAGATACAAGTTAAAGAAAAAGTAACAAGATAAGGTAGTTGACGGCCAAACAAATTAAAATCACAACTTGCATGTAATGTCACAAAATAATAAATCATGGAGTGCTCACCTGAAAGGGTCCTTCATCATGTAAGAAAGCTAGACCTCTGGCAGCACCCAGGGCAACTTTCAAACGTTTAGACCAGTCCATGAAACGACCATCCGGTCTTCCAAAGAGTAGCTTATCTAAGCTGCCATGATGAAGCCGCTCATAGACCAACATCCTGCCATTAGAATCTTCTCTTGCATAATAGCCGATTAATTTACATAAATTGGGATGCTGAAGCGATGCTAATGTGTTCACTTGTGTTTTAAACTCCTTCAAACTCTGCAGGTGATAAACAATATGTCGATGTGTTGCGTCAGCAGAATAATGAGCTAGACTGTGAATACTACTTTAGGATAATACAATAAACTTGATTGACTCAACAGCCTATCATAAAAGGTAAACTATATTAAATTTATCATATAGAATTTCAAGTTCAATCAACCATTGCAGGCTAGTAGCTACATTTACTCCAAATATTTTCTGGGGTGGACAAAGGCTTTGCCTAAGTGTGGGTACTCCAAGGGTACAGAAAGCTGCTTGCAGTAAATAGTAGAAACAAGATCAAACACATGGTCGCTACAGAAACATGTTACCCAACCCCACATCTGCTGCGGTCCTATAACTTATAATTAGCATTCAAAATATGGAATGGAATATTTATTATAGGGCCAGCATAGCACGTGTCAGTAGAATAGGCATTAGGCCGCATGCCAATAAAATGAGTATGATACTCAGCCTGAATTCAGATCCTTAACAGAATAATAAATGCTGCAAAATTACTGAATGGTATATCCATGCAGTACCAAGCTATGTCATAAATTGCCAGACATCTCTGTCTGCAAACTGACCAATGTAGCAAGTTGGGGGCACAATATCATGGCTGAAATTAACCATAAAAGCAATTTGCACACCAAAAGCCAAATGTCAACAACGTCTAAGAAACTATATAACTAAATTGTGTTGAGAACGTACCTGAGTGGAGGGTAGTAGTCGAGCTACTGTTGCTTCAGTGGTCTTCATATCACTAAAATCATCCCTGAAGGTCGCCTTATATGACGTTGAACCAAGTGTTTCTGAAACGCACTGATCACTAGAAAACCGCTGGCAAGCAGATGAAACCTCCTCATAAGAGAAGATTCTAAGTCCATTACATTTCTTCGGAGGCAGCGGGAGGGGGCCAGACATCTCCAGTGGCCCACTTACGTTGCTGCCTTTGAAGCTACCAAAATTCCTCAAAGAATGTCCTTCGGGTGAAGGAAGAGGAAGGGGCAAAGGATTTGAAAAGCGGTGTCCCTTTGTCGAACCTTCCTTATCCCTGGAGTCATCTTGATCTCTATACTCAGCGTATGGAAAGCCAAACTGATCAACCACGATAAGGGTTGATGGAGCAGACAACACGCGAGCTCTGCTGTTAGAAACTTTATTTGCTGATTGGGAGATCTTAGCCCTGTTCCTAAAACTAGGAGGAGCTGATTGCAGGGATGGCACATGAACCTCTGGCTCCGGAAGTCTAGAGGAGGTACTTTCCCTTGCATCAATCGATTTCTTGCTTGGAGCAAGAGGATTGTCTAGAGCGCCTTTCTTCTTCTTGGATCTGAGAGCAGTGAAGCAACCCATCATCTGTACAGCAGGGAAATTTTCTGCATGAACCAAAAAAACAATATATGGAAAGTTAGCGTATATTGCAAAAATTAGGCAGATCCATATTACATTTTGATACTTAGACGATATCAATACAAAACTAGTGTTACATATCATGTACCGCATCTATTGAAGCTAAATCCTGAACAGTAGATGATACAAAAAAAGTGTCAAAATCTTGCAGGAACAAATCTCCCAGCTGAACAATCCAACCACGAAACCATCACCAGCAAAGTAGATATAGCACCCGAAGTACCAGTCTATCCAGACACAACCGAACATACGACATCAACCGGCGGGTAACTTGTAACATTGGTCAACATACGCATCATTCGATTTCTAAACACATTACGAGTTGGTCTGCAACTCAATTTCGCAGAAGCTGCGCGCCTGCGCGTGCGCGCAACTACTCCCGCATTAAGACCGATGGGATTGAATAGTAGAATTCTCACCAACTCAAACCAACCTAGCGATTCCGGTCAAGCGACCAACTAAAATAAGCGTCCGTGCGCAACTAAGCAATTACTCTACCAACCGAGGATGACTCGACCCAAACACGGGAGATTGGCCCGTATGATATTGGAACGGTGTCCGATACCATCCAGACGGTCACCCGGTGCTTATACACCCAAATCCGAAGCTCCCATTCCACGAAATCTATAATGCGAGGTACTCCGTACCGCGCAGGCGCAGCAGATGTTCGGATGAAGCCGCAGCATGTAAGGGCCGAATGGCACGAGATTAGCCAGACGAGGAGAAGATCCACGCCGAGCGGCAGCTGGCCCGGCGAAGAAGGAGCTCAAAACACCGCCAAAAAGGCATGCAACAGTTCGAGATGACGAACAGAACACGAGAACAGGCAGGGGATGGCGCAGGCGCCTGGGCACGAACCTCCGGCGGCGGGAACTGGAACTCCTCCGGTGCGGCGGCACCTGCGAATGGGACGGCGTGAGGTGAGAGTCGCTCGCTGCTCAGGTAGGGATTGGCGGCATCTAGGGGCGGAGGAGCAGAATGTGGGGGAGCGGGCCGGAGAGGAAAGCAAATGGTAGGGCGAGAGATATAGGGGCAAACGAGGGCGAGAAAAGTAAAATGGAGGAGGGCGAGTAGTAACAAGAAGAAGCGGCACTGGTCAAAGGTAGAGAGATATTGCGATAGCAACTCCGAGGCTGCTTTTTATATTCCACCCTGCTAATGACGCTTTTTCAAGGATCCCCTCCTCACCATCCCAGCCTTATATATACAACAACTAAAACGTCAATAGGGTTTGTTTAGGTGCTTAAATATCCCTCCGTTCTAAATTGAAAAATTATTGTATTTTTTTACACTCAGATATATATATAGATAAATAGTAAACACTTTATATTTAAAAATGCTAAAATTACCTATAATTTGGGGCAGATAGAGTAAAAACAAAGGTGTTGTAAAAAATGAGACGTGAACAATGTTACAAAGGAAAAGTGTTGTCTAGGGAAACCATTTAACCCTTTTCGCTCTAGTACTGTTTGATGCGTCGAGCATGATCGAGATTTTTTTTTAAGAAGTCAAGATTGTACATATTGTGAGACATGATCTACTCTTTTTTTTAAAAAGTGCATGAAACAATAGGTCCTGTCTGGGCCTTTGGGGAGAGCTCTAGTTCAAAAGAAATCACGGTGAATTTTGAATATAAATATTCAAATTACTTTAGTTTAGTCTATAAACTGACGACATCCAATCTCACAGCCTGAGCCAAAGCATAGAAGATGGTGGCCGCGAGGATGAAAAGGATGATGGAGATTAACATCACGACAGGAAAAAGAAGAAGGAATAGATGCTCTGCAAGGGGGAAAAATCTTTGGTAAATGGGTGTGATACCTACTCCTATGTGTGATATTGCTGTGACAACACATCCTATATATGTTAATATTCTTTTCTCACAGATGATAGATGCTGATGACATCACACCTATTACAAGATAGCTGCTTCCTAATAAGAGAAGGCAGTTGTAATTCCTTGGTAACTTGAAGGGATTGACTGGTCCAAATTCCGTGGTTACAAAGCAAATCTTTTACTCTCTTCATTCTTAAATATATGAAATTTGGACAAATAAATTATTTATTTTGAACTACTCCTAGTTTATCTTAAAACTATATATTTAAGGATGGGGCAGCATACGTTTATTTATTTTCTCCTTGGACAAATTGATGCCTCTATGCTCGCTGAAGAACAATGGGGCTGGCTTTTTCTGGAATCCAGAAGGCTAACTAGGCAATTATCGAGTTCTTTTTTCTCTCAATTTCCCCTTGTTTGCAAGAGGAGAAGGCAAAAATGCAGTCGGAACGACTTTGAAAATTGACATCTTAATGCTTAACCGGCAATCCTCCCTGCTAAACCAAACAAAAAAGGCAGAAAACTAGCACAAGTGTACTACCTCATTCCTCCTTGTTCAAATGAGAATATTGATTGTTCCTCTAGCCTTTTATTCTTAGCACAACCTTGTTCTTCTTAACTGACGCGAATAAATAAAGGGCTCTATTGACGTCGGAGCACAGGATTACTTGGCCTTCTATGACAAGGATCGCGTGCAGGCATCTCTTGTTGAAGTCATTGCTGCGCCGATATGCCCTCTCTTGTTGAATTGAACAGAAGAATACAAACCATGGAACACACGGCTATCCTTCTAGAAATCATGCAGCGTGAATTGTTGATCTTATCGTTCTAATGTCAGTTATTGTTTCCTTAATCGATTGATACCGGCCAGCCTGACATTGACGTGGACTAGGATTAAGAGAATGAGCTTAGCTACAGTTATTAGGTTTGACCAGCTTCCTTGTATCTTCAGTGCAGGTGCAGCTAAACAAAGATGTCACCCAAACCGTACGATACAAGCCAGACCAATCGAAATTGGCCATGAGTATGAACAGAACCTAAATGGAAATTGTGACCAGAATCAGACCGACTCAGATCAGCGGATCAGCCGCAAAATCTAACGCAACTTTGAACTTCAATTTTGAATGAGCCACGAAGAGTGCACTTGATAGTATTCAGCAGAAATTTCTGCACGGAAAATGCATTGGTTTTCAGAGCAGAATTTTCCACAAAGCGGTCCTAGAAAAGGTCCAAGTGAAGTGCGTGACTGGCGAGAAGAAGGAAAAGTATTATCCAAGGACCAGGACGCAAATGCGCGCATGCGAAAGGCCCTCCTCTTAAATTAGTCAAAGAGAGAGAATGGGCATGGAAGCGAATATCCTATTCGAAGGCCCGTATACTACAATAGCTCCAGTACCATACTGCCTGCGTAGTCATAGATATGTCGCGGTGGCAGCGGGGCCCACGCGGATGTTGACAGGCCGGTCAAAGACGAGAAAAAAAATCAGACAAGGGATTTTCTTGTTTTCCATGGGCGTAGTTGGAGTCAAAGAAAGGGAGGGCACGGTTGGGTTAGGCTTTGACTACATCCTGTCCGTCTGTACATAGGTTGATGGTCGAGATCGACCCAGCGCCGCGTGACGCCGCGGACCCCGCCGGTCGGTCGGGAGTAAAGCTCGAGGAGGAGTGAAGGACCACGCGCGCGAGCATTGATGGAGCCGCCTGGCGGGAGTATAGAATTCCAGATGGGCCGGGCACGATCTGTGGCACGAGGCACGGTCCGAAAAAGCACGACACTAACACGGCACGAGGCCCGATCAATAGTGCCTAGGGCCGGCCCGGCCCGATGACCCAATAGTGCCTGGGCCGCCCTCTCGGCACGCTAGCCCGGCCCGCGGCACGGCCCGATGTGGCCAGCCCGATAGGCGGCCCGGCCTGTGGCACGATGCCGGCCCGGCCTGCCAGCGGCCCACCTCCCCTTAGCCCAGCCTCCCCGCGCTCCCCCTCAGCCGTCGATCTCCCCCCCTCCCGACCGTTGGATTGGACCGTTGGGGGAGGGGTTATATAAGGCCGCGGCCGTCCGCCGTCCTCCCTTGACCCTTCAGCCCCGAAACCCTAGCCCCCATTTCTCTCCGTCTCTCGTCTCCTCTCGCGTCTCGCCCCGCCCGCATCGCCGGCCTCCCTCTCCGGCGACGGCGGCGACGAGCGGATTCACCCTTTCCCCGACCGTTGGATCACCGGCACGGCTCAAGATCTACGAGTTGGCTCGTCCCCTCCGTCTCTCCCTTCCTCCTCCTGTCCTCCACGCCAGACCCGCCGTAGCTCGTCGCGACCTCCGGCCTCGATCTCTGTTCGTGTTCATCGCCGGTCGCTCTGGTGTGATTCTTTCGACTCGTCGTCTCCTCCATCCACTCGTGCTCCGTGTTCGCAGGTATGTGCCTGATCTCTAACCCTAGATCTAGATCTCGTCGGTCGTCGCCTCCTCTTTTCTTCTAGATCTGGCTCACCTTGACTTCTTCTTGTGCGTGCTGCAGGTCGCCGGCTGCTCTGGTGCTCCGGATTCGCAGGAGGTAGGTAAGTCGTCTCTCTGAGCTCCCTCTCCGGCTCTCCCTCTGTGCTCTGACTCTGTGCTGTGCTCTGCTCTGTGCTCTGCTCCGCTCTGCTCTCACTCTCTTCTATCTTCTCTGCTTTGCTGTGTGTAGGTCGACGGCCACCGTGAAGCCGTTGAGGGACCAGGGCTCCGGCCATGGCCAGCGACGACGAGGAGCAGGGCCACTCCATCAATGATGACTTTCGTATGGCCGGCTTGCGTGGAGATGACGAGAGCGACCTCGAAGCTGATCGTGACGAGCTTTTTGGCGGTGATGCTGTCGGTGATGGCCATGGTGATGCTGCTGGTGCTGTTGCCGGTGATGGTGCCGCAGGCGCTGTTGCCGGTGATGGTGCCGCAGGCGCTGTTGCCGGTGATGGTGCCGCAGGCGCTGTTGACGGCACTGCCAGCGGCAAGAGGAAGCGCCCAACTACCTCTAAATGCTGGCTCGACTTCGAGAAGCTCTATGAGATCATCGATGGCAGGAAGGTAAGAACTGGTGCCAAATGCTTTCATTGTGGCAGTGAATATGCTGCTCGTTCCAATATTGGCACTGGCCATCTAAACCGACATGTTCTAGTTTGCGAAGCTAGAAAGAAAAACATTCGCCAGACTCAGTCTATGCTTTCATTCAGTTCTGATGGTAGTGTTCGTAACTGGGAGTATAGTGCCGATCGTGCTCGTACTCAGCTTTGCCGTTTGATTTGTCGATTAGATCTTCCTCTCTGTGTTGGTGCATCTCCTGCTTTTGAGGAGTATATAAGGGAAGCTCATAACCCTAGATTTACTCATGTCTCTGCACAAACCACAGCTAGAGATCTAATCAAATACCATACTGGTTTGCGTGATAAACTTGTTGAATCTTATGCTTCTGTTTCATCTGTTGCTCTTACATCTGATATTTGGTCTGGCAAAGCTAAGGAGGATTATCTTAGTGTTGTTGCTCACTATGTTAATCCTGACTGGCAATTGGAGAAGAGGGTGATTGGGTTTAGGTTGATTGATGAATCTCACTCTGGTGACAATATTGCTGAGCGTGTTTCTGCTGTGTTAGATGAATATGGTTTGACGGCTAAGGTCTTTTCTGTCACTTTGGACAATGCTTCTTCTAATACCAAAGCCATGGAAACATTAGCTCCTGAACTTTCTCTTTATGTTGGCACCATTGATTCTCTTTCTTCTAAACTTGCTGGTTATATTGGCACTCTTTTCTTGCATCAGCGTTGTGCCTGTCACATAATAAACCTTATGGTTAAAAGTGCTTTGGGTGTGATCAAGCCCTACCTTCAGGACATTCGCTCTGCTATTTATTTTTTGAATTCTTCCAACCAGCGTATTGCAAACTTCAAGAGGTATTGCATTGCTGTTGATATTCGTCCGAGAAAGTTTGGTTTGGATATGGATGTGAGATGGAACTCTACATATCTCATGCTGAAACATTTGCTCCCTTATTCGCACAATTTTTCTGTCTTCATTAACAGCAACTATCCTAGAGCTGAGGGTGAGCCTCTGCTGTTAACAGATGATCACTGGACTATTGCTCAGAGCATGTTTGAATTTCTTGAGATTTTTTATGTTGCTACTGTTGCACTCTCTGGTGTTTATTACCCTACTTCTCCACTTATGTTGCATCATATGGTTTTGCTTTGCAAGCACATTAAGAAATATGAGAATGATCCTTTGCTTAGACCTGTGGTTTCCAAGATGAAAGATGTTTATATAAAATATTGGAAGGACATTCCAATGCTGTACTCTTTTGCTTTCATCTTGGATCCTAGAGCTAAGTTAAAGGGCTTCAATAAGCTTCTGAAGTTGCTAGGTAAGTTGCTTGGTGTTGATTACTCATCTTATTTAACTGAGGTAAGGGCTCAACTAAATATCATTTATAAGCGATATGATGAGAAGTTTAGTGCAGCGAAGACAAAGGCACCAGTACAACCACCCAATTCTGGTAAGAAAAATAGTGCTTGGGAGGATATCTTTGCAGATGATGATGATGATGATGATATTTGTGCAAGACCTGGTACCTCTTTCTCCACCCCTCCTCTCTCTCTGTCTAGAAGAACTAGTGCTTCTGCCTTGCTGCATGCAGCAAGCACTAGTGCATCTGCTGGAGCTTCTATGGGTGTTGGTAATGAACTGTCTAACTACTTAGACAGTGATGGTATTGCTCAATTTGATGATCGCTTCAGCATCATTAGCTGGTGGCACGAGCACAAGCTTTCTTATCCTGTCCTTTCAATTTTAGCTAGAGATGTTTTATCTGTGCCTGTTTCCACCGTATCTTCCGAGTCTTGTTTTAGCACTACTGGCAGGATCCTTGAGGAGCGCCGGCGACGTTTGAGCCCGGACATGGTGGAGATCCTCACATGCACTAAGGATTGGGAGGCTGCAGATGCAAGGCTACAACATGAGGCGGGGGACAAGTCATTGGAAGAGGATTGCTTTGCTGATTTGTATCTAGATGTAGAAGGTGCTGTTGAAACTTAGATTTTTTGTAACTTGGAACATGGTCTGTAATAACTTGAACTATGAACTATATTTGAATTGATTGAGCTGGGCTGCACTCTTTTTTCCTATCCAGGGTTTCTCACGAGGTGTGAGTTTTACCTGGATAGGTTTTTAATGAGGCAGCCATTGCACCAGCTCAAACTTTTGAAAATCTGTGTTTTCTTGTCTCTCTGGTTGAATGTGGTACAAATTTGTGATCTGTTGATGTTATTGTGTTGTCATCATGATCAGTTTGATGAATGTGGTGAAAACTTGTGAATTATGATCAGTTTTGATGAACTTGTTGATGTTATTGTGTTATCTTTGAATTGTCTGTGGTCTGTGCTTCTGAATAAGGCATGATTTGGCCATCGTGCCTGGCACGGCACTAGCCCGATGGCCTGGCCATCGTGCTTGCCGTGCTCAGTGCCGGCACGGCCCGAAAAAAGGGCCTTCGTGCCGGGCCTGGGCCGTCAGGTCGGCACGGCGGCCTGGCCCGGCCCGGCCCTAAAGCACGTCGTGCCTGCATAGTGCCGGGCCGCGTCGGGCCGGGCTACTTCGGGCTAGGGCCGGGCTCGGGCCGGGCGGCCCGTTTGGAATTCTATAGGCGGGAGCGCCATGATTGGGCAATCATCCGTGGCTTCCAGGCTCCCGCACGAATCTCGATGTGCGCCGTGGCGAGACAGGAGAGTGCGAGTGCTACTGTGACGCATCTTGTTGTGGGCGTGTCCGATTGGATCTGGTTAGTGTGACCAATCAGGAATATGGCTATGTTGAATTAGAGAGATTAGACTTTTTTTACACGTAGTAGAGTAAGGTACTATTATGCTTCCTTTTATAGCAGTCACTTTCATTCGATTACTGGAATACCAAATGCAAATCGAAAATGCGTATAAGAACCTTTGATAGTAGGTACACCGTACACTCCTATAAGAATCACACAGGGTCTTAAGTTCCGTATAAAGTATGACGAGCACTATATTCTTTTGGGGGGAAGTAGGAGCAGTAGTATCATACTCCGACCGTCCCACAAAACATGCAAGTTTAGAATTTCTCACACGAATTAACGTATAGGCGAAAAGGCGCATGTGTCATTCTTATCCTCTTCCAACGGTGCTAGATTTGGTGGGCCCGCTAGAGTTGGTGGGTCCCGAACTCCCGATTGTCAACTGGTTGGTCCCGTTTGTGGGTTGGTGGGTTCCGCTTGTGAGTTGGTAGGTCGATGGGTCCCGCTCGTGTGGTAGAGCTACATGTTTTATAGAACAAATTTCAAACCTTAGACATGGATTTTTGGACGAAGGGAGTACTACTTTTCAAAAGAATGTATGGTGTTCTCAGATTAGGCTAGTGCCAAGTTCACATGTGCTTTGCACACGCACCTTACCAGTACGCCATGCGTTACGCGTCCTTACAAAACCGTACGTGCATCGCGTGTCCCTAAAAACGTTTCCACCCCGGAACGGAAGCAGGAGGGCAAATGATGAAATGAACCCGCCGTTTATCACGGCCGCTTGTTTTGCATGCGGATGACAGAGCGAGTTGGTGTTGGTTATAGTGTGGCGCCGCCCGACCGCTCGGTGTCCCTGAACTCGATCACGAGCGTCTCGCCGTCGTCGGCCCTCGCACCGTCTCCGACCCGTGGGGCGCGCCCATGCTACGGTTCACACACGGCGGCGTCGGCGGCTCGAGCGCCACGCGGCACTGCACCCTGCGCGGCTGCCCCCGCCGTCTCGGCCCGTTTTCACATGGGTTTCTCGTCGCGCGCTGCCGGACCCGGACCCGGAGCCCTCGAGCCATCAGCGCGCGGGCGCTGCCAAATGCCGATTGCATCGAGGCCGGGTCGATCAGAGCGCCATGGGCTGGAGGAAGCTAGACGACCGCGAAAGATTCCTAGACCTCCCGTTACGCAACAAAAGCAGCGCGTTGGCTAGCGCCGGCCGCCGGGACACGACGGGGCGCATCCAGACGTCGCAGACCCGCAGCAGCGGATCAGAATGAAAGGAGCGGAATGGCTCGCCTCTCCGGTCTCCGCCTGGTGGCCAGCGGTTTCCAGGTCCTTTTCTCATCTCTATAGCTAGCATAACATCTGCCGTCCCGTTGGATTCGTCGCCGGTGGCAGGCGACGGAAACAAGGGGGCGAGGGGGTTTCGGGGCGGTGTGACCGTCAAGTCTCCCGCTGCTTCCAGTTCCAGCGGTCGCTCTCCATGCTCACGTCGGCGGACGGTGGCATGGCATAGGCAGCCGGGACTGGAGAGTGGAGGTTCTAGCGGCAGCCACTGGTTGTCTGATGCTGATGATATGCCCCCGCGGCCCCGCCCCGTTGAACCGTTCGTTCCCTTGGCCGCAGTGCTTCGGAAGGCTCGGGAAGAGAACGGTGCACGCACGCCCCGGTATTGTACCGGCTGCGGCAGACGAGCACGCTGTAGCCCAGGCCCAGCAGTGTTCGTTCCGCGAGAGTTCACTACTAGTACTATTCGTGGTTTTTGGTCGACGCAGGCAAGCGACAGTTGCCTCACGTTCATGGCGGCGTTCTTTGCCGTGTAGAGGACTATAACAGTAGCGGTAATCCAGTTCGCAGCCTCCACGTCCTGCTCCTGGCATGTTGTGAAATTCGTAGCCAGCCTTGGGTTTTCAGGCAGCTGTGCGCCGTTTCAGCCAAGATCAGAATCGTTGCGTGCGGCTCTGACGGGCCCGGTCCGAAGTCCGATCCTCGCGCTACGTTTGAACGTCCGCAGCGTATGTTTCCCCATGCGATAATTGAAAGATAAGGTGGGGATAAACACGAATTAGAAACCGTGGTCCAAGGTCCGAATCCAAGTCCTTGGGGTCAACCGGTACCGACCCGGCTGACTGCCCAGAACTAACCCGATCCAACTGATGCCAAGTTTGAAACGAAACCAGCCCCAATCACAGTCTGGAGCCTGGACATGTGTTTGCCTCTTTGGCCTGGCGGCCGAAGGAAGCGACAATGCAAGCGTATAGTAGTTGTGTCTTCTACTTTCACACGACGATATTCATTCTCTTGCAGGAAATAAAAACATATCACATCGGCGGTTAAGGTCACTGCGTTGCCGTTGATGCGTCGCAATTAGAAGGCGATTTACACGTTCGCAGGCTGGGAATCGGCCGTGTGAACGGCGGCTCTTTAAACAGGCGGGTTTAGAAAAGGAGTAGCTGCAGAACGACACCCGAGAGTCATCGTGTTTCCTTTCTGTTTCTGTTTCTGGACTATCAATCAGCTGTACAGCTCTGATGGTTTCGTTTGGTTTGGTCACTCTGAAGCTTCAAGACTTGGCCATGTGTCCCGATGTACCTTTCTCCCTTTTCTTCTGAAAGAAGTGTGTCCCCAACTCTAGGGCCGTGTTCAGATGGTTTCGCGAAATTTTTTTCGAGTACGTCGGGCACACATTTGAAGTATTAAATATAGACTAATTACAAAACTAATTACAGATTCTGTCAGTAAATCGCAAGACGAACCTAACGAGTCTAATTAATCCGTCATTAGCACATGTTTACTGTAGCAATTTATTGTCTAATCACGACCTAACTAGGCTCATTAGATTCGTCTCGCGAAGTACACTCCATCCATATAATGAGTTATTTTTTTTTACTACATTTAATATGTCATGCATGTGAGGGAACATACTCGAAAAAAAATTCGTGAAACGTCTAAACAGGGCCTAGATATACCTGAAGAATTCATACCTGAATATGCAGGATTAATTGATGGGGATATACATACACTCTCACAAAATAAAATTGTTGGAGGTGTAGTAGCAGATGCTAAGAATGGTTTAGGAGTGCAGGAGAACGATCATTTGGTCTCAGCGGTAGACTGGTATATAGTGGTAGTAAACTAGTATGAGGAATACTAGTAGCCGTCTTCCCTTCTTCGCAGGAGAACCTAGAACTGGACGATTGACTGCGCGACTGATGACCAGGAATCTCGTGAAAAACGGCGCAGCTCAAACTGGAACCCAAAACTTTTCGATGAGAAAATGGCCAAACATTCGTAAGTTTTGGCTGGATCGAGACTGGGTTTTTTTTTTACGAAACAGTAGGGAAGGTCCCTAGTGACTCTTTTTCATTATATATAAAAAAGGGAATATGTACAGGTACAGGGTACAAATTAAGGTCGTAGACCCAACGAAAGACCCTAACTACCCAACTAACAATTACAGACTACTCAACCAAGAATCCAAGTCCAAGCTTAGAGATGCCTTGGCTCTGATAATAGCTTTCAAAACTTCATCCCTCATGGATTGGGCTTATATTCTAACTTCACTGAAATTCAATGGGCCATAACTAGTCCATGCTTTGACTACGGCACAAGAATGAGAGTGAGCTCTTTTCTGCTGGCAAGCTAAGGATGATGACCCATCGAATTTAGTTGTTGGGCCAACCCATGGGCTTCAAGACTCGCATGTATTGGAATATACTAGTACCTTTTTTTTTTTGCGGGTGATACTAGTACCTTTTTTTTATAAAGCGTCAGTGGACACTTCTGGCTGAATTTATAGTCAGTGATGTAACTCGCCCGTGGATGATGGAGGTAGTGAATCTTGCATCAGAGACGCGAGGTAGTTGTCGTGGCTTTGCTCAGTAATCGTAACCCATTTCCTTCCAGTATGGACGTGTCATGACGCAGCTAGAAAATTCCCGTAGAGCTTTAATTCTTGCATGGATATGTATGTGCCTATATACACATGATGAGGTTTTTTTTTTCATTTCACTACAGTACTCAAACGCCTGGGAGGCCTCCTTTCCTCCCCGCGATATAAAGTACACTTATTAGTATAGTTCTAGTATAACACACAGGCAAGGAACTCTAGATTAACAAAATACTTTCTCCGTTCTAAATTATAGGTCGTTTTAGATTTTCTAAGTTCGTATATTTTGCTATGAGTCTAAACATAGCATTTATCTAGGTGCATAACAAAAACTATGAACCTAAAAAAACTAAAAATGACATATAATTTGGAACGGAGGTAGCAGAAGTTATCATTAGCAACATAATTCTCAAGCACTGTGCTACTGCCGTACTGCGTCATCCCACACCCGCTGGGATGTAGCTCACCGAGGTAGGACCGCAGGAGAGCAACATTTCAGACGTTCGGCTCGTCATGTCAATAAACTGGCAAAATGGCCATCAGCCCATCTTACTGAGAATTGGAAATTCAAATCTCTTGGCAATATTATATGTAGTAGTAAGAGATAGCCGGATGGCTACTGTACTGTGTACTCGACGGCATTCGAAGAAAAATTTCTCTATATACAAAACAGGGGCGGGCAACCGCGAGGAGGAAGCCAAAGCGCACACAACTGCACAAGAGCAGAGCAGAGTACATGCCGAACGGATAATGGAACAAACATGCGATCTTGACCCGAGTGCGACCTAGGCAAAATATACCGATGGAGGGCCCACACGTCGGTCTCGGCCCGCAAAATATCTCGCGGTCACGGAACCAAAGGCTCGCTCGCATACCTGTGGCCCCGCCCAACAATCGGCACGTGGACCCCCTCTCCCGTCCACGTCATCCGATGACCACCGCGACAGCAGCAGCAGCCTCGCTCCCCTGCCGGGCCGGGGCGGAGGAGGCGGCGGCCTTGGCGTTGTTGTCGGACGCCGCGGCGTCGAGCACGGTGCCCCGGCACGTGGGGCAGGAGTCGTGGGAGAGGAGCCATGTGTCGACGCAGCGGACGTGGAAGCCGTGCGCGCAGCGCGGGAGCACGCGCACCTTCTCGCCGTCCGCGAACTCCCCGAGGCAGATGGCGCAGACGTCGCTGGCGACGGCGGCGGCGCACGCCCCGTACACCTCGACGGGGAGGCTCCGTAGCGCGCGCCGCTTGAGCCCTCCTCCCCTGCGGGCCCCGGCGCCGCCGCCCTCCGCGTCGTCCGGTGGGACAGACGCGCGGCGCGCCCAGCGGATGAGGAACCGCACCAGCGAGTTGAGGCCGAGCGCGAAGAGGAGCGCGAACAGCAGCGCGGCGAGGATGATGACCATGTTGGTGTCGAAGCTGGTGTCGCTGCTTCCCCCCGGGCTGCTGCTCAGCGCGTGCTGCGCCTCGGCCGCGGCGCTCCCGCCCGGCGCCGGTGACCCTGGCGGGCCCAGGTACCAGCCCATCGACCGCCCGCGCACGCCCATGGATCACGACACCGCTCGAGCTCGAGCTCCAGACCACTCTTCACCTTCCAGCACTGCCTTCAACCACGGCTCTCGTGGTGCAATCTGGAATCACGCGCCGGTGGAACAGGTGATGATGCTCGCTAGCAATAGCGAAAAAAAAAAGGGCAGGGACGTTGCCGCTGCAGCCACCACGGCGGCGGCTGCCACCAGCAGAGAGCGCTGGCTTCGCTTTAGCACCCGCTCCGTATCTATCCGCCTGGCTCTAGAAAAAGTTTGATGCTTGTGATCACTGATCAATATGATCGAGTCGGTTTCAGGTAGGCCCGGCCGTGAAGTGGAAAGCTCCCCGTCCCCGGCGGAGCGGGCGTGGGAGGGAGGGAGATTTTATAGGCCGGCAGAGGTGCCTGGCGGCGGTTGGGGCCGACGGTCGGCAACGGGTCACTTTACGCTGGGCCTTCCGAACCAAAAGTTCGCGGCTCACATGAGAAATATCTGTGCCGGATACGCGCGCTTGTTGCTGGTGGCGATGCTGCACTTGGCGCTCGCTCGGCTTGTTTGTCCCGTGCGAACCAGGCCGCTACGCGCGTGCGGTGATGCAAACCCGCGCGTGCTTTTGGCGTGTGTTTGTTTTGGCTGGCGGTCTGGCTGGGGTCCAAGCGTGTCGGTCTCGGCTCAGCTGTACTGACGCTGAGCGGCAGGGTCTTGGTTTGCAATGGCAAACCCTGCACTGCACGCAAACTTTGGCTCATGTGTAGCCTGTGGACTGTGGAGGTTCAAGTGTTTTTTGGAAGCTCTTGCAGAGTTGGAAGTTGGAACAAGCAGAGGATAATCGCAAGCCTGCAATCATTTCTCCTTCGGAAAAATCAGGTGTACTAGTTAGATATGTATCTTTTTAAAAAAAAAAACAGAGAGAAAAGAGAGGACTTAGGCCATTTTTAATTCCATTTACCAACTTTTTTTCACCGGTCATATATGATATATCAAAGAGAATCTTACGTGCATAAAGCAGTAAACGTGTGTTAATGACAAAGCGCATTCCGTAACCCCCGGTAAATTTGCGAGATGAATCTAATGAGCCTAATTAGGTCATGATTTACAACAGTAATGCTACAGTAATCATCCGCTAATCATTCACTAATTATGATTAATTATCGTCATTAGATTCGTCTCGCGATTTTCATATAAGATCTGTAATTAATTTTATTATTAATCTACGTTTAGTACTTTTAACTGGTAAAATTCTCTTAAAAAATTTACCAATTTTTTTCACCGGAATTCACAGGATTCGCGGGCACACCGGGCCAGGTTTTTTTTTCCCGCGGTTTCATCGGTTTTTTGAATAAAAACCATCCGGTAAACCGGTTAAACCAGCCGGTTAACCAGTAGGAGCGGTTTGGTAGGGTCGGTTTGAGCGGTAACCGGCCCCATTTAGCTTCCGGATCGGACCGGTTTGAACGGTAACCGGTCAAACCGGACCGGTTTCAAACGGTTTTTTCAACCCGGCACCGGGCAGCCGCTTAATGCTACGCGCCGTGTGCTACTCTGATTTCTACCGTGTGTGGGTCAGTGGGTCCTTGCTCCTGTCAGTTCTGTAGCAGTTCGTTTCATCGGAGGTGTTTTCCTCTGCATAGTGCGCATGCATTGCATCATCGTATCGGCTCCTGACACTCTGCGGATCTACCACAAAGTTAGTCTAATCTATCCTTAAACCCTAGGACGCACTAACGAAAAAATCTTTACTTTACTTACCTACCAATACGCCTGTGACAGGCGGTTTGTGCAGGCAGCAACAGGATGCTTTTCCGGAGACAGAGCCCAGCCGCAGCCTTATCTCTCTCGCCTCAACTACTCTAACGTAACTCGGGCTGTCACAGTCCGATGGCAAAAGCGCCAATACAGAAATGAAAAGAATATGGCCACACACGCAGCTGTCTCTACTCTCGCAGCGGTAGTGCATGCTCATCTAAAACCCAACTAAACTAGCACCGCAAAAGGAGTCAGTGCATGCATGGACTCCTTTCCTAGCCTCCAAAAATTAAACGCGTGCGCAGTAAAGGTTGCAAAGCGATTAGAGGCAGTGGCGAGGTAGAGATCAGTGATCTTGTCATGATTTGCATAGTTTATTTGGTCAGGTAGATGCATGCTGTAGTGCCGCCGTGCAACTAATTAATCCGGAGCTCTTGCAAATGTGCACTTCCGATTGCGAGGTTAAAAAGCCATGCACGGACAACAACAGTAGTACACCACCAACTACTGATGCTGCGCTGTGTCATTCTGATCGTACTGTTCCTTTTTAAAGGACATTTTGATATGGTACTTTCCTTTTTAAAGGTCGTTTTGATGGTACTGTTGAGACAGTGACCTTGGACTTATCAACTTTTAAACCCTAAGGCCTCCTCAACAATACATGTCAGCTAGCTCATAGAAGTGCCGCATCATATTTTTGTCTAGTTGGAGGAAAGAGAAGAGGAAGAAAGAGAAGAGCCATATCTTGATCAAGAGATAGTCTCGTGTACACATTTCTAGATGAGTAAATTTCACTGGGGGGTCCATTAACTGTTACCCCGGTCCCAACTAGGTCCGTTAACTAAAAAACTGGTCATCTGGGTCCATAATCTATTAATTCGTCCCATCTAGGTCCAAACCTCCCCACTAATGCAGTAGTAGCCTACATTTTTACAAAACACCCCCTGATCTCCCATTTCTTCTCCACTTCACACCCTCTCTACCATCCCTCACCCACCCTCTCTCCCCCCTTTCTCTCCCATCCCAACTCCGGCAGCCATGGTGTCTCTCCTCTCTCCCCCCTCCCACCTTAGGCGGCCATGGCGGGGAGCTGGAGGCCAAGGCACGGCGGTGGCCGGAGCTCGCGTAGCGGCCTGGTCCCTCTCTCAGCGCCTCTGCTTCCCCGCTGGACCGAGGGGCCCCTGCCGCCCTAGCTGTGCGCGACCATCCCGTCGTGGCGCCGCCGGGAGCGTCCGACGCGGCATGGCGAGGGCGTGAGTGGCCGCTGCCACGGCGGCCCAGTCCTTGCTCCCCGCCAGCGCTCGATCCAAGCCGTGGTGGGAGGGCGCCGCCGACGGCGAGACGGAGGTGCGAAGACGCCGGCCGCGGCGGAGATGGCCAAGGCGTGGTGGCGGGCGGAGCTCTCGTGGCGGCCTGCTCCCAGATCCGTTGCCGCTCCTCCCGCGCCCCCTGCTCCTCCTCTTCACGAGCTCCGGCACCAGCGACCCAGATCCATAGGAGAGGAAGTGGCGCAATCGTGCGCTCTCTGCCCCCATGCTCCTCCTCTTGTCTTGATGCATAAGCATGCATCCAAGTCCTTGTCTTGATGCATCACAGTATACTACAAAGTCTCTTCTGATATCTGGCAAGGTCAACACGGGAGTGGTGGTAAGCTTGGTCTTCAACTCTTGGAAGCTCTCTTCGCACTTGTCTGACCAAACAAATGGTACATTGTTCTTGAGCAACTCGGTCATTGGCTTGGCAATCTTCGAGAAGTTCTCTATGAATCGATGGTAGTATCCAGCTAATCCGAGAAAACTTCGGATCTCCGTCACATTTCTGGGCTGCTTCCACTCTGTCACGGCCTCGATCTTCTCTAGGCAACTGCTACACCTTCTGTTGTCAACACATGGCCTAGGAAAGCAACTTTCTCTAACCAAAACACGCACTTGCTAAACTTCGCGTAAAGCTTATGCTGTCTCAATCTCTCGAGCACAATCCTGAGGTGCTCCTCATGCTCTTTGGCAGTCTCTGAATATATCAAAATGTCATCAATGAAGACTACAACAAACCTGTCCAACTTTTCCATAAACACCTTGTTCATCATGTTCATGAAGTATGCCGGCGCATTGGTCAACCCAAAAGACACAACCAAAAACTCAAACAGCCTATAAGCATGCAATGGTGCGCTCTCTGCCGCTGTTGCCCGAGCGGGCCGTGCACCTCGCGTCCGTCGCCCGCATCTCCGCCGCCCACGCGGAAGAAGGGGGATGCCGCGCCCGATGGAGGAGGGCTGAGCTCGGAGGAGATCGTGGTCGATGTGGTGTAGGTCGTCGGTGTCCTGGTGCAGACCCGCTTCCTCGCGTTCCAGCTCCCTGCCATGGCCGTTGGAGGTGGGAGGGAAGAGAGAGAGAGAGGAGAAAGTGGGTGAGGGATGAGAGGAGGGGTGTGGAGTGGAGAAGAAATGAGAGATGGGGGGCTGTTTTGCAAAAATGTAGACTAATACTATATTAGTGGAGAGGTTTGGACCTAGATGGGACGATTTAATAGATTATAGACCCAGATGACCGATTTTTTAGTTAACGGACCTAGATGAGATGGGGTAAAAGTTAATGGAGCCCCATTGAAATTTACTCTTTCTAGATTATGTGAGTGCGATACATGGGCCCATTTATGTTTGAGATATGTGCTAAGAGATAGACCATTAGAGGAGTTGTCTCTTATACCATTTATTGTTGATGTGGAGTGTACCACGTAGACATATGAGCTAGCGTTGACTCTTGTTGTTGGAGGAGGCCTAAGCTAGTTTTCTTTCGTTTGCCTCCTCTTGTCCAGGCACGCAGCTTAACCAAAACGTGTTTGGGCATGGCAGGTACCTACATACCTTGTATAACATGGTGTCAGCAACTCGTGGATGTTTTTTTGTTCTTTCAAGTATCCAAGTTTTCATCTCCGGTTTCAACTCTGTGTGAAGTAAGCGTGCATGCATGCATGAGACATTCAGACGTATCTCAAGAGGATCTCTGGGTAGTGATAAGGCTGAGCTAATTACAAAGTTATGCACACTAATTCTAGTTTAACAAGGATGGAGATCCCCGCTGCTCAGCAAGCTGAATTATTCTTCGTTACAGCTCTGATTCTTGTGTCCCTTGCTGACGACACTAGCTTATTGTGCCGTGTACCATTCAACCAATGTTGTTTTGTAACTTTTGTTACTGTTACCTTTTTGTCTCTTGTAAGCTCTGCATAACTGCTACTCCGTACATCACGCATGCGTTGCACTTTGGTCGCCGGTGAGATGTTTCTAGGTGGGACTGGGTATTTTTGTATCTTTCCGTTTCCACGGGATAATAGAAGTGAAAAATATCCTGCGCACGCCGGGCCAAAGGAGGGCGGCCCCCACCTCCAGGAGGCGGGATTACGTTCTCCGTGTTGGATGTGTGCACGTTTCGTTGGACGCGCCCTACAGAACGCGATACCTCTTGCGTGTCGAATCCCTGGCAGCGATTTAGAGGTCGCCACGCGATCAAATCCACCTCAGCAAGTGCAGTTGGCATAAAGTAACCAGTTGTGTTGAGTGAACATTTTAACTGCTGGCAACTTGGCGTTACTGTGCCGGTGGTGAAAAGGGTTAGGGCGTGACACCTGGGTGCTCCGAACCTGAGATAGTAGGGGGAGTGAAAAAACATAGCAGTAGACTAAACTAAACGGTAAACGCTGGTGGTCCCTCCCGAGTCCCGGCGCGTCGGAACCACTCGCTCCCTAGGCGACTCGCGGGCCGCCGCCGCTATCGCTCCTGGCCCTCCGTTTCCCTCCGTCGCCGGCCTTTAGCCGGTGGCCAGGGAAGCAGGGTCCATTATTTATTAGATCGAGTCCTTAATCGAGTTCTAGATCTAGGGTTTGTTCACCGTCGATGTTTGGCGGTGGAACTAGGGTTTGTCGGAGGAGCGTGGCTTCTATGCGGCTTCTTGTTCCAGGCAGCGTCGGCGATGCGGAGGCGACGGCGTTGCAGGGGAATAATTTCTCTCGGCTTCTTTCGTTCTCCTGTGGCGATCTACTCCGACGCAAATGGAGAGGCGGGGGAGACCTGTGTTGGAGTCTAGGGCTGACGCATCGTCGTATTTTTCATGTGATGATGTTGCTGACATGTTTAATCTTAAGGAATATGATCTCTGGTGGAAATTCGAGTTTTGCTCGGGTTGCCGGCGTTACATTTGAAGGTTGCGTCGTGGGTGCCGGAGTTGGCCGATGCGCCTGGGAGGCAGTGTACTCGGCATCTGCGCCTAGCAGTAAGCCCTCCTCTACGGCCTCTACTTTGTGGAGTTTGGCTCTGGTGTCCGGCGACGATTGGGAAGCTGTTTGGACGGTGGTGACGAACGGATCCTTGAAGTCGTCGAGGAAGATGATTAGGAGTTTTAAACTTTTTTATAATTTTTCTTTTTTCTGGGTTCTTGTTTGTAAACTGTGCTAAGATCGATATATGTATTCCTTCTGAAAACGGCAAGGGAAACGGTAAGTTTGTAAACTGTGCTAAGAGTCGATATATGTATTCCTTCTGAAAACGGCAAGGGAAACGGTAAAGCTGGTGTCGCCACGCCAGCTGATGAATCAACAAGAGGGGAAAAGAACCTCAAAAAAAAAAAAAAAGAGGGGGGAAAAGAACCTCAAAAAAGAAAAAAAACAAGAGGGGGAAAAAGCGAAAAGGAGCGTGAGTGCTTGACCGAGGAATCCATTCTATCAGCAGCGACTGTGTTTAAGGATCACGGTGAATGGAGATGAAGCAGGTCGCGTCCTCTCTAGAATATTCTACTCTGCACAAATGGGGGCGTGGCAGAGATAGGCTCAGAATCGAGATAGGCTCGGCTCGCAGAGGCGGATCCACTGGCTAGGATCATCAGAGGCCGCCGATCACTAGGGTTCATCAGAGGTGATGTCGTGATGAGTACTCGTACGAGTTTGTGGCGTGGCACGCACGTCGCAGCTTGTGGCTGTGGATCTGCCATCGGTGCTCGGTGGCTGTCTAGTCTCGTCCTCGGCGGATCGAGGCCCAGAAACTCCACACCCGCACTCGACTCCTCGAGTCCCATCGCGCCATCGATCTTGCTTTCGGCTGCAAAATCAATCGCGTCAGGAATTAGCCCCTCAAATCAGGAGCTGCGGCAATCCGCTGAGGACGAGAATAAGCGGGATGGCAATGGACGCTCTTGGCCAGGAAGCGTAGGGAGGGACCTTTCACCCCCAGATCCTTCCATGCCGGCCATTCGTCGTCTCCTGCTGGCCGTATGGCGTCTGGGAGGTGCTCAAACAATTCCTACTCAGCGCCCACTGCAACTAAGTACGGACCGGAGGAAGAAGACGTCCACTGAGAGCCACCGGCTGGTTATGGTTAACGTCGTCGGCCTCTGATGCACGGCGATGGGGGGAACGGCGTAGGTCGTAGGAGTTGGCGTTAGTGACTCGTGTGCATGTGTCCACCCGGCGGACGGCGTCAGGGCTCGGTGGCGTTCTGGCAAGATTTCATTTCACCGGCGGCGAGCCGGCGAGGTGTCGCACTGTCGCATGCGTGAGCTTGACGGGGTTGATGGGCAGGGAGGCAATTGGACGAATCTCTCTGGACGTCGACACGCGGCGCGCAAGGGCAAACGCAACGCACGAGTTTTTTTTTTTTTTTTTTTTTTTTTTTTTGCTGGGTGCGGCGTATAGTGTAGCATCAGCCACCAACAGGCTGGGCCGGGACTGGTTGGACGTGAACTTGGAGTATTGGACCGGGCCATGTACTTTTTTTCCCCAAGGATCGAAAAGTGGGCCGACCAAGCCTAGTGGGCCGAACAGCAGGACCGACCGCTGCTGGTGGTCGTCTTGCGGGCGTGACGCGACGCGAGCTCCATCTCAATCTCACAACCAAACGTTCCTGCAACCTGCAGGATTCAACTGAAACCAAAGGGAAAACGCAAGTCTGATAAACCAAAGTCATATCCGGAGTAATTCTTTGCAGCTCATGAAAATATATGGCTTAAAAGCAGAATACAACACATTATATGCTTCTTCATATGATTGTGAAGTTTTGTTGCACATCCTTCCCTGAAGGTAGCTAGCTCATCATCTGTGAAATCATGGATTCAGAATAACAAGATTTTTGGGAAATGGCCACAAACTCTTTCATCCTTGCAAGCATGAGCCACAAGCAATCTCTTACATTACCATTTTTTTTCCAACACTTTTTAGACAAACCATGGAAGTATGGGATCTTCCTGACGACTCAAGCCAGCTGATGTCAAGCAGGCATTGTTCTGAACTCTTTATCTGACGGCAAAACTCGCAGTAGCAATTTGGGCATTTGAACTGCAACGAGATTCATTTCAGCCACCACCACATGGTCCATATCTTGTAGCAGTGAAATTGGATTGGATGAAAAGATGAATTGCAACAAACGATAGCTAGCTTAGATTGGAAGTTCAGAGCAGATACGACATGAACAGAACAGAGATGCTGCGTGCGTAGTAGAGTCCGTGCTGTAGACATCCCTGGAGGTCGAAATCTGAATTCGTCAGGCGACGGCGAGAGGCGGCGCGCGCTTGGCAAGCGCTTCTTCATCATCTCCTGCCTTGAGTCGCTGTGGCCTGGGCCCGCAAGCGAGACCCGAAGGCAGCGGCTTGGCGCGTGAAGTTGGCGGAGGCGAGCGCGGGACTCTTGTCCGCGGATCCAGCAGGGGTCGCCGGCGGCGGCGCAACCTCGCCAGACCCAGGGCCGGCTCTAGGATTTTAAGGGCCCTTGGGCAAGCTAGAAGACAAGGGACTGTTGAAATACCTTGCCGGTCGCCATCTCGCCGTCTCCGTTTCGCCGATCGCCATCGCCGAGTGAGAAGCTAGGAGGAAGATGAAACGTCAAACGTCGCTACTGGCGGCGGTCGGCCGGTCGTAGGGATTCGGGATTAGGAAACTAAACGTCGTTTACTCGTTTCCTCTCCTGTACGATTCATTGGTTGATTTGTTGATTTGCTAGTGGGCTGATTTGCCAAGGTTAAGTTTACATGTAGTATTAACTATTCCTAACTATTAAGCACATATGCTATGATGGGCTCCTGGACTCCATGGGCCCCAGGCCGTCGCCCCTGCTGCCCTCCCCTAGAGCCGGCCCTGGCCAGACCTCATGTCGCCGCCGCCCATGAATATTTTCACCAAGACCCCTGGATTGGATCGCGATTAATAATCGTGATCCGAATATTTATAACTAACCCATGTATATATGCATATAACCCGCTATTTCGATTAATAATCGCGATCCAAATATATGCACATAGCCCCCTATCTGAGATGGGAACTTTTCATGGTGCCCCCTGGTTGGCTCCGGCTCCCCCTCACCGACTTCAGCTCCGGCCGCCGGCCGCCGCCGTCTTTCCTCCCGCCGGTAAGATCAAAATCCCACCCCACGCTGACTTCCCGGCGGCTCAGGCTCTCCACTCTGCAGCTCGGCGCCTCGAATCGGCGCCGGCGCAGCCGAGGGACGAGCAGGCGAGATCGAGTGAGCTGACGAGGAAGAGGAAGGCGACGAGCGAATGGGCCTTGGGCCACTGCACCTGCACTTTGACGCAGTTTAAACGGTTTTCTCTCATATAAAAAATAAACTTTGCGTCAGAGAAAGACGGACCTCGTGGTTGTTCACATCCGTCGCCGCCACCGCGTTCATCGGCGGAGAGCGCCGGCCGGCTTCAATTACTGAAACCTTGTACTTCCGGTACGTAGTCATGCGTGAGTTTTCCTTGGCTCTGAATGATCATGCGACACGCATCTCCCTTTAAAAAACTGAAGCTTAAAGTCTTTTGAGAGTCAAAACTAGGATTTTTTTTTATTAAAGCTTGTTGAGTTCATCTCAATTCTGTTCTGTAGTCACTGTATGGTTGCAAAAAAAAAAAAGGTCAACCATAACACAATAAGTTTGGTAGTCAAACTCTGAAATTAGCCAACAAACGTTCTACAAATAAGTTGGATATAGCCATATAGGAACCGCACATACTTGCACATTATACCACATAAAAA
The DNA here is from genome assembly GCA_015476505.1 of Urochloa ruziziensis. Taxonomy (NCBI): domain Eukaryota; kingdom Viridiplantae; phylum Streptophyta; class Magnoliopsida; order Poales; family Poaceae; genus Urochloa; species Urochloa ruziziensis. Next base: position 54,613,041 of record CM027122.1, on the reverse strand, counting down.
TTCACACTAGTAACAATAAACTTTTACCCAATTGCAGTAAATACACACTTTCAATAATTTAGCACCTGCTGAATGTGAAAGCTAAGTCGTGGCGATTACACATCGAAACAGAGCAAGGACCATACATTAGAATAGAGGCTCTCGAAAAGATTGATTGCTAATTTCATGAGAGAATGACATGGGCCTCTACTTGGCTAACTTGCGATAAGAAGCTGGCCATTGTGCGCTCCATCTCAAGCTCAGAACCAAACGTTCCTGCAACCTGCATGATTCAACAGAAACCAAGGGAAAACGCAACTATGATAAACCAAAGTCATTTCATTATATCCGGAGCGACATCAACAAGCAATTCATTGCAGCTCATGAAAATCTATTGCTTAAAAGCAGAATACAACACATTCCCTAGAAGTAGCTAGCTCATCATCTGTGAAATCATGGATTCAGAATAACAAGATTTTTTGGAAATGGCCACAAACTCTTTCATCCTTGCAAGCATGAGCCACAGGTAGTCTCTTACATTACCATTTTTTTCCTTCACCTTTGAGACAACCATGGAAATAATAGCAAACACGTCAAAAGAAGGCCTCCGCCGGTCGCTGACAGGTGAGCCATGCGCCCACCTTCCATCTCGCTCGGTTCGTTCTTCGTAGAGCGCCACGCCTCGGCCGGCTGCGCAACGCCTCTGGAGAGAAGACGTCTGTGGTTTTGAAATTTCGTTCCCCGCACTACGGCTGACGAAAAGCTCCCGTGACAGGGCCGGAGCGGGACGGCCCATGGCCTTGGCAGTCGAAGCTGCTTCGCCAACCTTTGCCCGGAAGTCCCCGTCCTTCGTTTTCGGGAAGAAGATGTCGTCACACTAGGCAGCTAGCTACGTGGTGCACCAGAGCACCAGCCCCCGTCCTTCGTTTTCAGAAAGTAGCTTCGAGGGCCAGAGACGAGGTGAAGTTTGTGCATTTTTTCACTTCTACTACCACAGGGAAACTACAAATAATTACTAACAAGTTCAGTTGGAAATTAGTGACTTTCCTGGGCATCGGAGCATCTCGTTTTTCGTTTTTTTTTCCTAGCCATGATATGACTTGACAGGGTTCCGTTTCATGTATTATATTTTTTACGGTCACACGTTAACAAAGCACACACGACAATGATACTGCAATAATAGGTACTTTCACGAGGAAATACATAGCCATGGTACACAGAAGAACACATCGGTCCATGACTACTCTGCTCGGGGGAGCATCCACGACACACACCACAAAGAGGAACACTTCAGACGATTCCTAAACACCATCAACGACTAGAGACAAGCACAACATCTCGATCTAATCCATTCTAGCTTAAAGCCTTAAACACTAGCAGCATTTTATTATTCTCCGGCATGCATTCCTCGCACAGGCCGCGCCGCAGGACGCCTCAGTTAATCCTGCACAGAGAAACCAAGGAGGAAAAAAAACATGGTTACACAGCATGTCAGAAAAAAATAACACTACGAGAAGAATTCAACGAAAAGCACGGGGCGCTTGCGTACGTGTTGCAGTTGACGTTGGTGCTGATCTTGTAAGGCAGGGTGACGCCGCACTTGGCCGGCAGCGCGGCGGCGCGGTCGATGTAGGTGCTGGAGCCGCCGGCGGCGCTGCTGGCGACGTTCTTGAGGCACCCGCAGATGGCGCGGCGGTCGGGGGTGTTGTTGGCCTGCTGGAGCAGGCTGCGGATGCCGCCGCAGCAAGGCTTTGGGGGCATGGCGCCGCCCATCTGCACGAACGGCAGGCACGGCATCAGGGTGTTGTACACCGTGGTGCACGACATCGCCGCGCGCACCGCGACGGGGGGAGACGCCACGGCCGCCGCCAGGAGCACGGCCAGCGCCAGCGTCGCGAGCCTCGGGGCAGCCATGGCTATTGCTTTCTCCTCCTCGATCTCCTCGGTCACAAGTACGAGTGGTGGTGTGGTGTGTGCTTGTGATTTGCTGGCTGCTTGGTTGTGTGGGGGAGACGAGCCGAGGGTTTCCTTGGGGGGTTTATATAGCGGAGTGGATGTTACTATTACGGGGGTGGTTGTGGGCATTCACGAGAGGAGTTAAGATATGGTTCGTTGGTAGATGCATCGCTGGGGGAAGTTACTACTGCGAGCTGTGCCTGTAGGAGTTTCAAAACCGCGCTAGTCTCTGGAGTAGGAGCGTAGTGCTAATGTGCTGAAGGAGTGAAGGTGTACATTGCACACATCGACACATCGTACCATCAGGCACAGTGCTTCACTATCAAAGTTTGGTCATGGCATATTTTCCGCTAGCTCAAATAGCTCCGAAAATATTTTAAGAAAACAGCATGCTGAAATAGAAGGAATCCATATCGTGTGTAAAGATGCGCGCGCGCGCACACACACTCTTGAGTCTCGAGTGAACGAACGAGCCAGCCAGCCAAGGTTCTAGTTAGTCGTGGCAAACGGGGCACGCCAGGTTTGGGTTTGGTCGGCTCGGCTACTTGGCTGCCTTCGATTGGGCGAGATACAAGATCATGCAGACCGTCCATGTGGGTGCCTCTGGTCAACCCATACGGTCCCCGTAACCCGTACACTGTACATGGCGTCACGGCACGTTTCAGCACTGTCGCCTGACCCTTTCGACTTTTCGAGCATGCTGGCAGAATCGAGTGCTCGTTGCTGCGTTTTACTATGGCCGGGTTTAGATGGACTGTAAATTTTTTCTAAGCATTTTTCCCTCACATGCATGGCATATTAAATATAGTCAAAAAATAACCTATTATATGAATGTAATGTACGTCGCAAGACGAATCTAATGAGCCTAATTAGGACGTGTGTAGACAACAAATTGCTACAGTAAATATGTGTTAATGACGGATTAATTATACTCATTAGGTTCGTCTTGCGATTTACTGACAGAATCTGTAATTAGTTTTATAATTAGTCTATATTTAATACTTTAAATGTGCGCCCGACATATTTAAAAAAAATTTCACCCTCCGTCTAAACGTGGCCTATGGGTTTCCCGAGTACTACCTCCGTTTGAAATTACAAGTCGGTTTTATTCGGTTCATAATCTTTACCATGTATCTAAATAGATAAACGTTATGTCTAGATTTATAGCAAAATTTATGAACATAGAAAAGTCAAAACGACTTATAATTTAAAACGGAAGTACTAAATCCGTTTAATACATACCAGGAGGGTCCTAGATGATCAAGATTCAAAGACGATCGTAGTGGACACGCCCAAGTATAGTGTGCTCTCCTCTAATCATCGTTAGAATGTAAGTAATCTGGCCCCAATCACCCATCCCCGCGATAGCAAGCCCGATCCGCAGTATGGACGGCGTACAAGCTTTCAGTGGCCCGGATGCGGACGCGCGCGCTGGCATCTCTGTGCTCGAGCGTTAATGGAGTCGCAGGTGAGGTTGGGCAGACCGCAGACGCTGTGGCCTTCTGATTCCAGGCTTGGATCTGCAACCCCATGGCGTCGGCGCCATGGCTGCACTGCAGCCTGCAGGATCGCTGGAGGATGGAGGGGCCTGCAATTTATGGAGCCATGTGAGAGCCACTCCGATCCGCTTCGATCGCCATTACAGCGCCTGGCTCCCCGCTGCTCGCCCCGACGCTCGGTCGGCAGAGGGACGTGCGGCAGGCGAGGTTAATGCGTCCGGGCCGGGCGCCAGTCTCTCGAGTAGCTTCAGATAAGCTCCCTGGCCTTTTCTTCGTTTCAGGGCTAGCAGTTCACCAGAATAGCACTACACGATTCGATCGTGAAGCTGGACGCAAATGGCGATCGACGAAATTGTGCTAGCACCACACATGGCACTGGTGGCAGTGGTTAAAAGGTTGTTGGCAGCTGGGAGGATTAACTGCCTCTGCAACCGTCATTCATTTCGAGAGGGGTATTCGATCCAGGAGGTGCGCTCAGCCGCTCACTGTATGCCCGCAGTCCTGCACGGATGGTTGGCGTCTTTGGGGAGGCGATGGGCCGAGTGAAAAGACAAGAAGAAGAAGTTCGGCGTCAGCTGATCAGCGTGAGATCCGCTCTAGAGGAGTAGATGATGTTTAGGAGAGGCCTTTAGTCAAACATCAGAAATATTAGCATAAGGGCACGTGCCTTTAGGAAAAAAATATTGATTTTGATGTGTAATCTACATGAACTCTTTAGATTAATCTAAAGCGTTCGATCATCATAAAATCCGACGGTGTAGGCTCAAAGATAAGATGTAGTCAATATGGACTCTTTACATTAATTCTGAGCGTTGGATTTGGATCATCATAAAATCCGACGGTGTGGGATATAGATGGCGACGGACGAAACGAAAGACGACGAACGAAACGAAAATTTCGTCGTGTTTTACAGTATAGATAAATCGTGACTAATTTCTAAGTCGTTGAATTTGAAAATGTGAAACCATATGAATAGAATTTGTTTTGAGGAATATTTTTAGAAAAGTATACATATATCATTTTTTATAAATATTTTTATAAAAATAAGAGATCAAAGTTACGTTTTAAAGACCGTGTCATTGTCCAAAACATAATCTATTTCTTACGCGGAGCGAGTACTAGTTTATTTGTAACACGAAAAGGTTCAGCAAATAGTGGAAAAAATAGTGGAGTTTAAACACTGACCTGAGGCGCATGCTTACATGATCTGGCTCTGGGCCGAAGCCCGTCAGCCCGGGGTGACAGCCCTCTATTGGGTTTTGGGCCTACAATTGCGCTAAGCGGACAAATCCTAAGCCGGCCCACAACTTTCCACCAAAACCCAGAGGTCCGTACGATTCCGCGGATTTCTTTCCAACCAGTTTTTGTCGCTTTGGTCCTTTTCTTTCCCGACAGGCAAGCCGCATGTTTGCAAAAGAAAGAAGGCCCCCGATTGCTGCGGCCGCGTCGTCTGATGACGGCTGAGAAATCTGGGCTTATTTGGTCCATGGGTAGCTAGCGCGCAGCAGCAGCAGTACGAGCACAACGCTCCGCGAGGATCCACCGAAACGCCGGACGCGCCGCGCCCCGCACGTACTACTACGTAGGACCGGCAAGCCGGGGCCGGGCCACGCGCGACGCGCCTCCCTCCCCCACCGGCCTCTCTTTCTCTCTCTCTATAGGCTACAGCAGGCAGCGACGCGTGACCCGTCGACGGTGGTGTCCCTTCCCTTGGGGCACGCACATGGCCGAAACAGCCCCGGAACCACGACCCGTCGACGGGGCGATCGATCGGTCGAGAGGACCGACGGGACGGGTGCTCTCGCGACCGGCGACCGGGCGCGCCCGCCGCCCGCGTGCGCCGGGGCAACGTGCAGACCAGCGGCAACTGACCACCGGCACCGGCACGGCAACTGAGCCGCGACGTGACACGAAGCCCCCGACTCGGCATCGACAGGCAGGGTTTCGCGGCGGAGAGCGACGCGGGAGCGGCAGCATCACATGGCAATGAGCACATCGGTGCGGTTGGGGGAGCCATTAACGAACCAAAAACGGGCCGGGGAGGGGAGGCCTGGGCCTGGCCCGGTCGTTCGTTAGCCGCGGGCCGCAGCCACGCGTCGTCCACCGTCCACCCACCCACCCACATGTGTGACATGGCTCGGGGGGAGTCGGGGGCGCGCGGGGCGTCGCTGTCGGTTCGATCTCGCTTTCCCCCTTCGGCTCGCCGTCGGTATCCACGGCCTCCGATCTCTCTGTTTTTTTGCTTTATTTTCGGTTCAAAGGCGTTTGATGAGTGGTGGTACGACGACGCCGTCCTGCGCTTGGTGGTGTACCCTAACGCCTCTCGCGCAAGCCACCATGATTCTCCTCCGGCCATCATCATAACTAATGAGCGGACAGCCCCATCAGCAGGGCACGCGATCACCCAACCGTTAACAATGGCAACAGACCATGATGGCTTTCTGGTTTGGCGAAGGACGTACACGATGCTAGCGCCTAGCGCTACCATACCATGGAGTATACGTCCAACGTACTTAAAAAAAAAACGTCCGACGTACTGCGAATCTGCTATACCAGTGGTCGATCGTGCTACTGGATTCTCTCCACAGCAGGCCGGTTGTTGCGTTCTACTTCAACCGGATTTTACAGAGATCTCTACCTTTCGCGTGGGGTCGGGCGATCTGGGGCCTGGGGCGAGCAGCGAACTTTGATGAGAGTTTCGGAGCTCGGGTCGCTGTCAGGGCACGATTTTGTGATCTATTTTTGGCGTGCTCCCCACATGGGTTCCACCCTTTCACTCCCTCGTGCAGCCATCACATCGTCGGTACCGGACGGCAACGGGTCCATCGTGTTTCGTTCTCATCTACAGGGAAAGATAAACCATTTTCTTTTTGAGGAAAGCACACTGAGAGAAAAATGAAATGTTGAAGTTAATAAGATTCATATGCATTCAGATCATACTATTTGCTACGTGGCGATTTTTTGAGAGGGGAAAAAAAAAAACTGGTCACCTCTGCTTACACGCACGACAGAGTTGTCCCGGTTAGGTTCAATCAAAAAATAAAAAAGAAAAAGAGCACAACGGAACCTAATCCGACCCTGCACAGGGTCAAGAAAAACACCTTTTTTCAGAGAACTTCTGAACTCCGCTCATGGTGCCGGGGAGCTTCTGTGCATGTAGAATGCTTCCAAGGGAAGGCGAATCAGGCAAGAATCAGCGCTAATGACAGGAGCCTGGCCGTGATCTCCGGGTTGCCACTGGCCAAGGCCAATGAATTGCAAGCCTCCCTCCACCTCCCTCCCATGTGCAACTAACATGGCGTGGGGACGCGAAAGGGATGGTTCATCAAGCATTTCAGGCCCCGGCCCGGGAGACTGTTGCTTTTCGAAAGCGTGAAGCAGCTAGCAAACCTCGCGCGAGCATGTTACCATGTTTATCATGCGTTAAAGGGCACGGAGCATGACGGGAAAGCTAACCCTCTTGGTGAACGTAAATGCGTGCGGACGTGTTCCACCTGAACAGCATCCACTGTTCCCGTGCTCTGAAAAAGGGCAAACGCCTGGATTCTCGATTTCCTGCAAGAGTGATCCGTCAGCTGTTTCTCTAAAGTCTGTCTGCACAATTTGATCATATGCATTAATTTGATGCTTCAACCGTTCTGTCTGCACCATGAAAGAAAAAGTGAGGCATTGACATTAAACGGGTCATCACGTTTTGGTTGGTGTCCGGAGAAAAAGATGCGCTTCAACTAAAAACAGCCGGAAAACATGGCAAATGTCCAAGTCCATGCCATTGGGTGAGCTTGTTTATTTTTGGTGGCAGCTCCATGTCTGAGCAGGTCCCGGGGGGGAGAGAGTGATGAAGCATGAGATGCGCCGTTGCAGCCACCTGTCCTGGAGGAGCCACATGGTGCGGATCACTGAAGCTGACTCGATCTGCTTCTCGGGCGTCAGTCGGATCAGACGAAATCTTGGACTTAGCCTGCGTGCGCATGCAGTGTACCTGCAGGCTGCAGGTTTGTCTCAAGAGTTGGATTTATAAACTCAACTCTCCATGCTCCACCTACGCCCTAGCTACGTGGCCTTGTCGAGGCGCTCATGGAAGCATGTGAGCCCTTCACGCGCCGACGAGCAGGGAGGCTCTGCATTATCGACACTATAATCTCAACTAATCATTGGGATGAGCAACGTTCCGCACGTAGTACTGAATATTTGGTAAGGACCAGGAGTTGTTTATGCATCTGCTGCCTGAAGATTCTGCTGGTTAGTCTCATCGTTTCGGCTATAAACGGCGGTAGTGCTACGGGCTAGCAGCTGCTCGTGTTCACATTACCTAGGGCCATACGAAATGCTCGAAACTCGTTGGCTCGCTCGACTCGGGTTGTTTGTGGCTCGACTCGGCTCAGCTCGTTGGAATTTATAACGAGTCGGGCTAAGGTTTTAGCTCGTTAGTATAACGAGTCAGGTTATAATGGCTCAAATAACAAAATAGTAATGAAATGTGCATAAATTCTACAAGCTCACATGAAATCCTAGAGATTAAACTATTATTACTTGTGATATTTAGATTGCTTATTGGTGTTGTGACGTGTGATTGTGAATCTGTAATTCTTGCTACTAACAAGCTGGCTCGTGAGCTAATCGAACCAGCTCGAGCTTCTTAACGAGCCGAGTCGAGCTAGCCTTCTAGCTCGTTAACATAACGAGCCGAGCTGGCTCGTTACCAAACGAGCCAGAGCGAGCCTAGCCGGCTCGATATCCAGCCTATACCCGTGACGAACCAGAGTCAAGTGTCTAGATTACGCTAATCCGATCGACGAGTGACTGCATGTGGCTTTCCCGTATTACAATCCATGAGAACGTTAACTGCTAAATCATTTCATAAAATCGACTGTCTTGCGGTTCCTGTAGATTAATTATGCAGCTAAAAGTGCTTAACTGAAGAACCGAGATCGCAAGTTTCGAATATCTCAGGGAGCTTTCACCGCCGTTGAAAAGGCAAGGCATCCGATCCCTGAGAGCATGTGCAGCGCTTGAAACGGTTTGGTCGGTTCGCATTCGTTCGGCGTCTTTTCGCTGCTAGCATTACTCTACACGCAACTTGACGGAGCATCTATCAATGATCAAATTGCATCGCAGGACAAAGAAACCCTACCGGCCCGTAGCGAGTAGCCCAGTAGTGGCAAGAGAATTTCGTGTAGTAGCTGACTTGAACGCTGATGCAATGAAGAATTAACACTCTGTTTTTTTTACTTGAGTTGATTTGACCTAGCTTAGCCATACGTACGTAATTTCACGCAAAACCCATGCACTCCATCCATCATGTACCTGACGACGTGCGCGCATCGCATACATGAACCCACACAACAGACAGGCCATGAGCCCATGATGCAAAGCACCAGGGAGCCCCGGAACTCATGGCAATCAGGGGGGCCAGGAGAACGTGCGGTGATCTCTCAAACAATTCATGAACAGCGTCCTGATGGATATACGTACCCGTCCGCCACAAATTTCGTTTTTCTTCCCCCTCACTCTCTGTCTGCTTGCGCGCGCCAGTCGCCACTAGCCAAATAAGCACAAACCTATGGCTGACAGTGGCCGCCGACGGGGCCATGTGGGCATCAAGCACGCCGTGCCCGACGGCAACCCCCGGGCTGTCACGCGCCCGAGCAGTTGGTGTCCCCCCCAGCCCTACTTGCGTTGCGCGCGGAGACGACGAGCACCCGCATGTGCGCCTGATTCGTATGTGCTAACCGCCGTCGTGTACCGGGCCTCTCGTGGTCGGCGGCGGTGGCGCCCCCAGTCCCCAGCCCCACTCTCCCCCCTTCTATCTCTTTTGCATGTCCTCGTTTCGCCCCTGCCCCTCCCGCGAAAGTTATTAACGATTCCAACCGCCGGGAGCACTGACCGTTGCCCTGCCTATAAGTAGCCAGCCACTCCCTTCACAGCCAAGCAAAGCAACTCTCCATTCCTAATCCACCTCGATCGAGCTCGCTTTAGCTTGCTAGCTCGAAAGGCAGTGCGTGTGTGTGTGCAGCTGCAATGGCAACCACCGCCAGTGTCCTCCTCCTCGTGCTCTGCTCGGCCTTCCTCGGCCTACTCGCCGGCCGCGCCGCCGGCGACTACGGCGGGTGGCAGAGCGCGCACGCGACGTTCTACGGCGGCGGGGACGCGTCGGGGACCATGGGCGGGGCGTGCGGGTACGGGAACCTGTACAGCACCGGGTACGGCACGAACACGGCGGCGCTGAGCACGGCGCTGTTCAACGACGGCGCCTCGTGCGGGCAGTGCTTCGAGCTCCGCTGCGACAACGACGGCGCGTCCTGCCTCCCGGGCACCATCACCGTCACGGCCACCAACTTCTGCCCGCCCAACTACGGGATCCCCAGCGACGACGGCGGCTGGTGCAACCCGCCCCGCCCCCACTTCGACATGGCGGAGCCGGCGTTCCTCCAGATCGCGCAGTACCGCGCCGGCATCGTGCCCGTCGCCTACAGGAGGTGAGGAGAGGTTTCCGGCTTCCATTTCCGTTCGTGTTGGAGCTTTGCGGGTCCAGACTTGTCTGTCGCGCCCCGTGCGGGTGTCGGTTCTTGGGAGGGACCAGGCATGCCATGTTACGTGGGGCCAGGCCAGCCGGCAGGTTTTCAATTTCTGTTGGTTGGGGGGCTTCCGTTTCCGTGCGCGCCATGCAGGCACGATTGCGACTCGACCTGCTGTTTCCGAAATAGATTAGACGTCACAAGTCACACACTGGTGAACTAGCATGTTACACTTTGATTGCGATTTTAATTTCTGCAATAAGTTGCGTAGCATCACGATCGACCAGCGACAGTAACGCTTTCGCGGGTCATGCCATGTATACTGCTTGGAACTTTTTCACTGCGTACATCTTGCTTGTACTGATCATCACCTTTCGCGGCGCTTTGTGTGGCAGGGTGCCGTGCGTGAAGAAGGGCGGGATCCGGTTCACCATCAACGGCCACTCCTACTTCAACCTGGTGCTGGTGACCAACGTGGCCGGCGCCGGGGACGTGCAGTCCGTGTCCATCAAGGGCTCCAGCACCGGGTGGCAGGCCATGTCCCGCAACTGGGGCCAGAACTGGCAGAGCAACTCGCTGCTCGACGGCCAGGCGCTCTCCTTCCAGGTCACCGCCAGCGACGGCCGCACCGTCACCAGCAACAACGCCGCGCCCGCCGGATGGCAGTTCGGCCAGACCTTCGAGGGCGGCCAGTTCTAGCCGCCGCAAGCTCGACGCTTGCATCTGTTTGTTCCCCGTAGTACGTGACGCGAGGGTCGTCTATCGATTTGCAATTCGGATTGTGATCAGCGACAAGGAGAAGGAAACCCGGCCTCTTCGCTGTAGTAAAAGAAGAGCCGCCGCCGGCCATTCTGAGGCTGCTTACTAGCACCCGCTTAGGCCTTTCCTTCTCTGAAGATGATGCTAGGATTAAGTTATTTTTTTCTGCACCATCAGTGATTGTAGCCTTGGGTTAAGGAAAGAAAGACCCTGCAGAGGCTGATTATTATTGTAGGGCTAGCTGCAGGGGAGTGTGTGTGTGTGGTGTCGTGCAACTTTTGTTGTAACCCCAGAGCTGATCCGGCCACATGGGGTGGGGGATTGCACCTTTGGGACCGTGAACTCAATGCTTGTTTATGGTCTATACATATGCAGTATATAAAGTGTGCTTGTTGTGCTTCTGTTGATCTTCAGCTGTCCTTTTTGTCGTCGATCTGTCGCCGCCTTATCAACTTACATTGTGATGGCGACGTCTGTGGTCTGGCGTGGTGAGTAGTCAATTTGAAGCTTTATGAGCAGAGAGATTCTGTGCAAGGATAAGGTGAATTGTTCGAAGGGGAACCCAAATATTTCGATCCGGTTACAATGGGAGAACTTGTTTTTTAATAATGTAAAGAAAATCAACTCGAAGTTTGATGATTCGATTTAGCCTTAGATTCATCTCAGAATCGGCTTAGAATTATAAACTAGCCAAGCTCAAACATAAGCTAAAACTCACGAGCCAAGCAAGCGTGACTTATATAGCCCAGATAATAAGCTTGTACGTACGATTTGATGAGGTGTATACGCGTTCGTTCCATATTTTCTTTCCAATTGTATTTGTCCGAGTTTTCCCAAGACCAACGAACAATCCAAGGCGAAGTCCAACTCGGTTACTCCTCGGAATCTGTTTAACTGAGCATAAAGTAACTTGTCTTGAGCTTGCATCAAGATCGGTTCGAAATATAAACAGAGTCAAGATCGAATTTTACGGGTTTGGCCAGTTTTGAAACGATGGAAACGCATTGACTTGTTATGGAAACTATATTACAGATGGTGCAGCCCATGGGCTGAAACTCAGCACAAGCACAAGCACCCGACAAAACAACAAGGGACGCAGCCCACCTAGCCAGGTTCAGACAGATACTGGCGGAATCTATCTTCGGCGATGTCGGTGGCCAGCGGCGCGCGGATCAACTAACTTCCCTTCCACCCAAGACGCATCAGGCGGTCCGCGCGACGTCGCTGACGGGAACGTCGTCGTCGGTACCGTCGAGGCCAATGCCAGTTGCCAGCGCCGCCCAAGCTTACAAATCTGAGGCGGCGCACAAGGGGTATTCTTCCGAACCGCCGCTGGATTTGTCAGAGTACCCAGTTAATTAATTTTTCGTTTGATCCTTTTGGTTTGGTTGATTTCCTTGATATCGTATCTTCCCATTAACTTGGTTTTCTCCTCCAATCCTCTTCAAACCGTGTCATGGCTTCCACCGTGGCGAAATCAGAACCTTTCAGATCACTGGGATGGGACAGGCTACTCACGCCTTATTTCATAATCCATGCGGTCCATACGAAGCCTACCTTGAGGAGTTCTACAACATACATAAAAGTCGCCCTGTTTCTGCTGCTGATGCTGCCTTGCTGGTAAACACTCGAGTCCCTGCCTGCCACTACCGTTGATGTTTGTTGGTTCCGTGAAAACTTGTTTGAAATTTGTATTTTGGTTGCTATATCAGTAAAACGTTATAGATTAGTCCAACATGATGGACTTGATAGTATATTACTAAATTCATACGAAATATCACAATGGTGTAACTCTGGATAAAACGTGTATACCAATTGGCGTGGATTCAGGATTTACAAAGTGACCAAAAATGATTTTCTTCTTAACAGACAATAAGGATGTGAAAATCTCTGTTTTTGGGTACAACCAATTTTTCAATACTACCTTGGTCATCTTAAGAGCTGTCGAAACCTACATAACGAAGAAACATCTTGTAGAGTTTTGATTATGCTTTTGATTGATTCCTGTCATTTGCGTACTTTTCCCTTATTTTTGTGATCAGCTTGTGTGCTGAGATACTATGTAAAACTTGGCTGTGTGCGGTCGCAGAGGCCGGATATTTATCCATTTTCTAAAAAAATCTTGTAGAGTTTTTCAGATACCTTGGTCAACTTAAGAGCCGTCCAAAGCCAAACGTGCATAACCAAGAAACATCCTGTGTAGTTTTCTGATATGCCTTCTCATACATTCATTTTTTATATGTGTGTGACACTGTTATCTGTTTTTCCTTGCTGTACCATGCTTGGTCCTATGTACTTCAATGTAAATGGCAACGCAGATGGAAACGTCAGTTGTCAGTTTGAAGTATTCGTTAATTTTTTTTTACTTAAGAACGAAATGCATTGCAATAACGGTTTCTTTCTTTGAAAGTGTATGGAGAAGGAAAACCACTTGGGGTCGTCGTTGAAGTCTTCAAGAAACTATTACATCCTTAGGGATGAGAACACACTGGCTGGAGACATCAACGAGAGCATGATGCAATTTGTGATTTACAGACGAGATGAATCAGAGTACCCGTTTGTCGTCGATGCTGCTGCAGTACGTGTCTTTCTCTTATATTAAGATCCGAATAAACAACTGATCAAAGTTTAGTACATCCATTCATTGGTTTGAGTTCACAATGTACAAAAAAAGAAAGCCTCACTGGTTTCTTTGTGTTGATCATTTGCAAAATAAATCATGGGTGCTTTCAAGTGTATTGCGAAGGAGGCTGAGTTGATGATTGAGTGGCTGAGACGGGGTTACGAGCTTCCTAGTGAAGAATACAAGGTGAGCCGAGAAATCCGGTGGTGGGCCTATAGACTTGTGATGTTCCAAGGTGAATGGTCTCCAGACATTGCGGCCGGCCTTGTGGTATGCACATGCCTGCCTTCACTTATCCAAAATGTGGTAGTATTTGAAATTCGTGTCATCATTTTAATCGATTTCTTTGCATCACATGCAAAAAATAATTTCCAGGGAATCAGAAAGTAGGCTGAGTGGTTGCTTGAGAACTTGAGGGGTTCATGTGACTCTACAGATACCTCCATGCAGATCCGAAAGTTCGGCGTACATTATCTGTGGTGCAGGTTGGAATGTGAATCCGAGAACCCGTCTGAAGGGAGCAGTGAAATGGCTTCTGAGATTGTAGACGATACAACTAAGTAATGCAACCTACATGGTATATATGTTTGTAATGATCTCGACTTATACAGAACATGTAGCTTCTATCTAGCTGTTGGTCTGTCCAAAAGCCTAGTGTCATCTATTTTATCTGTATGTCTTGTGGTTCCTGTCATCCTGTGTGCTTGCCTGAAACTCTGGTGGGTTGCATACCCTCGAGTCTGTGATCTTGCGATCCCGTAAGCTGGAGTTCCCTGCGGTTAAAGTGTCGTGGAGTAACTATAGATGCTTTTTTTTAAAGCACGGTAAAAAATATTTCTCGTGAGTTGACCCAGATTTATGGTTGACTAATTGAGTAATAAGTTGCCTAATATGAAGGTTGATTTGATCGGGGTGTTGAGTGGACCAAGCAAATCAATAGGTTGCTGAATGCTTGAATCCAGACGAGGAGCAGAGCATGCATCGTGATGGTGGTGGAGCAGGCCGGCCGTCGCCAGCCAGGGATGTCAAGGAGGCGTTCGTGCATCCACGATGGTCCGTCCGTCCCGTTCCTTTTTCAAATCCCCAAATAGGGATGATGCTTCAGCTCTAAGGATCGCCCATCTCATATCAGACGGCTCTCCTTGTCCTCCCAGCATCTAACGTGCCCACTACGCGTCCAGCGGCCAGCGTGGCGTGCAAACCCCACCGCCACCTTCGATCTGCCGTCGGTCGTCGCGCGGACGTGCCTCCACTTTCCCACCGGTTGTCTCCTGCCCCACCGCGCGATCGAATCGCCCCCGGCCCCCGGCTCCGGGCATCGGGCCGTCCACGCTCCCCATCCGACGCCCCACCGGCATCTCACGACCCCTTCGTCCCCGGCCCCGGTTTTTCTTCAATCCCACGCAACCACGGGATGCCAGTCCACGGCAGCAAAGCAAAGGTGGCGACTGGCACGGCACCAACCCAGCAGCTAGCATCAGCGCACGATCGCCCCCACCCACCCAATCCGACCCAACCTCTCACCGGCGCACGCACTGCGGCATGACGGCGACGTCCAGGGCGCCGCGGCGCCCCCGCATCCGTGCCCGAGGCCCGCCGCCAGCGCCGACCCCGATCCGCACGGCGCGCGGCGCGCGCACCGCCGCAGCCGACGAGCGCGTCCTCGCCGAGTTCCTCGAGGCCTCCCTCCGCGTGCCCGACCTCGCCCTGCCCCACCTGCCGCGGAAGCGCTTCAGCTTCCCGCCCGCGTCCCCTCCTCCTCCGGCGCCGCAGGCTGCCCACGAGGTGGTGGTCTCCTCGGAGGCCCTCGCTTCGGGCGACGCCGACGCGGCGCTGCGCGCGGCGGAGGAGTCTGGAGCGTTCGCCGTGGCCGGCGCGATCGACGCTCGCGAGGTGCGCGAGGCCGTGGAGGCGTCGGGGGCGGTGTTTGCGGCGCCGGACGAGGCGAAGCGCGAGCGGCTGGGCAGGTGGTTCCGGCGGAGGGATCAGGTGGCCGGTGGCAGGGAGGAGTTCTGCTGGTTCCGGCCGGTGAGCTCCGAGGACGATCGCACGCTGGGCGCCTCCTTGCCCGGCTCTACGTACCGGGTGTTCAGGTACGTGCTGCCAGTGCCAAGTGCCAATTTATACCAGCACGCCGCCTTCTGGTATGTTTTATCTCTTTGCTTGTGCACAACCACATCGATGTAAATTTGGCAGTGTAGCTTGCTGCAAGTAGTAATGTAGTTGTGCAGTGAGTTTCAGAAGCCAAATTCCTTCAAGAGAAAAAAAAATAGTTCAGTTCAAAACCCCAATTTGGTCGGATTCACAAATAGTCCTTCAAGTTAACTAATAAGTTATTCATCATAGTAGTATCGCCTAATTTTATCATATTGCAGAAGAAATGCTAGTGTTGACGCGTGTTTAGAACCGTTTCATCATATCAAATCAAGATTTGATCAGCGCCTGTTTCAGATGATCGTCGAAGAGGCAACCAATTAGTTGTGGCCTGCCACTAACCCGTTGACGCGTTATGGTGTCTTGGTGGCCTGATCGACAGTTGATTCTCGTGGCAGATATGAGCTTGTCAGTTAATCGGGTAGGCAAGCACTGCAATGCTGCAAAACTACAACAGATCGAGTGTAGATGTAGACGAACCAGTGTACATTGAACTTGAGCATTTGACTACCCCAACGGCCCAACCATGCAAAGGACAATGAGTGTTCAAGGCCCATATAGATAAGTAGGACTAAATTGTAGCGCGACGGCCCATTCCGTCTCACCAAAGCACCATGCTCACATGAGTTTCTGCACTTTTTGCTAGGGAGAAGATGGACACTGTTGCATCGAGAATGGAGAACGTTGCGAAAAATGCCATGAGGGTTCTATCTGACAATGCCAAGAATCCTAAAGACTCTTCACTGTCCAGAGAAGCCCCGTCAATCCTGTGCTTGACATTGCATAACAGTAACAAGTCGAGAACATGTTGGGACGAGTTTAGCAGCACTGACCCTCCTAATCCTCACACTTTGAGCATCCAGCTCTCTGAACATGATCGTCAGATTTGTCTCCGAAACCAGGGCGGCTCGACCATTTTCAGTTTGCCTGCAGGCTCTATGCTTGTCACAATCGGCAAGCAGATTCAGGTAACATCCATTACTCCTTCCTGTCTGTCCTGAAAACTGCCAAGATGACCAAATTAGAGGTTTTCTTCGATGCTCCATACTACCTTATACTGGTGTTCAAAAAGGACCAGTATAAAAGGATCTGACGGTCCAAATTAGTTGTATACTACTAGACCTTTACCTGTAGTATAAGGTAGTATAGGTCGAGTAGTATAGTAGTATAGGGGTATTATGGGAAAAAATTATTTTTAACATATGATATAATGTGGTATAGATCGAGTAATATAGTGGTATAGGGGTATTATGAGAAAAATTATTTTTATACTTGGTCTGATATATTTATTTATTTTTACACATATGTTCATTTAGGGTAGGAGCTCCAATAAAAAAATTATATTACAGTCTAATTACAAAATTGCCCATCCCTCTACACTCCATACTACCATAGGGTAGTATGGAGCACCGAAGAAGACCAAATTAACACATACTAGTAGATGGCTTAACCTTCTACTGCATCCTGTGAATATATATGGTCAATGCTTTCTCTGCAACTCGGTTCGGCCCATGTATGCGCGCGCCTGCCGGATGTTCTGTTCCTTGTCTGAAACATTGACAGTGTTTGCTCTGAACACAGGAATGGTCCAATGGGCAGTTCAAGACCGCTGTTGGTGAGATACTGTATGAGATGACCAATGAACCAGGCACCTTCATCTCCCTGGAACTCGTGTACTCTCCAGACGACCTGCATCTTTCTGAGGTTGGCCGGCAGGCCAGGTGCATTGACCGTCCGAAGGCCGTCTCTTTTAGGGACCAGATACTGGTTGCTCTGATCCTGCTGTTCTTCTTCTACGTCTTCTGGCGCTGAGTGCATCTGGCGTCCCTTTGCTGCTTTGCAAATGCCCGAGATAGCTAATTTTTACACAACAGCTTTCTTGGCCCCAACTGCCTGCTCTTCTTCTCCATGGGTTGATTCTGGAGATTGGGAAACACTGCATGGATTGCGGTGATCACAGGTGGTTTCAGAATTTTGATTGATTTGTATTCCTTTTCCTGGAGCGAGGAATAAAAACACACACAAGAAAATGTTAGGGGATTGGTGCTTTTTTTGATCGGTGCTGCCGTTGCGATTGAAGTGGTGCATTTGGAAAGGAGTTTGGCTTCTCTTTTGCACTGAGTTTTGGATGTAGTAGTACATGGGTTTGGTCTTGTGGGCTGCTATCTGGATCTAGGCCTCCTGGGAGAGGTGTTGCCTTGTAAATTTGTAATGTAATAAAGCCATTAGATGTGTTTGGGTGTACCTCAAAGGAAGCTTGTAATTATTTTTTTTTTTAGTGAATAAAGAAGATGATCAAGTCTCCCCATGCTGTCGGTCCAGCAAGTGACAATTTCCCTACTGCTGACCAAGCGGTGGAAACAGCACTGACACTGTTTATTACCGCGAACTCTTGGTGACAGCCTGTTAGGCGGCGTCTCACCGTCACGTAGTGAAGCGCACACCGCCTGCCTTGCCCTGTCATGTCCTTGTGACAGTACAGCCTGATGCTATGCTAGCATGGTTACCGTCCATCGATTTGCACTCTCTTCCGGTAGCAACAAAACGGCACGTCCGAGCCTGACTAATCACCCGGAAAGACGGTGCCGTTGTTGCCGCAAGGATACACAAATGCTGAAACGGGTGTCTCGGCACCGCCGGTGGTGGCCTCGTGACGGAACGGGGGCGGGGGTCCATGTGAATTGAACGCCCACCTGCAACTCTGCAACTAGTCTCCTTCCAACTGCAGACAAATACTAGTAGC
The DNA here is from genome assembly GCA_015476505.1 of Urochloa ruziziensis. NCBI lineage: Eukaryota > Viridiplantae > Streptophyta > Magnoliopsida > Poales > Poaceae > Urochloa > Urochloa ruziziensis. The sequence goes on along the minus strand of CM027122.1, from coordinate 54,594,810 downwards.
CTCCCCTCCCGTCCCTCTCGCACAGGCGCCACTGCCACGACACGAGCGTGCGAAACGGGCAGGTCCTTGTCTCGCCAGAAGCCCACAAGCACACCTCTCCTGTGTGGATCGATCCTGGAGCCGAGTCGCCGAGAGCCGTGGCTGCCGCTGTGCTCCGTCACTGCAGGGCTCGCGCTGCCCGGGCGGATCGGATCGCGGCGGCCTCTTCCGCTGGACCAGCCGGTGCGCGGCGGACGAGGGGCCTTTTCGCCTGCTCGTTCCGGCGGGTTCGGGGCGGCGCGCCTGAAGCTGAGAGGCGGACGTGCGACCAACCCGTCCTCCTTGCTCGTCCGGTATCGCGGATCTGGGGCCGGCCCTCATCAGTGTGGGCGATCTCTTGAACCATCTGCACGGGGCCAAGTCGAGACCTTCCACGGGAGAGCCCCACAGAGCTTTCACCTGATGGCTGATGCCAATCTCTCAACCGCCACCGTCCTGCCGTCCTGTTTGTTGTGTTGTTGCCTCGCGCTAATCATTGCAATCATTGGCGCCATCTTTGCTCCTTCAAGCCCCCCTTTTGTTTCTTTGCCTGCTCACCATTCTCCCTTTTTCTTTTCTCTTTGTCACGTCCTTGTTCAATCCTCGGCTGTTCTCTAACACCGTGTCGAAGCAAGGACACGAGTTCACACCGTCCCATGATTCCCATCATCCATCAAGGTGTTCTTTTACACCGATGTGGTGACTGACGACTGCCGTGCCGAGTAAAGCCCGCTGTCTCTGCTAATCTGGTATCCAGTGCGACCTCTGCCTCCTGGTCAGACTGATGATGCAGATCGAGAGCAGCGCCATGCGGCCATGCTCCTGGGGGCTGTCAGCTGTGTCGTTCACTGGAACTCCTCCTCCTCTTCCTGCGCCATGAATTGCTTCTGTAGAGACAGTAAACTTCACTTCCAGTTGGATTCCTGAGGTATGAACAAGTCACCTGGACAGGACTGGTCTTTGAGCCGTCCATTCACCCTTTGAGCCTCAAGTTTTGCCTCGCTCGCCGCTAGCTCATGCCGCTCCTGCTCCCGGATGTGATGTCTCAAAGTTAAGGCCCCTCACCGACTAATCGCTGAGCGGCGCTGCCCGATCACAGGCCTTCAAACAAACAGTAGTAATTGCCCGATCTGTATAGCTGCAGCTCGCAGCTGCAGGGATTTTGTCAGGCTTGCATCTACGACTGTACAATGTATCTATCGATGCATGTTCGGAAGCTGCTCCCTTGCAGCTACTTGAACGCTGTAGCCCGTGTTTAGTTCCCACCCGAAATATTTTCATCCATCACATCAAATGAGAATCTTTGATGCATAGAGTATTAAATGTAAACGAAAAAGGTGAAAAGTTATATGGATAGACTGTAAATCGTGAGACGAATCTAATGAGTCTACTTAATACATGATTTGCAACAGTAGTGCTACAGTAATCATCCGCTAATTATGGATTAATAACCCTCTAATTACCATCGTTAGATTCGTCTCGAGATTTCCAACCTATCCATATAACTTTCCATCTTTTTTTGTCGACATTTACTAATTCTAAATTGATAAAATCAAAACCCGAAATCTTTTCACGAAATATTTTCATCAACTAAACACGACTAAACACGGGCGTAGTAGTGTTTGACACTGGATTGCCATGTCTGAATCTCGAACCTGTGAAGAGTGTTACTTCCGGCAATTGGCAGGCATGAGCTTATTAGAACCATCAACAAAATCATTGCGGTAAACAAGCAGCAAAAGCCATGAGCACTCGACAGTTTTTTTGTGTAGCAAGACAACAGTGTCTACAGTAGCAGAGGGGAACAGGCTGTGGCGTGCCCATCACTGTTGATTGGCTTCGGACATCGGAGCATGCCACTCGTGGCCCCAGACGAAGCTTCTTCCAACAGTAACAACCATGGGTTTCTTAGGCAAACCATAGATGATCAGCACAGGAAGCTTCTTCCTGCACTGCACCAACCTCGTGGTGGACACATATGTTGACTCGAGTACCACGGTACTGAAGACATGGATGCAAGTTGGGCACGCCGTACCGTACGCATTGCGTGTGGTATCAGGTGGTTCAGATAGGGCTACAATCGGTGTTGAACACTGTTCGCGGGTATTCGTGTGCCGAAGACCTTATCTCAGAACACATAAATGGTTCTGCTGGTTGTCTGATCTCAGAAGGAGTGAGTTTTTTTCTTGAAGCCATGTAAGCTGGATCGTTCAGTCAGTTCTTGCATTTCTTACACACTGGTTAGTAGGTTCATCTGATTTGCAAATAAAACCTTCTTGGGTCACTTGGACATGAGAACAGTCTCTCCGGTCTCCGTCGCATCAGCCGGATGCTACGGATTCATTCAACGGCTGTTCTCATGACGTGAACCGGCGGTGGTTGTTTCCAATCATGCCCTATTGTTTGTTATGCATGCCATGCAGATGGGGCCATTCACTGCACACTGGGACAAATGGCGGGAGTACTGGTACAGCATCTATGAACCATTTAAGGGGTATCCCATGTTCTTGTGGATGGAGCAAGAAGACGACCTCGGATGATCTATCTGGTGATCTTCTTGTCCTTCGGCCCCCGGAAATGTGGGTGTCATTGTGCCACTATCTGAGCCAACTGAGCTCAAGTTTGATTTCAGTTAGCCGAATTGTCTACCGAATCGGGCTGCTAGATCTCAGAAGAATACGATTGTTCACCTAGGAGTAATAGTTTGTGAGGCTGACGGATAAATCTGTCATTAAAACTGTCAGTGTTTCATTAATACAGATTGGAGTTACATACGTACAGGCATGAAGCCTACTTTTTTTTTCAGGAAAATAAAATTGTATTGCCCATGAACATATTCCGTTGCTCATAAAACGTAGCTATGGTAGACAACACACGAGTTTAGTTTAGCCTGTAGCCCTGTAACCCTGTTCCACTTTGGAGAGAGAAGAGAACCTACAATTATCTCAAACTTCTCGGAACTGAATTCTTTCGGGGCGTGTTTAGATGGGAGGGTGAAAAGTTTTCGAGATGTCACATCAAATAAAATTTATCATTTAGGAGTAGTAAATGTAAACTATTGGTAAAACTAATTACAGATCTAGCCAGCAAATCGCGAGACAAATCTAATGACGGGTAATTAGAGGGTAATTAATAACAATTAGCGGACGATTACTCTAGCATTACTGTTGCAAATCTTGGATTAAGTAGGCTCGTTAGATTCGTCTCGCGACATACACTCCATCCATGTAATGATTTTTTTTCGTCTACATTTAGCGCTTCATGCATATAAGATTCTCTTTTGAAAATTTTTTCGCATGGAAACTAAACACGGCCAAGTGATCTGCACACACGAACGCATCTCGTTGCTGGGAATGGAATCTCCAGACTACAATATTGTCACAGATCCTCTCTTCTACTACTAGCAGTAGAGATGTCGAAGGCTCAAAGCAGCAGTAGCATTTGCTCAGAGTTTTAAACGTGCTAGGCTTTTTGTCTGCAACCGGTGTCGCCGTTGTCCCCTAGCTAGTTCTGCAGACTACGACTGCGAGGCTCAAGGAGATCCATAGGTGTAACAAGCTTTCAAGAGCAAGCACCAAAAATACGCAAGCTGCTCCAAAAGCTAAGGAGAAAGTACTAGAAATTTACAGCTGTATCAGTAGTTCAGCACTGAACACTGGTTGATCCTAAAATTTCAGAAACAAAGGAGAAAAGGGGAGAACTTTGATTAGAGTATCAAACTGTTTTCAGTTTCTTGAATGGAAAATTATACTGCATTGATTCGTCCAGTGACTGAGGAAGCAAATTTCCCCTATAAGTATTTTTGCACTTATTTTTTTTATCTTTTACTTTATCACAACAAAACCCTGCACTGAAGTGGTCATATACTCATATACTACTGATGTACTCCGTACCGTGTACAGTTCCTCCCCTGCAATACAGAGCAAGGTGGAAAGCTACGCATTCAAGAAACAACAGGCAAAGACCCGGAATTAGTTGCTTGTCTAGTGTCTGAATTGATTATTTCAGCACATCGGCCTTGGATGCTCAACCAGCTTTAATTCTTCAAAACGACTGATGAAAACGATATACTTCACGTCTTCACCACCAGGTACCATGTGAACAGTAGAGTCGCTGCTCACTGTTGCCTCCTGCATAGGAGTGCAAGGCCAAGGCAACGACACAGCACCAGCAAATATTTGACAGTGTGGAGATGATTTTTTTTAAAACCTTGAATCCTACAGTAGTACTGTATGTAGCAAGTAACAGACTTTAAAAAAAAATGAAGCAGCATGCACCAGAGTTGATTTCCAGTTTAGCACTACACACCAATACCATATCAGTTACAGTTACTGTTTACCCCTTTTTTAACATCCAGTTACTGTTTACCTGGTAGAGCATCTGACAGTGCACAGGTGTTAGGCTCAATAGTGCTACAGCATCATCATCGAGGTGAAGAGAAGAACAGCATTGTGGTTTCACAGGATTGGGAAATATTTGCATATCTAATTTAGGACCATTAACAGGAATCCATCTAATTACGAGTTACAATCACCACTCCTTGCACCATTCACCATGCAAGAGCGCAGCGTTGCATTTTGCAGCACGATCTCTGTCTCCCTGCTACTACACCTTGACGTCGGAGAGCGTGAGCCAGATGTGCTCGAACACCTCGACGATGAGGTCGTGGTACTCGGCGGCGTTGAGCGCCAGGTAGCACGCCAGGAGGTCCTCCAGGTCGGCGGCGCTCCGGATGCCGTTCTCCGCGATCATCTCCTCCATCGACTCCCGGAAGTCCCGCCTCGGGTCCCGCGACGACTTCACCACCGCGAAGCTCTCCGCCAGCGGGGGCGCCGCCGGCTTTGTCCGCCCCGGAGAGCGCGCCGCCGTCATCGCCGCCGGCGGCTTGGTTCGCGCCGGCGAGAGCGGCGCAGTTATCGCCGGCGGCGGCTTGCACTTCCTGGGCGACGCCAAGCGCGGGGTGTTGGCGCGCGTCTTGAGGCGGCGCGCCGACGACACGGATCGCCGCGGCTTGAGCTTGCTCTGTTCCGGAGCAGGAAGAGGTGCTCGCCGGGTCGCGTGTTTCAGCACGTCGATGTGCTTGTCCTCCGCGTCCGGCTCGCAGCCGCCGCCGTCGGGCTGCTCCCTCCTCGCCGCCCTGGTGGTCATGATCGGCGGGAGCGTCTTCGTCTCCGGCCTCCTCTTGCTCCTCAGGTCGATGATGATCTCCGTGGCGGAGGTGAACACCTTGCCGTCGAGCTTGTCGCCGCGGGGACGGGCGGCGACCGCCGGTTTCTTCATGTCCTCGTCGCCGCCGCCGTCGGAATCATCGCTGCTGTAGCCACCGCCGACGAACATGTCCCGGCGGCAGGGCGGGGTGTCGGGCGCCTCGACGACAAGGAGCTCGGACCGGCGGCCGCGCCCGCACCGGCACCCGCCCGCGGAGGCCGGCGACGACGACGCGACGCCGCTGCTGGTGCTGCTGGTGACCGAGGAGGACGGCGGCGCCGCGGCCAGCTTGAGGGAGCGCCTCCGGTGGTGGTGGCGCCGCCGTGACGACCGGCGCGGCGGCGACAGCTGCAGCGGCGGGAAGCGCGTGTCGGAGGCCTTTGGGTGGTGGAGCGGCGAAGGCGAGCCCAGGAGGATGTCCCCCGCGCGCGGCGTGTAGTAGTGGGACGCCCTGTGCGGGAGCCACGCGCCCTGCCTCGGCGTGCTCGGGAGCGGCCGTGACGCCGCCGCGACGCGCGGGCTGGGCGCCGCCGCTGCGCCTCCCCGGGCGCGCATGTCGCGGAGCTTGAAGAACCACGCGTTGGGGATCATGTCCGAGAGCCGGAACTTGTGCCGCCCCATGGCCTGGTTGCGCCGGCCAGCCGGCCTCTGCTCTGTAGAGCCTTTGATTGCAGAATGCAGGAGCAATGCTGGATGACAGCAAGAGTGGCTGCCTGACTCCTGCCGCGTGCGCGGTGCTGCTTTCCCTTTGGTGGCTTGCTGTTCGGCTTAGCTTGCTCTGTACAAACAAGGAGCAGAGGCGCAGGGAAGAAGATGAGGGCGGGGCGGAGGCGAGCAGAGTAGGAGCCGCAGCGCAGGAAATGGCGCGCAGTAGAGTGGGGTGAGGCGGGCGGGAGAGGAGTCGTCGAGAGGAGGGGACGCGAGGCGCCTTTTGTCCTCGCGCTCGCGCGTCGCCTCCGTCTCTGCGGCGTGGGCCCCCACACCCGGATACGGCCGACGCGGGAAAGCCACCGCCAGGGGCTCACTCAGACCCCGCGGGTCGTCTCATCTCATCTCATCAGATGGGGGGGCTCCGGCTCGAGGCCTCGTGCACAGCCTACAACTGCTCGTGCTCAGGCTGCCACGCCGTGCAACGCACGCACGAACGAATCATCTCTTTGGCTTCGAGCGAGCTACGGGAGATGAGTCACATTGTACCGTGCCACTGTTACGGATCGTATTGCCGATCGTTTTTTTTAAAAAAAATAAAATCTGAAGAGAAGGACTGAACGAGCTCATGCTGCCCTGCACTGTGTGTGACTGTCCTCTGGCGATCGATCTGCCGATGTGAAAGCCCTGATCGATATTAAAAATTTCTCAGGGATAGGGGGATGGGGGTGCGCAGAGTGTTGGTCGGAGCCTCAGAGGGAGATGGGCCTGGGCACGTAGGATAGATAGATCCTAGATTCCTAGATACTCCGTGGATAGGAATGGATGCCTTCTTCCTCGGTTGCTCTTCACTCCCCCATCGCACCTTCACAATTATCCGCGTCAACAGCGTTCTTGTCCGTGAGTGAAACAGTAGTCGACCGGCACTCGTGCGGTGGGTGAGCAGTGATCGATAGATATCGATCAGTCTGTGGAGAGCGCCTAGCAAGGAGAGATCGGGACGCGCGCGGAAATGGGCACGTTGATCCGGATGAAATGGGGGGAGCACATGCTGAAGGGTAGGCGTTGAGCAATGAAGAAGCGGTCTGAATGTCTGATGTGAGGAGCATCCAGGTGATGGTTCACGTTGATAATCGAGAAATAATCCTGTCCTGCGCGGCTTTTGGGGGCACTGGTCAAAACTTGCTGTGCAATGCAATCTCTGTCCCTTGGCTTGTCACGTAAGAAACGCACGGCCTCCTGACGTGCTCCCGAGCGTTCTTGCATGCTGGGCCATCGGCAGAACAGGAGACCATGCTGTAAAAGTGAGCTGGGCGTGTGTCTTACGGCGCAAGAGTGGCTGAGATTTCTCGTGTCAGCAGCAGACGACGTATGTGTTCACTTGGCTTATCAGCATGTCCTAACATATTTTTTTTTCATAAAATATTATTGAATGCGTCTAGAATCAACCAAAATAGACGGACTTTTCAGCCGAGCTCGAACAGAGCAGTGCTGAAATGAATATCAATCAAAATAATATGTCCAAGAGAGTTAGAGACAAAACAGATTTTTCTAAGAGAGAGGTATAGGAGCTGTACGATCCATCGCGACGAGTTTGCAATCATGCTATCCAAATCTCCGACCTGCGATCCTGCAATATGGAATATTGTTCCTCTGGAAAATGCTATCCGCATTCCGCAGAAAATAAATAATTTATAGTTTTATACTCGTCTCGACCCGCGTTTTCCCCGCCGTCGCAACTCGCAACGCACGGGGGCAGTGGGCAGCGACGCCGACGCCTCAACCTCACGCTCAACCTCGCGCGCGGCCGGGCGGGTCGCCTAGGAAGCCCACGACGGGATCGGCCGTCGTCGCCGCCGGGGCGCCGGCAGCACGTAGGCGTCCCGGCGGCCCAAGGGATTATTTTACCCGGGCCTGTCGGGCGTTGCGGTGCGCGGCCGCGGCAGCATCGCGCACCTACTAGGAGTAGGAGGCTACCACCACTGTCGTCCGCTGCTAATGTAACCCCGGCCGATGGATTTGTTAATCGAGCAGAGACCCGGCAGGGCAGAGATCCTTGGTTCCCCTTGCCCCGCCGCGTTACGCGACGGGGAGGGCGCCCATTAGTTTAATTTAAGCTCCCCCGCGCCATCTTTTCCGCTTCCGGGGCTCCTAATCACGACGCGCGGTGTCGCGAGCTCAAGATTCGGCGTGCCCGGGCGGGGACCTCCGTCCGTTGACAACGGGTGCATCCACGTCTGCTCGTTGGCGTCGTCCAGGCGTGATGAGTGACACCAAATGGGTGCGCCGCAGACTAGACGAGCCCCGGGCGTCGTCGCTGAGATTAAGGGCGCCCTGTCCCGTCACGAGATTAGCGTGTCCTGCGTGCTCGATTAGTGAGCGACCAATTAAGTACGTGGACGCCTGGAGAGCAGGTGGTTGTGGGAGGACAGTGCCGGCGTTGGAGTATAGCGTACGTCCGGCCGCCGTAGCCGCGTCGTTGGTCCCGGCTGCTGACACGACCGGATACCTGCTGCTGCGAGACATACGCATCGGAATACCTTCGGCGTGACGGAGAAAGGGGCGTATACCAGTGGTCTCTTCAGACGAGCCTGTATACTGGTCCTGGGGTCATTTCCCCGGGTGGTGTGTACTTGTATGCAAATTGCAATGAAATACGAAAGATAACAGCCTCGAAATCGGGGTCATACATGATCGATGCGCCAGTCTCAGTGGGGGTTTCATCGATACACTTATCTAGAGTGACACATCATCTAAGAGAAGTTTGAAACTATGATGAAACACCCTCCCTCAATGCAAAGTTTCATCTCGTGTTGTTCCCAAGACAACATGCAAGACACAAGCTGTCTAGAGTACCGTGTAGAGAGAGTTTCATGAGGATGAAACTTATTTCACATCTCTCTTCATTAATACACTGCCACATCATCAAAAATACTGACATGGCAGTCTATTTAATGCTGATAAAACTCCCACTCGGACCGGCTTATCACTTCATCATCATTTAGGCTAGTCTCAATTGGAGGTTTTATTTTTGTGTTTCCAAAAATGCCATATAAACAACAATGCATTTAATTGATGGATGAAATAGTTTTCACAATGCATTGTTTCATGCTGGTGTTTCATAAGACCAGTCTCAGTGGGGGTTTCATCGACACACTTACATAGAGTGACACATTATCTAAGAGAAGTTTGAAAGTATGATGAAACACCCTCCCTCAATGCAAAGTTTCATCTCGTGTTGTTCCCAAGACAACATGCAAGACACAAGCTGTCTAGAGTACCGTGTAGAGAGAGTTTCATGATGATGAAACTCATTTCACATCTCTCTTCATTAATACACTGTCACATCATAAAAATGCTGACATGGCAGTCTATTTAATGCTGATAAAACTCCTACTGAGACTGGCCTAAGCAACACATGCAAAACAAATTAGTTGGAAACCGTGCATACATGATTTCATCTCTTTCCTCATTAATTTGTTGCCACATCATCAAAACTGATAATGTGACACCCTATTTAATGTGTATGAAACCTCATGAAACTCACTGCCCACTAACTATAAACACGATGCATCGTGGAGGTCCATGTCGATGTGATGATTGGACCAACACCTGATGGGGCTAGTATGATACCACACCTATAGTCACGTACACTCGTAGTGCCCAAATGTACTGGTAGTACCGCTAGTAAATTTATTGTTTTATTACACGTATTGACGTATACGTACTAGCGTACGCCACGATAGGTCCTGTTGGAGTAGGCTTTGACCTGACATGACAACACACGTGCGAGGCCCATAAAGCCGCGCGGGGGCACAACTTGGCGACGCGCCGACGGCCCGACGCCGTAGCGACGGACGCGACGAGCGAGAGGAACGCGCAGTCACCGGGCCAGGGCTAGCTATTCGATGACAGGGACGCCGCAGCAGCGAAACCTCCTCAATGTCCAATCTTGAGCTAATTTTTTCTCTTCTTGGAGGCCAGCTCACGACCCATGCCGGTGGTGGTGGTCCATTATCGTGCACAATTCCAGGGCTCCATGGTAAGGTAGTTTAGTCCCTAACAAACAACAGATGCACCAGACCCCATGCCCGGGCTAGCTAACCCCTTAAACAATTTGACAATGCAAGCAGCGTCTGCGTTTCTAAACGGTGTCACTTTGCACGAGCAGTGAAGCAGACGGTCAGCCTCTTTAAATTCTCGCGATCATGATGGAAAGCGATCGGGAGCGACCGTTCGCGCTGTGTGGCTTTGATTTGATCCCAGACGGCCGGCGGCCGCGGCGCCACATGAAAGGTGCTTGACATGGCATGGCGCCATGATTTTGTTTCGGGCATACTGATGCGGCTGATCCTACGATCTGATGGGGAATCAAGAGGCGACAGTGCTACGAGGCAGGCCATCATGGAGATCGCGGCATTTTCGGATTGCGGCACCTGGAGGTCCACATGACTGTTGCCTTGTTCTATCGATCGATCCATCCATCCAACTGGTTGCTTGGTTCAGCTCATAGCGTTGTTATTTTGCAAGCAGTATAATGTCTTCCAAGTGATCCCTGTTATAGTACTAGTACCTACCTTCAGGCCTCAATTGCCTAATCTGAAACTGTAATCGCAAGGATTTGCTGCCCAAATAATCTGAAAGGACTGCAGTAATGTTTGGTTTGATCTGGAAGGTCAAGCAAGGCTCGCAGTGTCCAGCAGCATACAGGCATTATGCACGAGCAACTGGAGATCCTAGGATTAGAATAACATCTAGTAGCATACTAGGTCTTGATAGAACTTGCTTTCTACAAATGAAGTCATCCCAGCCTAAGTTAAAGTCATCCCTGCTCGGGGCTCTATGCCAGAGTTATACCTTGTACTTATCAGGAAACAAGTCAAGCAAAGAAGTTAAACAATCACGTCTATCATCCTATGATTGCTGTCCTGATGAAATGAATTGATGACTGCACGTGGTTACTTTCAAGCTAATGCAAGGTCCTGGGCAAAGCTCAGCTGGGAACAGTATCTTCATGTCACTGGAAGGTCCTTATTGTGTGAACACTGAGCAGGGAGACCGATTTCTCATGTGCCCACCAGGTTTTTTTTTTTTTGGTAACTGTCCACCAGAAAATCAATAGGGCCAACTAAACCTAATTGCTGAATTAGCAGAATTTCCTGAGATTTGTTAGTTCTGCGGGTGACATTTCCACAACTGTTTTTTTTTCCTTCTTCTAAAGAAGCAAAGAGTTTCTGTGCTCCACAAACATCCCTTCAAGTACACATCAGCTAAACCAGCCACCGCAAGCCATCTCCTTCCTGGGCCACACAGCGGTGCAGGCAGCATCGTACCAACGCCTTCTTGTCTGAAGCCTGAACGCACCCACGTCGTTCTGGGCCAGATTCCCCCTCTCGTTTCACCAGGCTTTCCTTGCACCACGTAGCCCGGTAACCTCCACAAAACAGCCGCGCTGCCGCTTCCTGTCCGGGCCCCAAAAGCTTCTGCGTATATAGTGGCCAGGACCATTTGTCAGGTCTGTACTTGTGCAAAAACCAGTTGCAACTCAACTCCTGAAGCAATGGCCATGAGGGCTCTTCCGCTGACACCATCAAAGAGCTCCGCGTTTGGAGCTCACCAGACCATGCCGTCCTTCAGGACGAGCGGTGGTAACCCCAGATCAATTAGAGCTTATGCAAAGGGAGATGAGGAAGACAACAAGCAATCCCTGTTTGGGAGCATCACCGAGGCGCTGGACTTCTCGCAGGTCCGGTCGGAGAAGGATGCCGAGCTGCTGTATGAGGCCAGGGAGAGGACCAAAAGTGGAGGGAGGATGTCAAGGGAGCAGGTATGGAATCACTGATGTAGACCAACTGCGGATCAAAAATATTACTATCTGTAATCTGATTTTTTCTGTATGCTGATTAACTTCTGCTTCAATTTGCAATTAAGTACGGAGCACTTAGAAGGAAGATTGGTGGCACCTACAAGGATTTCTTCAAGTCATATGTCGAAGGTACTGAATTTATACCTTTATCATGATAATAACGAAATGGCAAATGGGAGATCATGAGTACTGTCTGCTTATATTCACATAAACTGATAAACACTCAGCACTGAATATATTATAAGCTGTATAGTGTGATACGGTGATATATATGTCAAAACTACATATACTTTTCTGAACAAGAGAATGAATATCAAATTACTTAATAGTGAATGCTGACCAATTAAATTGGTTTCACATACAGTCGACGGTGAATACGTTGAGGATGGCTGGGTCGATAAGACCTGCAAGATCTGCAAGAAGGACACAAGGGGGGAGCCAAGGCAGGTTGACAAATTAGGGAGATATGCGCATGTGGCATGCTTGGAGAACCCAAAACCAGCAAATTTCTTCACCAAACTTTTTGCCAGATGAAATTCTATTGTACCATCAGAAGCGATTGTTTTACTCATGGTTTGATATATAGAAAATTGCTGTGGCCTCAAAGGGCCAGGATTATGCTATATGTTCAATTTTCCGTATGAACAAAGGCATGACTCAGAAAGACCAGAACACTGAACAGTTTTCATATAGGAGCATAAGACTTTACAACAAGTTAGTGCTCTTGAGTTATATATATTGGCTAATGTTCCTCGTCGTAATACAGGAGGAGCTTCCAACAATAAGCTTATTTGATAGGACTACTATAAAGCTATAGCTTTCCGCTTACCTAATGGTTTAGTTACATGCTGTATTTAGAAGTCCCGTGCATCGAGCATGGACAGATAGACCTTGCACCTGATGACAGTGCATCCAATCTTAAAGCCAGGCATTACTGTAAACCCAACACTGATCTTTGCTTCCGTTGTAATCAACCTAGCTGGTACACTTTCCATGTGCTTCTTTTGAAATTGAATACCGGTCTTTACAAAGAACATTTCAGCTCTTGGTTTCAAGTAGCGAGTGATTGTAAGCAATGCCCAAACATATCTTGCCATTCTTGCAAATGTCTGGTAAAATTGTGTCCTTGGATGACCGCCCCTCTCAACAAATGCTCTGTGATCCAAATTTCCAAAGAAGGAATCCTCCATAGTGCCGGGTACAGCCACCAGATACTTTTCTCGGCAAAATCTTCCAAAAGCAGAATTTGGGGCCTCCATAAGAGCATCAAATGGATCCTCAAAACTCATAATGTGATCATAAAAGTCCATGGAAAAGTACTCCTCTTTGGTCCCCATAAGCATTGCGCGAGCAAAGTATGCCTCAACACCGTACTTCTTATGAGACTTTTTCGCATACACAGCAGATTTGCCAATTGGAAATTTAGAGATGCCAAGGTCCCATCCTGAAACTTTCATCCAACCGACAACTAGTTTTGTAAAATCATGAATATGCTTCGATGAACTCTCAAACAATTTTATGAACATATCTACTGATTCCCCCTTGGCAATGTCAAATTTTCTCTCTATGTGCATTGCTCTCTGATCAATCTTCTCCTTCAGTTCTATATTACTCCTTTCCAGCTCTTCCAACTCCGCTCGCAACAGAACAAGTTCAGAATCTTTCTTGCAGATGTCAGCCTGCAAATCCACAGCAAGCTTCTGATGCTCATGAATTCTTGCGCCCACATGAGACTGGTACATTGGATTGCTCCACTTGTTTGCACTGACATACAGATCTTTAAGCCGAGAGGTATCTTCAAGCTCCGACACATAGTTCTCACCAGCTGCCGCAATCTTTTCAGGATCATATGGCACATGTGCTTGCTGAACCTTGACATAAGCCAGCTTCAGAACAGAGATTGCATCAAGAAGCTTCTCGACAACCGCTTCCTCACAGCGGGAAGTGGAGCTTCCAGAGCAACTCTCATGATCAGAAACTTGATGTGGATGCACTTTCAGGTGCGCGCCGTCTTCACTGCTCCCCTCGGTGCTGTTGGCCTTGGGCTTCCCGCCGACGTTCTCCGCGACGCCGACGGAATGCACCTTGCAGATGTCCGTGATTCGCAGAAGCAGGTTGGAAGGCGTCCTCCTCATCTTCCCCTTTGCCGGCTCCATCTGCAGGATTCCTCGGTGCAGGACGAGACCGAGTGTTCGAGCGCTTCAGTCTGCGTAAGACAACTAGTCAAAGGTGCATAGATTCCAAGAATAAATCTTGACATGTTTATTTCGATCAAATCAATGCCAAGAACACTATACATGGATATAAGATTCGCGCCTACCCAACTGCTATCCATAAGAAAAAAACAAACACAAACAGCAATCCGCTAATAGAACAGGCCAATCTGCCCTGATTCCTCTAATGAGTGGTACCTTTTATCTGGCGGGTCCTGAAACACCAGGAACTGCCATTCTTGCACATCATGGCGGATCCAGGAATCGGAAAGCCTGCCAAGAATAGGCCCCAGCGAAGCGAGAGAGGGGGTGATATGAGATCGCGCAGAATCTTCGAGGATCCAAGTCTGCAACTGGAAGTGATGGGGCTCACTTATTAGTAGAGGCCTAGAGGGTTTTGGGTGGGGGGAAGGGGAGGCAACGACCTCGTGGGCTCCAATGGATTCGAACAAAGAAAGGGGAGTGGGCGCCAGGTGCGGTGCGTTTCTTTTGTAATCCCAAGAGGCCAAGGGATGCTGCCGACCGAAGGAAGCGGGGGATTCGGAAACCCTAGCAGCCACGCTGATCTTGGCATTGGCGGGCGAGTGGTGCCGTACTCGTCGCCTCTGACCAGGCACTCTGCTCCATCCTCCAGTATAAAGGCAGTAACCGACTGATCTCTCTTTATTTTAGGCTCTGTAACTGCAGATCTGACTTCTCAGCTTCTATTCCAGATCTTTACCATGGGGATAGAAGGGGAATATTCAGACCATCAAAGTTCAGAGGACGTGGTCACGTTGCAACAATTAAGAAAGGGTTTATGACCGGTGAAAAAACTGATTTTGAGCCGGCTCTGGCGTTAGAATAAGTTGAGTCTTCAGTACGTTCTCCAAAAATAATGGTAGGCATTCAATGGCATTTGCTCTGCCCACCCAAACAAAACAATGCTGGTCGTGGTTGTGGGGGCAATGAATAAACAAGCTCACGATCTAAACTGGGAGAAGATACACCGACGTGCATTTCGCAATGGACAACCCAAACTGTCGCCTTAGGCAACACGAAAGCAGCTCAAAGTTGCCCCTTTCTTTCCAAATTTACAACTCAAAGCGAAAGGACTTCGAACTTTAAAGCACAAAGGCCGCCCTCTCGCGGTGCTTCGCAAATCGCCAAATCATTTGATTTGGGGAGATGCCAAGCAATGGCATCCACGCAACGCCCACCTGTAAATCTTTGCAAAGCTCGTGATTTATTCTTGTTAACAAACGCTCGTGGTTAACACGGCACATTGATTAGATTGCCACTAGCACTTAGCCATTAGGCCCATGCTCTGCCTGTCATGGGCTCCCTATTGAATACTCCTGATCTCGACGAGCCTCGCCTCGCCTCGGTAGGCAAAAGCTGCGGGATCAGAAGTTTCGCTTGAGATGAAACTTGAAAGCATTTGTAATTCCTTTTTTTTCCCTTTTGGGGTGAAGATCCGACTTATTTCGCCTCGGTAGCAATTGAATGCCTCTTTGAAAGGCAACCGCAGATGTGTGATCTGTGGGGTGCCAGAAACTACAGACCATGTTCTCTTTACACGTGTCTTGGCAAAATTCATTTGGATTTGTTTCAAAGAGGCATTAAGTTGGGAAAGGGTGCCTCTGGGGGTTCAAGACTTCATAGAGAACTGGGTGGGTCAGAGTACAAAGAATCATGTCATATTATTTGTTTTGCAGTTGTTTTATGGGGGTTGTGGATTACTCGTAACAAATATGCTATTGAGGGGGGTATTTCCTATGAAACCTATTGACATCATGTTCAAAATATATGCACTCGTGCAGAAATGGAAGGTTTTGCTTAAAGAAGGTGACAGATTGCTATTGGAGACGGTGGCGGAGAAGACAAGACTATGGACGGCTGACTTCATGGGCAAGAACAAGAATCGTCCCCCAAGTAGAAGAATTCATGTAGTTTCAGCTTTTTCTCTAGTTTTGGGCGCCAGTCGTCTGTTAGGTGTTGGTCTTTTTAGTGCTTTTGATCTTCAGCTGGTAATCCCAGTCTGTATTGTACTCAATTACTCTATAAGCTTTCTATAAAAGCCGGGTGAAGCCTTTTTCAAAAAAAAAAAAAAAAGATCCGACTTCTTTTTTTAAAAAAAAACTTATCCGAGCCTAGTACGTTGTTTCCTGAACGAAGATGTACTGTACTGTACATGGAGTACATTTAGGATTAGAAATCGTGTTGTAATAATAAACCGAGTCTAAGCTGCAACCTGCTTCCCAATTGGCCTCGTCTATAAGCGCACGCACCCCCTGCCACGACGGCGCTAGACCATCAATGGCTGGTTGGCTGCTGTATCTCATCGGCGTCATCGCGGCCGTCGCGGTGCTCTGCGCCGCCATCTGGGCCGTGTGCCGCTGTTGTTGTTGCCGGGACGGCGTGAAGGGCAGCGGCGGCGGCGTCTCGTACGCGGCGGGCAATAGGCACGAAGGGCTCCTGAACAAGAACAAGGACGCCGTCGCCGTCGCCGTGCCCCAGCCGGGGGGAGGTGGCGGCTTCCAGCAGCAGGGGCCGCCGGAGCAGGGTGACGGCGAGGGCGAGGCGGAGGTGTGCGCGATCTGCAAGGCGCGGCTGGCGGAGGGGGGGTGGGGCGGGTGCCGGCGGCTGCGTCCGTGCGGGCACGCCTACCACGCGGTCTGCATCGGGCTGTGGCTCCAGCGCAGGTGGGTCTGCCCCGTGTGCCGGGCCAGCGTCGCCGTGTCGCCCACCGAGATCATGGACGCCATGGTCTGACCGGACCCGGACGGTGCGGTGCACGGGGGTGTTTCCAACATGTTCGTGCGTGCGTGCGGGATGCACAGGCCGGCACGTGTACAGGTGTAACCGTGTAAGGTGTTCTCTCTCTCTCTTACATACAAAACCTTATTGGCATGTAGTATAGAAATTGTTTTTTTTTTCGCCCGGACGTGCGACGGGATTTCATCGTGACGATGTTTCAGTTCAGTGCGGGCGAATTCGTGTTGAAACGACTAACAGAGTCAAAAGTTCACGAGGAAAAACTTGTATTTTCCTGCCCTGCTAAAAGCCCAACGGGCTAAATCGTAATCACTCTTGGTCCCTGATGCATACAAACTGTCCAGTTTCTGGGCTTACTTGAACTGAAATACGTAATTTTGTGGGCTGCCCAGGTTTATATTCTGCCCCCGCGCACCAATCCCAAGGCCCTTCTGCGGCTCTGTCTCATCGGCACGCTGTCTTTTCTTCCGCATCTGAAATTTGGAAAAGGGATCATACGGCTTTACCTGTTTTTTTTTCCCTAAAAAAAAAGAGGCATACACATCTTGACGAGGAATTCACTTTTGAACGAGGAATTCAACTTGGCCGTGCTCTGAGAAAACAATGATGCTAACGTGACCGCAGCTAAACAGACAATCTAGCCTGAGTAAATCTCATCGATTTTGTCAGCGACGCTTAATAATATATATCATCAAGTAGGAACGCCAGATGACTGCCTCGAGATATAGCCATTAAATTATTTGGAACACTATCACTGCTTTGATATTACACAATCCGCAGCTCAACTGGCTATTGTTGAGCGACATTTCGTTTGCTATCTATTTTATATCAAATCTAATTTATTTGCTATCGCCCAAGTGATGCATGTGGATGGTTGACATATCAGGGTTTTATTTTTCCCCTTGAGGGAGACATGTTAGTTTTAATAGTACAACTGTTGGTTGTTTATTGGACGTCAATCCTGCATGATACAAGCAATTGTTCAGAAACGCAGAAAATGACTACTTCCTTTCCTTCAGAAAACAAATGCAAGAAAAACCAGATGGCATGCACAAGCCCACAAAAATCAACCTCCCCGGCCCCTCATGATGCATTATGAATGCTGAGCGTCCATGAGGCCAAACTCAATTTCACTGTTAGCATCTAAGAATATTATGTGCAGTAGCATTCCACAGACTGCGCATCATCAGTCATCTGCAACTGCAGAATACAACTGTTTTTTTTTTTTGACAAGGACACAATACAACTGTTGGTTGTCTATTGAACGTCAAACCTGCATGATATAAGCAGCTCAGAAACCAGAAAATGACCATTCTTTTTTCAGAAACCAAAGGTCAGCCAGTTGGACAAGTAGAGATGCAAGTTTGGCTTCGGTGGATCATTGCATCAATGAACGAACTGATCAGGATTTTAATTCAAGAAAAGTTAGATAAAAACAAACTAGCTAGCTGCCCGACCACTATCTGTTGTTGTCACCAGCCAAAATGATCGACCACCCTGGCGCCTGGTGATGTATTGATCTGAATAACATGCCAGTGACCTTGAAGTCATACCCTATTTTACTGTTCATCGTCTTAGGATATGCAGTAGCATTCCACAACATGCACATCATCTGAGACTGCAGTAGCAGACGCACTTTTTTCCTGAATGGAGCCAGAAGCTCGTATTGATCATTTGATCTCTTTGGGGGATAAGACGGCGACGTTCACTGCGTCTTCAGTGAAAGGGATGCAAGTTGACAAAGCCGAGATTTATTGGCAATTAACAAGCAACATGTAGACCACTACGGGACTGAAAGCTACGGAGTACTTAACATACTGTCCGGATAATCACATAATCCAGCACAAGTTGATAGATCGATAAGGCTTTGCGCTGGGCGCGGGACCGATCGAGCACAGGTGGTAAAAGGAGAATATCTACGACGGCTGCCGATCTGGCTCCGCACGCCGGAATCGCATCCGAGGTTCGGCGCCCCCTTTCGATCTGTCTTCACAGTCACACAGGTCACGCTTGTTCTCCGAACTTCTCTGATGTGTGCGAGCCATTTTCTCCGATGTGATGTCCTGAATGTCAGTGTCGGTCACTCATCCATGGACACCTATTCCGGTTATCTCCAACTGCAAAACAGTTTCAGGCACGTAACCGACCGGTTAGGAGCTCATCTGGAAGACTGGAACTGGAATTTGTCCTCCCTGCGATCTGCTACGCGTCGTCCTCTGAGTACCAGGCTCGATCGCAAGGGCGTAACCGGCAAGCTCTGCCTTTTGAAATCATGGGCGCCTTCTTGAATCAAACACCACAAACTCCCAATGGTCCACGTTGCGACGCTATCAGCAACAAGGAACAGCAGCAGACCACATCGTGCGTGGCTCCATGCTCGGGCAATGCTGTGTTCCTCACGCCGGTCAGGCCCCTGGCTGGGAGCCGCTTGCGTTTGGCGAGTTCCATGCCTTGCACCGTTGCACGTGTCCAGCAAGCTTCCGGACGATGGCGTGGCCGCGGATCAGCGGCACGATCGTTCCGACAGACGGCACCGGGATCGCCATCGGAGGAACACGAAAGCGACTGAAATGTGCAGGCAGCGAACGAGATGGAGCCGAATTTCAACGGGGCATTAACTCTTGGGGATTTGGGATTGCCATTTCTGTGGACGCACAAGGGTTTGAGTGGCCGCAGCCCGCGCCGCGCAGCGCCAGGCCACGCCGCCTCCCACTTTGCGGCTGCAAGACCAGCCGTGTTCTTCGCAAGCGGCGCAGGCAGGTCGCGATCTGATGACAAGTCTAAAAGGGAAAGGAAGATGATACTTGTCGACATTACTCGGACTCTCGGAGTGATAGTGATACTGACCAAATTGCCATTCGAAAATCGTCGTTTTCTGTTTTCTTTTGGGACGGGGAAAACATTCATATATTTACAGTCTGATGACATGTTTCACATCGTTCTTTCTCCTTTTTTGACTCGACGAGATGATCGACACGTTTACAGTCTAGGGACGATGGTTCCGGCGATCGCACTTATCTCCTCCTCGTCTCCGGCAGTTCCGCTTCTGTTCCTTCCTTGCCACCGGACGCTGCCTCTCTATATTCTTTTGGTAACAAGCACCATTCGAGTGCTTGACTGTACCAACCAAGTTTTCACAACTTTTGCTTGTTTTGCACTCTTTGAAATGAAAAGCTAACGAAGATGTCCTGCCGCCCGTTTAAAAATGAAAAGCCAGCGACTACGTACTTTGTTCTAGACGCCGGGTTACAAATGTTTTCTTAAGAAATTAGTTACATTAGCTTGGTCAACCCTATACTTTCTCCGGTGAGATCATCCGTGATGCCGATCGCTTCCATGCATGCACAGGTCAACATGGAAACTAAGGCGTGAATTCGGCTCGTTCCGGAATAGTTCCAACAGTGGACTTTATCGGACGATATGTAACAAACTGCTCTGCTGACGCAGTGACGCGTCACCTTTGTTTTCGACGCGAGCAAAACTAGCCGGCTTGGCGAAGAGATGCAAAGAACGGACAGAAGAGCGCCACGCTGAATTAAAATAGGCGAAAAGCATGCTTCGTGCAGCATGATGGGGAACAACAAGCATCCCTCAGCTTTTCACTAGGGAGGAAGCAAGGGGGCGTGCTTCCTTGCCTGGTAAGATATTCCTGAACCCCAAGGTTTTAAGGTTTAAACCATCTTTTAATCAGCACGAAAGCGCCCGGGCTGCTCGATCGGGATGGCCAAGATGGGCGAGTCAAATTCGGCAAGCCTGCAAGAGGACGAGGACGAGCCGCGCACGCACGCGCACAAAAACACGCCGCGTGATCCGAGAAGCTCTCTGTCCTCTTCTCCTGTCCTGCCGCATAATGGAAACAGAAAAGAAAACCGCGGGCTGGTCGGCAGCCGGCGGCGCGCGACCCGCCGCCGCGCGCACGGCCGCCGGAAACGAACGAACGGACCATCCATCCTTTTACCTGCCGCAGGCAGCCTGCCGGCGAGGCGTTTCGTGGCGTAGCGGAGCGGTTGGGCACCAGGGAGGTATTCCGTACCGTGCCGTGGAAACCACCTTCTCGCTCGCCAGCAATGGGGGGCAGAGGGAAAGTGTGGCGGGTTCCTGGTCCCGATCATCATCGGCAATCACTCCTCCAGTCGCGGCAAGGGCCCCATCAACCACCCCATCAATGATAACCAGAAACTAAACTTCTGTTACGATGGATGGATGATGGAGCAGACGGGATGGCCCCATCGCCTGGCAAATCGGAACAAATCCCGTTGCTTTCCCTCCTATACCAAACAGTAGCTCAGACGTCCGGACGGTTCAGGACCAAGTCTGCTTAGCTTTTCAGTATTATCCTTCTGATGACAGCCCACAGATCAGCGAATAGTCTCAGTATGTGTTTGGAACCGCCGAACTGCCCAAGAGTAAAATTTTGGTAGGAATGGATGGAGGGGGGGTTACATTTTGGTATACAGAGCTTCCGTATGCACAGTTGATCAACCACTCACCATTATCTCTCTCTCTGATCAAAGAATCGTGACAACCTAAGCAAACTTTTTTGTACATGAATAGAAGAGGGGAGGAAAAAAAATAATTCCTTTCTTTTCTGAGCTTACTTTATCCTATCTGGCAACTGGCATTGCGGGCCTCGATCATGACGCCATCATGGCCGGCGGCACGACGCTGGCGGCGGGGCACGCGCTGCCCCGCTCGCCGTCGGCGGCCGAGGCCGCCGCCCACCGGCGGCATATCCTGCCGAGCGACGCGGCCTTGCGGCGGGCGCGCTCCGTGCCGGTTCCCATCAGCTCCCAGATGGCCCACTCGACGCCTGGCACGGCCATCACCTGCGTCACGGCGCGCGCGCCCAGACGCCGGCACAGGAGCACCAGCGCCGCCGTCGCGTTCTCCCGGCCCCACTCCGTCCCGCGCCGCATCTCGGCCACCAGCCGCGCCACGGCGCCGTCGATGGACACGATCGCCTCCGCGCCGCCGCGCTTCGCCAATGCGGCGAGCACCGCCGCCGCGGTCTCCTCCCCGCCCACCGCCGACAGCGCCGCCTGCGCCACGCCGGCGTCCACCAGCTTCCCGACGTTCTCCCGCTCGCCGGCCAGCGACAGCAGCGCCGCCAGCGCGTCCTTCTTGGTGCTCGCCGGGCCGGCGCGAGCCAGGTGCACGAGCTTCTCCACGACGGAGAGGTTCCGGCCGAGGCGGCGCCGGTAGGTGTGTACGGACGCCAGGCTGAGCACTGTCGCCGCCGCGTTCTCCTTGGCGCGCCACGTCGCGCCGGAGCTCATGATGTGCGCGACCCCCTCCACGGCGCCCTCGGCGTGCATGATGCGCTTCTTGTTGGCCTCGAGGATGGACAGGTTCAGCAGCGCCGTGACAGCGTTCAGCTGAAGCGCCGCGTCGTCGGAGTAGAGGAGCGGCACAAGCAGCGGCACGGCCCCGGCCTCGCCGACGAACGCGCGGCTGTCGGCGCCGGACTTGGAAAGCAGCCGGATCTCGTGGACGACGCGGTTGGCCGCGTCGGGGGAGAAGGAGAGGGAGAGCTTCTTCACGAGGAACGACGCGGTCATGCGCGCCGCCTCCAGCGCGGCCTTGTTCGTCGCGGACACCGCCTGCGCCGCCGGCTCGCACTTACCGGCCTCGCCGCCGCTCTCCACGGCGACGCCGTTCTCGCGGCACCACTTGGCGATGAGGTTCTTGAGGGCCTTGTTGGGGACGAGCTCCAGATTGGTGAGCACCTGCCCCGTCTTGGGACACGTTGACTTGCCGGAGTCGAACCACCGGGCAATGGACTCGCGGTCGTACGTCTGCCCGCTGGCGACGACGACGGGCTCCCGCATGATGTCGAGCGTGATGGGGCACCGGAAGTCCGGCGGCGGCGCCGGCGGCTCCGCCTCGTCGTCGTCGACCTCGGCCGCGTCTATCAGCAGCTTGGGATCCGAAGGCTGCGGCGTGGCGCTGAACAGGACGCACTTGGCGTACCTGAGCAGGGCGACGAGCGCGATCATGGCGTCCGCCCATCGCTCCGATGTGCGGTCGCCGATCTCCCGCTCGAGGCTCTCCATCTCGTCGCCGCAGCTGGCCGCGTCGCTGACGCCCACCTCGCCCAGGATCTCCTCCAGCGTCTCCCGCTCCGGCACGATCTCCCGCTCGATCCCCTGTATCAGCGACAGCACCCGCGCCTTGAGCGCCTGGTCCGCGCCGCCGGCCGCCGCCGCCGGCGCGAACCGCCGGCACTGCCGCGACGCGAGCGCCAGCAGGTCGACGACGTCGTCGGCGAGGCCGAGCTCCGCGACGGGGAGGAGGTCGAGCAGCGTGGCGAGATCCTGGTGGAGCTCCCGCACCTCCTCCTCGATCTCGTCCGACTGCAGCAGCAGCCGCATCCGGCTCCGGGCGGCGCAGTCGGCGGCGAGGGCCTTGAACCGCTGCAGCACGAGGAGCACCTCGCGGAGGCACAGCGACGCGGAGCGCGGCAGGTCGCCCGCCGCCGCGGGGGCGCACGTGACCAGGTCGTCGAACGCGGCGGCGAGGAGCTTGGACCGCCGCGTGATGGACGCGAGCGCGGCGCGCAGGAACGGCGCCGGCGTGTCGGATGCGGCGGAGAGGTCGCGCGCGAGGCGGTGCAGAGACCGCAGCAGCTCCCCGTCGGACGGCGACGGTGGCGCCGGCGGCACGAACGCCGACGAGGAGGAGCAGAAGCCGGGCGGCGACGGCGCGGAGGTCAGCACCGTTCGTGGATTAGCCATGGCGACGATTGGGAATTGGAATGGCGTGGTAACTAACAAACACCTACAGGAACGGCTGGTTTTAGTGGAAATGGTGTACGGTGACGGAGCGGAGAAGAGAGGAGAGGGGAGAGAGGAAGGCTTATAAATGACGAGTCGGTAGGCGTGCGCAGTTGGTTGAGAGCTGGAGGGAATCGCTCACTGGGGTTGCTTGCTTATCTATCTGTGATGGTTGTGCTACATGTGCTTAGTTTAATGGTGGTGTTCGGGTTTAATATGGCTGGCTGGCCCCGGCCCTGGCAGGGAAGATGATTGGAACGGGCGGGGAGTCGCGTGATCCGGCGGCCGTCGGATCTCGGATGGAGAAGGGACGGTGGGATGGGGTGAGAAGTGTGACCAGTTGAGTCGACGGTGACTCAGCCCCGGCTCGATCGGATCACGCCCAGAGCCCCAGATAGGCTCGATCGGCTGCGGCGGCTGGGCGATGTGGGAGAAGATCAGAAGGGAACCATGCAATGCAATAGTACAAACAGTGCGTTGACGGCCGACAGCGAGAGGTGAGAGCCCACGAGAGGAGAATGAGATCCGGCTCCCTTGTTTTGTTTTTTCAGTGGAGTGAGAGTGGAGGACCATGGCCAATAGGCCAGGCCACAGCCAGCATGGGCTCCCGAGAATCCAAGGATGGTTAGTTCTTAAACTATCTTCTCCTCTCTTTCTTATTAGGGTTCGACTTCTTCAAAACCTCCTTCTGCTCGGCGGGTTGCTTGGGGTGATTGGGTTGCTGTAACTTCTGATGTTCACCTAGCGCAATAACCGTGATACAGACCCGACGAAGAGCAAGGATAGGATAGGATCAAGGATCATCGCATGAACACAAGACGGTGAATTTTCTCATACCTTCGCTGGTCAGAGCAGGCGGCTGGTCGATCGATATGAATGTGCGTTGCCAATTCTGACACGCCGTGCTTCCACATTGGACAGTGCCACTCGGATCCTTCCAATATTACCGGAGCTTTTACGAGAGCTGTTTCCCTTTTTCTCCGTTGGCTTTTCACCGGGGTTCAGAGGTAGTAGTAGTCAGCAGGCTCTACAAGCACGGTGTCCAGCGACGCGGTCAGAGCCCTGCAGAGCAAGGTTTCCTTCTTTTTTTTCCCCTCCAGAGTATCCAGACAGAGAGAGACAGTGCAGCAACCTTCGAAGGTTCCAAACAGGTCAGACCAAGCGAACGCAAAAAAGGGATCAAGCAGTTGCAGCGAGCAGGGGCTCCTAATTACGGGCGACACGATGCCATGTGGAACAAGAAACCGTGATTTGACTCGATCGAATTCCAAGGCGCTCGGTGCCATTTGGCACAGGCCAGCCACACGACCCGATCCCCGCCGCGCCGCCGGCCGGCCGCGGCCGGACCCATGAATGGCCTGGCAAGCTTTTGACCTGACCTTAACCCCGCGCGGCCGCAGTTCGGCCATCTCCAACTAACCGAGCCTGGTCTCGCCAGAGACGTCGGCCTGCGCGGCTGCGAACCTGCGACGCCGATCGCCACGCCGCCGACGCGGCGACCTGATTAGATTAAGGCTCGCGCTGCAGCGAACGTGCCAGATTAGTGCAGCTCACTTCACGTGCGCGCTCTTTTCGTTAATCTGTGGGCGAGGCTGACCGCTTTTCTTCGCCTAACAGTTCGTTTCCTAGTAATCGCGCTGCGTGGAGAGCGACCGTGGTGGTGGCGGGGCTTTTCGCCGGCTGCCCCGGCCGGCGACCCGGCGTGTCAGCTACGCGCGCGCGCACGGCGACGTGCGGTTGGTGCGGGGTGGTGGTGGGCAGTGGGCTGGTGACCAGACGCCGGGCGCACGTAGCTAGCTAGGTAGCAGTGCCGCGGCGGCAAGGCGGGGCACGGCTTAACACTTTGCATTAAACCTAAAACAGCGCCTTTGTTTGACTTGGCGTTCCTAGATATACGTGGTCAATTTAAACAGGCTACGGGGATGAACTTGATAGCTGCTGCAAGCAGCCGTGCCTGAATTCCGACCAACTTTTGCAGGGCGGCACCTAATTCGTGAGCAGTTGTATTTGGGCTGACTAGATATGGACCCACAAGGTCGTCGCCGCGTTGTTTTGTTGGAAGGATGCGGATGCTCAGTGGGAGGCCTAGAACAAAAAACCGGACCGGACCAGTGGTCCGACCGGAAAAACCGTGAACCGGCGACCGGACTGGTTCGGTTCAGTCAAAAGACCGGTCATGCAATTGAACCGGTTGAACCGGCCGGTTTTATGTCGAACCGGCCGGTTTTTGTGTTGAACCAGTGACCGGTTGAACCGGTGGTTTTTTTATCAAACCAGTGATTAGTTTGATGTTTAGGTAAGAAAACATATATATTTCTCATACAAATCATAAGATATAAATATTTTACTAATAAATAATGAACCACTGGTTGGACCGGCAAACCATTGAACCAGTAGCCTGACTGGTTCGATCTCCGGTCCCGTTTTTTTTCTATGGTGGGAGGTTGTTATGCCCATTGTTATGTTGGGTGTCATATGATTTACGAACGTGGTTTAATGTTGAACAACAGTTTTTTGGCATGACTTGGATGGACTCATATATCATTAATAAATAGCGATGTAAATTTGCAACTAGTACGTTCCAAATCATCGCATGTGAAGCTAATTCGTGCGTATATCGTCATTTAATATTAATCTCGAGAGCATGACCGCATAGGCAGAGATAAAATAAGCGTCGGTAGAGCTATTAAAATGCTTGTTCATACTGGTTTATTTATCCGACAGATAAACTCTCTTCTTAATTCCTTCCTTTTAAAAAAAAGAAATCCCACTATTTTCTCTTTTCTTTGTTTTTGCTGATCTTCAATTCATACTTAAGTTTGAAGATATCCGTTTATGTTAGTCGAGTCGTACATTTATGCCGGCTATGTCCACACGGACAGAGATAAAGTAAGTGACATTAGAGTTATATAAATGCTTTTTTAAAGTGGCTAAAGTAGATTCTTTTCTTTCTACCCCATAATTTTGTTTTCTTCATCTTGTTGTTGCTTCGTACAAACCTACTAATTTAAATAGGGCAGATATTGACTTATCTTATTAATTCGAATCATACATTTATTCTTTCTCTCTCTCTTAACGATGTGCATTTTATTCATGATACGATATTGTGCTATTTTGGTGGTATAATATTGTAAGACGTAGGAGTACGTCATCAGTGTTTGTGTGGGGGAAGAACAGACTGAAAGGAAAAGGGAAAGACACGCAAAAAAGATGCGATCAATGATGTCGCACCTAATCTATCATCAACGGATTTTATATGTAGAGTCAATTACGCACCTAATCATGACAGTGCGCGCATGCATGCATTCCTTCAGCTTTAAGATGCTATAAACACTGTTCTCAAAAAAAAAAAAAAAGATGCTATAAACACTTGTTTCTTCGGTACCCTTCTTATTTTTCGATCAGTACTTATATATCCGTACTTGCACCACTGTGATCAATTAGACAGCACCAGATAAAAGAAAGGTGGATTTGTAGCATCCAACGCAAAAGAAAAACAAAATAGAGAACAATTAATCTCTCGACCCCTTGACCCTTGAGCACGTAATAACCATCCATTGGGATTCCTGACCTGCTTGTGCAACCCTTGCTCAAACCAACCAAAATATGTAACTTAAAAATGGTCAGTTGATAATCCAATGATGGCTGTAGTTTTTCTTCTTCCTTTTTATTTGGCGTACGGAATTCAGGCTGAAGGAAAAGCTTGCACTGAACCCGCTGCACCTAACAAGAACCAACCTCTGATGCCTGGACGAGCGGACAGATGCATGGACAGGAGAAAATGGAGAATAGCTGGTGCTCGCCGGACGTCGGTGCATGAAGGCTCGCACGACGCTTGTATTGTAGCCACGGCCGTATCAATCGCCAGGGTGTCACGTATACAGATTAGGTAGAGAGGGATTGGACTGAGATGGCCGGACATACATGCATGATGCGTGCATGTACCCGTGATGTACCCTACCGAAACAGAAAAGAGGCTGACCCGACGAAGACATTTTTTTTTTTGGCTCGTTATCTGCAGTATACTAGGCGGTTGGCAGTGCCTAAACCGGAGTGGTTGCAATTGGCCAATTGCCACACGCAACAGCAGAAAGCGTCAAAGTGCAGGGCTGGAGGCAGACGTTTCGGCGGTGATGATGCGAGCCGCGGAGGCGGAGCACCGGCGCGGCAGCCAGACGACACGAGGACGAGAGAGTCGCCGCCGGCCGCCGCCGCATGCCGCGTCACCGAAATGGGCGCGGGGCGGGCGGAGGCGCGTGGGGCCGTTAAAAAGTTAAAGCGCCTGACCGCCGTGGCAGCAGGGATGAGACGCGCCTGACGTATCCGGATCGAGCAAAATTGGGTGTCAGCGTCGGGCCCTCTGGCCATTGAACGCCGCCGGCAGTCCGAGCTGGAGCGATAAGCTCCGCCACTGGTTTTCGTTTGGCTCAGCCGCTTTGCGAACTGTGACCGCGCCCACCGCATGGAGGAGGGAGAATTCGGACCGAGCAGCCGAGGCCCCACGCCAGCGCGCATCGACTCCCCTCGCGCCGGATTTTGATCCGGCCTGATCCTGATCCTCAAGGTTTGGACCCGCGTGGCCGCGTGGGTGGGTACATCGTTCAGCATCCAAGCCATGTGCAGGCGTGCAGTGCCGCACGAGCACGACGAGCCGTGGATCGGAGGACTCTACTTGCGAGCAATGAGTCTGGAGTCGTGCTGTACTACCCCGGGCTAGTGGTACTAGGTTTAATTTCGTGGCACGGATCGAGATAGGGCCCCTCCCTACTACAGAAAACATTTGTGAGAGCCACAAGTATTTTTTAGGGGCGGACTAAAAGGCAACGCGCTCCTACAAAAGCGCACGCGCTACTGTAGATAAGGGCAGCCCTTGGAAATGATTTTCAGGGGCGCGCCATGCCATGACCCGCCCTTAAAAATGCTACCATTTTCAGGGGCGGGTCATGGCATGCCCCGCCCCTGAAAATGATTTCATACAAATAAATTTATAACTTTTTCATATGATCTCGGATGAACATAAGTATTATATGAAAATTGTAGAGCTCGACGAGATCTAAAACTTTATAGTTGATGTGTTTTTCGATTGAGAAAGTTTAGGGCTTCAAAATGTTATTATAAGCATAGTTGAGCTTTGAATTATATCACAAATAAAAAATGAGGTTATAATATTTGTATACACCGTTTTATCCTCTCCTTTTTCTTGTAAGTGAGAGGATGAAAGGGTGCTCTATTATATAGGGTGCTCTATTATATGTATGCACCGTTTTATCACCTCCTTCTTCTTGTAAGTGAGAGGATGAAATTGTGCTCTTTATTTGTATGCACCATTTTATTCTCTCCTTTTTCTTGTAAGTGAGAGGATGAAAGAGTCCTCTCTTTATCCTGGGTTCGGTATATGTATATGTGAATTTATTAGTACATACATGTGAATGTATTAGAATACATCACCATATATTGCTATAAAGGTATTTGCGCATGTAAAATTGAGGATCGGTATTAAGATCATACATGTCATTCAAGTTGATTCGTGGATGACATCTTTGTATTAAAATTCATCCAATTTCATTAAACCAAAATATAAATATTTATGGGGCATGTCCAATTCATTCCTTTCTTTACCTTGGCTTCGCTATTTCTTCTAATGAGATTGAGTATATGTATATATGAGTATATATGCATATGTGAGAGTATACGTGAATGTAGGAGTATATGTGTGATTGTATGTGAGAGAGGTAGTGGATGCATTTTTTAGTACAAACTTTTTATATGATCTTGTATGAAAAAAGGCTTTATATCAAAATCGTACAACTTGACGAAATATAAAACTTTGTAGTTGAGAACTTTTATATTTGAGATTGTTTAATATTTCAAAATATCATTATAAATTAACTAATTTAAAATATTGAACTTTAAAGTTTTCAAATGATCTCTGACGTAAATGACCTCGGATGTAAAAACGTTTCGTACCAAAGTTGTAGATCATTATAGCTAATCACATTTCAATTCAAAAATTTAAAATATTCAAAAGATCTCTGATGTAAATAAGTTATATACCAAAGTTTTGTATGCGCCATTTTATCCTCTCCTTCTTTTTGTAAGTGAGAGGATAAAACGGTGCTCTACTATTTGAATGCATCTTTTTTATCCTTTCCTTATTCTTGTAAGTGAGAGGATAAAACGGTACTATATTTTTATATGCACCAGATGATTGCTGATTTATATGGTCACCATATTTTTGTATGCAGTGGATGATTGGTCATTCATCATGTCACCACTTTTTAACGCTTTGTATTTTGACTATATCTTTCTACTCTAGAGCCTGATTTTGATGACCTTGAACTCTATGAAAAGCTTGTAAAATTGTATGCTTGATTATCCTAAAATCCATCATATTTTATCAGACAAAATACAAATATTCACGGGATAAGTTCAATTCATTTCTCTCATTATCTCGATTTCGATATTTTGATGGTCTTTTAATGAAAGAGTATATGCATATATGAGTGTATTAATATATATGTCAACGTGAATGTATTAGTATACATATTTATACTAATAAGAATACTATACAATAAATTTCATAAAGATACTAGTAATGTGTGTGTATATGTGGATGTAGTAGTATATGTGTGATTGTATGTGAAAGACATAGTGCATGTATTTTGTAAATACAAACTTTTTATATGATATCATATGAAAAACTCATCTATACCAAAGTCGTACATCTCGACAAAACTTAAAATTTTGTAGTTGCCAACTTTTATATTTGAAACTGTTTAATATTTTGAAATATCATTATAACTTATCTAATTTGAAATTATAAGTTTTAAAACATTCACATGACCTCGGATGTAAATAAGTTTTATATCAAAGCTGTACAACTCAAGGAAATATAAAACTTTATAGTTTAAAACTTATTCATTTGAAATTGTTTGGTATTTTCAAATATCATTATAAGCAATCCGATTTCAATTTTAAAATTTTAAATTCTCACATGACCTCGGACGTAAATAAGTTTTATATTAAATGTTATAGAGCTTGACGAGATAAAAAACTTTGTAGTTGAACATTTTTTTCATTTAACCTCATTTAGATACATAAAAATATATTATAAGACAGTCAAAGAAACACAAATTGTCACGTCATCAATCCAATCCCCTGCAAATAGAGCTCTCCTATTGGTCCTCCTCTCTCCCACAGATTCATCCCCACCTTATCTTTCCTTCCTCTTCTCCCTTACCACCAATCTCTATCCTACCTTTCTTCTCTGTGGACATCCTGAGCAAGGTGGGCGTCGGACGGTGCTGGGCGGCGGCGTGGCGACGAGCAAGGCCTGGGCGCGGCCACGAGCTGGACGGCAACCATGGACGGTGCTTGGGCAGCGGCGCCCGGCCGGCACGGGCACGGCGACGACAGCTGCCGGCGCGGCCGCGGGTCCGACCAGCTGCGGCGGCCGGCGCGCCCCCGGCCTGCAGCGGCCGCGGCGGCGACGTGCGAGGTCCCCTAGCCGGCGGTGCTGCGGGGCGGTGCTCCCCCGGCCGGCGTGCCGGCGGAGCTGCGGGCCGACGCGGGGCGGCGCTCCCGTACCGGCCTTTTTTCTATTTTTTATTTTTATTTATTTGAGCGGCCCCAGTTGGTCCAGTGACATCACCCGTCCCTGAAAACCCTTTGCAGGGGCGGACTACTAACCCGCCCCTGAAAATGGCCATTTTTAGCAGCCACAAGCAGGGGCAGATTTGAAGCCGCCCCTGCAAATGTCAGTTAACCCGTCCCTAAAAACCTTTTTTAAGTAGTGCCTGTGCACTGTCTGCGCAGCTGTGCTCGATTTGCATACGTGTAACGAAGCTAGCTTGTGATGAATTGCCTAGTCCCGGGCACTTCAGTTCACTAGTCTTAGACATTTTTCTCCAAACAAAATAGGAAATTGCATATACTCCGTCCAACAAAAGAATTGGAAGCAGCAGTCAACAAAAAGAATTGGAAGCAGCAGTAGCAGTGCCGGTAGTAGCAATCAACACTGTCTATTGGCCTGCCCCATGTTAGCTGGTGCAAAAATGTCATGTGTGGGATCGCGGACAAACGGATCGATATCCTACTATACCACATCGAAATAGGCCGTACCTATGGGCGGATTCGGACGACTACCAGGCCAACCGATCTGCATTTTATCGTTCCGCACGTAACCTCATCAGCAAAATGCTAGTGCTAGCAATATCAAGCAGGATATATCGGAACAAAAAAGACTGGTTCGATCACATCACCCGTACCACAGCCATCTAGAAGGCCCAAGTTAGTTAATTATAAACTAGGTTAACTTGGCGCGCCCTGTGGCATATATGCGAGCCCTTTTCCAAATGGCATATGGTTCAGCTTCAGCGTGTGACGGGGACGCAACGGAGAGAGAGACGAGAACATCTTGGACGAGCAGGGATTAGGTCCGCTGTCCCTAGTTGGCCTATAAATTGCGCTCGAGTTAAGAAAAGGGCCGCTTTGGTCCGGTCCAAAGTAGCCGATCGCGAAAGGCCAACGGACAGTCCCGGTTGCTTTTGTAGCTCGCCGCACTCCACAGGCTAAAAGAAACCAGGGTTGGCTCCGGATTCTGAGAGCTGCTGGATGAAGCCGACCGAGGAGGGGAAAGACGCAAAGCACATTACACCTCGGAGCATTCCGCCGGCCGGCGACGTGCCACCAACCTCTCATGCAGCACGTTGGAGGTCCGTGTCCCACTAAAGCACCGGCCGTCAGCACGAACAGGTAGGAGCAGTGTGACTAGTGAGCGCGGCCTGCCGGCGACAAAGCGATTGATTGCGTTGCGCGCATTTTGGTGTCAGGCCGGAGGGACGACATCCAGGTGACATGGTAGTAAACACTGCAAAACGACTGTCCACGTGATTTTAAGCTCTCGTCCAGGTGTGTCTGTCCGCAGTCCCCCACATTCCCACAAGCAATGCCGTGCTCCGTAAAAAGAATCGCAGAAGCACTAGTAGTAAAACTAGTGGCGCGTGCGGTGAAATTCTCGCAGAAGCACAAGCAAATGCACATGCACTGGTAAAACTAGTGAGTGCCGGACGCGTAGCTGCTGCAAGTTGGCAGAGAAGAGCGGCCGTGCGCGCGCGCGCGCGCGAGGCCCATGCACGTACATGTGCCGGTGGCGCGCGAGGTAAACCGCATATGTCGTGCCACGGCTCCCACGTCAGTAGCAAAAATCGTGTGCGTCGCACGGCCACGGGCAGATCGAAGCGTACGCCTGAGGTAAACCGCACACGGCCGGACAACGGAACCGCACGCTTTGGACTGGACCGTGGCGCACATGCCAAGTTTGTGGCAGCTGCTGCAAAAGGAACGGGAATTAAAGCCAAATCATTCGCGGCCCGGCGAAGAACGGGATCCAGCTAGCAACGGGGGCAGCCGGCAGGCACGCACGACCGGACCCGACGACGGATAGATGAAACGCGAATTTTTTTTCGAGTACGTCGGGCACACATTTAAAGTATTAAATATAGGCTAATTACAAAACTAATTACAGATTCTGCCCGTAAATCGCAAGACGAACCTAATGAGTCTAATTAATCCGTCATTAGCACATGTTTACTGTAGCAATTTATTGTCTAATCATGACCTAACTAGTCTCATTAGATTCGTCTCGCGAAGTACACTCCATGCATATAATAGGTTATTTTTTCGACTACATTTAATATGCCATGCATGTGAGGGAACGTACTCGAAAAAAATTTCACGAAACATCTAAACAGGGCCAGAGTAGATGCCGTTGCTGCTCAGCTCAACTGGATGGATTATTTCGGCAGCAGCCAGAGGACGTTGACGACCGCTCAGAACAGGGATGACGACCGCTTCAACTCGCGGGGTCATCCCGATCCTCCTGTCTGTCACTCACTACGATCGAACGGAGTGCGTTCGGCGTTCCGAGAAGGCGAAAGCCCCCGCGCCGTCGGTCCGTGCCCGTGTCCGGACGCAGCTGCGGCCGACCGAGGCGGCGTCTGCGCGCCAATTCAATGTTCCCCGGTGGTTTCGGGCTTTCGGCCAGGCACGCAGGCCGCAGCTTGCGTTCGTCTCGCGCCGGCGTCTAGTTGAAGCCAGCAGCCGGTGCGTGGGGTAACCGACGAACAAGTGCGGGCGTGAAGGGAACGGCAAAGCGGACGAGGCTGAGTTGCTCCGGCGTTGACAAAGTTGAATTTTCGTTTCAGCGGAACTTCTCCCAGTTGACAAGTTGGAACTCCTGTCACCGTCTGTCAATTCGGCCTTAACCGTTTCGGCCCATTCCAGGAGAAAAATGCAGGTAATGTCGGCCCATTGATTGTTTTGAAATGACGACTGCAGCAATGGGCCAATGGGCCACTGGTAGGGTACGGAGTACTACTAGTCCGGTAGCAGACATTTTTAACTAGCAAGGCCACCCAAACTTTACACAACCCTACACGACGAGTAGGGGGTAACTGCAGCTGAAGTGTATTTTTATTGTGATCTTCCGGTCATTGGTCGACTGTCGACAAATACACTTCAAACTAAGGGGGCATGCGCGCCTAGGACTACTCTCTCCGTCCATAAAAACATGCAATTCTAAGTTTTTTCGCACAAACCAGTAGACACACGAAATGACCAATATGCCTCTCGTACTTAGGATGACTCTAAATGTCATGGTGCCCGTGTGCAACTTTTTTTACTCTTTCTTTTCTCCCTTGCTCATTTCCTGCCGCACAGGTGCTCAGCCGTGCCTGTGGTGTGTGCATGGAAACAGCTCTGGAAGCCTTTGGAGGGTTCATGATCGTTGGTGAGAAAGACAACACGGAAGTTAGTGTTTTCTCTATTTTTTAAATAACTTCATTGATTTGTGTGCCCCTAAAATTGCATGTTTTTTGGGCAAAATTTGAATCCTACAATTGCATGTTTTCATGGACAGAGGAAGTACTATCTAGTAAGTCGTAGAGCATGGGCATGTTCCTCTATAGGCATACGTGTCGTGCCGTCTAATGTGCCTTTGCTACGGGTACCATGCCGTTTATTAAATTTGTGACTGTTTGTGCACAAATCTCCTGCGATAACACGCAAGCGATGTCGATCATGTAGCCACAAACGAAATAGTTCATGTAGTTGAGGTGGTTTTGAGACCACTCTTCATGCAATGCAAACCGCCAACTTGTCCTTCTAGTTGTATAAATACCCTCTTTCACTACAAATCCCCTTTTCATCTTGGGAGGTACGATAATCCGATTTTCAGCACTACACTACAAAATTAGAAATTAGACAACATATAAGCGTTGAAGATGGAAAATTTGGTCATCTAATTGGTTTGATGGTGGTTTGTCTAATTAAATTACTTAGTTATGAATCTTTAATCCATGTCATATTTGTTTGGAGGAAATGAACGCCTAAAAAACCAAACCTGTATTGTGTTAACCGTGGGTTTGCACTTGGTGTTCGGTTTTATAGTTTAGGATTGAAAATCGGACTATCATGCTGCTGGGCTACAAGGAAGATCACTGTGCTGGGCCTGCCATTTATTTCACAAGTGCAAGCAGGCCACAAGATGATAGCGGCTCTTGAACATGGAAGAAAATGGAATCTTGGGCCTATAATTTTGCTTCTGCTCAGTTTGTCACTTGTAATCGGTCGTGTAATATCTCTATTCATGAGTAAATGTGGGTGTAGCGACGAGTCAGGCCTCCTAGTGTTATTGGAAGGAGTAAATTTTATCGGGGTCTATTAACTTTACCCTGCGTCCTATCTAGGTCCATTAACTAAAATGCCGGTCATCTGTGTCCGCAAACTGTTAAATCATCTCATCTAGATCTAAAGCTATCCACTAAGCAGTATTAGCCTACATTTTTTTCGAAATACCTCTTCATCTCTTATTTCTTCTCCACTTCACACCCTTCCCTCTCATCCCTCACCCACTCTCTCTTCTCTCTCTCCTTTCCCACCGGCCGGCGAGAGCGTAGGCCTTCAGCCCGTCCACTCCACTACTGCACGCCCGTCCGCTCGCAGCCGCCCATCAGCTCGTCGAGCGCCGCCGCAGCTGAGCGCTGGCATGCTACGAGCCGTCGTGCCTACAGGCGAGCCCTGCTGCCCGCCGCTAGAACTGCGCCACCACCACCTCACATCGTGCCTGCAACCGGACGTCGGGGTCGCGTTGCAGCCTGACTCAGGCGGCCGCGCCACGCCGTTGTCTCCTTCGGGCCCCCACCAGGACACCAGCTGCCACCGTCGCCCCGCTCCTATGCCGGACCGACGCACGTCGTGTCGTGTCCTCGCGCGTCGACACATTTTGTAGCCCCACGCATCGATTGGATTCCGTAGCTCCTCGCCCGCGTCGGCCTCGATCCGTGGCGAGGAATACGAGGAGGCCGCCCACGCCGGTTTCGATCTGCGTCGTCGGGGTGCCGGCGTCGGGGAGAGGTGGGGACAGCCGCCGGAGCAGGAGATCCGACGAATGGAGCGAGGAGAAGGTTCGGGACATGCTTGATTCGCGACGAGCATGTTCCGCCTCGCATGTGCAGCCCGCCGGTGTTGGAGCTCCTCCCCACGGTCGGCTTGCCACGCCGCCCGCTCACGCCACCTGCTACCGTTTCCGCCCATGGCACCACCTCCGGTCGTCCATCCTCCCCGGCCACCCCGCCTCCGGCGGCCACGCCCACACCGGCACTGGCACCGCCCCGATTGTCTCGCCCGCGGAGCCGTGGCGACGCCGAACGCATCCACAAAGAGCCCCAAGGCGGCAAGCCCCACCGCCACGACGTCCCCGGCGCCCGCGCTCTCGCCGTCCGGTGAGAGAGGAGAGAGAGAAGAGAGAGAATGGGTGAGGGATGGGAGGGAGGGGTGTGGAGTGGAGAAGAAATGAGAGATGAGGGGGTGTTTTGTAAAAAACGTAGGCTAATGCTGTTTAGTGGACATGCTTGAATTTAGATGAGACGATTTAATATATTATAGACCCAGATGACCGGTTTTCAGTTAACGGACCTAGACGGGACAGGGGTAAAACTTAATGGATCCCAGTGAAATTACTCTATTGGGAGGCTAGCTAACGGACAAGCGGCACTCGTGTCGTGAACATAACAGACTAGACCAGTGGGAGCAATGAAGCCCCACTTTCTACTATGAAAAAGTTCGTTCTATCATTTAAACATTTAAACGTTCAAATTAAGTTTATTTTGTCGGAACTTCTCAGGTATTAGGCAGCTGAGATTCTGATATTGGAAAATTTGAACGACACACCTCGTCACATATTACTTACTGATTTTTTTTTGAGCGCCCATGCTCCGGTTAAGGAGTTATGGGATAGGAATTACAAACGCACTCAGGCGGATCAAGTAACCATACATGCGTCGGCCTACACAGTCAAACAAGACACTCCTCGCCAAGCCGTGCGCGTCAGTGTTTGCTTCTCTTCGTTCATGGACGAACTCAACCTTTAGAAAACCCTCCGCTCTCCCCTTGATTTCCTGTGTGATCTGACCATAGGTTTCCATTGTCTCACTCTGAATACTTCTCGCTGCGTTGGCACAGTCACTCGCCAACCGAACTCTGCGTTGGTGTTTTGGGATTTCCAGTTGAGTTCCGTGTTACGAAATAATCGGCTTTTTCCCAAGTGTGCATCTCCCTCCAAGCCGCCGACAGCAACGCGCTTCTTTCACAAAGCCAGGTTACGCGAAAACACCGATATTTAACATTTAACTAGAAAAAACAAATCCAGAAAGCAGCCTTTCGAGAGGGAGAAAAAAAAGATCTGTAAAGCAGAGGTCCTCGAACGTTTTGACATTTCGCGGGAGCTTTAAAACATCTGACCGACGCCCGACGAGAAAACAGCAGCAGAGGGTGCAGGCGGAAGTGGACGGACATCGACGCCTGACGCCGCTGCCCTGCGTGCAGTGCAAAGTGGGCGCAAAAGCGGAGAGACAAGGCCCGTGAAACCAGCAGCGCGAGCTTGCAGGCGAAGTGGACATTGACGTCGACGCCTCAGTGCCGGTGCGCCCCGCCTAGTTGCCGCGGAATCTTCTCCTTTGTTTATGTCTCTCTTGGGCTTCCCCGTTGCTCGGTTCCTCTTTGCAAACTCCACTACTACTCCCCGTGCCTTTTCGTGGTAGTGGAGGAAGAACCTCTGCACTAATGCAAGCCGTTTTTTACAAGATAATCTGAGATTAGAGGCGAGAGGATAGCAATGGAAAACGACCGAGGGGCAGACTCGGGTCAACCCGCACATCTCCTCCTCTCGCTTTCCACTCGATTCCACCAGCAGGGCGTGCGTGGCCCAAGTACCCAACCCACCACCACCACCACCAGGTGGGCCTCTGCTCCGCCCCACTCCACTTTTACTCGCACAACAGCCTCGCCGCCGCCGACCCCGCCCCGCCCCGCCCCACGCGACACGACACGACGCGAGACGCGGAGCAATACAAAAGTGGACTGGCTGGTTCGAGTGTTCAACTTCCACCAGCCACCCCCACCAGCGCCGGACCGAGCAGAGAAAAAGCAAACCACACGATACGTCTCGCCTCCCGTTCCCTTCTTGCTTCCGCTGCTGCTGCTGCTAGTGCTAGGCTGCTGCTGCTGCGCTCCGTCGTCCGCGTCCAGATCCGGCCACCAACCGATCTGGCCCCCAGCATGGCGGCGGCTGCGGCGGCGAGGGCGGCGGGAGCGCTGGCGCTGGCGCTCGTGCTCGCGCTGGCGGGGGCCAACTCCGAGGGGGACGCGCTCTCGGCGCTGCGCCGCAGCCTCAGGGACCCCGGCGGCGTGCTCCAGAGCTGGGACCCCACGCTCGTCAACCCCTGCACCTGGTTCCACGTCACCTGCGACAGCGCCAACCGCGTCACACGCCTGTGAGCCTCGTCCGAACTACTCGTTCACGCTCTTTTCCCCTGTGATGCGTCTGAGTTGGGGGCCGCGGCTTGTGGGCGGGGGGAGTTGGATGCCTGAGCTTGTGTCCTTGGGGGAGCTACCGTTCACGTTTTAGCTGTGCTGATTCATTTGATTCCCAATTAGCAACTTCAGTAAGTCGTTAATTGGGTAAATTGTTGTAGATGGGACCTGTTAATCCGTGGATTTCTTACTGTGCCTTGACGCTCTGAGCTAGAACTTGATTTGGTGAGAAAATCGGGGTCGAATTGATGAGTTCCTCAAGTCAGTGTGTGGTTGCAAAGGAATGACAACTAGCGAGGTAGGCTCACTGCAAAAGGACGTAGGCAATCAAGTAGGAGTTGGACTTTTAAAGCTCAGCTTACGAACTGATTTGTGAAGCTAGTGGAGCTGAATTAGGATGTGTAATCTAGATTACCCTAAACTGGTCGGAAAAGGTTAGTTTGCCCAGTTTCTGTGGCTAGTGAAGTCTAGTGAGTTAATTAGGGGATTGCGGTAGAGGGTTGTTAAGGTTGTGTGGCCCATAAGGAAGGTGGTTGAACCCTTTAGATAGAAGAGGCTGGTAAGGCCTGAAAGTTGCAAATATATTAGCTACTGTGCTGTAAGTATGGATTACAAATACCTCTTAATACTGTTGAAACGAATGCTACCATTTCAATTGACCGTAAAAATTTCCATCGCTTTCATTCTCTCTTCAGTATTCTGGTTCGATTGTGGTTTTTCAGCTTTCGATGTGTCCTTGTGCCTGCAATTTATGTGATAACTTTGCTCAAATGATAACTCCGTAGATAACACACTAGTAGAACTACATATTTTGTTGAAGTATTTATAAAACTATCTAGAAAACCTTTCGATGGCGTGCTTGTATTGTGTATATGTCTTTCACATTTCAGAGTAGTACCTTTTTCTGATTGTTACCTGTATTCTAACAGAGATCTTGGTAATTTGAACTTATCTGGTCATTTGGTGCCTGAGCTTGGGAAATTGGAGCATCTGCAGTACCTGTAAGTTCTTACCCAAATGGTTTATATCTTGCTTGTTATACTCAGTACGAGATTGGAACTTACAGTCATTATTATGTTCAGCTTATCTGGGCGTGCCGTTCTGTATCAAATACCTTTATTCCCATTGAAATGGCTCAAGAATCAATTTACTTGCAAACGCTAATAACTGGACTAGTAACTGAACTTCCTTTGTTCCCATCCTTGATCAATTTGTAGTTTAGACCGTGACTGATATTATACAGCACATGTGCTCATCAAATCATGTGTGGTTCTCAGCACATGGGCAGTACCTACTATATAGTAGATGCCTTGATGAATGCAATTCTTAAGAGCTTTGTTATTAAGGCCTATGTACCTTATTATGCCCTTTTTATGAATTTGGCAGTTTAGACTATTTTTGTAATCGATTATTACGACGCCACAACCCAAACTATTAAAACTAGAGGATTTCTGAACCCTATTCTCTTTTTTCCAGTACTTTTATCAATACTAGCGAATCATGTCATTATGGTGGGTAAAAGCTGGCAGATGTGAACTTTTAAGTGACTTAAAGGAAGTTGATTATAGGGATTTGCTTTATTCCTGATGAGAGTAGCATAGCTTGATATATTTACAGTAAAAGAAGATTGTAATACCTTAAGTTATAACTAGCGGAAGGGCACGTGCCTGCAGCATGTGTTTTAAAGAAAACTAATTTAGAGATGTAGTTAATATGGACTCTTTAGATTAATTTAGAGCGCTTGATCATCATAAAATCCGACGGTGTAGCTCAGAGGTGAGATGTAGTCAACATGGACTCTTTAGATTAATCTAGAGCGTTCGATCGTCATAAAGCTGACGGTGTAGGCTAATTTTAATGACGGACCACGGACGAAACGAAATTTCGTCGTGCTTTTTAGTATAGAT
This sequence comes from Urochloa ruziziensis, assembly GCA_015476505.1. Lineage (NCBI taxonomy): Eukaryota > Viridiplantae > Streptophyta > Magnoliopsida > Poales > Poaceae > Urochloa > Urochloa ruziziensis. The sequence continues at coordinate 54,554,549 of CM027122.1, read as the reverse complement.
ATATAAAACTATGCTTGTTACCCTTGGTTAATCCGGCGGAAAGGATCCCATTTTCCACCTCACTAGTAGGCTAGTACCCTCCTGAAACCTGTTCATGATTTATGCTTTCAATGCCTACTTTTCAATATTAAAAGGTAGGTAGGATCAATTTTGTATAACCTGCAAATTTGTCCATGTTCATTTTGTTTACATTTATGATTTTGGCTTGATATAGTTGATGTTTTTCACTTAGTTTGACATATGCCTCTCAATTATTCGTCCATCTCAATGAACTGTACTAGTAGTGTTGACCATCAGCATTGAAACAGGGAACTTTACAAGAACAACATTCAAGGATCAATCCCATCTGAGCTTGGTAACTTGAAGAATCTAATAAGCTTGGACTTGTACAAGAACAACATTTCAGGGACAATACCTCCTGCTCTTGGAAAGTTGAAGTCCCTTGTATTCTTGTAAGTTTGTATCTTCAAATTTTGTTTACATCTTGTAAAACAGTTGCCGTATAACAGCAACTAAACATGCATTTCATACTAGTTCTGTTGATTTTGAACATTCTGTCTTTTTAAAATTGTGTTTGGCTGTGGTAGGTTAGGAACTGTGGTACAGTGGCGTATCTAAAGGGTGGGCCGGGTGGGCCACGGCCCACCCTGAGATTGGGCCTGAGATTCAGCCCAAAGAGTTACTGACTTTGATTTTTCTTTAAAATGGTCTGATTTACCTCCTTGAAATATCAGAAAAGTTCAATTTTGCTCCTCTAACTATGAAACTAGACATATAAGATCCCTAAACTTGCACAAAAGATCAATTTTGCTCCTTCAACTACTGTAGCTACTGTAGATGAACGAAAAAAATAGCTCTGGGCCCACCCTAACTTCAATTCCTGGATTCGCCACTGCTGTGGTAGATTGTCTTTTTTGAATATTGTGCTTTGACTGCAGCTTTGACCTTTAAGGTCATTAGTCTAGTAAGGTTTACTATGCTTTCCACATCATCATACCTTGCTAACACATGGCTTTGCTTTGTAGGCGGCTCAATGGCAATCGGTTGACTGGGCCGATCCCAAGGGAACTGTCTGGAATATCTAGTCTCAAAGTTGTGTAAGTACAGATGAACTTCAAATGCTTGGTGTTCAATTCACTCCACATTAATTTCCATTTGACAATCTACCTTGTTCTTTCAGTGATGTTTCAAGTAATGATCTGTGTGGGACAATTCCCACGTCTGGACCATTTGAGCGCATTCCTCTGAGCAAGTAAGTTTGATTGCCAGTTTCCGTATCTTGGCATACTTTCTAAAGATAAATTGCACCTCAAAACATTTAGGCTTCCTCGGCCAGTACGAGTGCACAAAATTCATCATTATCTAGGTTTAATGTCCTCCTGTTGATTCAGCTTCGTTATACAACATTTCATTTGTATGTGTTTGTAATTAATCCTTAAATAACTAGATCAAGGTTCACTCCATGATGTATTGTTGCAAACATACCTGGATAATTTTTTTTACAATAAAACAAAACTAGGTCCTTTACCTTTTCTATTACTTTTAAGTGATTGGTCCGAAACGATATGCTTATTGATTTGAAATGATATGCCAAGAATCTTATCTTATCAATCTGAAAGGGTATCCTGGTCCACCAAAGATTAGTCTGTATCTTGTCTAATTGGATGAGTCCTGGTGTCCTGCACTCAACCTAGTGGCTTCCTGGAATTTCAGAATAATTTAGTTGGTCAATCCAAGTTCCAAGCACTTGTTCTGTCGCAGCGGTCAGCGGGGGCCTCCCTCGCTGTATTTATGTAAAAGAAAAAAGCACTTGTTCTGTCCCTTATGTGTACAGTGTTATAAGGACATCTTTTTGTACTCCACATTTTCTTTGGTTAGAAGGGATAGAATTCTATGGACATGCTGTGGTCCGTTTTCTTTTCTGGTTTTAAGAACGAGAGGAGTGCTTCTCTATCCTGGAGAATGCTGTAATCTCCAGCATGCATGTTTTATTTTTGCAGTGGTGCATGTTTTACTTCTATTATTCTTATTTGTGTGATTTGCAAGAAAAGAAACCAATCTATGTGCTTCCCGAAAGGAGTAACTTGTTTGCCTTATGTTTTCCCCCACAGCTTTGAGAAGAACCCACGCTTGGAAGGTCCAGAACTACAAGGCCTGGCCGTGTATGACACCAACTGCTAGAAGGGAACGTGAACGTGAACAGAAGAATGGCTAGAGAGAGTAATGGGCGTACAAGGTTACTGAAAATCGGGTGATATAGATTATGTTAGGTCTGGTTCTGCTGCCACTATGTAATCCTTCCTGCATAGCTCTTATTTGCACTTGCTGTATGCAAGAAAGTTGCTGTATGTTTTAGCAGAATGCTTTCTGTCCGTGAAAGTAAACTTGAAACAGCTTATTACGACTGAAATGATATTGTCGTTTTCCCTGCCACGAGCTTTTGCCTCCTTTTGTACTGTGTTATATCAACCAAATTTGTGGCAAGTATAATTCACTTTGAATGACTACCTGTTACGTTACGTGGGAAATTCATGGAAGGATGAAACCGTGGCACAAAAGTAGGTCAGTATACTGAATCACAAGTGAAGTTTGATTCTTGATTTGTGGTGGCATAACCTGTCTGGTGGCGTTGACATGAAGGTAGTACCGCAGTTCCTTAACTTGGCGATCTGGAAGTCCTGCTGTTTACTGCAACCTACTCGTAAGCATCATCAGCTCTTGTCGGGCTTACTTTACCATCCAAAGCTTGGCATACGCAGGTGCGCCTGTGCTGCGCAAGATCGTTGAATAGCCGGTTGGTATATGATGTAAACTAAAATTGAATTTGTCTTACACCTGCTTGAATTGTTCATCTTACTTGCTGACCCGAAGTAGATCAAGTTGGTGAATCAAGTCAATAGGCAGTGTATTACGGTCTAGAATACTGCTCTGATAATGCCAACCTAACCTGCCAACCGAGTAGTTTCCTAAACGGAGGAACAGCAGCATTCATGCTAACATGTGACGAACGAGACAGCTTTCACTCTTGCAGGCAGTGTTTCTCCTGGTAGCTAGGAACTTACGGCACGGAGGAACAGAGAAAGCAACTTGTTATCTGAATATGCTACGTCCTTGGGCAAGGGCAAGTGAATTGGAACCTCACTGCACGCCCTTTCCCCATCGATCCGCACTCCGAAGCATAGCTAGTCGCGGTGTCCCGTCCCGTGCATGCTGACATGCTGTAGCCTCACCATCTGAACCGGTGTCCCGTGCTCCCGTGCTACGCGCAACGCACGCGTCCGGGTGAATCGCGTTACCGTGCTAGTCTCGAGATCGGAAGGACACGGCCGTGTGCGTGTACGAGCCGCGCGCGGTCGTCACTCGCCAGGTTCTCCACCTGGCAATTAGCCAGCCAACCAAGCGCCAACCTCCCACAGTCCCACCTCAGGTTGCAGGCGGGGCGGGTTGCGGCCAGCCGCGAACCCACAAAGCTCGCCGCTAAACTAATCTCGCGGGTTGGTGGCTGTCCGCAAATTTTCCTGGCGGCTGAACTTATCTTCGTGGACGTGGTGGCGGACCCGCGAGAACCCGCACGGCCCCGCATGTGCCAGCAGTTCGCTTACCTCTGCACCGCATGTGCAAGCAGCTTGCTTGCCCCTGCCCTCTGCTCTTGCCTAACAGAGTTGAGTACTACTCAGAGCAAAGTAAATGGAGTACTCCTCTGTATTGTCGCAGTAAAGTATACATGATCAAAGCCAAATTAGTCACTTGGGATAATAAGAACTGCTAGCATTTTTCAGCATGTCAGTTCGTACAAACCTAACGAGCTAACAATCAGTACCAGCCGGCAATCATAAATGGAGTAAAATTGGATTGAATCCAGAATCCTCATGCAACTCATACCATCTGCGCATCTGTTACACCCTGCAAATCCAAGCATCAAGCACTATTCCTCCGCTTTAAACCATGACGAACAGTGGGCTTGCGTCGCCATGGCCGAGCTCGAATTGCAAGCTTGCGTCGCCATGGCCGAGCGAATAGAAATTCTGCATAAATTAAGCTAAACTAATGATGGCAAGCTAAAAGAATCATAACTTCATTCCTCCATGCGCCTGGTTTCTTCAGATCTGGAAAGTTCAAAAGCAGAAGTTCTGATCATAAATGTGTGTATGCAGTGGGAAGAAATTTTGCAGCTAAGAAGGCTAAATCAGGAGTTCAGAATTTAACCTGCTCATTGTAGTATTGATCATCATTATCGTCAATATCTTCTGCCATCTTAAAGTTGGTATATCCTGAAATAACAGGAAGAGATAAACATCCTTTACCATTACACATTTACTTGAATAAGCATTCAATTAAGTACAGTAAACACAGAAAGTGTGTACCTTCAGCTCTCAACCAGTCCTGGAGGCATATTAATGCTTCTACATTCTTACTTGTCAGCCGGCTCCTATACTCACTAATCACTCTCCCACCAGTTGAGAAGGCAGACTCAGAAGCCACAGTTGTTGACGATAATGATGCGAGGCCGACATGCTCCTGCTGCGGCGCCTGGCCGGGGCGGGCCACGGCCACCGGGGGGGCCTCGCGGTCGCAGCGCGATGCCTCGCCTCGGGGGTCCCGCGGGAGGCGGCGGACGCCGTGGTGGTGGGCGCGGGCGTCGTCGGCCTCGCGGTGGCGCGCGCGCTCGCGATGGCCGGCCGCGAGGTGGTCGTGGTCGAGTCCGCCCAAAGCTTCGGCACCGGCACCAGCTCCCGTAACAGCGAGGTCATCCACGCCGGCATCTACTACCCGCCGCGCAGCCTCAAGGTGCGCGCGCCCCCTTCCTTGCCCTCGCCGGATTCAGCACACCGCAGGCTGCAGTGCGCACGGATCCTGATTTCTGGCGCCCGCTTGGACTTGAATTCTCGGTGTGATTGAGTTTGATCGCTGCTTGGCCGGATTTCACCAGAATTGTGTACCATTTCTGTCTCGCAGATTGCAAATTCAGGTGTTTGTTGGTTCTGGTAGCGGTACCACTTCAGTCAAGTGGAAGAGTGTTTGCAGAGTGGTTGGGCCAACATTTAGCATTTAGTGATCCACGGTGGAAATGTAGATGTAGCTATGAGATTTATTTGCAGCTCGATCCTTTAGTGCTTGGTAGGAATTGGGGCTTGTAGTACATTGCACGCATCACTCGAGTTTGCACTTTGCAGAAAAGAGTCGTACGAACCGTGTTCTGTGAACAGTGCATCACTGGAGCAGTGGAGCTAGGTCTTATTCCTGCAGAAAACTAGGACTAGTTCTCACAATGTTACATAACCGTCTGTGGTCAGAATGTTCGCAAACTTAACAGTTGGTGTGTTTTGGAATGTTAGACTGTTCCATAAATATTAGTATAAGGATTACGCACCTATTGTTAAAAGAACTCTTAACTTCAAAGTGCACAAAAAACGTTTATGCAGGGCCCTGTCGGTCGTCAGTCGTCACATTAGTGTGTTACTGATTCCACCTGCGGATTGTTTCTTGTAGGCTAGCCTTTGTGTGAGGGGAAAGGAAATGCTCTACAAGTACTGTGCAGAACGAGGGGTTGCCCACAAACAACTCGGTAAACTCATTGTTGCCACTGGTGCTGCAGAGACCGGAAAGCTGGACATGCTCCTCAGGAATGCTAAAGAAAATGGGGTCAATGATCTCCAGTTGATGGAGGGTTCTCAAGCTATGGAGATGGAACCTGAGCTCCGATGTCTTAAAGCTTTACTATCACCTAGTACTGGGATAGTTGACTCTCATTCATTCATGCTCTCCCTTTTGGTACTTGGCCGTCATATACATCAGTTCTTGAATTTGAAGTGAAAACTTTGCTATCACTCTTAATTTGCTTGCGCTGTTATTTATTTTGATTGTTTTTGTGACTCAGGCTGATGCTGAAAACTTGGGAACAACCGTATCCTATAACACAGCAGTTGTCGGTGGGCGTGTTGGATATGAAGGCCTCGAACTCCATATCTGTGAAAGCAAAGAACTGCAGAACCATCCTGTAGGGTCTCATGTGACCCCACAGCTTGTTTTGCTTCCAAAGCTTCTGATAAACTCAGCAGGTTTGAGTGCAGTTCCACTTGCCAAACGATTTCATGGACTTGACCAAGCATTTGTGCCCGATCCTCATTATGCTCGTGGATGCTACTTCACCCTCTCTCAAACAAAGAGTCCTTTCAGCCACCTGATATACCCTCTACCAGAGGATGGTGGTATAGGAGTCCATGTCACAATAGACTTGAATGGCCTTGTTAAGTTTGGCCCAGATGTTGAATGGCTAGATGGTGGAGAGGAACCTGTGTCATGTTTTCTAAATAGGTAAGCCATTGCAAACATGTATATGCTCAATATTAAACCATGACACTGTTTTGAAACGAGAGTAGCCCAAGAAGTGAAATTATGTTTCATGTTACTTTCATGCGGGTGAAATTCAGGCTCTGTTTAGGCACACGCATTTTGCTTCTCAGTCCATGTCCAAAGAAGGCTGTAACAGTTATTCTAGATGCCAGCAGTACCTGTCTTATATAAGGCCAAAGCTGGTATTCGTAATTTAAGCCTGTGTTTTCATGTAAAATTTGAAAATGCAATTGGGTGCGGTACCATGTTTCTAGTGTGTATTACTAATTTACTGTTAGCATGATTTATGGAATCTAGAATACAATAAAGCTTGTTCAAAATATGAAGATGTTTATAACTTGTTCTATCTTCATCAGGTTTGATTACTCGGTCAACCCCACCAGATGTTCTGTATTCTACCCTGTGGTAAGGAAGTATTTTCCAAATCTCAAGGATGGGTCTTTGGAACCTGGTTATTCTGGGATCCGACCAAAGCTTTCCGGTCCTGGACAGACTCCTTCAGATTTTGTCATTCAGGTGCTTTTCTGGTATCATATGTTTCGAATTTTGATCAGCGTTTTCTCAATATCTGCTCCCAAAAAATATAGTACATTTTTCTCATGCTGTCATGCTCATTCATGACTAATCAGTTAACTTGTAAGTTGAACGACTGCAGGGGCAGGATATACATGGTATTCCTGATCTAGTTAACTTGTTCGGAATCGAATCCCCCGGTTTGACATCAAGCTTGGCGATTGCAGAACACATTGTTTCAAGATATTTGTGATGGGAGTCTCCTAACTGCTAAACAACACTTCATTGCTGGATGCTCCATGCATTGAAATGATGAACTTGGCGTACCAGGACTAGGGTTCACCATATAAAGTGATCCAGTAGAGTATTTTGAGCAGTTTTCTTTTGATCTTTTCCACTCTTGTTGCTGTGTACAATTTTAAAAGTTGAACTTCTTTGGAAAAAGTAAGCGGTCCAGTAAAGAGTATGTTGAGCTTTTTTCCCCCTTAAGATCTTTTGGATTATTGTTACTGTGTAAATGTTAGAAATTGAAACTCGTTGGAAGTTTCAAAGAAAAATGAATATGATCGGAATCGAAGTGGTATGACACTTTTTGGTGTATAGTGCTAGAAGGTGAAATGTGCAGTCTATTCCTCCATCCCTAGAAGGGTGGACTATATACATGAAGTACATGGGCCTCTAGATGGGTCATTACCCTACATGGGCTATATACACTGACACTCCCCCGCAGTCTGTACTATCGGCGCAGCGAAGTACAAGACTGGATAAGAAACAAAGCATACATACAATACTCCCCCGCAGTCACAACTAGCCACTAAGGATGTTGAGACTGGAACGAAACTCGGAGAATGTCGAAGAGGGGAGGCCTTTGGTGAAGATGTCTGCGAACTATGAAGTCGTCGGGACATGTAGAACCCGAACCTGGCCAATGGCAACCCAATCTCGGACAAAGTGTAGGTCAATCTCCACATGCTTCGTCCGCTGATGCTGAACCGGGTTGGACGAGAGGTACACGGCACTGACATTGTCGCGTCACAGTAAACAAGGGTGCTATTGACAAGCGGACTGTGAAGCTCTGCCAAGAGCTATCGCAACCAAGACGCTTCTGCAACGCCGTTAGCAACAGCCCGGTACTCTGCCTCAGCACTGGAGCGGGAGACTACCGGCTGTCGCTTGGACGACCAGGAGACGAGGTTGCCGTCGAGGAAGACGGCGTACCCGGAAGTAGAGTGACGTGTGTCAGGACAGCCAGCCCAGTCAGCATCTGTGTAAACGACGAGCTCAGTGGTAGGAGAGCGGTGAAGTGCCAGGCCATAGTCAACCGTCCCACGAAGGTAGCGAAGAAGTCGCTTCAACGCGGCAAGGTGTGGCTCCCGAGGATCATGCATATGAAGGCAAACCTGCTGAACTGCATATCTGATGTCCGGTCTGATGAAGGTGAGGTAGAGCAACGCACCAGCAATGCGCTGGTAAGCCTTCGGGTCAGCAACAGGAGCACCCTCAGCAGCTGGAAGCTTGGCCTGTGTGTCGACCGGAGTGGAACAAGGCTTGCAGTCAGTCATCCCAGCTCGCTCCAGAATCTCAAAGGCATACTGACGCTAGTGAAGGAAGAGACCAGAGGAGCAAGGCTCAACAGTGACAGCCAGAAAGTGATGAAGCTCACCAAGATCCTTCATCGCAAACTCCTGCTGTAAAGACTGAATGATGCGCTGAAGCAGAGTCTGACTAGAAGCGACCAAGATGATGTCATCAACGTAGAGGAGCAGATAAGCAGTCTCAGAGCCACGGCGGTAGACAAACAGAGACGTGTCAGACTTGCACTCAGTGAACCCCAACGAGACAACAAACGAGGTGAAGCGAGAGTACCAAGCCCGTGGCGCCTGCTTCAGACCATAGAGTGACTTGTTGAGGCGACAGACAAGATCCGGACGACTGGAGTCCACAAAACCTGCTGGCTGGCTGCAATATACTGTCTCTGTCAAGGTGCCATGTAGAAAAGCATTCTTCACATCCAGCTGACGCACGGGCCAAGACTGAGATAGAGCAATGGAGAGAACTGTGCGAACTGTCGCAGGCTTCACCACCGGACTGAAGGTCTCATCATAGTCCACACCAGGCCGTTGTGTGAATCCCCGGAGAACCCAGCGAGCTTGTAGCGATCCAACGTACCATCAGCCCGACGGTTATGCGTCCAGATCCACTTGCCGGTGACCACATTGCAACCAAACGGAAGCGGCACGAGGTCCCACGTCTGGTTGGCAAGAAGAGTCGCGTACTCCTCCATTGCCTGGCGCCAGTGAGGGTCGGCAAGAGCCGCACGGACAGAGGAAGGTACTGGAGAGATCCCCGACTCTCCCCCGAAGGCGGAGAGAGCAGCAGACTGAAGAACGCCCGCCACCCGTCGTGTCACCATGGGATGAGTGTGGCCGGGATCCCGATGGATGACAGGCGGGTGGTCCGGTGGTAGACCACTGGATCCAGACGCACGAGGGCCCGAGCCGGGGCCGGCGGGTCCGGTGGAGGAGGCAGAGAAGACGACTCCGGCGACGGTGGAGGTGGAGACGGAGGCCGGGGTGGCTGCTGCTGAGCCTGCACCGAGCGTGGACTGTAGACCCAAACAGGCTGCGCGAAGCACGCGGGAGGGGTGCAGGTGCCGCGCGTGGCGCGGGAGGGGGCGCCGGTGCCGCGCGTGGCGCGACAGAAGGCACCGGAAGCGGTGTCGGTGCACCAGGAGAACCTGCGGAAAAAGGATATACAGAAATAGATGGCTGAACCAACGGGTCAGTCGAAAACATGGAATCCAACTCTGGGTCAGGAGTCGGTGTGGGAAAGGTGGAGTAGGGGAAATCCGACTCGTCAAACACAACGTGTCGGGAGATAAGAACACGACAGGAGATGAGGTCAAAGCAGCGATACCCCTTGAGGTCTGGAGAGTACCCAAGAAACACACAACGGGTGGAACGAGGAGCCAACTTATGGGAAGCAGTGGCGGAGGTGTTTGGATAGTACGCACACCCGAAGACACGGAGATGGTCATACCGGGGAGGGGTGCCGAAAAGGGTGTGGTGAGGGGTGGGAGAGGGACACGCAGTAGAGGGAAGACGGTCAAGGAGGTAGGTGGCAGTGTGGAGTGCCTCAGCCCAGAAGCGGGCAGGAAGAGAAGCCTGGAGGAGAAGGGTACGCACGACATCGTTCGTGGTCCGAATCATACGCTCAGCCTTGCCGTTCTGAGGAGAGGTGTACAGGCAAGACATGCGGAGCTGGACACCTCGAGAGAGGAAGAAGTCACGGGAGGTGCTGTTATCGAACTCACTGCCGTTGTCACACTGGACGGCCTTGACAGTGAGGCCGAACTGCGTGGACACCCAGGCAAAGAAGTGAAGTAGAGTGGGGAAAGTCTCGGACTTGGCATGCAAAGGAAAGGTCCAAGAATAGTGAGAGAAATCATCAACAATCACCAGATAGTATTTGTAGCCAGAAATACTGAGGACAGGAGAAGTCCACAAGTCACAGCGAATAAGGTCAAAGGCATGGCTCGCATGCGAAGAACAAGAAGAAAAGGAAGTCTAACATGACGACCCAACTGACATGCATGACAGAGGTGCTCATCAGGGGTCCTGGTACAAGAAACACCGACACTACGACTGAGCTTAGCCAAAGCGTCGCGGCCGGGATGGCCAAGGGTGTAAGAGGGAGTCGTGGCGACTGGCGAAAGCAGCTGGCAAAGTGGCAGTGGAAGGAGAAACAACGGAAGTAGGGAGGCGGAGGGTGTAAAGGGGCCCCGTGCTGTCACACCGGAGAACTGGACGTCGGGAAGCCAAGTCCTTCACCGTGAGACCAAGGGAGTCAAACTCAATGGAACAAGAATTGTCAGCGGTGAACTGACGAATAGAGAGATCACTAACCATCTGTGGGGCAACAAGAACATTAGGAAGACAGAAAGAACCAGGTGCAGTGTCCATAGAGGTGACAGGAAGACAAGACCCGTTCCCAACCATGATAGAAGAGGGATAGGACAGGTGTGGTGGGTGGACAGAAGGAAGGATACCGGCGTCCGGCGTGGTGTGAAACGAAGCGCCCGAGTCTGCAATCCACTCGACGCTGACCTGTGGTGTCAGCCCCACGGTGTTGAAGGACTATGCCGACGCAGCTGTGTCCCACCAGCCATGCCAAGTCGGAGGCTGGCAGGGCGGAGCAGGTGGTGTCCAAGTCGTCAGGCACGGGGCGGCAGGGCCGGCGAACATGGCCGCGGGCTGCACCGGAAGGTGAGGCCCCGTCCCCTGAGCCTGGAACGGCCCCGGCCAGGGTGCACCGCCAGGAGCAAACGAAGGAGCCGAAGCCAGCGCTCCACCGGAGCCACCACCACGCCGCGCACGACGACGGTGCCCGCCACGGGCTCCTCCACCCCCGCTCAGCCCGGGGGGAGAAGGTGAGGTGGCAGGCGGGGCAGGGGAAGGTGGTGGCGGAGACACGAGCGCGGTGGAGGTGGACGAAGAGGATGAGCCAGGTGACCTCGTCCAGGGCGGCGAAGACCTTGTCCCAGACCGGCAGGACGGGAGGGATGGGCCGCTCACGGGGAATCCAAATCTGCTGGAGGGCAGTGGTGCTGACACGCTCCTGTGCCGCCGCGGCCTCAGTCTTCGTCGCGAGAAGAGCAGAAGCAAGGGCGGCCTCGACCGACGTGGCGGGAACGATGGACTCGCGCCCGAGCGTCGCGGCCTCGGACTTCGTCGCAAGGAGGGCAGCGACGAGGGCGGCCCCTGCCAACGTGGATCCGGCGGCGACGGCGATAAGCTGTGGCGAATCCGCAAGCCGGATCCAGGACGCGGGCTGGATCTAGGCCGCGGGCTGGATCTGGCCCACGTCCATCCCTCGGCTCTGAGCTTGGCCCAGACCCAGGCCTAGGCCTAGGCCCTGGTGGGTCGGCCCAGATCCAGACCTGGGCACCCCTGGATCGGGCGAAATCCCAGGGGCGGGCAGCTTGTGGCGAGGCAGAGCAGCGCCCGTCCCTGGGAACTGCAAAGGAGGGGGCAGCGGACCCGACAGAGGAGGAGGCGGCGACGCATCCGGCGATGGAGGAGGTGGTGCGCCGGGCGGGGGCATGCCCAGCCCCGCTGCTGCGGCGACGGACGGGGGTGGCAGCGGAGCCCAAGCAGCGGCCGGAGCGGAGGAGCCCACGCCGACAGGGCATGCCGAGGTGGAGCCCGCACCGGCGGGGTGGACGCCCGCCGCGGCAGGAGCGGCGCCTCCCCCGGCGGCGGCGCACTGGCCCGCGCCCAGCACGCCGAGAGCGGCGAAGGCGCCGGCGCCAGTGGTCGGGGAAGGGGCACGACGAGGGGAGGAATGGGAAAGGGAAGGAGAGGAGGAGAGGGAGGGGAAGCACGGCGACCGGCCGGCGGCCATGGCCGGCGGCGTAGAGGGTTGGCTGCTGGGGAAGGGAGGAGAGGGAGAGAGGAAACCCTAGCCTGATACCATGCTAGAAGGTGAAATGTACAGTCTTTTCCTCCATTTCTAGAAGGGTGGGCTATATACATGAATTACATGGGCATCTAGATAGGCCATTACCCTACATGGGCTATATACACACATATACGAACCTGACCGATATCTGGTCTGGGCGCTGGAGGCGGATCACATATGTTCCTAGCGGATACTCCCTCCGTTCCAAAATAGATGACGTTATGGGATGCGTGCCGGTCAAACTTTCTCAACTTTGACTAGATTTGTAGAAAAAACGTGCAACATTTTCATCTCCAAATAAATTTGTTAAAAAACTAGACTTAAAGATCTTTCCAATGATACTAATTACTTAGCATAAATATTTATATATTTTAATATATAATTGCCGGTATTTTGAAAATGTTGACTTCTCGAGAAGCGAGAATGACATCTATTTTGGAACGGAGGGAGTACGTACCAGATTAGCTCGCATGTAACTGTAGGATAACTGGATTTATGTTGTTTTTAGGCAGATAGGAATGAAGAGAACGCACAAAGAAGCTTCCAGAATAATAACTTGCCAAACATCCAAATGCTATTCTGTTAAATTCTCATGTTCAGTCTCGCACCAAAAAAAATGCTATAAGCCCCATCTTAGCATCCAAGATGCCTCTGGCGTTGCTTGCCGCTATCCAAATATAGGTCAAGAAACCACAGTCAAGTATGTGAATTTGGAAAACTAGAGAACAATGAATGAAGACGAAGACATGGCCCATTGAATTGAACCATAGAGAATCCAATTCCTAATAATATATCATTGTTACTCGTACAGTATTATCCTAATTCTGTCTGCCTAACAATTTGACAAAGGATTATCTCTTGCGGAGGGCCACATTTACGGGCAAGTATTTTAGGATTCAGGAAGAGCTGTCCAAGCGCCAGTTTTCATTTCCCATTATGACCAGTATTTCCACTTGCAATACTTCGCTTTTTCTTCCCTTCGTCAATCATTCATATCACCTGAAGTTTGAAAAATGAGGGTGAGGAGAAAAATCAACAGGTCAACACGACAGAGAAAGGAGGGAAGTATGGGCATGTTATTACCTCAGCGCTTTCTCTGTGCTCGCCACTTATAAACAGGCTGTGATGTTGGATTCACCGTCTCATCTTCACGGAGTTTCCTCTTGCGTCCAGGTTTCTGCCCAAGTGTTACACAAATCATGAAGAGTGAAACAGTACAGATATTTCTGCACATTCTAAATAGTGGCAAACAAAGTATAAAGTACCAGCACAAGCTTCCTTTAATTGACCAAAGTAGTTGGTTTATAGATCCCAAATTAGGCCAATTTAGGCAAACAACTGCCAAAATGTAAAAGAGAGTGGCTCATTTTACTTGTTCGGACAACATGAAATTCGTTCAACATAGCACAAAAGTACATACAGCAACTAGCCAACTTCCAACTGATATACATTGTGTTTTATTTTTTCCGTTAATGTAACAGAGTGAGCAACTAGAATTTTTGGTCCATTCGTGGTAACTTCAGGCTGCCAGTGACTTAAAAACAAAGCCCATATGATAGTGAAAGATCCTTTCAGAAAAAAGCTGGAAAGTGGAACTAAGACTAAAACTAGTGACATAGCTGATCATTCAGCCAGTCTCTACAGTATTATTCTTTCTTTCCCTATCAACTTGAGTGAGTGACTGAGTAAAAGGGTGTACCCAGTGCCGTAGGCTCCCGCACTATGCGGGGTCTGTGACTGAGTGACTGAGTGAGCAAATTAAAACATAATACACCAATGGCATTTTGTCAGGGTTGTGGCCACCACCAAGTAAAGGAAGGCTACATTCCATGGGATACTACAAAATTTTAAATCCAGAAATTGACTGGTAGCATCAACCCAGTCACATATTGTTTCAATTAAACCCTTAAAAAGTAGCATCTGAGAAAATTAAAAGTTCAAACTATAAATGATTGAATACCTTCAATTCTTTTTGCAAGGCCATGTCTCCATACAATTTCTCAAGCTTTTGAAGCCTTTGCTTCCTCTCTTCTAATTCCCTGTATGAAGAAGCTGTTTTCCTGGAGCGGAAAGGAAACGATTAGACAAGAGCAGATAAGTCTATCATGTAGCCATCAATGAAATAAACTGCACAACATCACAGTTCCATGCCACAGATAAAATATGAAAACTCATTAGTTTCCTGGTTAACTGGACACAAATATAAATAAGACGGACTATGAACAGTGAAAATGACTCCATAAGTGTGATGCAAGTAAGTGCAGCAATCAAAGTAACAATGTAACGCATATATGCTATATTCCAAAGAGAAGTGCATTACTTCTTTATACGAGAAGGGATGTTGTCCAAACCAGGCATGTTGCTGCTTTCTCCTATCCTGGATCGTATTTCTTTGGCTTCTTCCCTGAAACAAAAGAGCAAGCCATTTCAATATTGGCATAAGCTTAACTAGCAGAAAACTCCAAGATGATAAACAAAATGAACACATTACACATACCTGTCTTCAGCAAAATAAACATGCTTGTTTGGACGCTTGGCATCCAGTTCATGGAGTGTTGAGCTTAACTTCTCGATTTTCTATGAAGTGGTCCCATCCAAATTAAAACAGAATACAGCTTCAGCCACAATAACAAAACCATACTTATTTGCTATGAATACTTTAGACGTCATCACAGACCTTTTTTTCACTTTGCATGCTCTGAAGGATATATCCCATATCTTTATTTTTCAACAACAGAAGTTCCTCTTCAGTATACTTATTTGCTTCAGGCCTAATAAAATACACAGCACAGTCAAAATCGAAACACAGGGTAGACCAAACCTAGTGAATCTGACCAGGGCAGAGGGACTGCATTGTACATACTTAGGCCTATGAACTCCACCAACAGTCGTACTGTTGATCATCTTAAAGTAGAACTCATCTGGATTCTTGAGTGCTGCCTTCTCCCTCAGTTTCTGCAATCAATTAAAAACAACAAGCCTTAGATTATGACAGTCACAACATCCTTAACCATGAACTACCTACCTAAGTAGACTAAAGCTACAGATAGTTAAACAGCTAATAACATGCTAGGCGTATCTAAATCTGATACAACACGACAATTACCGGCTTCCTAGGCACTAGACCAAGCATAGAAAAGAAACAATACCCTGATAATTTCCTCCTTGCGGTGGAAAGCTCTCGCACGGACGACATAGTCCTTGTGCTTCTCAAGAATCCCAAACTTCTTCCTCGACTCCCTGCAAATCTCCACCCAGACCCCAACTCAGCCCCCGAATTTCGACCGACGGCGGCGCCATGCCTGCTCAAATTCGAATGACAAAACAGGGAGCATCTGCGGGCGGAGAAACTTACGGCTGTGCGCGCTCCTTGTGAGCCCGCCGTGGAAGCGCGTTCCGCAGCGACGACATCTTCCTCCCCCTCTCGTTGCTTCCGATGGAGCAAGAGGGATAGGCGGAGGAGCGGCGGATTTGGCAGGAGAGCTGCGCGGTGACCAGGGAAGAAGGGGACGAGGACGAGGAGAGTGGGAGTCCAGCCGCGGAGGCCGAGCTAGGGTTCAGCAGGGGTTTGGTTTTGGGCTTACCGTCCGAACCGGCCCATTTGTAGGTCTCTTCGTCTCTTCCGTTGCCGTCCGTTCAGTTAAAAAAAAGTCATCCAAATCCTTTTTTTCTTTTACAAAAAGATCCAAATCCAATAAATCACAGTTCAGTCCGGTATCGAAATATGTAAACTCTTAGGCGCCAGGAAATCGACGCCACGGTAGAAGCTCCGTCGTCGTTGCCGTATAGTTCCATGACACGCGTTCTTTGTTTTAACGCCTACCGCTTTTACTCGCCCGATGTTTTTTTAGCCTGCACTACTTTACTGCTGCGTGCCACGGCCTACTCCGACACAGCCCATTTGCTCGGCCACGCTGGCCCATTCATCACACCCAGGCCTGCTTTGCTCATTGCTCCTAAGCCATTGCGCTTTCTTGCGGCCTACTCTTGAGCCTGCCGCAGATGCGTCACTCCGCCCATCGCCGCACGCGCCCTGAGGATGCCCTCCCTCCCCGCAGACCGCACTCCGCCCGAGGGCGCTACCCACCTTTTCCACGAGCACGGAGCCCAAAAAACAAACACAAAAACAATTCATATATGATGAATCGAGTATCCAAATCAAATTTCGATTGCACCGTTGTATTTCTTTCGATGAAATCTTCAAAACTAGACCACACTTGCCTATGTTTTTTTCGAAAGAAGGAACAATTCATCCGATTTTAACAACGAGAACAAATCACGTGACCGTGCGGAACAATAAAAACGTACAAGAGGAACATAAATTTTAACATGTGGAACAAATCATCTAATGTACAGAATACTATACTATAGATGTAAATTGAGGTGAGACATATCATATAAATTTATGGAACAAAATATCATATGAAAGGAACATAGAATCTCAACGTGTGGAACAAAATCATATAAACCTGTAGAACAAAATATCATATGGAAGGAATATAAAATCTCAACACGTGGAACAAAATCATCTAAATCTGTGGAACAAAAAATATGTATGAAAGGAATATATAGATCTTAATATAGTGAAGTAACATTAAAAAGAATAAACTAGAGAAGAAAAAATACATCATGAAATGCGCGCAACATTGCATGCATACGCGCTGCAGGGGATCACCACGTGACGCAATCAGCCTTGCATGTGTGTTGCTCTTTGCATGACTCGTGGAACAAAAGTATATACATGTAAAATAAATTATACTACTCGAGTTATCTTCACGTAAGAAAAAAAACACTCGCACTATAGGCACTCTAGGAGAGAGTAAGTAAAAAAATAAACATGAGAAAGAAAAAACAAAAACAAAAACAAAAACTAGTAAATAAATAGAAAAAAGAAAAAAAGAAAAAACAAAACAGGAAGGACAAACCTTCATCACATGTGCTGGCCCATCGTCCCACCTGCTGCATGCGCGCTGCTCTTAATGGGTTGTACTGGCGCGGGGCCACCAACTGGTTGGTGCACGGCCGCATGCAGGGGCTGTGCTCCCGCAGCATATGCGGCAGATAGCAAATCCGTATGTCTCCTAAAGAATTTGCACCGCGTCCATGGGACCGCGCAGTCATCCATTCCTTCCTATTTCTACTCCTGCCATTGGTTTTTTTTTCTTTTTTAGAAGCTTACTTCTTTGTGCTGATGACATGTTTGGTCCGTACCAATGGTGTTTACTTTGTGTCACCATATGGCCCTCTGTTTCATTTGTTCGTGCGCATCCTGTCCGCCATAGTGCTCGGCCTGTTTCTCAGGATCACTATGCCTGTGCTGCTCAGCTTCCTGCATGGTCCTCCAATGCCTTACATACTGATTATTTCTTGCTGCAATCCAGTTACGGGTTGTTTCCATTTTTTGTTCAGGTGTTGCCTCATGCAGCTTTACTCAGCTTGCATGTTGTTTGTTTCCTCTTTTTTCTTTTCCCAGATTTTCACATTTACCTTCCTTTTCTACTACCTCCTCCTGTAAGATGATCTTTTTTTTAAGCCATACTGTAGATGATATTCGTCAACACGCTATTGCTCCAAGGCATATTGTAGTTCGTTAGTACCTCCCTTTGAGCCAAGACAACGAAACTACACCAACCCACACCGGCACACCTCAAAACTCTATAGCTGCATGGTTCACGTAGATAACATAGCTTCAAACCGTCAAAAAATGTAACACAGAAAAGAGCCTCCAAAATATGCAGGCGCGGCGAAGTGCGCCTCCCTTCCTAGTAAATCATAGGCGCAACTGAATTATATGCATAAAATACACGCACTAACATGGCCGATGAAACTGTCTGTGTATCAGGTTACAAATCAAAATTCTGACAGGAAACGAATCTGTCATGTTGCTGGTGCTGCTCCTATTTGCATTCCTGCTCAAATAATAATTTACAACCAATTGTCAAGGCTGCAACTCCAAAATGCTGCAGTTGCCGATTTGCAGCATCTCTATTCTAACATTTTGGACGGGCAAAAGGTTGGAAAGTGATGTATTCAGAAAGCCAGATCCACTGGCTCATCTACCATCCCAGGCTCCCAACTCGGGTCTCATACTTCAGAATCGAAAGATCACCTGTTGAGGCTGCAGTATTTTTACCCCTGCCACTGGCGGTCTTGTTGGTCAGCAACTCGCATCAATACTTGCAGCGAACATCCTCATACTGCTTTCGGCTGAACCTGTTCGAAATCGAATACCTCAAACATCAAGCGCCTAACGTCAGGTTTGCCATACACGCAGTATGCAAGCCCATGTAACGCTTGCTGGACAGAGGTTGTTGAAGGATTCCTGAGACGTCGGTTGTGTTCAAATCTGTCTTGCACTGATTCCCCATAGATAACATAGTGGTGAAGGTGCTTGTCCCGCAGGTATCGTCCGCAATACTTGTTCATCAACATCCTCCTATGCTTCTCTGCCAACCACCTGCCAGGTGCATCTAGATGCTTCATAAGCAGCCTCTCAGCCAGCACAAGATCCTGGCAACAAAGACGTTCAGATCTTCAGTATGACTGTTGTCTCATTGCCATTGGACAGTGGTAAGATGATGAAAACATTGTAAGAGGATGCAAAATACCTGAATCTTCTGGCCAACATATTCGAGACGCTCAAAGCAGAATCTTGGATGCTCAAACTTATGTTTTGACGGGTGCAAAAAGCAGAGCTGTAAGGAAACAAGTCACCATGAGCCCATGATGATCTCACTTCTCATATTGTAAAATTAGTGAAGCAATATTCGACACATTAAATAATTAAAATTTTGACATAGTTCTTTCTCGCAAATGGAATCTAGACATATCTCTGCTAATTACTAGGTAATATGCTTATCTGTTTGAACTGAGCGGTGACAGTAGAACTCATAATTTCTCTCATGAAAACAACACACTAATTGAAGTAGCTAGGCATGTTTCTCTTTTCTATTTTATGAAGAGAACATGGAGTACCCATTGGTTACTACAGAACAGCAACATCTTCCACTTGATGCTCAAGAATTTTCAGTATCTTGATTTCCTTTTCTAATTTATGGTTCATGTTAGTTGTTGTAGGAAACAGAATTTGTGGACATGCTTTGCAGATAGTCAAAGGAACGTGAAAGGACTAACACAAGGGAAGAAAAAAAATGAACTAGGGACATCAAATTACCTGAAGACCAAGTCCAAGCTCTATATTCCTTGCATCTGTGATCTCAGGAATTCTGTCATTCATGGGCAAGGGATATCCTAGGGTGTCCATGACCTTGGGTCTACTGTCAAAATCCCAAATATTTCCTCTAAAACGATGCATGCCTGGTGGCACACAAGCACGGAAAAGCCTCGGATGAGCGAAAAGAGCATCTGGTGGTGGCTGCATGGAATATAACAAGTTAAGAACAAAGTTACAAAGTAAAGGGTGGGGATATGGACCAACAACTGTAAGAGCCATTACCCTGTAGGCAGCAACATCCTGCCATGTGAGTTGTCTCTTTTCAAATTCCACCGAGACATAATCAACATCTTCTAGTTGGCGCCTCAATTTTGGCTGACAGCTCCCATCATCAGGGTCCATCCCAAATGCCTCAAAAAGGACTCGATAGACTTCAGGCATCCCAAAGCACAAATATATAGCCCCAAATAATGCCCAGAATACAGCCCTGAGACACAGATAGACATTTTAATGAAATGTACTCAAAACAAGCAACACACATTGCTGTAACAAATTCTAAAGTCAGAAAGAATGTGCAACACAATATATCGAATCAGCACGAAGATGTGAAGACAAGGCTACGAGCTCCATATTCTCATGGTGCTCAGTTTTCCACAGTGCATTAGCACATCAAAAGTACTTAGCGATACGCTATAAAGAGCTGGAATATAGCAACATTGTATAAGTATTATAACATTTAGGGATAGTGGCATACACAGAGAGAGCTTCACCATGAAGGCTGCAGAGCATTGGACAGGTAGCACTGAATCACACAGTGACAGAGGGAAAAAAAATCTAATCATTTTCATCCTCCTGTTAATGCTACCATGATCCAAAGCTAACGAAATACATTCAACAAGTCAACTACTGATGTGTAAAGATTAAAGAAATTAACAAGCCATAAATAACTGACAAGATACAGCTATCAGGATATTGTTTTTACTAATTTTGAAAATGCGCGATTGTATTTTTTCGTCAAGGACCACCAAAACCGTTGTCTCCTGGAAATCGCAATGTAACTACTCAGACAAAATACAGTTGCTTCATTATGCACACACAACACACCGACCAGTAACTAATCAAATTATCTTAGCTTATGATCAAATACAAGATTCTAATTTCTACGCTTCCAATAACACAATTTTATCATAACAAAGAAACCCAAACTTTCAGGATAATGATAAGAAAACAGAACACTCACTTGGATGGTGGCTCCCGGTCCTTGCGTATCATCTTATCCAGATCATCATAAGGGAACACCAAATTGTGCAGGCTGGCCGCCTTTAGCCATTTGGGCAACACCTTCTTCCCAATCAGAGCAAACACCCGCTCCCTCATCGGCCCGGGTGACTCCCTGGGGTACCTCTGCAAGAAGAACTCGCAGAACGCGAGCTCCAGAACGTACTGGCCCAGGAACCAGAGCCTGGAGTGGCCGTTCCGGACGTGCCGCGTCCGCGTGCGCTCGCAGGAAGGGTCCAGATGCTGGAACGCGAGGTAGAGCAGCACATCGAAATGGCGCGCGGGGCAGTCATCGCCTTCGCCGAGCGTCTCCGAGGGCGCGAGCGGGTACCCGAGCGCCTGCTTGGCCTCGAGTAGGTATTCGTCCATCCAGGTCCTGTCCGCGGTGGAGAGCGGCGCAGAGGGGAGGCAGGAGGAGAGCAGCGGGAGCGCCTTGAGTGACAGCTGCGGGCTGCTGAGGAACCGCCGGGTGAGGCGCTCGTCGTCGAGCGGCGGCTTGAGGATGAACCGCCGGGGCGGGTGCTTCTTCTTGGGGGATACGGCCTTCTTCCTCTGAGCGAGCTCCCGGAGGAGGCGGCTCGGGCTGTTCGCCGGCTCCGAATCGGGGACCGGCGGCGGCGGAGGGGTCTGGTCGGCCGCTACGGCGAGGACGCGGACGCGGCGGCGCGAGCTGGGGAGCGAGATGGGGAGTGGCGTGAGGGTGAGAGGTTGGAATGCCATGGCGGGTGGCGCCATTGGTGGTGGCGACCGGCGACCGCGAGCTCCGGCAGGGGGTTTGCGGGGAATTTTGGTTCGGGTTGGGGAAGGGGAGGAAGAGGATAAGCGGAAGAGAATTATGAGCTGTCCGTTTTGCGATCGATGGCTGTGATGGGTTGTATCAGTGAGCGCGCTGGCAAAAAATATCTTGAGCTTGCTCAACTTCGGCCCAATAGACAAAACTGCCTTTTCTGGGGCCCATCTACTTCGCGTCGCTCTCTCAAGTGAATGAGAGAGATGGGGCCCCAAAAGGGGAGCAAGCAAGCAGGCTGCTGCCGCACCCGTGGGCTGAGCCCTTTGCGGCCGCCGCACTCCTCCCGTCGCCGTCTCGCCCACTCCACCACCACCAGCAGTTCGCCACCGCCGATCCACCGGGCGGCGTTCGTGCATGGCGAACCCACGGAGAGCCATCGCGCTGCACATCCAGACCCAACCGCCGCCGCTCCCCACCACAGCCCCACTGCCGCCGCACTCCTCGCTGGGGTCGTCGCTGCTGCACTTCCTGAAGCGGCCGGCGTCGTTCCCATTCCTCCTCTCCCTCTTCGTCCTCCTCACCTGGCTCTCGCTCCGCTTCCACCGCCCCTCCCCGCCCCCGACGCTCGGGGGCCGCCCCGCCGTCGTGCACGACCCCCAGGCCAACCTCGTCCGCTTCCCCGCCGAGCTTCACCCCACCCCCATCGCCCGCGACGGCCGCGGGTGGCTGCTCGACCCCGTCGCCGCAGCCCGCGACGCCGGCCTTCTAGGTGAGTTCCCCTTGACTGACGCCTGGTGTTACAGTTTTAGGACAGCGATTAGATTAGTGGTGACGCAGATCGCTCCTGGTAATTTGGTAGCAAGTGATGGTAGAATAGATCGATGGATAATGTGGTTGAATGCAGTCGATTGGGTTACAATTGAAGCCGATCTGACTGGATATAATTGGAATAGATACTACTTTTATGCAAACGGCAAACCTAGTTCATGTTTATTCCGTTGGTATTTAATGGTGAAAGAAAGAACTCAGTTTCTGATCATGACGCTATTGAAACTTGAAGCTGGCATATATATCATGTGTGGTTTTGAACCCTCCAGAGCCTCTTTGCTATGTTGCTCACGAAACAATATGGCAGTATACTCTTCAGCTTTTAAAGTTGTATTGTCAGGGGAAGACATGAAATCAATTGCTGAACCTTAGTTCTAGACCTCTAGCATGGTTTTTTTGCTACAATGCCATCGAATCCTATTCTAATTGCATTATGCTGATATTCAAATTTCAAATCAGTTGTTTGCCTATGGATGTGCTAACTCAGTTATAGGCATGGCTCATGATTGCAATACATAGTTTTTACACCAAATTGGTAAAAATGGTGTCCGTTGGTTGTATCGATACACCTTGTTTCAGTTATTGCTATTGAGATTCGAACTGAAGGGATTTCTTTATCATGTAAGAAAACTAAAAGCACCCCAGTAAAACCTTTTTTCACTCTTATTAAAGATCAACGCTCCAACTTGGCAAACTGTGTTCTGTAGAGATGCTCTGGAGACTGCCTTGAACCCTTTCCATCTCATCGATTTTATTCTAGTTATTGAGAATATACCATGCACATTATTGGACCTAATGGATATGTGGGTTTCTTATTTTATCTGACTAGCTAAACTACATTTACTCAAGATTAGACATATCTGTTTGCTTTGTCCTCAAGTGCCCCATCTGTCCTGGTGAATTCTGTTTTTCATCGTTTCGACCTAAGTGGGGAACTGAAGAAAAAGAGAAATTCTTTAGCTAACTTGTTTGTTTTAGCTAACCAAGTTTAAGAATATTAATGTGTGCTATCTCTTGTTGCCCTTTTTATGGCCAAGCGGAGGACCATCAAATTCACTTAACATTGTTTGTTACTGCTTACTGCAATGTTGAACTTGAGACTTTTCTCCAGTGCATGATTGGTAGTCGGAATGAATTCGTTGTATAAACCCACAATACCCAGTGCTCCAAAGAGTTTAGTACGTAATCTTGGAGGTGATTATGTTCGGCTCAACTTGGCTTCTGTCTAATATTCAATGAATTCTGGTGTTCTGAGTATTTCTATTGGTGATAATATTAGAGGTTATGTAGTAGTTGAATGTAGATTCCAATCTTCCACAAGTGCAGCAAAAGTGTGTAACCAAATTCCCTCAAGATAATTGCGGCATTAATCAATTAAAGAAGTTGTGGGGGCCTTTTTTCATTTTGGAAAGCCAGTATGATTATCGTCATGTATTTGAATTTAAGAAATGCACTTAATGTTCATCTAATAGCTGCATAGGTCGAGTATGCTTCATTTTTTTCTTGGTGATTATCGTCAGTGAATGTATTTTAATTTTGGAGAAAGATCTATGTACTCACTCAATAGTTATGATAGCTTGGAATGTGCTTTAAAGAACAGGTGTGTATTAAACATAGATAAGTTTGTTGAATGGTTTGGTAGACATTATTAATGTCAATTTCTTTTAGGTGGTGCATTTGCTTGTTTATCGCTGCACGTAGGACAGATCCAGCCAGGTGGTTTACGTGGCAATCATCGTCACCATACATGCAATGAAACACTTGTCATCTGGGGTGCAAAGACGAAATTCAGGGTAATGATTTCCATTGTTGCAGTTCCTGAGAATTGCATACGTTCTGGTTTTGAATGTTTGTTTCCCATCATCAACAGTTAGAAAATGCTGATGTAAAAGATAAGGGATATGGAGAGGCCATAATTGCGGCTGACGAGGTTGGCATTGTTGCAAGCACAAGATCAACTGCACATGCCTTGATCAATATGGATGTGCAACCTACCTTCTTCATCGGATGTCAGGATACACCGATAAATCCCAACAGCTCAAATACTGACTACAAGGTATGGAAAGATCTATGACACACACGGTTGGTTGTATAATCCGATGATGAGCAATTGTCTGGCCAAATAGGAAGCAACTTGGAGCCTTGAAATATCATTTTTGTACCATTGTAGTTCATTCTATGGTCAGATATACATGTATAGTTGCTGGGGCAAAAGCAGTCGGCTATTTATTCTTTTGGCTGCCATGTTTTTTTTTTTTTTGTAGCAAGGGTTATTTTTATTTTCCTCTGCTGAATACGATAGCCTAGCCTGGTGCTTTTATCTCATCATGATCAATTTTCTTAAATGGTGGTTGCTAACCTTCTGTTTGGAGATTCGCTAGAAACTAAAAAAATCTCTTTGAGGTTCAGTTTGGCCGCTACTTGAGCTACATTTATTCTTTTTCAGCTTTCAGCTGTCATTGAGTAAATAGTATGCAGGGTAATGGTATGTAATCGCCTTTTGTAATCACAAGGACAAGTATGCTCGTGATGCTGGAGCAGCGACGTGCTTTCGTTGATTAACTCAGTGATACTGTGATAGTATGCTGCTTGCCTTGCTTAATATGTGGGGGCTCTTTAGACAATCGTCGTCATCTTTTTGTAGTTAGATTCTGTTTGCCCTGGACTTTTAACGCGTCATGAACTTAAAGGGCATCTGCCAATTTTCATGCACGAAATGTTGAAATTCCCGATAATAAAATGAGAGCATAATCCCAACAGAACGCGGTATGCAAGATTAGCTTCAAATACTACTACTGGTAGACGTCAAATTATGGATCAAATTGTGCAGGTTTGGTTGCATTTTTTTCATTTTAACTATTAACGTTTTAGGCGTTGTGCTCCTCGGCATTATTCAATGTAAATCCAATACTTTTTATCATATCATCACGGACATGATATCACCAAATATAACGTACTATTTGTTATTGAAAGGCAGAACATAGTTTTGCTTTTGCACTCCCACAGAACGTTGTATTTACTAAGCTTAATAAATATAGTAGTGGCATGACGAAGGAATATAATGGTTCTGCAATCAATATTGATAAAAAGCAAAAGGCCATGCATGATGATTGCTCCACACACAACTGGGACACAAATATTCTCAAGCAAAATATTTAGCTAAGGATAAGTTTACTTTTTACCCGCAACCAGATAAATTTTCTTTTCGTGTGAGGAGATAAATAAAAAGCCCTTAGGTTCTTAAGAAACATAAAATATGTTTTAGGAGGAAAATTAATATTTTTTGGGACTAGAGAGTAGTAGAAGGTGAAGAACCGGATACTACTGCCCCCACAGCCCATGGTAATCGTTTGCTGCTGGGCCCTTCTTCCTCGGTATAAAACCCCCCAGCTCGCAACATGGCCTCTCCCCGTCTCGCGCACGCGGCACGCCACGCCAGTAGCCATTATCGCACGCTCGTAGCCTTCCCTGCTTTTGCTTTCCCTCCTCTTCCTGAACCCAGGTTCATCGCCATGGCGGACCAGCTCGACGAAGACCAGATTGCTGAGTTCAAGGAGGCGTTCAGCCTCTTCGACAAGGACGGCAACGGTATCAACCTTCTCCGTCCTCCCCGTCTCCCCGCTGTGTCCTTTTTACTTCCCCTGATTTATCTCTCACGGCCACACCATCGAGCAAAAAAAAAAAAAAATCTCGCCTGCCACTCCTCCTAGTCATCCGTTTCCATCTGATTGGGCGCTGGCTTGGGTTATTTCATGCTAGATCTACCATGCACCGCCGCTCTTAAGGATTAGTGTCGCAAGCTCGATGAACAGGTGTTGCCGTGTTGGACATAGCGATTGGCGCATCAAATCGATCGTATTGCCCACCTTTTCATTCATTAAGGAGCTTCTTGCAAGCTCATTAAACATGAGGTTCAGCAATTTTACAAAACCCAACCCAACACAACACAACACCACACCTAGAGCAGAGATCATAGGAAACATGATTTTTTAACAAGAGTGTTCTGCAGAATAGTGAATATCATGATTTTCAACTTAAGTAGACAGATTCTTTAAGAGAAGAGATCTGCTCTAAGAGCATTTCCAGCAGACCTATAAGAGCCTTTTAAGTTTGTGGAGATACTGTCTTATTAGTTGTCAGCAGCCGCGTGGTGTTCAATAGTTGTATATGGAAGCAATGCGGTTAACTTGTTACTTGATCCATGGAACCAGATTCTGATTCTCACATCACAAACAGGGAAAAAAGGTTGAAGAATAAAGTGATGTTGGAAGAGAATTTGAACCTAATAACATTAGCCGGCGAGCCATGTTGGCATATAATAAGAACATACTAGAACACTTGTAATTAATTCATGGTAGAATAGTGGACTAGTCAACAATGTTTTCTTAAGTAAATTGACTATCCAAAAATTCTCCTACTGCTATTTACTTGAAAACATATAAGACAGTGTTAATCTTTTTATTTGAAAATCAAATGTTTATATTGTAATTTCAAACAAAGCTAAACTTTGAAGCCCCTGATATGCTGTGGGTTGACGACAATAGGTCAACTTCTTATTTTTACTGAAAGTACCTGCGAAATGTTTTTGTAGTGTTTAATGCACATTTCTTACTATTAGCAGTGCTCCTGCTAACTAAAAAAAAAAGTGTTTAGTGGACACTTTCCTTTTTAAGAACACTTTAACAAGATCTGTGATAATCTGAACAACAATTTAGCACAGAAAATGAGATCAGTTAGTTTAATTTGGGTGTGTGATGAGACCTGAGCAATACGAGGTCCTCTATGTTCTCATGAGTTAAGTTGCAATTACTCAAATTGTTGCCTGATGGAAACGGCCTGTTTCTGGGTTTTTGTGCTGAACATTTTCGTTTAAAGTCTGAACTATGGTACTAGCAAAAGCCTGGGCAAGATCTGTGAAGGTTAGTATCAGAAATTCAGAATGGTGGTTGAGAATGATATATGGCACGGTCTGCTGAAGAACAATGTTCCGTTTCAAGGTTTCAGATTCAGGAATGCCATCCAAGACATGATTAGTCCGTTAATTGTATAATGTTCGCTCCAGTCTGATCATCAGCTGTTGCCCTCATTTTCATGCGAATTAATTAAATAAACTTGGCAGGCTGCATCACCACCAAGGAGTTGGGGACGGTGATGCGATCCCTGGGGCAGAACCCCACGGAGGCGGAGCTGCAGGACATGATCAACGAGGTGGACGCCGACGGCAACGGCACCGTCGACTTCCCGGAGTTCCTGGGCCTGATGGCGCGCCGGATGCGGGACAGCGACTCGGAGGAGGAGCTCAGGGAGGCGTTCCGCGTGTTCGACAAGGACCAGAACGGCTTCATCACGGCGGCCGAGCTCCGGCACGTGATGGCCAACCTCGGCGAGAGGCTGACCGACGCCGAGGTCGGCGAGATGGTCCGCGAGGCCGACGTCGACGGCGACGGCCGCATCAACTACAACGAGTTCGTCAAGGTCATGGTGGCCAAGTGAGGAAATTAACTCTCTGAACCTTTTTTTTCTACCTCTGAAGAAAAGAAAACAATTGTAACCATCTGAATTTACTCATGACTATTGACTCGTCTCTCTGCATGCGCAGAAGAAGGAACAAGAGGGCGGAGGAGAAGCCGGGGCGCGGCAAGAAGAAGCCGCCGGGGCCGTCGACCGACGCCGGCAAGCGTCCCCAGAAATGCGCCATCCTGTGATCAACTGCCTGTTGCGTGCTGGAGCTCGGCCTCGTGTTTTCTGCTTCCGGGTGGCATGGCAGTGTGCCAAATGTTCAACTACTCAACAACCCAGTGGCGCGAAGGTGAAAATGTAGCTGCTGCCTGTAACATACTCCACGGTGTGTAATACTTTCGGGAAGAAATAACACTGCAACATCCCCGACCCCGTTGTATTGGTGCCGCCGTGTTGTGTATTTCCACGCTCGTAGCTCTGCTCTTCCTGTCCGTGCACGGATGGTTGGCCGGTGCTGCAGCCGTGGCTTTTCACGGAGGCATGACCGCAGGAGGCTCTGCAGACGTTTGAACTGTGCGCGGCACCGGCGTTGCACTGTCGGTACACACGCACGCTGTCCCCCCTCAGCCATTCTCAATGCAAATTTTATGAACACAATTATTTAGAGTGACACATTATCTAAAAATGTTTAAGCTTAATGCATAGTTTCATCTTCTATTATTTTCTAGGTTATATGTAAGACACAAGCTATTTAGCTAATTGTGTAGAGAGCAGGGGCGGGCCTAGGATTCGAGGAATGAGTATTCAAATTTTTCAAAGCCAAAATTTTTTACATTCTAAATTTATTCACTCGTGTCTAAGACCTAGAAGTTTCAGACCTTATATTTGGACTGAATACTTCAAAAGTTGTTGAGAGATGTCATTTTATTCTTTTGAATACATGCACAAAATGTTTTGACAAAAATAATAGGTATTCAACCAGGGGCGGAGCCACGTTAATGGTTGTGGGCACCCACAGAAATCCAAAAATCCTTTATAATGTCTAAATTTTCACCATAATAACCTGAGCATAATACATAAGTTATGAAGTGGTGCACCCCCTCAATCTTTGTCTAGCTTCGCCCCTGTATTCAACTGAATACCCTTGAGTTGAAGTGAGCTCGCCGTTGGTAGAGAGGGTTTCGTTACCATGAAACCCATTTCACCTCTCTTCTCGTTAATGCATTGTCACGTCATAAAAAATGCTAACATGACAGCCTATTTAATGCTCATGAAACACCCATTGAGAGAATGGACTCATCCAGACTCCCGAGATTATTTTCGGCCATAAAACAGGATGAAACTCTAGTGCCACGTGTAAACTATCGAATTCAAATGGCGCGAGGGATGATAAAATCGTAACTGCATCGTCGATCAAAAGAAAGTAAAAATATACCTACTCTACCTAGCGGGCTCGATCGAGCAAATTACACACGTTTTAGTTCTCTATACGAAAATTGAGCCCATGGCCTGGGTAACTCTGCCCACTTGAAACGGCCCAGACAAATCCCAACCCTCGAACCGGACTACGCGCAATCCGAGTCGTACACGCGCACGAACCGCATCGCCTTCCGTGTTCTTTTTCTTCTGGCCTTGCCTCGGCTTGGGCCTGAAGAAAGAAAGGGGACGCACTTACTCACGCCCCTCTCTCCACACCGATCTCGTCTTCCTCAAACCCACCCCAAGCCGCCGAGCTCAGCGAACCCAGCTTCGCAGGGGCGCCACCTCCCTCGCCGCCGGTCCAGATCCAGGTAATTGCTCCTTCCTCCCTCCGCCCGTCGGCGTCCTCGCCGCCCCCCGCTTCCATCGACCGGCGCGGGCGCGGAGATCCACCCCGTGTCTTGAATCGATTCGTACTTTCGTCGGTTAGGGTCCCCTACTTTGGTTGCTCGATCCTCGTTTAGTTTCTTCGCCGCGGAAATTTCCCCTTCTTTTGCCGTCAGCCCTGAAATCCCGATATGTTTCACCACAGCCCGCCGGATTTAGGGTTTACCGATTTGTTTACGGCGTGGCGTAGTGACAACCCCGATATATGTTTATAGTATAGGTTTCATCGACGAACCCTTGTGCCTCCCCTCATTAAGTCGGCCGCTGCGTTGGTAGCTAATTCTCTGGTGGCTTTGGTATTTTGCTTACAGGAGTTATCTCCATAGTGTTTAAGGTGACGGAGAAAAGGCGAAAATGAGCAGCATAGGCACAGGTTACGATCTGTCCGTTACCACCTTCTCTCCGGATGGCCGTGTCTTCCAGGTCGAGTACGCCACCAAGGCTGTCGACAACAGCGGGTTCGATTCCACTACTTCCCACTCTGTTTTATTTTACTTGTTCCCTTTTGATGTGTGATCTTATGGTGATGCCCTGATATTTGTGAATAGGACTGTTGTTGGGATCAAGTGCAAAGATGGCATTGTCCTGGTAAGATTCGGGTTTTTTTAGTTTTATTCTGTCCAGCTTTTAAGTTGCTGGAGCCCTCCTATGTCTTGACTGGATTGTGATTTTGTCCTTCAGGGCGTTGAGAAGCTGGTAACTTCAAAGATGATGCTGGAGGGGTCCAACCGGAGGATCCATTCAGTGCACCGGCACTCTGGCTTGGTAATGCCTTTACAAGTGACTCCAATTTGATAGAGGCTTTGACATAAAAAATTAACACCATTATGGAAGGAGCAAGACTGTAAATTGTAAAAGCATGCTCGTTTTCCTATGCAATCAATTGTTGATGTAGAGCAGTAAAGATGTTGTATCTATTGAGATTTTTCTTGCTGTGATGCCTTTCCTATTGTTGCAAATTGTGTGTTGTAACCATGAATCTTTACTGTTGTTTGCAGGCTGTTGCTGGTTTAGCAGCAGATGGCAGGCAAATTGTTTCAAGGGCCAAATCAGAAGCTGCCAATTATGAAAAGTAAGCACTTGGTCTTTTAGACACCATATGAACATCTTGATGTGACTATTTTCTAAAACTACAATGCACCAGGGTCTATGGGGAACCCATTTCTGTGAAGGAATTGGCAGATCGCGTGGCAAGTTATGTTCATCTTTGCACGCTGTACTGGTGGCTGAGGTAATATATTCAACAGTAGTGCCGTGATTACTGGATTTTCACGACTTGTGTTTTCATCAATAGATTTGACAATTCTAACTTGGTTTCTGTTGTATCAGGCCTTTTGGTTGCGGTGTTATTCTTGGAGGTTATGATAGGGATGGGCCACAGCTGTACATGATAGAGCCCTCAGGAGTCTCCTATGTAAGTTGTTACTGTGTCATTAAAGAATTGTATCAATGCAAAGGCTCATTATCTTAGGTTTTACATGAACTATGTGCTCCATCAGTTTGTGCACTCATGTTCAGTATGGATGACCTTGCTTTTAGTAGTATTAATTATAGGAGTCTTGTGAATTGGAACTTCATAATGTTTATTGACTTTACAAACTTGAACAGAAATACTTCGGTGCTGCATTGGGGAAGGGAAGACAGGCTGCAAAAACGTAAGTTTTTCCACTTTTTTTATTACCTTTTCAATGCTCTCTGTGTTTTTTGTTCTTCTATTGCAATCAATTGCCCGTGCATAAAAAACATAATCAATAAATAATATTGTCTTTTAGTGTAAAAGCATATATAATTACAACCTAGCTTATGTACAAGAGAAAGGAGTGGCCTCCAAATATCATCATAGCATTCAGTAGTATGAATAATTTCATAGCTACAATATTTGTGCTTCTTTATAAATTAAACCACTGTTAGCATATTGATATAGTAGTGACTTATATGACTTGTCCAGTGATCTTTCCTGCATATGCTTCATCTTTATGGTCAACATGACAGGCAGGATTCTTGTACATAATTGGTGCTCAGATTTTTATTTGTATCCTTCCCCTTATTTCCAATAAAATATTGACTTCTAAAATAATATTATTGAAAAGCTTTTTTGTTCCACAACCTCCATTTTTGCATTTACTGTTAAATAGCATCTGGATTTTTTTTCTTGCTACTTTGTTCCAACTTTTATTTTATGCATGGATCTCGGAATGATTCTAAAACCCAACTGTTTGAATATTGTCTGGCAGTGAGATAGAGAAGTTGAAGCTTTCAGAGCTTACCTGCAAAGACGGCATTGTTGAAGTTGCAAAGATGTACGTCTGAGTTTCTTTTCCCGTAACAGTGCAATTTTGCCACTTCACCAATCTTTAGTTTAATAATTTTTCCCTGCATGTTATTGTCTATACCTTTGCTGTCATTCCTTTTTGCTTTAGTTTAACTGACTTCACTCATTGTTTCATGTTCCTTGTCATTCTAAATTTTTCACTTTTATACAACACCTGGAAAAAAGGATGTACCCTGTTATATGTGTTTAGTCGTTAGGAATTTCTGTGAGTACATTCCTTTTATACTAATTTTTTAGATCAAAAGTTAGCTGGTAGGAGTGTTATCGGTTCGGTAGAGATCTGCTTAGAAATATCATTTGATTGCACTGTATTACAGTGATAATACTGCAAACTACTGGCATAGATATTAAGAATCAACTCTTTGTTACAGTAAGTCATGTGTGATAGTTTACAACTAATGTATAGTTATGATAACGAAAACAAGTTGTTGCGGGTGTTTTAACTTTGATATGTAAAGATGGCCGAATTTCTTGCATATTTTCCTGCTTATTTGATGCCAATAACCCTGGAAAGGCTACTACTGTTCAAAATTTGCATCCTCACAATCTAGCCAATGCAGAATTTATGGAGTTCATGACGAAGCAAAGGACAAAGCTTTCGAGTTGGAGTTGAGCTGGATCTGTGAGGATTCAAACTTTCAGCATCAGAAGGTATTGAGATATTCACCTGAAAAATTGTCCTCTCTTCATCCTTGTGAATTTGAAGCGAAACTTGTTTGATCACTTGTGGTACAGGTACCAAATGATCTGTTGGAGCAGGCCAAGGCTGCTGCCCAGGCAGCTCTGGAGGAAATGGATGCTGACTAAGGAACACTGACAATACAGTCAGAACTTATTTCATCTTCTGGTGCTGTTGAAATCTTTGATCCCTTTGGGGGTGACAGAGACTGGACATGGCCAATTTGTCGGATTTTATTTCAATGTCCTGTAAACTTCATATGTACTTAATGGAACTATGCTTTCGTGGAAGTTTAAAGCTAGGCAGCTAGTGATATCCGAGCTATGCTTTGTCTTCAGTTTGCACCATGCCGTCTCTTCGACCTGGATGAATGGATGATTGCTTCTGCTGTGCCAGTTACGAACACTAAATTGTGTTTCTGGTCGCACAAGGCAGGTTATTTGCCATATGGTTAGCACATAGCAGGCTTCTCCACCCGACATAGTTGATGTCCATGTGATCGCAAAGCTCACGCCAGGGAGGTACGGTTAATCAAAAGAAGATTAAGCCAACCCATGAGAAGAAAGCGAAAGCGAAGGAAGCACGAATGATTCATACTAAAGAAAGGTATCGCATGCTGGTGCATGATAAAGTAATTCCCATCGCTTTATCTTCCAGAGGAGGCAATCTAAGCTCAACCCAGCTGGCAACTTCCAGAATATGACAGATGGAAATTGTCGGTAGGAATAAAAAACAACTTCAAAAATCACAACATCTAAGTTATATTTAATTTATTTTAAAAAAATATAAAATCTACAGATATATTTTTCACGTTGCAATTTGGTCTGCCTTAATTAACTCGGCGAAGCGACCAAAATTCGGCAAATGCTATTTCTGGGGCAAGGCGAAACGGGACAAGAGCAGGCGGCCAACCCAACGCCAACGCGGTCCAGCCAAGTCCAACCCAACCCACCCCACCCCACCCACCACGCCGACCGGCCGGCCGACGCGTCGACCCCCAACGGAAACTTCTCAACCCGCCGACGGGTTCCACCGCGCCCGCAATCCCACCCCTCCTCCCCACCGCCGCGGCCGCGCCCTCCTCCCCGACCCAGGGGGCCGCCGTGACTCCCTCCCCGCCCCTCGCCGGCGACCATCGGCCGCCGGCGACGCCCGGGATGCCGCCCTCACGCCTCGTCCACCTTATCCTCCTCGCCACGCTCTCGCTCCTCCTCGCGCAAACCCTAGCCTCCTCCTCCCCGGCGCCCGCCGCGGCGACGGCGGCGGGGGCGGCCGCGGAGCCCGGGGACCCCTGCGCGGCGGCGGCCGCCGCGGCGGACGCGGACGGCGAGGTCGCGCTGTGCCCCGTTCGGTGCTTCCGACCGGACCCGGTCTGCGGCGCCGACGGGGTCACGTACTGGTGCGGCTGCCCCGAGGCGGCCTGCGCGGGGGCCCGCGTCGCGCGGCGCGGCTACTGCGAGGTCGGCGCCGGCTCCGCGCCCGTCTCCGGCCAGGCGCTGCTGCTCGTCCACATCGTCTGGCTCTTCGTGCTCGGCGCCGCCGTCCTCCTCGGCTTCCTCTGACGCGCGCGCCCCCTCTCCGTTCCCGCAGTCTGTGCTCTCCCCTCCCCGCATGTAAGACTGCTCATTCTTCTTCGTCCCGATTTTTCGTCGGTTCGTGCCTTGGTGTGCCCGTTGAGCGCTGAGGGATGGTCATGTGACGATTTCGTCATGATTTTGGGAGGATTCGGCTAGAGTGGTAACCCAATTCTTTCGTAGATCTGTTGGATTCAGCTTGTGCTCTAGGCTTGGGAGCAGAGCTGTGATGATTGGTTGTCAGGTGTTGTAGGTTGAGATCATGTAAACAGTTGTAAATTCCGCTCTAACATTTGCGTTGATCAGATTGCTTTTGTCCAGAAATTTGAGATTGGTGGTAAATTCGATTTCTATGGTTCTACATAAATACATATGTGAATTCACATTGACATCTGAGTTCGTATGCTTCGACATGTGTGAATGATGATTGACATCTGAGACCTGCTTATGATCAATGTTTTTGAAACTTTCAGCTACTATCGTTCTCCCGGCAACCTTTGTTTTACATACTCCTAGAAGAGCAATGGTTTCTTCTAGTCATTGATCTTACACAGGAACTTTATGCTGCGCATTTGTCGGAGCGTTTGGGTCAAAATTCCCCTTCTGTCACAACTCAAAACAATATGAAATGTGATCGATGAGCTGCTTGTCCTGTGTGAAAATGTCTTGAGCCTTTCTGTTCATGCCTTAGATGTACTCTGCATTCAAGCATTTGGCTGCCCCAATGTAATTTTGCAATTGCTGCAAGGTTCTTATGGAATTCTCCTGTTTCAAGTGGAGCCTCGACATCAATGCACTCGCCCTTTCTCGTGTTGCTTTAGGCCTTGTTCGTTTTGAGTCGTATTGAGGGTGGCCTTGTTCGTTTTGAGTCGTATTGAGGGAGATTGGGTCGTATTGAGATGTATTAAATCCTCAAAATACCTCTCAATACACTCCAATACCTCCCAATACCCTTAGAGAGAACTATTCTACATAGAGCAAGGAAAAACTCACATTTTCAGATTGACTCGTTCTTAACAGCTTGTTTATCCGTGGGTCAACAGTATTGTACACTCGGGCGGTTACAGGTACTTACTAACTTGTTTATTTCGCTCCAGTTCTCGTGTACCAATTCATACGAGGGATTGAGAGAAATTTATTTCATTTTTCAACTCTAATTCACATCGAAGGATGATGACAAGAAGCCATTATTTTACCCAAATTCGCAGTTCACGGAGTTCAGAGGCCGAGACTCTGTCGTCAGGAGAGAACGGAGACACTCCGAACACAACACAAGCACAAACGGAAAGCCACCGACTAGCCTGCACGATCACTACTAGTACCCTATATACAACTACGGCAGAGACTCCATCTATCCACCCGCGGCGCCACGCACGGCGATCAAGTGAAGACCCTGGCGGCGCCTGCGGTCGTACTCGCCGGGATGTCCACCTCACGGATCTCGGTCTTGAGGCCCTTGCCGGCGGCGTTCGCCAGCGGGTGGATGCCGTGCTCCGGCCCGCTCATGTACGCCCGGTTCTCCCTCTCCTTCTGGAACGACACGTTGAACTTCTTCTCCACACCTAGCAGACACAATCCATCGGAAACATAACATGGTCAAAAAAAAAAAAAATGGAAGCCACCAAATAAATACACAATGAAGCCGCTCGAGCACGCGTACAGTCAGCGAGGTCCTGCCGGAGCTGCCCGTCGCGGGTGAGCGCCATCATGATCTGCGGCAACCCAAGCGGGAGCGCGTCGCCGCGGTCCACCTGCCAGAAGTGCACGGTCTTCCCATACGTCCTGCACACCTTCTCCAGGTCCCTCCGCTCCGCCACGCCGGGCACCCCCGGCATGAAGAGCACCCCGCCTTTCACCTCGAACTCGTGCGTGTGCCACAGCGGCTTCTCCTCGTCGGGCAGCGTCAGGAACACCGGCTCCGAGACGATGTACTCCACGCCGATGAGCCGCGCGCCGGCGCCGGGGCCGTCGAAGACGAGGCACTGGCGGACGTCCTCGTTGAGGTGCGCGCAGAAGTGGTGCGCCTCCACCTGACGCGTCATGTCGTCCGCGTAGAAGTGGAACGCGCACAGGTGCTGGTGGATCTGGCCCAGCGGCGCGAACCCCTGGATCGTGCCCGTCGCCGTCTCGAGAAGCGCTGTGCCAGTCTCCGTCGGCTTGCCGGGAACCTCCACGTCGTGGCACGACGACGCCATGGGATCGGATCGGAGGTCTTCTTTGTTCTCTCTGTCTACCTCGTCTTCTGTTTTTTTGCAGTTGCGCTCTGGACTTGCACGGGGACAGGCAAGGTGTTGAGCTGGTGTTAAAAGGGAGCGAGCTGGGTTCATGCAGCTGCACACGTGTGGATCTGGAAGGGATACGTGTATGCAGGGATCCATCTGGGGCGGTCACTAGTAGCATCGTAGGTGTTGCGACCGCGCCGTGGCACGTGCTGTTGTGGAGACTGCTGACATGCAACGCGGACGGCGGAGAGAAGGGGAAAGGCCTTGCCCTGTTGTCAGCTGTTCTGCAATCTGCGAAGCAATTAGCCTCCCTCCAATCCTTCGAGTTCGAGACCGCGGCTACCGTTGCGTTAAGCCACAACTAAACTACACACTATCGTACCAAGTGCGTGCACGTCCCCTCTCCCAAATCTCCCATCCCAACCATTTTGGATATAATGGTGATCAGATGATGATGAGATATGATTGATATATCGAATTACCTGATCCCTCTATGTGTGCTTCCAAATCCAGCATTACTGACCAGCGAAGAGGAAGAGAATAATCGATTGCTTCTTTGTTAAAGTTAGGCATAAATGACAAGTTGCTCCGCCAGGAATAGCTAGCTCATTGTATCTTTATTAGTTGAGCTGTTTCAAGCTCCCAACCTATAATACTTAAAAAT
Organism: Urochloa ruziziensis; assembly: GCA_015476505.1. Taxonomy (NCBI): domain Eukaryota; kingdom Viridiplantae; phylum Streptophyta; class Magnoliopsida; order Poales; family Poaceae; genus Urochloa; species Urochloa ruziziensis. The sequence goes on along the minus strand of CM027122.1, from coordinate 54,517,415 downwards.
GTTAATCCAATCAACGAACAAGCCATATATTCTTGTGACCAAAATAAAGAAACTAAAATTAGAGAAAACTATACCGTATCTTACAGCAATAAAGAGAGGTGTAAATAAACACCCCGAAGTATCTCTCACCTAGCACTAGAGGCTAGAGGTTTCCTATATATTGCAACTTGACCCTTTATGTTCAGATCCTGACACTCCATTACTGCAGTTAGAGTAACTCCAAACTTACTCTCTAAATGCTGCATTTAGAGAGTTATTTGTTTTCTATATCTTCATGTTTTTTAACGGCTTTTCTATAACTTTCATGCACTGTAGAGGGCTATTCTCTTTTCTATATTTTGCTAGCGAGAAATCCAGAACAGAAAGTGGCTATGTTTGAATAATCAAATAGAGATGCCAGTTGAAAGGTACTATTTTAGTCAAAATCTTTAAAATTAATAATTAGGAAGAATTTAGAGTCTTTTGAAGTTGCTCTTAATTAGTAATCGTGCGTCTTTATCGTTGACTAGTATCCATAAAAATATTTTTTTATGATATTAATTTGGTGCCACTTGATATGGTTTTCATATAAAGTTGATCAAATGTAAGATAGACTTAAGACAAATTTAAGCACTACTACATTTTGAGATGAAAAAAATAGTTTAAAAAATGGAAACTTGGTATACCAAGTGTCTCTGCAAAAGAGTTCAGCTGGGCGTTCCAGTTCCAGCTATCTATGGGTTCCCCGTGACCCCGTCCGAGCGGTCCGACTGCCGGACTACGGACCAGCAGCCCCCTCAGAAAACCACAAGCTGCGACGCGAGCGCTGTGCAGGACGAAAAACCCCAACGCATCCTCCCCCTCTGAGCAGAGCAGAGACCGCCACTCAACACTCTCCGCCCGGCAGATCACTCGCTCATCCATGGCGTCCGTCTCCTAGCTCCGGATCCTCCGCGCCCGCCCCAAGCAGCCGCAGCCGCGAGGATCCTGATCAGGTGAGGGGTCGTTTCCTTCCACTGAACTCAATCTGTGCGCGACTTCTCGAGACCGCCGCCGCCGGTTGCTCGCCGTCGCATCGATCCGGCCGCTTGTCCTTGTTCCCCTTGTCATATACTGGCACCCTGCGGCGGGGAGACGCACTCGATGCCTCGCGGATTGCCTCTCTCTCCCCCGCCCACGGCGGAAGATAGGGGACCAGGCCAAGGGTGTTGATCGGCCACACCCTAACCGCGGCACCGCCGGCCCGCCGGCGGTGGGTCGCGCGCCCTTTTATCCTATTGCGCCTCTTCGTCCCCCTTATCCCCGTTCCTCCTGTACCCTAATGGGTGCGGAAGTTCCGGAATCTGCCGGCGAAAACCCCACTTCCCATCGTGGTGTTCTATACCGGGAAAATTGGTAATTTTTTGGGCTATTTACCACATTCGTTTTAGGGCATATGCCGTTCTAGAGTTCAAAGCATTCTATTGAAAGTTTTGTTTTTTCTTTTCGTAGTTCAAAATTGAATATGTTCTACGGGGAACTTTGATTTGACTAAAAGGTGTTTTTTTTGGGGGTGCCAAATTGAGGGTTTGATTCGCCTATTGAAGGTCTTACTTATCTTGTTTCGGTGAGGAATATGGATGCTAGAGTGGACGGGGAATCTAGGTACTAGGCTCGAAATGGGTTTGGTGAATCAGTAGAGGTGACTCAGACGAGGTGACTACTGGTTTTGGAATGGGAATCTGGTGGACCTGGATGATACAATTAACCATCATCCATCCCCAATTGATGATTCAGAATTGTTACCAAATCATAATGCAGTTAGTCCTGTCCTGGACTTTCTGCAATTGCTAAACTAATTGTGTTCTGTGATTAGGAGCCCGCAACTTTGCTAGTCATGCAGTTCATCATAGTCTGATGCTCTTTGCTCTCGCTTAGTGTGTGTGCATATATAATTTATAGAAGTTTTTTTTGAAAGGTAAATAGTTTATAGAAGTCACGTGCATATTATATACGTTATATAAACTTTACCATTTTGTTAATGAGCTAGGGGACGACATGATCATTAACCGTGCTTTCTTCACACAGGAACTCAATTGCTGTGAGTTGAGATGAACCGGCCATCGAATTTCATGCCTACTCCTGATCAGGATGTTCTGGATATCAAGCCCTTGAGGACATTGTCTCCCATGTTCCCTGCGCCCTTGGGTGTCAATACATTTAATCAGTCAACCACCCCACCGTTGATATTCACCACTCCTGCTGAGCAGTTTCAAGGGGCTTTTGGTGCTTGGAACAATTCTGCTGCCAAGTCATTTTTCGCTTTCGGTGGCAAGGATGCTTGTGGAGGCAAGGCTGATACTTTTGGTGATCAGAATGCTGATAGCTGCAAGCCTGCCACTTTTGGCGATCAGGATGCTGTTGGCAGGCGGAATGCTGCTATTGGTGATCAGGGCTGTGCTGGAGGCCAGGCTGCTGCACATTGGACTTCAGATGTGGGTGCCAATGCAAATGGTCCCATTGACGCCACTCCCATTTCAGCTTACAGGGCAACACAGCCTAATATTATATCACTGGACGACGATGATGACGAAGATGAGAATTATGTTGCTAACCAGACATCAGCATCGGGAAGGAAGATTAAGAGGCCATCCCACCTAAGCGGATATAATATGAATGATGGTTTGGGCAGCGACAGCTCCAATAGCATGAAGACTAAACGCTCCAAGCCCTCTCACAAGAAAGCTTCTGCTCACAATGCGCTTGCCATGGTGCCTTCATCTGGTGATCCCAGGGAAACTGTGGAGGCAGTTCTCATGACATTTGAGGCATTGCGGCGTAGGCATCTTCAAATGGATGAGGCACATGAGACTAGCAAACGTGCAGACCTGAAGGCTGGCACCATCATGATGTCCAGTAATCTCAGGGCCAACACAGGGAAAAGGATAGGAGTTGTTCCTGGAGTTGAAATAGGGGATATTTTCTACTTCAGGATGGAACTGTGTGTTATTGGGCTGCATGCTCCTAGCATGGCCGGAATTGATTATATGACTGCCAAGTTTGGTGATGAGGATGATTCCATTGCAATATGTATTGTTGCTGCAGGTGGTTATGACAACAATGACGATGATACAGATGTGCTGGTTTACAGCGGTTCAGGAGGTAATGGCAAGAACAATGAGGAGCGGCATGACCAGAAGCTTGAGAGGGGTAACCTGGCTCTTGAGAGGAGCCTGTCCAGAAAAAATGTAATCCGGGTAGTACGGGGCTATAAGGATCCAGGCTGCTTGACTGGGAAGGTTTATATGTATGATGGCCTCTACAGGATTCACGAGTCATGGAAGGAGAAAACAAATGGTGGAATATTTTGTTTCAAGTACAAGCTCCTGCGAGAGCCAGGACAACCTGATGGGGTTGCAATTTGGAAGAAGACTCAGAAATGGGTAGAGAATCCAACAACTAGAGGTAGCGTTTTACACCCTGATCTATCTTCTGGTGCAGAAAATCTCCCAGTGTTTCTTGTTAATGACTTTGACAATGATAAAGGACCACATCATTTCACCTATATTACTCAGGTCAAACACTCAAAACCACTCAGTTCTATGAAACCTTTACAGGGTTGTACATGTCTTAGTGTTTGTCTGCCTGGTGATTCCAACTGCTGTTGTGCACAGCGTAATGGGGGCAACCTACCGTATGGCTCATCAGGATTGCTTGTCTGCCGCAAGCCTATGGTTTATGAATGTGGTGAATCTTGTCGCTGTTCATTCAACTGCCGTAACAAGGTGACCCAAAAAGGAATTAGGATCCACTTTGAGGTCTTTAAGACTGGAAACCGAGGCTGGGGTCTTCGTTCATGGGACCCTATACGAGCTGGTTCATTTTTGTGCGAGTATGTTGGTGAGGTTATTGATGATGTTAAATGTGATTTGAATAGTCATGAAGATGACTACATGTTTCAGACATTATGTCCTGGCGAGAAGACTTTAAAATGGAATTATGGACCTGAATTGATAGGGGAGCAAAGCACAAATATTTCAGCTGATACCTTTGAGCGTCTGCCCATTAAGATAAGTGCAAAAAAAATGGGAAACGTCTCGCGTTTCATGAACCATAGTTGTGCTCCTAATGTCTTCTGGCAACCAGTTCAGTTTAACCATGAGGATGATCGTCGCCCGCATATCATGTTCTTTGCATTGAAGCACATTCCTCCCATGACGGAGTTGACTTATGACTATGGTGACATTGGAACTGATTCTAGTGTTCTTCCTGGAGCTAAGAAATGCCTCTGTGGATCCTCGAACTGTCGGGGGTCCTTTATCTGACTACAGAATATGTGCATTATATGTGTCAACATTACCATCAGTTAGGTAAAACTTCTGATTGTTTTTATTTTCCAGTTTTCAACATCAGCCATTCTTATAGTTACTGTTGAAATTCCTGTTTTTTTGTGAAGGGTTGAGTTATTTCACAAACATCCAGTTTGTTTTAGTGCTATTCTTGTTTAGCTTCTTTGCTGCTGATGTTTCTTACAGTAAAGCCGTAGCTACTTTAGATTTTGGTTTCGTACTCATTTTACTCTGCAGGCTATCTGACAATGTATCACCTAAGTTTTATATCCTTACGTTATTAGGGTGTTTGGTTCGAGGAATCAACTCGGTTAGAATAGAGTGGTCCATCATGGGGTCCTCCCATGAATTTTGGTGGGATGATACCATTCCTCATTACTAACTAACAACATGCTGGAAAATGAGGAGGTGATGGATCAACTCATTCTCTCGACTGCCTACCTACTCAAACCAAAGACTATATGCATGCCACGATGAAGAGGACGGAACCATTTCTATTGTTTCATATCCAACTTCTGATTTCGCTCTTAGCAAGTTCTCGGTGATGTTGACTTCGGCTCCCAATTGTTGTGTTAATTCAACAGCTACATACAGTATCAAACTTAAATTGTCTTAAATTGCCACTCAGTATTCGGAAATGTTTTATGTGACACTCTTTCAATCAAGTCTACCTATAGTTGTGGATATATGTCGTGGAATTCTCTCTTACCAATGGTCGTGCGTGCCTTTTGCAGATCCTTTTTGGTGGTAAGGAAGTAAAAACAGGACCGCATCAAAAGGCTTACATCAAGGCTGCCATTATGGAATCATTAATTTAACTAATGTTCTCCTTTTATAAATGCCCTTTTCCCGCACAACTGTGCCTTTTGTGGGGGAAAGAATGTAGGTCTTGCAGGATCAATTTTGTAGTCTGTAGTACTGCCTAATTCTGTGGACACTTTGAGTCCTTTTGCCCTTCAGGGTAAGAATAACTGAGCCCTTGGCGGTCAATTATGTGAATCCAAGTATGCAAGATGTTCAGAATTACTGCTGGTATGCTGACATATGGTTTATTGGTCATTTGAACTCCCATTATTTGCGGTTAAGGGTTGTCTGGATGTACATACGAGGGCATTATTGTGGTGGTTTGATTGTTTTTTTTTTCCTGTTCTCTCTCTTCCCAATTGGATTGCCAATTTTTTTGTGAAAAAAATATATGAAGCGCTCCACGGTTATCAAGCACTCCATCTCCAAAAATATACCTCCTTTTAGTGTTCATATATTTTGCAGGGTGCCGGCGGTAAAAGAGAATGACTGAGCATGTATGTTTAATTTGGTTGCATGCAGTCATGCAGAGAATGACTGAGCAAGTTGGTCAATATGGTTCGTTTGTTTCATGATAGTTTGAACTGCATATGGCCATATGGGAGAAACAACAACTTGGGCTGTAGATGCTCAAAATCGGATAAAGTGAGCCTCTACGTTAAGCCCGGGCAACGGCAACCAAGTAGAATCTCGGCCACGATAGGATTTCACAATACACAAATTATAGTATCACAACTTTTCCCAGTTCCAAGTCAAACGTTGGTTACACAACTAACGGTTAGGTTTACATACATCGGAGAAAATTGCCTAACTCAAAGCTTGCACTATTGGCAACTAAAAATTGGCTATGCTACAGAAGTTTAAAATTTTAAAACGGTAAATGAAAAGATTGGTTTAAAGCATCTTCGTGGTGTTCCCGACTCTGCATTCACATGTACACATGCTCCTTGACTCTCTGACAACACGTTGAGAACGTCGAATATGCAACTTGATGTTTAACAGCTTACCAGCAATCTGCATTTTGATTTTGGAATCCAAAATGGTTAAAATTGACCATGTGTTTTGTAATTATAAGTAACAAGATTCATGAGAAATATGAATGCCACTGCAAATGAAACGATTAACCTAAGATCCTTAGAACTTAAGAGCATTGAAGTAACGGGAATGTTCATGAATGGATGGCGACTGCTAGAATAATATCGACAGAATTACCATTCTCCATGTAAGGTCTTCTGGTCCAAGAGGGTGAGCAGGACTTGAATACAAAAAATGTATTGAAAACTGTAAATGAAGCACAGGTAAAGTATTAGTCATGAGTACTGAATGATCCCAGGCCGTATGTACAATAAGAGTTGGATAAAGCGATCACCTTCATAAGATTAGATTGCATTTCTCTGATCCTTTTGGAATCGATTCTTCTTAGGTACTTCACGAGCCAGCCAGGTTGCACAGCATCACCTGATGAAACAAACAATGCTATCTGCACAATAAAGCATATCATTGAGCACTGCAGATTCACACTAGAGTGAAAAGTAGTTTTTAACTGCAGCGACTTAAATGGAACATTAAAAACAGTGAGATGCAATGATAAGCTCATTATCAGCAGCAGGACATTTCAGAAACAAAACAATTCCAGTTTCCCATTATACCAGTGTTAATTGCTCTATTCCAAATTAATTAGCTAATAAAGCTTCCCATTAAACTAATTAAATAATGAACCAAGGCAAGCAAAGCGTAGACAAAAACGGGCTTGTTTGTGCCATTGAGGTTGAGCTATATCTCAGCTTATCAAATAACCGTAACGATCAATATCTATGGAGAATATAATGCCAGAACCGTCCATTATTATCAACAGAAGTGCAAGTAGCTGTTCTACTGTTGACCATACAAAGGTATTTGTATTAAGGGAATGCAAACACCAAGATATCCTTCAGTTTCTGGGGAAAATATAAATTTACTTATGCCTACCTTGTGTTAAATTGCCATTACAGATTCAGAGAGATTGGTAAAGTCATGTGAAATTAGCATAAAGATATTAAAAGCTGTCTGGATCTCCATGTTTACCTCTCTATAGTCAAGTATTCCTTCAAAAGGAAGCTCCAGATCATCGCTTATTATAACTGGGATACATCCACTAACAATTGCATCAAACAGGCGAGCAGAAGATGGGGTATCTCCGGCTGGACTCAGGCAAAAGAGAGACTTGCGCATGCCATCCTGAGCTGCTGCTTTTCCCTGAGCTCCAGCAGAACCTTCTTCTATAACTATGTCTTCTGCACCTTTTAGTTCCTCTACAAGCTTACTGCGGATCTTCCCTCCCTAGAGATAAAAGGTTCAATGAAATAGATGCATAAAAACCATACAAGGCACACACAAGTGGGAATTCTGCACGCATATTCTGAATCTGAACTGTCCAAACCTAAAGAGTGGTACCAAGAGACTTACAGCATTTCTCTTCAGTCTTCCTCGAAAGAACAGCAATATGCTTCTTTTGGATTGAGTTTCTGATACACACTTCAAATCACAAAGATCAACATTTGGGACATATGGAAGGATGACATCCTTTTCTAGATACACCTGTCCTGGTTTATACCTGAAATAAGACAGTGAGACCGTGAGAATTCTATTGCTCAACTGATGCATGCAAGCAGTGTTCCAAGATAAAGTGGCAACTGGAAAAAATGAATACAATACCAGTTGCCGGTTGAATCCATATCAGGTAGAAGCCATATTGCCTTCTTCACAAATCTCCGGACTGACTTAAATGACCATGGGTGATGAACGGGAATGACATGATCTCTGCCTTCTGAACGTTGCCAAGCTGGCTGATCAGTCACCCACTTTAAAGCTTCCTGAAATCAAAGAGTAATGTTGATAAGGTCCTTTTGGAATAAAAAGAGGTAAAATAAACAGCAAAATATTTTCCATAAATAGTGGTAAATATTTTAAACAATGTCTTACTGTTAGTAGAACCAGATTCAGGAAATGTTGTCTGTCACTATAATTTCAGATATATTTGGGGAGACAAATCCCACAATCTTCATTAATTAAATCCAGATAATCAATAAGAAAGACCAAATTTAGTTTCATCGATGAATTCGCCTACATAAACACTAGTTTGTCCATGTGGATGTCCTAAAACAATCATTTTCTGAACATTAAACCTTAAGAGATGCTCCCACACCCTATAAAGTGCCTTGCATTCTTGTTTCTCCAGCAAGAAGTAGCTGATTGTTGTGAAGAATGGCACATAGAAAATGTCTGCTTCTTCTTGCCGCTGAACCCTGACGACACTCTTCAAAAGTCTTTGTGATTCAGGCGCAATGAGATCCGCCCATAGCCAGTAGTCAATAGAATGCTGCAAATGTGAATGAAGAAACAGTTTGATTCTGTAGACAGATGGAATAAAGTTGAATACCTTAAAAACTATGTGATATTTGTTACATAATTAAGCACGTGATTATTAGCTGGAACAGAGGTGTATTGGAAACTATGCAATAATTGTCACATAATTACACACATATGATTTTATACTAAGAATAGTGAACTTCAAGTGTGTTGCTTCTGGTATGATCTTTGCTTCACTACCCAAAACAATGCCTAGAGTCATTTATACATGTAAATTTCATAGCACAAAAAAGAAATTATGAAACTGTTTTATAATATGCGGTGCGCTCTAGTGTAAATCACATTCACCTCACAGCAGAAAATTTTTATAATGAAAATTCTACCAACTCTCTGGGATCTAGCGCACAAGCATACAGCCAGTTTGAGCAACATCAAGCTTTCGAAAGCATCAGAGAGCAGACGCATCATAAAGGAGACTAGGAGAGTATAATTATCCCACTTCCAACCAGCAAGCAATCCACGTGAATCAATGTGCTACGACTTTCAGTTTTTCACAGCTACCGATAAAATTGCCCAGCATCGTACAATCCAGTACTCCACACGACCCGTTCTAGAGACCCCTGGTATCATCTCTACAAGATATAGTAATAATCAGAACAGAATTGAAGCTCGATCTCACTGCACGCGCACCTGCTCGATGAGCCGGTGCACGGGGCTCCCATTGGACGTGAGGTTGTCCGTCTCGCGGTACGAGTCCCTGAAGAGCCTCAGCAGATCGTAGGTGAACTTGCTCGGCATCTCGTACACGTAGACCCTGAGCGGCCCCGCGGCGGGCGCGGGCCACGCGGGGTCCCCGTAGAGCCGGTCCTCCTCCTGGGCGCGGATCGCGGCGTCAAGGTCGCCGGGTGCGGCCTCGGAGTCGGAGGGGTGCGGGGCCGCGAGGAAGCTGTCGAGGGAGGCGAGGAAGGAGGTCGTGGTGGTGGTGGAGGAGCTAGGGCTCGCGAGGATGGCGGCGGCGGGGCGGGCCGAGGAGGGGGAGAGGAGGAGGAAGTAGGCGGCCGATAGGAGGACGATGGCGCCCGCGGCGGCGAGGAGCCGGCGTGAGGAGGCGGAGCGCGCGTGCGCCAGGGAGGGGAACTGCTTCCCCGCCATGGGAGTGACTCGCTGAGCGTGGAGAGCTGGGGACTGATGCGCAGCTCTGTTCTTCTCGAGAAAACCGTGTATGGGCCTCGGGTGGATTATGGGCTCATGGGCTCAAAATTGGCAATTGTGAGGCTGCTCAACGCCTCAACCTGTGTGGGCTGAAACAGCTACAAGCCCATCTGCACACTTTTTTATTAAAACAAATTCCATCTATGTATTTCTACAGATTTCGGACTCCTCCTCTGTTTCTCTTTCTCCGTGCACCATTTTCTTTTTGAAAAAAGATAGATGTGTGTAGCGTACCGTATTTTCCTTGCCCTCACATTTTTCATACAAAAAAAATCAGGTACAGGTTGCTAGCAAACTACTACTATTAGTTTCGTCATGCTACCATTTCTGCTATTGTATATTCTTGACTGCCTCCGTATATATCTGATGGAAACCGGTGCACCGCCCACTTGGCAATTGGCGTGCATGACGACCGAGGCAGCAGAGGTCGCCATCAGAGAAATTATTGATGCATGGCGTAAGAGAAAGAAAACGGGATCTCATTCACCGCGAGCGAGAGGCAAGGAGGCAGGATCACGCGCGCACCATACGCCGCGCGAAGGATGCGTTGTGTGCGCGTGCATCATATCAGTGCATGCATGCTTGCGTACGTAGACCAAACTAAACGCGCAGCTCGTCACTTGCGATCGTGTCAAGGTCATCCTTTATGTCAGCCGAAGAAGGGCAATAAGAGAAGTGTGCTAGCGGCGGGCGATGCGGTTTGTGCGTTGCCTCGCCCAACTCTGACGACGTACTGTGTTGCCTAAGCTAGCTAGATGGCTCATGGCTGTGTGCCTTGTATGATATCATCGATGATTGCCGATATTATTTCTGCGAAACTCATCTCTTATTTGTCGTCAATTAAAACGTGTATAATTATTGTTGTGGTCCTAGTACTAATTGAATTGCAAATAAACGACGACCTAGCTAGAAATTTCACAGTGTAGAAAAAAATGAAAAACCATCACGTTCAAGAGAGGAATGGTAATCACCTTTTGCCCTGCTAGCTAGCTACAAGCTCGGCAGGTCACGACGGACGCGTGTTCTTCTTTAGTTTGGGTACGTTTCCGGCAATATATACGATGATGAGTTGCGTGCTGCTTTAATTTTCTTTCCCCTATATATATGCCCAGCTTAGTTAACGAGGGATCCAATGATGCGTTTCATCCTTTCTGAATTTCATCTGACAGCAAAAAGTGGAGGCGTCACTGACCTTATGATGATAGATAACTTATGCATAAACAGCAGATCGCAGCAGTACGTTCTTCTGAATTTCTCTCATGCGTGCAGTTTTCTTCTTCTTCTTCTTCTTCTTTTTCTTTTTTAGCACGCATTTAATTGAGTTGCCACGCACCTTGCAGGACTTTCGGGGACTTCCAGACGCGTCGAGCGGATCCACTTGATCCGCATGCGTCGTCGCCAGCCGCCTACGTAACAGGGGCGTACATCCATGCCGTGCCATGGCATACGCCGGAATGCCGGCGGCCGCCGTATATACGCGCGCGCCGTTGTTGCGCGACGTCCGCACAGCCAATCAATCCATTGTCGCACCCCAGCTGCCAATCAATCCATTGTTGCGCGATCGGCCACGGCATGCACGGCCCTCGCGGCTCGCCTCTGGTGGTGGCCGGCCACTTTTTTCCTCATCACTGCAGCTAGTCTCGGCGGCTTGATTGCTTCAGCATTCTCATCATCCGAACGACCCCGGGCGGCGGCGTGTGCAATCGCGAACGACGTACGAGATCATGCATCAGCTGCGTTTCAGCTTGACAACGTTCTGGTAGTACAAAGATCGAATTACCGCGCGTCCTGTGTTCATTCCTCCCCGGCCTGCACGAAGCACGTACGTAGTAGGTACGTTCTGTCGTTCACATGGTCGCAGATGATGGGGATTATTTCAGCGTGTCGGTCAACACCCAAGTACAAATAAAACGGTGGACTACCACGACTTCTGAACCCCTCTCTTTTTTTGGAGGGAGCTGGGACTTCTGACCTTGAAAACGCGTATACGTCGTTACACCTGCACGCACCAAAAACAGCAGTAACACGTACCAGTGCAGTGCTGAGGTACCGAGACTGACCCAGAGCAGTGCTTCGATATGACCCAACACGTACGTCAGTACATGTGAGATTTGGTCGAGCAGAGCAGGGTAGGTTTGCGTGCACACGCGAATGCACGACTATGCACTAGGGCCTTGCTGGAAATTCAGCTACCGTCTGGCAAATCCAACGGTTTCTTCGCAGCAAAGTTCAGCGAAATTCCTGCTCTCCTCTGCTGTCTCCTTTTTTCGGTTCTCTCCCTCTTTTTTTTCCTGCACAGGAAGGAACCTCCGGCGCGCGAGGTAACTGTGTGAACCTTGACGTTAGCCAGAATCTTACACGGGCATCAGCTGATTAACGGCCGCGCTGCTGACCTGACGCGCGCGGTAGTAGTATCTTTCTTTCCTGCTGGCTGCAGCGTTGCACCTGTACGCGTACGGTGTACCCGCGGATTCCTGGGCTGTGGCCAGCGCAAGCACGATCAGGCCGCCACATGCGAGGTCGGCCCGACGGGCAGCAGCGCCGATGTCACGGCGACTGCATGCGCTCCACTGGTGTGTGCGTGTTCACAGTGCTGCTAGCTAGCTGCTGCAGGCACGAACGCAGCCAGCAGCGCACACTATTTCCTCATAAAAACGGGAATTAATGCAGCGGGCACCGCACGCGCGTGTCGTCCCTGTCCAGTGTCCAACTCGATCCGCCTAAACATGCCCGAGCCCGAGCCGGAGAAAACGGCGTGGTCTCTGACTGAGCCCCGGCCGGACACGCACGCACGCACTCCCCACCGCCCCAAGGATGGCAGCATTATTCGGAGCGCCGCGAAAGGCAGCGACCGCGCTTGCCCCAACCGGGGACGGGGAGTCGGGGAGGACGCCACCGGGCACCGCCTGCCTGGCTGCTGTGTCGACGCCTGCGGCCTCCTCCATGGATGATGGCCCCTCCTCCCGGTTCCGGGGCGCCAGAGCGTGGCGGGGCGGGTAGTACAGGAGGCAGCGAGGGCCACCACCGATTGCCCCGCGCAACATGGGCGGCGTGTGGTGGGACCACGCGAGAGCGAGACTCCCCCCTCCCGCAGGAGAGGGTCAGTGGGGCCCGCGCGCGACTCCCACGAGGCCTGCATGTTCGCCCCGGTTGCTTGCCCGCCTCGCCCTGCCCCCCCTCCCTGTGTGCTCTCTCGCTCGGGGTGTGGGGTCCGCAGGTCTGGTTGGAGGCGCGAGAGCGGGACGGGCCCACGCCATCGCGCGCCCTGGGGACGACGGCCGGACCCACACGGTGGGCCACTCTGCCGTGGTAGGCGCCACGCAGGGTTGCCGCGAAAAAATGGAAAGGGGCCCGCATCGCGCGACGCGCCCGTGGGCCCTTCTTGGTCGCGCTCTCTTCGCCGACGCCGACGCCGTGGCGTGCTCTGGTGGTGCGGGCGGGCGGGCGGCTGAGCAGGGCTCTCTGATTGGCGAGGTGCCCGCCAGGCGCCGTGGATCCAATCGGAACGTTTCAGATTGGAACGACCAGGACGGTGAGACGGGTCAGGGTGGAGAACAAATAAGCAAAAGAGAACGGTGGAGCACGAAACTCGTGCTCGGTCCTGCCGTCTCTCCTCTTCCCCTTTGCGGCCTTGCGTAGGTTTCTCATTTTTCTGGGGATGGTGTACCGTAAGCAGCACTGGGTTTCGGGTCAATCCTGCACGGCTAGCGCCCAAACTCCCAAAGGCCAAACAAATCCTTTGCTCTGCTTCCGCACCTGTTGCGTGCGCGTCCGGTATGCTAGCTAGCGACCGATCCATCCATTTCTGCATGCACGGCTCTTTCCATGCAACCCTGATTCGTGGATGCCTATATCTATCAATCAATGCATACTGTATGATGATGGCCGCATGGCCTTTCGTCCCTCCGCCTTTTTCTTTCCTTTTTTTCAACTGACGTTCCCCTCCAGTCTGATGGTTGCAAGGATGTCTGCTCAACTGTGTGGATGTGATTATCTGGCGGCAGAAAAAGACTAGCTACTGATACGACGAGGAACACAATGTTCACACGCTAAAGAGAAAAACATTTCAAAATTTTCCTTTAAAAGAAAAATAAATCATACACCAATACAGCACATATACGATCCGAGCCATATTTCCATACGTACGTGGGGCATTATGAGTAGTATATGACGTATTAGTAATTTACTGCCACAGTACACAGCGCCAGTAAAAGCTCTGCAGTACTTGTAGATCGCGCGAAGATACGTGGCCTGTGGCCTACGGCTCTGAATCGCCCGTGTCCTGGGCTCCTGGCCGCAAAAGTGGCTCTCTCGTTCATCAACCTGTGCTGGTCGTACAAGAAATTACGCGCCTGTCCTCGCCAGACACCACTGATGACCAACCATTCTAGCAGAATTTAATACGGATCGAGTACCCTTGAAGTGAGCACAGACCGAGTAGTGTCTCCACGTACGTTACCGTGCCCTTGCTTTCCTTTTCCAGAACTGCCCGAGTTACCGTTCTCTGCTACTAGTAGAGGAAATTACCGGCCGACACATGCCTGTGCTAGGTACTCCGTACTCGAGGAGTACAGTACTACTGGGGGCTGGTATACCCTGCTTCTCTCTGTACTGTACCGGTAACTTTTCTTTTCCCAGGGATCTAATGCTGCAGCTTTTTTACGAGCATGATCGCGTTGCATGCACGTACGTGAAATGCTCTTTCTTTCACCTTTGTTTACCGCTTTCTTTGTGGGAGTGTTTGACGGGGAATAAAGGCCAGGTCCATGTGAAAAAAGCAAATTTGTGTTCCAGAATTGATGTGAAGGATGAAATGAAGCTAGCCATATGTTGGTGCATCTACGACGCTACTGGTTACGACTACATCAAAGTGTTTGGAACATTATCCTACCTTACATGTTGCATTTCCATTGAACGGATTTTTTTGACCGGAAAGCTTTATTTTTTTAACAGCATATGCAGGTCCCCATGCACGTAAACTAGCATACTTTTTTTTTCTATCTTCACGTATTATCGTCCTCCCATATAATAGTTCTTTTATAAAAGAAAAAGAGACGTTGCATCTGATGCAAGTTCTACGTCAACGTTAAACTCCACAATCAATCAGCTTTCCATAAAAGTCGGGTAAAGAAGATGTTTGGATCGGTGTAGGTAGCCTCTTTTTTCTCCGCATGAGAGACCTCAAACGGCGTGTTACTATCAAGCTTAGGATTTGGTTCAAAATGCAATAATTTTATTAGAGTTATGAAAAAAAAAGAGAGTTCAAAGTACAGCTGAAGTCCAGCCACCATTCAGTAATAAATTATAAATTCCCACGGTACACACATGTAGAGAGCCTTAATTTCGAAATGAAAAATTGAGAGAATCCGTTCCCTTATACACAAATTTTAAAAAGTTTGCATACATGGAGCTTTTTATGTTTCTATACGTGAAGTACTTCTCTTTGTATTTCCACAATTAGAAAGGTGCTAAGTGGGCACCCAGATGCGCCTCTATTTTAAAAATACCCTGTGTAGGTTGAATATGCAATCCTTACCAAAAAAGCATCCGCGTCTCTATGTGTGTACTGTATATAACAATAATAATGCATATCTATCCTCGGTCAATTCCTATTTTATGCCGCGCCACTCCTAATCAGATTCAGGTCTGGCTAGCTAGCGTCTTTCGTTGTAGAACTAAAAGAGCCTGCAGGACAAGATACGATGTGAGACAAATTTAATGGACCGGGGCATGTGCGGTTTCCCCTCTGGCCCTGACACGCAGGGACGAGCGCCCCATCGGCTCACCACGTGCGCCCCCCGATTTAGCAACTCCTCCATCCCCCACCAAACACCGCCGTGCAACGCAAAGCCGGAGGCCCGGAGCGGGGTCGGAGCAAGCAATGCAACGCGGGAGGAGGCGTCTTTGCCCAGGAAGAAACCGATGGGGGTGTGCACGGCGGGCAGCGTGGATTTGGCACGCCGCGTGCGCGCGCGCACGGGGTCGGCGCGGTGAGCTTTGGTGGCGTGGTGGGCGGGCCGTGGCCGATGGATGCGTGCATGCAATGCGATGGTTGACTTGTCGTCCGGTGGAACTGGGATGTGGAGTGTTAATCTTCATTGAGCAGCAAAGTTTGAGGTAAAAAGAAAAAAAAGAAAAGGCTTTGAGCATCGAGGAAGAGTGACGCGATCGTCACCGGCCGTGAGTGTTGGTGCACATCCGCTAAAATTAGTGCCCGTTCTACGTGAAACCTTGACGTTTTACTTTTCTTCTCCTTCTTTTTTCAATAAACCCCCTGGGGATCTGTCATATTAGAATGGTGCAAACTGTAATAAACTTACAATTGTCATGCGTGCTATAGGATTGTTTTAGAAGATAAAAAAAAGGTTTGGAGGAATAAATATTTGAAATGACATGCCAGCTAGTGAGAGTGGAAAATTTTTGTGAGGAGTCATAGTCTCATAGATATGTATCGTGATTGTTGCTGCCATATGGAACCATGTTATGCTCAATTTGTATGCGCAACGTCGACGCGATATTGATCTGGGCCTGAACCTAGGACTGTTCTTTTGTTTACCTATGTGACTGGGAGAGCTCATGGTCTAATACTCTAATTTTTTTTTTGAAGAAAGAAACCATAGAGGGAAAAGCAGTGGCAGAATGGATTTGGGTTATAAACAGTAAGCAAGAAAGGCTCTACCATTACTATGAATGGGAAAAAATTCTCTAGATTTGGTATAAAGGCCACCTTTACTTTGAGCAAGTTGGAATTATTTGGGGCGTTTAGCTGAAGGTATCTTCTCATTCACACGGTATATTCATCATTTCATCTAAGTTCTACACACATAAAAAGGAGATTCCATAAGTGGCACTTGGCTGTTTTCTTTTAGCAAGTGGATCAATCCAAAGAAACCAATAGCCTTCATGCAAATCTGTAAACTCCTTGTAAATTTTATAAACGAAGTCGTTCACAATAACAAATTGGTACGAGTCTGCAATTTTTATGCTAGAACGGAGAAAATTCTTATGAATCTCGTGGCAACTTACGTATAACCTACGACTTTAAGGTCATAAATACATGAAAAACGTCGAAAAAGGGACAATGTCGTACATTTGACGGTTGAAAAAGCTAAAACGGACGGTCAATGTCCCTAACGTTGGATTAAGATCGAGAGGTCGGGATTGTGTCTTCTACCTCTCGGCAAATCTCTTTTTCCTTCGTACGTTTTCCCGCCTCCTATTCACTCGCCTCTATTCCTGCGGTGCTCATACTACTGAGTTCGCGACCGCCACGCATTGAAATGCTAAATATCTCTTCTTGCGCTCCCGGGTGCCCTCCTAGCCACCGCCTACTAGCAACCCCCGACGGCGGCCGGCGGCAATGTTGCTTTTCACAATATGTGTTTGAAAACATTCACAATTTCAGTTGCTAGAGCATAGGACTTGCTGTAAACACAAAGTTGTATTCTACCATGGTTAAAAGAGAAGAAGCAATTTTAAAGAAATTAGGGGCCTATAGAGAGAAAATAGGTGCCCATGCGCTCACGCCCAATGCCATGGCTTCTCTGGCGCTGTACCTTTCAGCTTTATAATCTGCCCCAAGCAAATCCCCAACTCTTGCAGCCAGGCTCGCCCACTCTCTCTCCCCTCCGCCTCCTCTCTCACTCCTCAAAACTCTCTCCTCCCCTGAAAATTCTCCACATACTCTGGTTCTAAGTGGTGGCGGCATCTCGCTTAGGCGAGATCCTCCTCCCCCGGTTTCCACTCCTCTGCTCCACCCAAGTCGCCTCCTTTCTTGCAATCCTCTGTTTTGCTCACAAGAGCAGGGGGCCATTGGGGGAGCTCAACTCAGCACCACCTCGGCTCGATCGGCATCGGCTGCTGCGAGATCGGCCAGGTAGCTCCGGTTCTTGCTGAATTTCGATTTGTTTCAGGTGACCTGGCGTGATCTGAGGGGAAACTGCTCAATTTGGTTCCCTTATCCTTCTCCGTCCCAATTCTGCCGTTCGAGAATTGCCGTTCTCGGGACGTGGGGAAGTCCTGTTCACGGCATGTGGTGCTTTGATCTGTCAATTATTATGAGAAACGAAACCACCTTTCTTTCGCTTCTGTTTACCGGAAATCTCGGCTAAACTGTAGTGCTGCCACTGCTTGGAGTTCTTAAGCCGAACATGGTTTAGCCGTTAATTAAGTCCTTGTTTTCTTTTCTCTCTGATGATGAATTTGGGAATTTGGTAGTACGAAGTACTAGTTTTCATCCTGTGATACCACTCTTTTCACTGTTTTTGGAATAACCCAAGTGCTAATCTGATACTACTCTGTTTTGCGTGCATAATTCAGGCTCCCTGACCGCGCGCGGCGCGATGTATCGGGTGAAGAGCGAGAGCGACTGCGACATGATGCTGCAGGACCAGATGGACTCGCCGGTGGCCGACGATGTCAGCAGCGGCGGGGGGTCGCCTCACACGGGTAGCGGGCCGCCTCTGAAGAAAGGGCCGTGGACTTCGGCGGAGGACGCCATCCTGGTGGACTACGTCAAGAAGCACGGCGAGGGGAACTGGAACGCGGTGCAGAAGAACACCGGGCTCTTCCGCTGCGGCAAGAGCTGCCGCCTCCGGTGGGCGAACCACCTCAGGCCCAACCTCAAGAAGGGTGCCTTCACGCCCGAGGAGGAGCGCCTCATCATCCAGCTCCACGCAAAGATGGGGAACAAGTGGGCGAGGATGGCTGCTCATGTAAGTGCTACGCCGATTCCATCCTCTGCACATGTCCATGCAGTTCTTTACCAAGTTTCCAGAATTGATTCGTTCCTTGGGTGTTCACGTACGCGCAGTTTTAAATTCAAGATGTGTACTTCTGTACTAGGGAATTACCGTCTCGTGAGAAATAGTGGTGGCTTATTTTGTGTACTATACTCGTATTTCGTTTCACGCATTGGAACTGCACTGATGTGTTCATGTTGCTTACCGTTACTGCTCTGCAATTATGTCGACAGTTTTATAGTTTAGTTCAGCAAATGCTATATTTGGGTTTAAAAATTAGACCTGGTAACTTTCGTGTAGCAACCTGCTCAAATCCTCCTGGTCCACAAATCCCAAGTTTCTATGATCACTCCTAATCTGGGGCACAAAGAAATGATCACTTTCAAATATTTTTTTAGGTTTGGTTTTCAACTCCATATGACTTGTCATTGTTAGTCTTTTATGGATAAAGACATCGTTGGTAGTCATATTCAAAGGTGGGAATACTTCATCTGAGCAGCAAAGATAGCTACCGCAGAGGCTGACTCTACTTTCTTTGTCCCAAAAAGCATGTTGGCTTTGCTACTAGTTTTTCTTTGAATTTCAACAATCAACTGGAAGGGACACTCAACACGGCAATTGTATCTTATCTCTTATACAATCTGTATTTTGACACTTTCGCAACTCATATTCTCATGTTAGTTAACTCTACCAATCTAGCAAGACTGTCATTGTCTGACATACAAGCTAGTTGATGATAAGGTGCCTTAATTGAGAACTTGAGAGTTCTCATTTTCTTGTTTTTTTTGGTAAAATACGCTATTATATTTTGAAATATTTCATATGCCTTATCATGTGTGCATGTATCTAGTAAGTTCCTATTTTTATCCTGAATAATTTTAGCCTTTATGTTATCCTGCATTGTCACCATTAACCTTGAGCACCCTTCTCAGTTGCCAGGGCGTACTGACAATGAAATTAAGAACTACTGGAACACTCGAATAAAGAGATGTCAACGAGCTGGTCTTCCTATCTATCCTGCTAGTGTATGCAATCAATCTTCATGTGAAGATCAGCAAATATCTGGTGATTTTAACTGCGGCGAGAATATGTCCAGTGATCTTCTGGGTGGGAATGGTCTTTATCTACCAGATTTTACCAGTGACAATTTCATTGCTAATCCAGGGACTTTATCCTATCCACCACAGCTTTCAGCTGTGTCAATAGGCAATTTGCTCGGCCAGAGTTTTGCATCAAAGAATTGTAGCTTCATGGATCAGGTAGACCAAACAGGGATGCTGAAACAATCTGGCTGTGTGCTTCCTGCATTGAGCGACACTGTTGATGGAGTGCTTTCCTCGGTGGACCAATTTTCAAATGACTCTGAGAAACTCAAGCAGGCTTTAGGTTTTGATTACCTCAATGAAGCCAATGCTAGCAGCAAGAATATTGCACCTTTTGGCGTTGCACTTTCTGGCAGCCATGCCTTTTTAAATGGCAACTTCTCTGCTTCTAGGCCCATCAATGGTCCTTTGAAGATGGAGCTCCCTTCACTCCAAGATACTGAATCTGATCCAAATAGCTGGCTCAAGTATACTTTGGCTCCTGCAATGCAGCCTACTGAGTTAGTTGATCCTTACCTGCACTCTCCAATAGCGACCCCATCAGTGAAATCTGAGTGTGCATCGCCAAGGAACAGTGGCCTTCTGGAAGAGCTGCTTCATGAAGCTCAGGGACTAAGATCTGGGAAGAACCAACAACCATCTGTCAGAAGTTCAAGTTCCTCTGCCAATACACCATGTGAGACTACTACGGTGGTTAGCCCAGAGTTTGGTCTCTGCCCGGAATATTGGGAGGACCATCACAGTTCTTTCCTCAATGAATGCACTCCTTTCAGTGGATATTCATTCACTGAATCCACTCCTGTTAGTGCTGCATCACCTGACATCTTTCAGCTCTCCAAAATTTCTCCTGGTGAGTACATATAATTCTCTGATCCTTTCTTCTCATTGACACCCTTTCTTTCAGCTAACTGCTTATTCATTTGCAGCACAAAGTCCTTCAATGGGCTCTGGTGAGCAGGCAGTAGAGCCTAGACATGAGTCGGCAGGTTCACCTCATCCTGAAAACCTGAGGCCAGACGCACTATTCTCTGGTAACACAGCTGATGCTTCCACTTTCAGTGATGCCATTGCAATTCTACTGGGCAATGACATGAATGCCGAGTGCAAACCTATTCATGGTGGTGTAAACACATTTGGTTCTTCCTCATGGAGCAACGTGCCACATGCATGTGAAATTTCGGAATTCAAATGAATTTCCTGCTCTTTCTTATAACGCTGAAGGCAGTTCTCTTCTTGCCGACGTTCTTGCCGATTGTATTGAGGTCAATGCCAGGGAAGGCCTCGTTGATTGTGACGTTGCATTACTGACAGGGACCCTTTGAGGGCCTGCAGGTGCAGCAGCTACCAGATGTGATGTTCTTCATGCGACTGGTCCTTTTGTCGAATAAAGCGCATGGAGATAAGCCGGTATTTACTTTGTTGCTTTCTATTAGAGAACCGTTTTTGTCATCCCTTTGAACTGGATTCTGTTGGAAATGCTTCATGATTTTGTTTGAACAATGTAACATCAGTTATTTCATATTGTGTTGTGTACTATCTCTAGCTAGGATATATTTGCATTTTGCAGCAATTTACTGAAGCATACATTGCTGCTAGTATATCATTTCTGCAGCCTGCTAAATTGATGGTTTTTGAGATGTGCATTAAATTGCTATATGAAATTGAGAAAATATATGCACGCATCATATTTAGGTTCCTGGTTCAGTGATAGCACCAATCTTGCACCGCCAGCTTTGGCTTTCGCTGCCTTTGGAAATCTGCTAGCTTTAGCTGGTGGCTGGAGAGAAAAGCGACGATAAGATGCCAGGTGATGAATGATTAGGGTTGTGACATTGTGGCTTCAGAGTTGGAACCCAAAAGATGTTGTATAAATGTATCACGCATGGCATGAGGAGGTCGCGACACTGCACGGCCGCAAACGACATGTACCTAACCTTTCTGATATCAGTTCTTGCGTTGGACTCGTCCTTTTAGGTGCACAGGATCAGTTTCTTTTATTCTTCGATCATTCTGTGTGCTGCACATCGATCTGTTGGGCATCCTCGTACTTGGTACTAATTAATATTTTACGCACTTCTCTGTCATTGGGCCTGCAAGCCATGCCTAATTTTTCTTGTTATCATGGGCAGCCTACGAGAGCCGTGCGCGCCATGGGCACGGATGGCTGTGCTGGCCCCGCCTCCGGACGCACCCATCGATCGTCAGGCGGTGAGGCCGTCACGCGATGCGCGTGGCATTATTTTGGCATGAGCGAGTGGCCATTCGGCGCTCACGACTGCGCCGCCGCCGGGCACGCCGAGTCCGTGCACGCAGAGTCGCAGACGCATCCGTCCCTCTGCGGCGCACCCGCATGGCTCGTCGATTTCTCTTTTCTCCTCTCGACGGCGCCGTGGCGGAGGGCCGGGGATGTACTGCAGCGGCGGCGAACGGGCGAAGGTACCCGCGCCGCTGCTGGCTTCTATCCGATCCGAGCGCTGATGAGCAATGAATCGATCATTTAGACGACGTAGAGGTTGTCGGGCAGCGGCACCGTATCCCCAACTAACTTTGTGCAAACTATGAAAACTCCCATCACAACCTCTAAATCTCCATCCGAGGGCCAGATAGAAAGGTGGGAAATTTTAGAACTTAAACCCTCCTACCATTAACTTTGCTAATCATAATTTTAGCACTTAGAGCCTGGTTGGTTCAAAGCCAAAATTTTGGCATGCCACAGTTTTGGCAAGCCAAAATGTGAGCAAAAAACTTGCCAACATATTGGTAGAAAAAATGTGAGACATTGGTAGCCTTTGGTACCAAACCAATTGGTAGCCAAAAAATTGGCATGCCCAAATTTTGGCCTACCAAAGAATTGGTAGCCAACCAATCAGGCCCTTAGACCCTCCCACCATCACGCCTGTGCAACATCCGTCGCGTCGCCTGGGCCGCCGCCACTTGGGATCGTCGCCGCCTGGACTTGGCGGCCGCTCTCTGACCACCACGCCGCTCAAGGTGCCGCCGGCGTCTCATACCATTTGTGCTGCCGGAGGGGTGTCTCGCCATGTTCGCTGCCGCGCACTGATCTGCATGTTCTTACTAGAGTCCGCAGGCACTAGAGGTGCATGGACAGAACTACAGAAGCAAGGCCATGGATACAGAGAGTCGCATATCATGATTTTACCGCTTCAGTTCAGTGGAAGACACCAATACTTGGTAAAATAATAGCTTCGGGAGCTGTTTTACATCTCTTGGATTGGCCGTACTTGCACCAAATTATCCAAATTTTCATCCCAATCAGGCCATGAATCATGCTAACTCACATTTTGAAAAACTAAAAGGCCAGGCACCTTGAGCGACGTAGCGGTCCAGTCTAGGCAGCGACGATCCCAGGCGGCGGCCTAGGCGACGCAGGCCTTTTTTAGGGCTCGTTCGGTTCAAGTGGATTGGTTCCACCCGGATTGAAATCAATATAGTATAAATTTTATGATAGTTACAGTAAGGGACCGGGATTTATTTCGGTTGAGGAACTAATTTACTCATGATAGGGACAACAAAAGGCCCGGATTGGTTCCCCACCTCTTGACTAGTGGATTGATTCCTGGTCGTTTGTTGTCCCTATCATGAGTAAATTGGTTTTCACCTAGAACAAATTCCGGTCTCTCGTTGTAACCATTATACAATTTATACTATATTGATCTCAATCCGGGTGGAACCAATCCATAGAAACCGAACGAGCCCTTAGGAGACAAGCATGCACGAACAGTGTTGAACTCTTGCTTGGAAAGTTGGCACGGCCGCACGATGCTTTCTGTTTGCTTCTACGCGTCGGCGGCAATTCGTCCTGGAGAGATCGAGCAGGGTTTGACTATTTCGCAGCTGCGCCCGGTCCGATCTGAAAATGTTTGGTCCACCGAAATCACTGCACGTGACAGAGACGGTTCTTTGGTCAGATCGATCGCGAAAAGGCTGCGCTCAGTACCCAATTTCCGAATTTCAACCGCACGAGCACGACAAAGAGAGTGGCAATGCACGTTCATACTCAACGCAATTGAACCACCAGCCAGTCATTCAGATTTCAGACCGATTCAGCCCTTAAGGCCGTGGAAGCAGTGCCAAGATCTTTCGTGACAAGTGACTACGAGCACGTCGCTGATGGATGAACAAAAAGAGAAGGGAAGGAATCGACGTGCAGTAGGCCAGTACAATGCTTGGCGTAAGCACAACTGGACGCGCCACTTTGCCGGTCGGATTTGTCCGCCAGCAGCAGCAGCAGCTGATTCCAGGCAACCATTCCCTGCAGCATCTGCTGTGTGCGTGCAGTGCCGCGAAAGCGCGAGATGCGAATGCGAAGCGAAGCACAGTCGCCGCCGCGCCGGGCGCCGGCCTTCCGACAGCGGAGCCTGCTCCAGCGCACCACCCGAAATTCTCACCGCTGTCGTGGTGCCGCCGCTCCTCGGCGGCCTCTTGGGTCCCCACCACCGCCCACCCCTCTGTGACCCTGCCGCCGGGCCCCGCGTGCCATGGGCCACCGCCGTTAGCCACACGGAACCGTCACCGTCAGCCCCCGCCCCCGAGCGGCGAAGCCACCCGCGACAACTGTGCCAACGCAGACGCAACAGCGGGGCCCACCACTCTCCTCTTCCCCTCCGCTTTCTGCTGCTGCTCTGCTACTGCCGCCGCTTTCCCTTTCCCCCCTCTTCTCCCCGCTCCTCGGGCGATCGCCATCGCCGCCGCCACCCACCGCCCACCCCGTCCCGACGCGCGCCGCCCACTCCGTCCCGCCGCGACCGCAGCCGAAAGTGGCGGGGCGGTAGTCCAAGGCCCCACCGACTCCTGAGTCCCTGACCTCCCTGTGCTGCTGCTAGTATCCCGCCCGCCGCACGGATACGTGCGCACGTTTCACGCATACGCCACTGCTGCTGGCTGGCTTTGACCTCGGGGCCGGGCGATCCCTCCTTACTCTCCTTGACCCGGCCCTCGCTTCCGCTCCTGCCTGCCTCAGCTTGCCGGCGCCGGGTCGCTGTACGTCGCCACAGGGCTCTGGTTGTCCGTTTCTTCTGCTTCCTCCTTGGAGTTTTCTCCGGCCTCGCTCGCAGCTGCTTGCTGCCGCCGAGCTTCCCGAAAGGTACGTGTACGCTCTTTGGCGGTAACACTGCATCTGGTTGAACTGGCGGGCTGTAGTTGATGAGCCTGGGATGGACTGTGGGACGGTCGATCTCGCTTCGCTGATTGAGCCGTGGTGCTTAGTTGTCGGTAGTGAAGATCCGTTTGCCCCCAGCTTGATCGGCAGTGGAGGTGGCCATGTCTCCCCGTCTCGGCTGGTTGAAGGCTTGGTTGAAGGCCAAGATCGGGATTCTTTACCCCCTCGGATTGGGGATTAGGTTTTTGATATCAGAATCTTAAGCTGTTAGATTGTTTGTATGCCGTAGCTGATGACCTGCTGATCAACTTGCAAGGCTCAGCTGTTTTGCTGACAGGTGCTTGCTGCTGTTCATCTAGGGATCAGCCTGTAATCCAAGGCTGTGCTCGTGCTGTTTTGTTGAATAAGAATTGGCTATGGACTTGCCTCATGCTTGCGCTGGGCTATTCCTGTTCCTGTACGATTTGGATTGGTGCTTTTAGACCAAATGAACAGCGAGCATCTGTGTTAACTCAGAACCAGCTTGTTTTTAACTCGCAGGGTTAATTTAAACTTGGAGTTTACTATTAAATTAGCATCGCTTCCAAGTTCCTTTGTATCTATCAGTTAATCCAACACATAGCCACTTTGTTCTACTCAACTAACAACTTCTTTTTCCTTGTGATTGTGGCAGGTTTGTGTTGGGGGCTAAGAGGTCTATAAGCCATGGCCCTTGAGGCGAAACAAGCTGCTCTATGTATCAAGAAAGTTTTGAGGTTTTCTATTAGAAAAGGCTATAGAATTGTTTCCGAACACCCGATCCTCTTTGGTTTCGGTGTTTTGCTCTATTTATTGTACAGATCTTCACCAGGGTTCTTTGCATTCCTGCTTTCTTCTTCACCTGTAATTATATGTACTACTATTCTTCTTGGAGCCCTACTGAGTTATGGAGAAATCAATCTTCCTGAGGCTAGTGAAGTTCACAGGGGCACTCCAGAAATCTCAGCATTCCAGGTTGGAAATTCGTCCAGTGATATTCACTTTGAAGCAAACCAGAGACTTTCAGTGCCTGAATTTAGGCAGGACACATCAAACTTCAAAGAGAGGGAAATTAAACAGACTGTTTCCTTCAGAGAGAGGGCTAGTGAGCATGTTGATCTGGATGATGATGTCCCTCTTCTTAGAAGAACTGATGATGAGAGAGGTGACCGGTGTAACATACCTAGAACACTAACACCGTTTCCTTCTATGGTCAATCTTCGGCAAGAGTCTGGGATCAGGGAGGACTTGAACTTTAATGAGAAAAGAGAATCAGAAGGTTCATTTTTCATACAAGATAGAGCTGAGGGGTGGACTAGCCAATTTGATGTTGCCCATCTGAGTGGTCTGAATGGCAAAGATACATCCTTTGGTTTGTTTTCAACCAGTGAGAATGTTCATAAAGAAGTTGACATGGAGGGAAATCTGAATCAAGATAGAGTTACAGATTCAGCAGCTAGCAAAGAGAGAGGGGTCTCTGAGGAGAAGCAAACTGAAGAGCTTGCTGGAACTATTAAATCAGCTTCTTCTATTTCTATTCACCAATGGGAAAAGACCGACAGGCTTAATGTTGATACTAGGAATGTTGTCGAGGACAATTTGCTTGATTCCTCTCTTGGCTCACCATGGGCAAGAGTTAGCAGTCAGGATGGTTCATCTGATTTTGACTCTGATGGGGCTGAGAGTTCTTCTCCTGATGCTTCCATGACTGACATTGCTCCAGTTCTTGATGAGATTGACCCACTTTTGGGTGCTGATTCTGCTTGTCCTGATCCCATTCCCAAGGATGATTCAGATACTGACGTCTCAGAGGATCATCAAATTGATGATGATAGTAATGACGAGGGTGATGAGAATGACGCTAAAGATAATGTGGAGGGGAAGAAGAAAGATGATGGGAGAGAAGCTGCATTTCTTTGGACAGCGGATGATGAAAAGAATCTGATGGATCTTGGGTATTCTGAGATGGAAAGGAACCGTAGGTTGGAACTTTTGATGGCTAGGCGAAGATCAAGGAAGAACATAAGATTTGAAATCGACAATAATTTGATTGATGCTGACAGTAATGGTGCTGGTAGGAGTTTAGATGATTTGTCACGCTTCCGTGCACAAGTACCTCCTATTTCAGTGCCAAGAAGGAACCCTTTTGATCTTCCTTATGATTCTGAAGAAGCTGCAATTCCTGGCTCAGCTCCTTCAATTCTGCATGCACGGAAGAACCCATTTGATCTTCCCCTTGAACAGCCTCATGACAGTGGTGCCCCCGCGCATGATAATTTAAATGCTGGAGAATCTTTGATGTCACCTCGTCGTGACATGATCTTCAGAAGGCATGAAAGCTTTAACTTTGGAAGGACTGATGCAATCCAGGAGAGGCATTTTTCTAGACTCAGGCCATATTTTGTCCCTGAAACCGTGGAATGGAACGCGAGCAATTTCCAAAGACAGTTTAGCGATAAGAGTGAGTCTAAATTGAGCTGTGTTACTGAATCTGATGTTGCTTCTTCAGTTTCTGATCAAGAGGATCGCAAGGACCATGACGAAAAGGATTTACACATGGAACACGAGTCACCTGCTCTTGTGAGACAGGATAGTGACCTTGCGGATGTTGGAAGTGAGTGCTCAGATGGAATCAACTCCGTAGATGTTGAACTAGACAACAGTGACATCGATGACCGTGAGATTGCTTTGCATCATTTCGTCTTTGAAAGATCCCAAGAAAGGGAAGCGCATCTTGCCTCAATGAAAGGAAAGGACCATGAAGAAGATTATTCACCCAAATCAGCTGGGAATTCCAAGATGCCATTTCATCCAGTTCCTGATTTGCTTAGCTGGGAAGATGCGGATGGTAAGAAAGTTTGATTGTACCACTTTGTATTAAATAATAATAGCTTAATACTTTTTTTTTTCAAATTTTTATTTGAACCACCTCCCATTATGCAGGTGACAGCAGCCTTGGTACTAAACCTTCCTTCGAACTTAACACAGAAGTTAAATGCTCAGAGTGGATTTCGTCCTCCAGGCCAACTGTAGCGGGTGAATCACATTCTAGGGACCTTCCCGAGTACCTTGACACCGACGTTGCATCAAGCTCAACTACAGTTGTACTTGGTGCTGAGAAAGATGGAAATGTTGATCTCATGTCCTATTCGAACAATGAAATGCTATCAGATAACCTGATTCATGGGTCTATGGAGCTGCCTTCTGAATTTGTCACTGAAACATTGCAGATCATATCTAGAGACCTGCACCCTATCCCCGAGGAGAGAGTTGTTGAGAACTTCAACATGCAAGAAAAGCATGAAACAGCAATATTTACTGATTCAGCTGCTTCCTTGACTGGCTTGCATGTAATCGAAGAGCACTTTGATGTTGGATCTGACAGAAGTCTGAGCTCTGTTTCCTCGTATCCTCCAGCTAATGACACCATCCAGTCTCCATCAAATGAACATGCAGAAGTCTTGAATCCCTTTGTTTCCATGACTGCTGAACCTAACAAGGTGGATATGGGTGACATGAACGAAGAGACAACTGCAGATTATCTACTTGATTCTGATGACGAGGCTGGTAAAATCTATCCTGAGCCTATGGAGGACACTGGAATTGATGAAAGTTTCCTCTCGGAATTGGACGCAGTGGGAGACTTCGGAGTAGAACCAATGAGACTGGACCAGCAGATGCCAGATCAGATTTCCCATGATGTAAACCCAACCAATGGTGTTGCTTCAGATTCTGTGATTAGCCCTCAGACTTCTGACAATGTCTCCTTGACCATGTCGGAAGCTAGTGCTGAAGACTCGAGGGAGCAGTCTCCAGTGGTTGATGACCTAAATGGCCCTGAATTTAGTTGGTCATTTGGAGCATCTCATGGTGACCCTGAGCAGACTGTCTACAATCCTAGGAGACGGATCCTTGAAGCTAGCCCACCTGAAGCAGTAAACATGGAGTTGAAGCCACCACACAATGAGTCAGAAGTGCCTTCTGATGATACACCACCAGCAGCAATCTTAGCAGCTGCATCAAGTGCACCGGAGATCGCTACGAATGAGTTAGTGGAAACCACAACCAATCCTGAGATGACGATTCTAGATGCAAAATCTCTGGAGGATATTGAGACTGCCTTTAAACTAGTTAGTGATGGTGTGGTTTCTGAGCCTGCCATGGACACTGAAATTTTACATATCTCAGGTGTTAATGTTGATTCAGAGCCCAAAGAGACTGGAGAGCTCCATGTCATTGATGCAAAATCTGTAGATGACATTCATGCTGCTTTCAAAGAGCACTGTGACTCAGTTGTGAATAGGTCTTTGGAAGAAAATGAAGGTAAGGCCGGGTATGGGGGAACCGCAGAATCCACAAAGCAGGATGAACCTGAAGCATTACATGCTGAAAATCCACATAATGTCGGAGATGCTAGGGATGCTCTACAATTGGAGAGTACACGTGATATGGTTTCTAAGGAGGCAAAGACTCACAATGATATTGATGCAGTGTTCAGTGATGTCTCCGATAGCAGTACCAAGAGTACCGCAGAGGTGGTAGAATCAGGGGATTCTCGTGAAAGAAAGGAGGAAAATGAACATCAATGAATGCTACCGAGTTGACAGCTGAAACCAAAAGAAAAATAGAATGCCAATCAGAGATGTTACCAAGTTTGAGACGAAAAATGCTCCTTCCTTGAAGTGCGAAGGGGCTACTGAGTTCTATTGATGAAGCTGCTCATCAGGAGCCTGCCACTGCCACTGTGCATATACTTCACAATACCCAAAATACAAAGTTTTGATGTAGATTTTTTCGTGTGAATGGATGCGTTTGTTTTAACTTTCTTTTGTTCTTTCAAGGTTTGGCGGGTTTTGTTTTAGTTTGATCGCCCCCTCCTTTGGCTGTAATTTGAAGAGGTGTAAGTTTTGCCCGGACACTCGGGTTTGGTGACAGGGAGATACAACAATCTGTTGTAGTACCATGTGATTGAGGTTTTATTGTATTATTTGATCGAACTGGTGGAGATGATAACAGAAGAATTATGAAAGGCACGTGTTTACCTTCTGTTTGAGTCGCTTAGACTGCTACTGTTCTTACAGTGCGTAGATTTTCAGGTTCACAACATTCCAGTTGCATGTTTATCTGCTACTGTCACTGTCATAGTCCTGCTGGAACTTGACAATCGTCAGTGTATATCGCATCACAACCTTAAGCTCGTCCTTTTTAGTTTTGCACTCAGTATCTTGTTTGACACGAGTATTATTTAATATCTCAAATGGTCGTTATTGAAGCATTCTTTTGTTGCGTTGGCATTATCTCGAGCCTTGCCAGAATAAACTGGTTTATCTCTGGATTGACAGTGTGGACTAGCACAATCCCGAGACGTGCTGGCGAAGGCTTCGCCGGCTGCCGGCCGGGCCTCGAGAGCGTGGGGCGCATTACTCCGGCCTTGGCCGCTGGTGCGAGCATTCCTGGGGCACCCAAGCTTGAATCCTAGCAGGAGTGTTTGACTGCAATCATATCGTTCCCCGTCTGTTTGACTAACTATATAAGCTGTTGTTAACTGGAGGATAAACGAGGCCAGCCCATCACCTGGTTACGTGCAGCAGCTTCGTCCCCAACCTGCGTGGTCCACTGTCAGGCGCGTCCTGCCGTTGTGCACCAGCTGGCCAGCCGCCGCCGCCCGAAATGCTTGGCAACGAGCAGGCTACAGCTTGCAACGACGTTGGTATGCTTGGTAGTAGCAAGCAGTCCCGTATGGTATGACGAACCTTCACCATGAAGGATCCGTTCAGTTACTGCTACTTTTAGCCACGGCCCACTGTTTGCTGTGAAAGGATCACGGATTCACGAGATACGAGGGGCCCCTCTCGGCTCGACGCTTGTGTTGTGTGAACACGCGCTTCCTGCTGTGCGCGCGTTGCGTGCACCCACCCTCCCGCCCCAGTGCCCGGAGCCCCCAGATCAGATCAGTCCAAGCCGGTTCCATCGTTTTCCCATAGACGTAGACCCATGGCCGCGCCGCGACACGGTTTCAACTCTTCTTTCCCCGGACGCCACCCGGGTCGCGTCGCGTCGCCTGGGCCTCCGCGCCCGCGCCACCACCGTATAAAACCCCCTCCGCCCCCGGACCTTGCTGCCTCTCCCGTCTCCGCGTCCGCGCCTGCTTCAGCTCAGCTCCAGCTAGCTATTCAGCTCTACTGCCTCGCACGTCCACCGCCTCCCCGGGGTCGACGCCCTCCAAGCCGGCCGCGTCACTCTGATTGAATCCCCAAGGCACGGGGACGGATCGAGAAGAAGCATCGCCAACGAGGAGAACTAGCAGCCACCAGCAAGGCAAGGTACGTCTCCATCTCGGCATCTCGCTCTCGATTGGTTCGCCGCTGCATTTGCGACGAACACGGGCTTTTGTCGAGGGCCGAGGGCAAGAACTTGGTCAATGTCTTCCGACATCCTCTGTTCGTGTGATCGAAATGCTGGGTTTTCTCTTTTCTTATGAAAAATCGAGGCTGTGTCAATTTTGTTCCATAGCTGCTGGCGGTTCTCCTCCGATGAGGAGAGATCGTCCAGAGGGGAAATTGGCAGTAGGCCGTTGTCCATTTCGAAGAGTTTATCCGGGCTTCTACTCTCGATTTCCTTTTCTAATTGAGTGTGAACTAATACCTTTCCTTTTCAAAAATAAGGAGCAATTCAATACTGTATCTGGCTATTTGGGGGACTGATTTTGTTTGGAAGCAACCAAGGAATTCCAACCAAGAGCACCGCTCTTGATTTACCGAGACAGCACACGGCATTCTCAAATCTGTTGAAAAACACGGCATGGTTTAATCTTTTTTCTCAAAAGAATCAGAGTCACACCCTGTGTAATTAATAAGAATTTATTATTGTAGGAGTCGATGATTCACACCGTTGATCAACAATCAATACAGCTTATATAAATTATATAATCCTGCGCGCCGGTGCAATGCAGATTGATTCGAACGAGCGCCTCGAGGAGCAGCCCATGATGCACGGGAATGGTGGGCACGGCCGCGTCCACCCGGCGGCGTCCAGCTCCGACTTCTCCGGCGAGATGAACCAGTCCGTCTCCGCGCCCTCCTCCGACCCTTCCTCCAGTCCGCTCTACAGCTTCCACTTCGAGAAGCCCGTCCCGCCGCCACCGCCGCCGCCGAAGGCAGCGCAGCCCGGCGAGTACGTTGTGCAGGTGTCCAAGGACAAGGTCTTCCGCGTCCCGCCGCCGGAGAACGCGCGCCTCTTCGAGCACTACACCCGCCGCGCCAAGCGCCGCCGCCGCTGCTCCTGCGCCCGCGTCTGCGCGTGCCTCCTCGCCGCGCTCCTCACGCTCGCCGTCCTCCTCGCCGCCGCCGCCGGCGTCGCGTACCTTGTCCTCAGGCCGAAGCGCCCCGCGTACGCCGTCCAGGCGCTCGCCGTGTCGGGCCTCGCCGGCGTCGGCAACGCCTCCTCTACTCCCGCCACCGCCGCGTTCTCGCCGGGGTTCGCCGCCACCGTGCGCGCCGACAACCCCAACGGGAGGATCGGCGTGCACTACGACGGCGAAAAGAGCCACGTCTCCGTGTCGTACGACGGCGTGCTCCTCGCTGGCGGCGCGTGGCCGGCTTTCTACCAGGGGCCCCGGAACGTGACGGTGTTCGTGGCGAAGGCGAAGGGGTCCGGGATACGGTTCTCGGAGAGCGTGCGCGGGCAGATGGCGGCGGCGGAGCGGCTCCGGTCGGTGCCGTTCGACGTGGACGTCGAGGTGCCCGTGCGGCTGCGGATCGGCAGGGTCAGAACGTGGGCCGTGCCGGCGCGGGCGCGCTGCGCCGTGGTGGTGGACAGGCTCGCCGCCGACGCCAAGGTGGTGTCCGCGTCGTGCCACGTCAAGGTGCGCTTTTTGTCCTGGAGGAACTGACGAGCAGGTGGATTTGTCGTTTCAGGAGTGCAGTTTGCTCCTCGTCTGTAAGTTGGTTTGATCGAGTAATATATATGGATCATAATATCAATTCGTGCATCCTGCGAAATTGCCGATTTGAGCTGTTGTTGATTTGCTCCTCTGTTGTTTTGGTCAAGACGTACGTGTTGGCGTTGAGTTACTACCTCAACAATGCTAAACAGGTTGCGGACGTGTAAAAGTGTGGAGTCCCGGGCTCGGTGAAATGATTTGCAGTGGTTACTACACTTTCAGTACCTGTCGGATGGATATCCAAGACGAGCAGTAGTATCATTTTGCCTGAATATTTGGTTATTCTACCAAGTGGATTGGCTACAATGAAAATTCTCACCATGCCTTCGTAAAATGATCCAGAGATTATCCTCTACTCACCTTCGCTCGTGATTTAAACTGTGAATGTTTTTTCACGTCAAATACGAAAGGGATCCCAATACGAAATGTACGAGTTTGTTGTGGGTGCCTCTGCCTGCCTGACAGAACCCTAGGTCCGGAATGTCACATGAACTTGTGTCTGCTACTGTCTTCGCAGTCACGAGCGCCTGAGCTATGAATGCTCACATCCTCACATTCACATAATTCCCATGAATGCCACTGGCATACCGAAAATTTTGATTCAAGACCATTAACCATACAAGCAAAAGGCTATTAGCAAGTAAAACTGTGTGAGCTATATTATTTCTATGTGGATTATACCAAATTGCTATAACAAAAAATTGTTATGGCATACCCTTCTCTAAATCCTAGGTACGCCACTGTTCCAGATAGTCGGTGACTGAGATTCGGTGCAGAAAACACACACACACCGTATTAGAAAGAAGAAAAACAAGAGAGCTAGTACTACTAGCTGTCAATGGGCCCCTTTCAGAAACTGATCGGGCACTCCGTACAGCGTGCATCGTTATCCTAAACAGCAGTCTGATGCCGAGCACGTAACTGGCAGTTTGGCACCGAATCAAAGCAAACAAAAGAAATGTAGATCAATTCGGATAAAGCGCCTGTAGCAGCTACCGTGGCGCTGGCGCATCGCTGCGGCAGCGTGTGGCGTGCGACGAGTCAGGCGTCGTGATTAAATCCGCTGTAGGCGGGCGAGACGAAGACGACGCCATCCTTAATTCCTGATCCTCTCGGCCCGGCCTCGGATCACAGCTTCACAAAGAGGGGCCCCGCGCAGGCGGGCATCACCATGCGGCATGTGCGGCGAGCCGCGAGCGAGCGGCAGTGCGAGCGGCCGGACGGGCGCAGCAGCGGCTGGTCGTTTTCGGCGATAATGCTGGCCCACCGCGCTGGAATGGGAATTGTTCCTTAGGCCAGGCTTAGTGGGGGTTTCATCGACACACTTATCTAGAGTGCCACATCATCTAAGAAAAGTTTGAAACTATGATGAAACACCTTCCCTCAGTGCAAAGTTTCATCTCGTGTTGTTTCCAAGACAACACGCAAGACACAAGATGTCTAGAGTACCGTGTAGAGAGAGTTTCATGAGGATGAAACTCATTTCACATCTCTCTTCATTAATACACTGCTACATCATCAAAAATGCTGACATGACAGTTTATTTATTGCTGATAAAACTCCCGCTAAAACTGGCCTTACTTCCTTTGCGGCGTGTTCGCTGATTCGCTCGCGGCCGGCGGCCTCCTCATCGATCTGCTGGCCGAGCTGAGCGCCAACGACTCTGTGACTGGGACCGCGTCATGGGGTGTGACCGAATGAGCCACGGGATCATTGCGCGGATGACTCAAAATCCGAGCCATAGCCAGATGATGGTACTGTACGTTTCGTCTGGGACTGCTCGCCTGGACCCCGACGAGCATGTGCATGTACATGTTTGATTGCCCAGCCCAGCTTGCGGTTGCGTCGCGAAGCACGGTACGGGGGGCTCGGGGTCGGGGAGCCACCGAAGAAGTTGCGGCGCCGCGGCGGCTTCGGCAGTTGGCGCGGTCTGGACTCCTGCAGCCTGAACGCGCCGCGCCCTGCGCCCCTACCAAAGTGAAAGTGCCAAGCCAAGCCTTGGGTTTTTTTTTTTTTTTTTTGATAATACGCATCTGTATTACTGGTTAAGGAAAACATACAGATAAACGTACGAGTACAGATACGTACGCAAAGGATACAGATGGAGAAACGCCGTGCTTTCTTTGCTTGCTGCGCTCGGCTTCTAGCGCAGGGTGTGGCGCCACGACGCTTCGACGGTGGAAGAAAGGAACGAAGCTATACGCGCCGGGTGGTTCACTTGCTCCCGCGGCGTTTTCCGGTGGGTTTCTCGTGACTGGGCCTGTGCCGACCTCGGTCTCGGCTCTGGTAGACTGCCTGGGCAATTGAGGAAAGCGATCTGACTGCGACGCCGTACCCAATCAGATTGTACGGCAGGGAATTTGTATTCTCTAGAGCAACAACATCAAGCGTCGTCATCACGTATGGTATGGGAAAGCTGCAAACCTACCGTGGATTTTCCCGTCGATTGTCTCGCTGCTCCGGCCATTCCGCCTGGCGCTTTGACTCGTGGACTCGTGGTTATTGCTGCGGTTTTGCCCCGGTCTCATCCGTGGTGATGGGAGGTGGGGTTTTTTGAGTCAGGGTCATTCGCTGTTGACGTCATAGTAGTTAGTTTTCATGTCTAATTACCAATTAGTGACTGCATGTGCTTTATTACCTCTTCAACTGGACTAGTGATATGAACCACTCAGATCCAAAGTGGCAACCAGCCGGTAAATAAAGGAAATATTCTTTTTCATCTTTTGTGCCGGCTTGCATAAGCTCTACTAGGTGACGTATACTAGTATAATTCTTCGTCCTATCGTGGGTTCTATAAGACCTCGTTCGGTTCCACCGGATTCAATATGGACCGAAAATGATGAATATAGTAAAACATTTATGATAGTTACAATGAGAGACCAGGATTTATTCTGGACGGAGAACCAATTTACTCATGATACGGACAACAAAAAACCTGGATTAGTTCCTCACTTGTTGACTAGTGGATTGATTCCCGGTCTTTTATTGTCTTTATCACAAGTAAATTGGTTCTCCACCCGAAATAAATCACGGTCTCTCA
The DNA here is from genome assembly GCA_015476505.1 of Urochloa ruziziensis. Lineage (NCBI taxonomy): Eukaryota > Viridiplantae > Streptophyta > Magnoliopsida > Poales > Poaceae > Urochloa > Urochloa ruziziensis. Next base: position 54,481,781 of record CM027122.1, on the reverse strand, counting down.
TTCTAACTATCATAAGTTCATTCTATATTGATCTTAATCCGGATGGAACCATTCCACCAAAACCGAACGAGCCCTAAGAAGTCCTCGTCAATATGTAGTTGCTGTGGCCATTCCTGGCGCTTTGACTCATGGTTATTGCCGCGATTTTTTCCAAGTCTCACCCGTGGTGATGGGAGCTAGAGTTGTTTAACTCACAATCAGTCGCTGTTTACGTCAGAGTACCTGTGTTTTCATGTCTAAATAGTGATGGTGTGCTTTACCACTTTAGTTGTTGCTCGATTGATTCATAGTGCATGCTGGTTTAGAGTTAGGCACGAGAATTAAGAAGGTAGATGAACTGATTAAGTCATCATTAATTAATCATCACTAAAGGATTATATGAATATTCACTTATGAGTATATTCACGGGAAAGAAGTAACTGAATGATAATTAATGTGGTTAAGACTGAAAAAAGTATGTAAAATTTACTAATAATAAGTTGTCAAACACCAAATAATTTGATTTTGATGACGGTAAAGAATGATACTAAACAATAAGTGTTTTGAATCGGAGGCACTAATTCTAGTAATTCCAAGCCCTCCGAAGTATAAGTAAAGCTATTTCTCTTATTAATTAGTTTTGCTTTTGAATACTATTACATTATCCCTATGATTATTAAGCCCAATCCTTTTTTTAACTTTCACCATTAGGATTCACTTTTACAGCACCGTTTTGAATCTTGTGTAATAGTTGTACATCTCTTCGGATGATATGCTTTGTATCTCCATTGGAGTTTCATAAATCATTCATTTGAATCAAAATTCATACAATGAATCAACAACACATAGCGCAACATGCTACAAAAGATAGACCAATCCAGAGCTAGCCGAAGATGAATAAAATCAAATACCCCTATTTTTAATTGCAAGTAAAATCAAATGCTCTAATCGTAGGTACATTTTGGTTTTGTCCTAAGTAAAATCTGTTAACTTCGATCATCAGCATTCAATAGCTTAAAAGTTAATAATATTAATATGTGACTGTTGTTGCTAGATTCGTCATGGAAAAAACATATTTTTGTACTATGCTTTCTATGTAAAGATTATATTTTTGTAGATATTGTTTGTCAAAAAGTGACTGCAACGGTGTCCTAGTAAACATATTTAGGGTCAAGATGATCGGAGGGAGGATCATCTTAAGATGCCCCCGACGGTTATTAAAAAGAAAAAGAAAAAGGAGGTGCACAAACAGTAAACAAATTGGGCAACCTGCCATCTGCCGATCGCGTCCGCGCGCGCGTGCCCGTCCCGGTCGACCGGGTTCTCAAACCTTTTTCCCTGAACGCCACGCCGAAGCGGAGGAGCACGAACGAATCACGTCGCCGTGGCGGGGCCCGCGCTTTACCTCCCCCGAGAATCCTACCACTGCTCCGCCTCCACTGAACCTGGTATTAAAGCCGCGTCCAGCGGCCGCGGCACGCTTCTCCTCGCAAACCGTCGCCGAAGCCCAAGAGCAAAAATCCCCCCAGCTCTGCTCCTCGTCCTCTCTACACCCTATCCTTCCTCCTCGCGCGAATTCGCCGTACAGTATCCCAAATCAGAGCGTCAACTCGGCTTGTTGCGCTTCGAAGCCGTGTTGTGCTGGAATCGGTGAGGACGGTTTTGGAGCCTGAAGGCGCCGATTTCGGCCGTTGCCGGAGTAGCGGTCTACTCCAGCGCGGCTTTGGTTACTGGCTTGGCGGGGCTGGATCCGGCTCGTTTCCGGCGACAGGAACAGGGCATTACTTCGGACTCTCGGGCTGCCCGTAGCTGCGCCGGTGCCCGTGGTGAACCTTGAGGTACTGCTCTTGTGGATTACTTTGATTTATCTACCAACTGCCGAGTCATAGTTAATTCCCTTTTCAGTTTTGATGGCTTGTCGTCTTCGTTGAGCATTGTTTACTGCTTAATGTTTGTAGAAGTAGTACTGCCTGACGATTTTAGTAATACTTTTCAGCTTCCGATATGATGTTGCTTTGCTTTCCTTAGTTCAGTTCGTTTCATACATCAAATTTGTGTGATGCATGCTACTCTGTACGACCGTACAGTTCAGCTTGCCACCCCGTTCGACTTGGTTGTTTACTGTAGTTAGTTTGTTTCCTTTTTGTTTCAGAAAGCCGATTGAATTCGAAGACCTGAAGAATTATTAGCTAGTTCAGACCAGCTTGGACAATAAAAGAAAGATTCAGTTATTTCTTAGCGATTTCAGAGTTCTTCAATCAGTTGAAGGAGCAAAGAGGGACGACTTTTGAATCGGGCAATGCATACCAAGGCTCGAATCCACGTTGAACCGGTCCTGGAGTTTGACCGATTCGACTGCTTGCATGATTCGCTCGTGCTGCTGATCCTGAGCAAGCTCGATGACGTTCGTTCACTTGGCAGGTGCTATGCCGTGTCGAAGAGGTTCAGTGGCCTGGTTCCCCTTGTGCACGATGTATGTGTCAAGATTGACTGCGTAGTGACTGTGGATGGTGACTCTGATGATGCTCTGAACCTGTCGTCGCAGAAGCCCCAGAACATTCTCTCACATTTGTTCAAGATGATGCTGTTCGCAATCACCAAGCCCTTCCATGATATGCGCCATCCGAATGGTGCAGGCCGGTCACTGTTCCCACAGTCCCAGCCTTCACCTGCACAAGTGTTGAAGAACTTCTCCCATGTTCGCAATCTTCGGGTAGAGCTGCCATCAGGGGATGTCGGTATCGAGGAGGGGGTTCTGCTGAAATGGCGGGCAGAGTATGGCAGTACACTTCATAATTGTGTGATCCTGGGTGGCACCTTGCTTAATCGCGGGGCGACTGGCACTGAGCACGGGCCATCTTTGGATGACAATGGAAGCATGCCAGAATCTTTCTATACAAATGGTGGGCTGAAACTCCGTGTTGTGTGGACCATCAGCTGTTTGATCGCCGCTTCGACAAGGCACTATCTTCTCCGATCAATCATCAACGACCATCCAACACTGAGAAACCTGGTTTTGGCAGATGCTGATGGGCAGGGCGCATTGTGCATGGGGGCAGAGCAGCTGAAGGATTTCAGGGAACACCAGCTGTTGGCCTCGGCATGTTCCAACAGAACGCAGGTCCCTTCCTGCAACATGAAGTTGAAATATGCTCCTTACCTTGAGCTCCCTGGCGGCTTGGCACTTCATGGCGCGACCTTGCTTATCATCAAGCCCACTGGCAATGGGAACTGTGGCGGCCATGGCAGTCGGAAGGAAGCTGAAGCCTTTGCTTCAGCCACGTTCGATGGACCTTTGAGGTTTGCTGTTAAGGCACTGATGAAGAGGCGCACGTACCTTCTGGAGATGAATGGGTTCTAGTAATCTCAAGGCCTTTCAGAGATGCATCTTGCTTTTCTGTACTTCATTAGCTGCCTGATCTTTGTACAGCAGTATCATCTTAGCGTATGAATATTGTACATTGCCTAAGCCTACATAAAGAATTGGGGTGTTCCGTTGTGCACTGTGGCAGCACACCGTCCGTGCCTATTGAAAACACGTAATTAGCATGAAGGATTATGTGTGTGCCCATTCCTCGATCTTCTTCACTCTCTGCCAGCTGAGAATGGTGTCTTTAGATTTTGTATTCTACGCCTAACATCAAACGACGCTTTGGCCGAGTGGTTAAGGCGTGTGCCTGCTAAGTACATGGGGTTTTCCCGCGAGAGTTCGAATCTCTCAGGCGTCGTTTACTTTTGTCATTGCCATGTTTTTTTTTTTGGGGAAAACTTTTGCCATGTTTTTTTTCAGTGTTTGCTCTTATGCTTTTACTCTTCAGTAATTTTTGCCTTTGCCCAAACTCGCATCCATCTCCTAGTTATCCCTTCTTGCTCGTATGTTTTTTTGGTAACTTTTACCGTGCCTTGCCCAAACGCGCACACACCCTGGACTGGCTGAGGTTGGACAGAGACTTTGGGCAGTGGTTAGCCGATTCCAAAAGCCTAAGATGCTGAAGCCATACTTGTAGTGCAAATATTTTTTTTTGCTTATTGGGCAAATATAACATTAGTGTAAAAAAATATATGCAAAGTTCACTTGAAATCTGTAAACAGAATCAGGTTGCAATTTAATTTTTAACAAAAAAAAGAGAAATAACTTATGCATACACCTTGGAGATTGAGAGGTCGCTCAGTGGTAGAGTTGGCAGCTGACGTGCTGGCGTAAGTTCAAATGAAAGTATGTGTGCAAAGTTTTTGTTTGTGCTGTCTGTTATTATACGCATTGCGCACACACTGCAGACAGAGCACATGCACCCATGGCAGAGCTGTTCTCCCGAGGATGAAGCAGAGAAGAGATACGATGGTTTAGTGTCATCGTCGGCCCTGCCCACTTGCAGCGCGGCGACGGACAAGGGACAACAGCGGCCGCCGGGAGCGCGTCGGCGTCGGCGTCCAGACGAGCCGCGGGAGGTGAGCCCATGCCGCGCCCTGCTGCACATGGCGGCGTGGAAGCCAACGAACTCGGCGGCGCGGAGAATTTTGGCGAGGAGCTTGGCCCACGCCGGCGACGCGCCGCCGCCGTCGTCCATGGCTGCGGTCGCTCGAGTCGACGGAGATCTCCATGTCGGGCACACCTGACCTCGGAGCCGTTCGATCAATTGCACGCCTCAGCCGCCGCCGGCACAGAGCCATACATAGGCGGCGATTCTTGCTGGCGCTGTGGCCGGCGGAGGAGAATCACAAGGGATGCGTGCGTCACATCACGCTCGGCGGCTCGGGCCGAGGAAGGCGGAGAGGGGCCACTGCGCCTTGCTACCTTGCCGCAATCTGCGCTGATCTCGTCCGCCCAAGCGCGATCCAACGCCCCAGACAGGCCGAGGGGGCGGACGGTATTTCATTTACCGTCCACCCCGGACGGTAGATGAGATACCGTCCACCCCTGGGGTCCGCCGGGTCGGCACCATTGGCGATGGCCACGCCGCCGAGATGGTCCATAACGTGTTCCAGGCTTCCAGCTTCCCAGGGAGGAGGTTTCCGTCGGCTGCCTTCGTTCATCGAGGTGGTGCGGTGGACGCCGTCGCGGCGGCGCGGTTCGACGCCACGCCGGCGTGGGCGGCGGGCCGGCCGGCCGGCGATACTGCGAGGCGCTGGACCTGCTGATGGGGCTAGCTACCTCGACCAGATGGAAGGGTTCGATGGCGCGGAGAGCAGCTATATATGGGCGCCGCCGGGGTCTCGCTCACCACGTACGGTGTGCTGCTGGGCGGCGCGGCGGTGACGCGGCGCGAGACGCGTTCCAGGCCGTTGCGAGGACAAGCAGAATTCTTATCTTCAACAGAGCCGACGCGTGAGTACAGGTTGCCAAGAAGAACACATTGTAGCGATGTTTTTTTTTTTTTGGGAAAACTTTTGCCATGTTTTTTTTTCAGTGTTTGCTCTTATGCTTTTACTCTTCAGTAATTTTTGCCTTTGCCCAAACTCGCATCCATCTCCTAGTTATCCCTTCTTGCTCGTATGTTTTTCTGGTAACTTTTACCGTGCCTTGCCCAAACGCGCACACACCCTGGACTGGCTGAGGTTGGACAGAGACTTTGGGCAGTGGTTAGCCGATTCCAAAAGCCTACTCCCTCCGTTCCAAAATAGATGTCATTCTCGCTTCTCGAGAAGCCAACGCTTTCAAAATGTCGGCAATTATATTTTAAAATATATAAATATTTATGTTAAGTAATTAGTATCATCGGAAAGATCTTTAAGTCTAGTTTTTTAACAAATTTATTTAAAAATATAAATGTTGCACGTTTTTCTATAAATTTAGTCAAAATTGAAAAAGTTTGACCGGCATGCTTCCCATAACGTCATCCCTTTGGAACGGAGGGAGTATGATGCTGAAGCCATACTTGTAGTGCAAATATTTTTTTTTTGCTTATTGGGCAAATATAACATTAGTGTAAAAAAATATATGCAAAGTTCACTTGAAATCTGTAAACAGAATCAGGTTGCAATTTAATTTTTAACAAAAAAAAGAGAAATAACTTATGCATACACCTTGGAGATTGAGAGGTTGCTCAGTGGTAGAGTTGGCAGTTGACGTACTGGCATAAGTTCAAATGAAAGTATGTGTGCAAAGTTTTTGTTTGTGCTGTCTGTTATTATACGCATTGCGCACACACTGCAGACAGAGCACATGCACCCATGGCAGAGTTGTTCTCCTATTCCTAGCCGAGGATGAAGCAGAGAAGAGATATGATGGTTAGTGTCATCGTCGGCCCTGCCACTTGCAGCGCGTCGACGGACAAGGGACAACAGCGGCCGCCGGGAGCGCGTCGGCGTCGGCGTCCAGACGAGCCGCGGGAGGTGAGCCCATGCCGCGCCCTGCTGCACATGGCGGCGTGGAAGCCAACGAACTCGGCGGCGCGGAGAATTTTGGCGAGGAGCTTGGCCCACGCCGGCGACGCGCCGCCGCCGTCGTCCATGGCTGCGGTCGCGCGAGTCATCGGAGATCTCCATGTCGGGCACACCTGACCTCGGAGCCGTTCGATCAATTGCACGCCTCAGCCGCCGCCGGCACAGAGCCATACATGGGCGGCGATTCTTGCTGGCGCTGTGGCCGGCGGCGCACGAGAGGTCAGCCGGTCGCGTAGGAGAATCGCAAGGGGTGCGTGCGTCACATCACGCTCGTCGGCTCGGGCCGAGGAAGGCGGAGAGGGCCACGGCGCCTTGCTACCTTGCCGCAATCTGCGCTGATCTCGTCCGCCCAAGCGCGATCCAACGCCCCAGACAGGCCGAGGGGGCGGACGGTATTTCATTTACCGTCCACCCCGGACGGTAGATGAGATACCGTCCACCCCTGGGGTCCGCCGGGTCGGCACCATTGGCGATGGCCACGCCGCCGAGATGGTCCAGTGACGTGTTCCCGGCTTCCAGCTTCCCAGGGAGGAGGTTTCCGTCGGCTGCCTTCGTTCATCGAGGTGGTGCGGTGGACGCCGTCGCGGCGGCGCGGTTCGACGCCACGCCGGCGTGGGCGGCGGGCCGGCCGGCCGGCGATACTGCGAGGCGCTGCACCTGCTGATGGGGATAGCTACCTCGACCAGATGGAAGGGTTCGATGGCGCGGAGAGCAGCTATATATGGGCGCCGCCGGGGATCTCGCTCACCACGTACGGTGTGCTGCTGGGCGGCGCGGCGGTGACGCGGCGCGAGACGCGTTCCAGGCCGTTGCGAGGACAAGCATAATTCTTATCTTCAACAGAGCCGACGCGTGAGGACTTTCGATTGCCAAGAAGAACAGGTTGTAGTGATGACTCAACCATTCAAGCGTCAATGGCGAGGCTCGATGCTCTCTGAAGTCTGAACCGAGGAACAAGCCAGTACTGATGGGCTGACACGAAGATGGTTAATATAGATAGATACGACATGATGAACGGACTCAATGGAACCATCCCATCTATGACTTGAAGTTAATTTATCCATAAAACCAAATTAACACCCTACTACTTCCGCCTTGCTCCTAGACTAATTGAGGCACTGCACAAACTCTATTTCCCATAAATTGAGACACATCTTGCAGACGAACGGTGCATGCACCTGGATAAACTTGAACCACATGGCTTTTTTTTTTTAAATAAGGAACTTAAACATATTTTTGTGTCGGCTGCGTACGCCATCTCTGAAAGTCTTCATGGACGAAGCCCATCCATGCGTACAAGTACCTTCCTGACACGATTTATTGGCCGTGTCTGGCTGTCTGCTGCCACCTGCCAGCGGGCATGGCTCGCCTAGCAACCGGCGGCCCGGGGGCGTTGATTCGGTCTTTCCCCAACCGCTGGAAGAACTGCATACATTTCTAAACCCTACTGTACGTCGAGATACGCGTATGGTCTAGAGCATGTAGACCATTTGACCAGACCGAAAGTTTAGTACAACTCATCCACGCCATGCCAAACACGAACGCATCATCTTGTGGAATTTGTTGAGAATTTTCTACACGCAACCGCACCGTGCCATAGCACCAACCTGCCCCCATGCACCTATAAAAACCCAGCAACCCATGAAGGCATGAACCACTCCATACTTGCTCACAGCACACACACACACAATCTGATCTGTTCAAATCTGACAGTGCAAGCAAACTAATCAGCAATGGCGTCTCTGCCCAAGCCCTCCGTCCTCCTCCTCGCCATCGTCCTCTTCGCCGCCACCTCCGCGGACGCGATCACCTTCAACGTGATCAACCGCTGCAAGGACACGCTATGGCCAGCCGCCCTCCCGGGCGGCGGCGCTCGGCTCGACCCGGGCAAGACGTGGACGGTGGAGGTGCCGGCGGGCACGGCGCACGCGCGGATGTGGGCGCGCACGGGCTGCAGCTTCGACGGCAGCGGCCGGGGGTCTTGCGAGACGGGCGACTGCGGCGGCGCTCTAGAGTGCTCCGTGTCCGGGAAACCCCCCGCGACGCTGGCCGAGTACACGCTGGGCAACCCGGACTACGTGGACATCTCCCTCGTCGACGGCTTCAACGTGCCCATGTCGTTCCAGTGCGGCGGCAAGGGCCCCAGCTGCGCCGCCGACGTGAACGCGCGGTGCCCCGGCGAGCTCAAGGTGCCCGGCGGGTGCGCCAGCGCGTGCGAGAAGTTGGGCGGGGATGTCTACTGCTGCCGGGGACAGTACAAGGACCAGTGCCCGCCTACGGATTACTCCAGGTTCTTCAAGGGGTTGTGCCCGGAGGCGTATAGCTACGCCAAGGATGACCAGACCAGCACTTTCAACTGCCCACAGGGTGCCAACTACGACATCGTGCTATGTCCGTGAGGGAGATCGGTCGACCTCACCACCACTAGCTAGTACACAACTATAGATCCATCGGAGGATTTTACCGCTTATAGTAAATAAAACTGATTATTGTACAGGTGTATATGTAACACCACGCACAAATAAGGCCTTATTACTTACTGGCCATCATTTACATACAACATATGATTGCTTATGAATAAAGGAAAATTTGCGAGATCAGATGCGAAAGATCACCCGGCCATGCACGTACATCTCAAGTTCTCAGCTGATTTCGGTCGTTCTTTTTTCTTTTCGAGAACACGCAGCAGGAGAGCTAGCGTACGTGATGAAGCTACTGCAGATGACCAAAAGCTAGTCGATCAATAAGTGAGGCCTTAATTTCCCTAATTTCCACCTGGGTTGCATACATACACCTTCATAGGCCACAAGAAATTGGGCGTCTCACAGCAGCTCGGCCAGTCTACTCCTATAGCAACGTGACACGTTCAATTGTGATTTGTTTTTACCGATCTCTGTTTGCATACGTGCACGCCAGGCTTATTTACTGCCGTTCTTGGGCCATTCCATCTGTCCACCTTTGACTTGCTTTCTGCCTGCTCCATGTTGGTTGGCCTTGGGCCTCCGTGTGCAACCCTCGTGTGTGCTCTGAGTTTTGTAGATTTGGGCTTGGTCCACGCAGCTGTCAGCGGCTCCTAGATTTACTTACACTGTGCGCTCCAGTCTTCCTGTTAGCCTCCTCCTCCCTCGGGTCCCTCCTCTTTTGCCCGCTTCTTCAGTAAGGTGCGCCTCCCGCCTCGACGTTTCCGATCTTCGCCACTGCCATCATTCCTCGACTCCTCCGTTTCCTTTCCCAGCCCACCGGTGCATGCCATTGCTCGTTGATTGGGGTTCCGGCGTTTCTGCCTACGGGTCTCAGATTTAATCCTCTCGCCGTTCCAATCGTTTGCTTGCTTCTTTTACTCGTCCCTCCATACATTATGCTTCTTCTCCCTCTATTACTTACAGTTTCTGATTCCCCCCTGTCAGGTTGCTGCACCGGCGTCCTTCACGCTCGGATTGGAGTGGAACCCTGCAAGGTCAGTTCTTTGGTGTTCTTTCTTTGGGTGCTCTCTCGGTCAGCCCCCTTCTTTGCCACTACTGTTATTTGCCTTTCCTCAGAGTGAGAACGTGTTTGAGTTATTAATTTTTGGGTACATACCACCGACGGTACCTCGGCTGCAGCATATCTACTTGCATTTGCGGTGACACCAGCCCATGTTTGCCATAATATTGATCGTATTCCTGTTATATGGACAGCATTCTATTATTGGACAATGCGTTCAGCACAGTCATTTATTCGCGATTTAGTTCCGTCCTTACCTCACCATGTGTACTACTTTGCTCTTATTTCTAAAAAAACATTGAGTGTTTCCTGCTGCTCCATTCTGGTGCCGACCAAGAGGGCCGCCACTGCCTACGCGTTGTCATCCTCAGGCCCATCCGTTATAGCTTGCCATCCAACTCGTGATGCTCAACATATACGTTCTTCACTGTTGTCTGTTCGGGCACATCCTGTTCATCACAATGTTCCGCCTACTCTTCAAGACCGTCAAGTTTATGCTGCCCATGTACCTATGAGCTCTTCAGCGGTTTCAGGTACCTCTTCTCCTTGCGGGCGATTCAGTTAGCGGCTGCTTCCTTTATTTTTTGATGTATTCAGGTCATTTTCTTCCTACAGTCCTATTTAGACTGCATATGCTGTTTCATCAACGTGTGCACACTTTTATACTCCGGCCCTGTTTTTTACAACCCATTTAACGCTCAGATTCCACAAATCACCGTAGCGCGTAGTATACATCCCCGCACGCTTCCACTAACTAAAAACAACCGTTCTTAAAAAAAGACTGAAAACAACCGTGACCAGCTTCGCCGCCTTTTCTTCTTGTTATTGTTGTTAGCTCGCAGCTTTTCTGAAGAGCGCTCGGCCGGCAGAATGTGTTGCGAAATGTAGCCCTAGCGAAATGGATGACTTTTGTACTCCTGGCCTTGTCCTTCTGTTTCCGCGCGACGTACAGCTCGGCTATCTCCTCGCAGGCTGGCCCCAGCTACTGACACTGACAGGTCAGCTCGTTTTCCAGAACTAGGATCCGCACCAACATCATCTTCAGGGCCCAATCGGACTCGTATTCCTAAGGGCTCGTTCGGTTCCTCAGGTTCTGTTCCTGGACAGGAACGGTTTAGGTGCTGGATCAAGTGAATCCTGGTGTGTCACTTGATCCTGGTGGCCGATCGTTTCTGCCAGTATTAAAAACTGGAGTTTCTGGTGGCATGTTCGGTTGGTCAGGAATCTCTGGTGGATAATTGGAGTCTGCTGAGACAATCTCTAGGAACTGTGCTTGAGCAATAAACTGGAGTCAGTAATTTTTTCAGATAATGCCACCAGGACAATCGCATCAACTGACCGATCGTCTAGGAGCTTCTGTTATTAACAAAACTAGCAGATGAAAGCTAGCAGAAGTAATTTGAGTGTGACATAAACAAAGCTAGCTTCTGTGATTAACAAAACTGCAGCACATGAATTAACATTCTCTCAAAGCTAGCAGCACCCAGCACATGAATTCCTGGACATAAATAAAGCTAGCTTCTGGTGGCGAGTTCCTGGAGTTCCATTCGACAGTCAACTTCTGTGATTAAAGCTATCAGAAGTAACTCGAGTGACATAAATAAGAGTACATTAAGCTGCAGCACATGAATTAAACTAGCAGAAGTAACTTGAGTGATCAGGCACTTCAGGAAAAACATGAACTGTCGACTTTTATAGTTATGTCAACCTCATCTGCATAAAAAAGGTAGCAGAAGTTTAGTCACCAGTAAACATTTCTAATTTGCTGAAAATGTCAGTAAACATTGCAATGACAAAAAAAAATGTCAGTTTTTATGCATAAGAAATGTCAATCAAAATGGGTAGAACCTACCAACACCACATTTTGCAATCTACCTTGAAATTTACAGTAAGGTACATTGCTAACAGTCATTACCGTTGGTAGTAAACATTGCAATAACAGAAACTACTGAAATATCATATTCTCCTTGGTAGTAAAGGTTTCAGTCAATGAAAGGCAATATACAAACATTTATGCAGCAGCAACAAGCTTTATTCAACTCAGCACATACAAACATTTGCACATACAAATCTAGCAGTACATAAATTTATCGATGTTTCTAGTGGAGCAAGGAAGTACCTAGAGTGGACAGCAGCAACACCAAGCTTTATGCAGCAGTAGACCAAGACTCCTCCTTGCAACAAGAATAAATTGAATATGTAAGTGCACATAAGAGGATGGCCATTTCAAATATATACCAGATATCGCAGCAATGTAAGTGCACACAGTTGGGCTGTAGAAGTACCTGCTAAGCCATCTCACTTCTTAGCCAAATCATGGCTGTTTCTTGATCAAATTCACTGGCAGAAATAAAAGCCTCTCTGTTATCTTTGCTCTTGATGAATACTGCATATGCTTTTGCCTTTTCTTCTTTTGTCATTTCCATTGTGTTTAGCACTGAGATGCATCTTGTGATAGAGAAATCAGAACCTTGAGCGGCATCCTTCTGTCTTGCCTCCCTTTCTCTTGTCTCTCTTGCCTCCCTTTCTCTTGCCTCCCTTTCTCTTGCACGATCTGCAGCTTCAGCTTCTGATTCCTTGGTCCTCATTTCTAGGTATGCTCCCATTATGCCTACTATTTCTGCATTCTTCCTAGGCCTCTTTGGGACTTTTTCCTGCTTCTTGCTTGGTGCAGCAGGTCTTCGCTGTGCACTTGTTGGAGCCTCATCATCTTGTTCACCTCTAGACAGAATGTCTGCACTTCCTTCGAGCACCTCTTCATTCCTTCGAGCGAGTGTATCATCAAGTAGAAGTGGTTGAGGGTATTCTTGTTCAGCAACCAAGAGTGGCTCTTCTGCATCATCCTCAGGGGGTTCTTCATCTTCTATGGCCTCAATAGAAGTGATATTGTATGTTCCTGTTGCCAAATGTCCTGCAAAATAACAGCAAGCATGTCACAAATCATCACAAATAACAACAACCATCAAAGATAACAGCAAGCAACAGAACTTACCATCGTAGAGCTCTCCCAAAGCATCAAAGAGAGGGAAACTTGCCTTGCTGTTGTTAAATTTCCTGATTTTAGGATATGACTGCACAATCAAAGAGAAGGTCAGCAATTTGATTTATCCCACATAATTAATTTAATAATTCAACTACAAGGAAACAACTTACCACCATGAGATTCTCCCACAAAGCTGGTGGTCCTTCAACCATTTGCCTTTTCTCGTTCCAGGACGACCCGCTCTGCTCCTTTGCTGCTCTTAGCATCTTGTAGTCCTTTTTCAGCTGTCCTTCTTTATCCTGAATCTGCTGCTTTGTAAAGGATACATACTTGTTCCTCAGATGAAAGTCCTTTACCATCCTATTCCAGCCTTCAGAGTTCCACCCATTGTCACCCCTATGTCCACTTTCTTTATATTCTAGGAGAATGTCAACAAGAGACTTCTCAAGGCCTGGGTTCCAATCAGCTCTCTTTTTTACCACTACATATGAAATGGTCAAGCATCAGTAATAGAAATTTTATAGCATAAGTAAAGCATGAAGAAATATTAGGCACCATACCCCTTGGAGAAGCACCACTCCTTTTTGCCCCATTGCATTTTGGAGAAGGCTTTTTAGAAGCTCCACTCTTTTTGGCACCACTGGTTTGGCCTCTCATGTGGAATCTTGGAGACCCAACCATTGCTTTTAAAGAAGAAACTTATTTATCAAACTTATTCATATGATACAACCATAAAAAGACTAATTTACATCAAACTTATTCATATGATACAACCATGAAAAGACTAATTTACATCAAACTTATTCATATGATACAACCATGAAAAGACTAATTTACATGATACAAGACTAGTTAACTTATTACAACCATGAAAAGACTAATTTAAATATTGTTGGTATTGAGCCCACATTTCTTGGGCAATGGCATCTCTCAAAACATTTCCTTGTGTACTGTCTGGGTCATTTGTTTGCTCACCATCTGGTAGATCAACAAACTTTGATGGGTCAATAATATCCACCGACTGACGATCTAACCAATTTTCATCTCCATGAAGTGATCTGGTTAAGTTGTGGAAGATGGCAGCGGCTATAGGTATCTTCACTTGATTTTCCAATGTGTGGAATGTGGCAACTTTGAGAATGGGGAAGCGCTCCTTAATCACCCCCAGAGTCCTCTCCACATGGTTCCTTAGAATTGCATGTCGGTGGTTGAAGAGCTCCTTTGGGTTTTGTGGTCTTCGGTGTCCAGCCCCAAATTCTTTCAAGTGATATCGGACTCCTCTGTATGGAGCAAGGAAAGATGGAGTATTTGCATACCCTCCATCGACCAGATAGAATTTTCCTGGAGGCACCTGGAAGCCCTTGCTCATAGCGGACCTTAACACTCTAGAATCTGTAGCCGATCCCTCCCAACCACTTGAAACAAAAGTGATGTTCAGATCGAAATCACATGCCACCATCACATTTATGCTAAGTGTTCCCTTCCGATTTCTAAAGGGAGAATGTTTATCAGGAGATATAGAAATAGGAATGTGAGTTCCATCTATTGCACCTAGACAATTCTTGAAGAATGGATAGTATCTAGGGTTGTCTCGAATTTTTGGATGTACTTGATTAGGATCAGGAGGTTGAAGGAAACGGTGAGATAGTACGGGAATGACATTCTTAAAGAAATGGTTGATGTGATGATGGAAGGTGTCATTGCTATGCCCAAAGAACAATTGGAGATCCTCATACGAGGCATTGCGGCTTATCATGTATAGGAAGAACCCTAACTTCTCCTCGACCGTGATCTTTGTATCAACGACGAGCCTTCCCCTTCTAAGATAGGTTACCAGCTCTCTGAAGATGTGGGGTTCCATCCTAAACGCGACTTGGCAATTCCTGACATGCCCCTCTAGGAGTCGACGAACCTTAATCTCGCCTGTCTCTTCTGATGTATGACGCCTCTTCTTTTCTCCCCCACCTCTAGTAGAACCCGAACCACCCATCAGGTACAAGGCAGGGAAAAAGAGCATCATCATGTCATCATCTTCCTCCCTCGTCTTTCTAACACGATCTCGCAATGAGATACTCATTGCAGAACTAAAAGGCAAGCAGAGAAAGAGGGAATATAATGAAATATACAGTACACACATCATCTAATTACTAAAAACAGTAACAAAAACTGTTAGGCATGACTTACAGTTTCAGTACATTGTTACTTGTATATAGTTTTTATATGATTTTTTGAGCAACTAGCGCGTACTTAATAAGACCTTTCCCGTATCACATATACTAAAGAAAATGTGAATAAAATCAGATACTACACAGCTTATTCTTTCAGATAATATGTGACAGCAGTCTTAATTAAGTAGACCATTTCAGGTGATAACTTGATGGATAGGGCATAAACTACATGCCCTACATGAAGTACTCTCCAACTAAATTCAGTATTGGGTACTGTCCAACTACCACTCAGAAATCACTTGATTATTAAAAACAGTAACACATCAATGTAGTACCTTCTGGAGTTTGTACCGGATCCCAAGAAGGGGGAGCTTCACCTTCTCCAACGCGAACCGGTGGTGGAGGTATCTACAAAAAACAATAAAAGCATTTGTTAAGCAAAAAGGCATAAATAGCTATAATCAATTAGATAATCTAAAACAATCTTAAAACTGAGGCAATTACTCCTTTTACTTCCTGACATAAAATGGTTGATAATAATGTCAGGCAATTACTTCCTCAAAAGTGTAAAAGGAGAGAAATCAGGAGTTAGCTGCTTCCATTAGTTAAATGGACAAACCAATGTTGATAGACGGGGCTATACGAGCACATCAGTTCACTAGCGCTGTACAGATAGAAAGTCAGGGTATCCTGAGTCACTAGCGCTGTACAGAGAAGAAAAATGGAAAGCTTTACAACAAGAAAGCTTTACAACAAGAAAAATGTGTGTACCAAACTCACCAGCAAGCAAATGCAGGCATAACACAATTAATGTTGTCTATCCTTTTAAAAACAGTTTCTTTGCAACTGGAATATGATTTTTCATTACAGAAAGCGATGCTCAATTAAAAGAGAAACAAAAGGATATTATTAGGTTACTTCAGTTCCATCGCTAGTACACTACTACACTCACAGCAGAAGATTAGTTGTTTAAGGACTATGGCATAGTTTCCTGAAATAGCGTTTGTTAGTAAAACATTTTAAGCAGCACAGAAGTGACAAATAACTAAAATGATGATACTGCTAACAGAAACAGTATAGTGCTATTAATTCTAACAAGGATATTATGCATGTTAGGCTACCAGATACACCATGTTACTGCTACCAGATACACCATGTTAGGCTACCAGATACACACCATGTTACTGCTACCAGATACACCATGTTAGACTCTTGATCATTGCATCCACAACAAGAAATCTGCAGAAAGACTGCAAGGATATTTAACAGCAACAATATTCTATTATGCATGTATGTCTATGATGCCACAATATGAGTAGTATATTTAGGAAACAAATGGCTCTAGATAGTACTTAAACTGCTAAGATCCCTGCGTAATATAAGCAGTGCTAGTACTGAACTAAACCTTGGTGCAGAGAAATGTGCATCAGAAGAGTATTGCTGAAGTATAAACCTTCAGCAATTCTCTACAGCAATACCTTGGCGCAGAGAAATGTGCATCAGAAGAGTATTGCTGAAGCATAAACCTTCAGCAATTCTCTACAGCAATAGTCTTAGCTGTGATCAATTACTGAGTCCACAAGTAGACCAATTTGGCAATTAGGTGCATGATCTACCTACAAACTTTCTTTTAGGTCCATAAATAAAGAATCCCAGGATAAGCCTAGGTTTGGTTGCTCCACGTCTTGTTTATACACAGCATCTTTCTTTGCAGAGTTTTCTGAGCCAACAATGCAAGGGGGGCTATCTATCGGATTCGGTATGAACTACATCTACCAAGAAACTACAATTCACACCAATTTCTCCTCGATCTAGAGCATGTAAAATTTATGAACTACATCTACCAAGAAACTACAATTCACACCAATTTCTCCTCGATCTACAACATGTGAAAAATATGAACTACATCTACCCATGACCAAGAAGCACATTTTAAGCTTACACACACCAATTTCTGCTCGATCTACATGTAAAACTACAATTTACACCTGAAATTTCCCACAGCTTTCTGGGAAACCAGCAGCTTCACAATTCACACCAGCCAGTGAGTAACCACTGTCGTCCTGATCCGCTAAACATCATGATAATCTAACCACCATGCGCCATAGATTCAAACTTCCTCTACCAAGAACTTTCAGATCGATCTAGGTTTACTAAAAACCGAATCGATTCTGTGCACAAGTGCCATGGATCCGGCGAACCTCTACCAAGAACCTGAAATCGAGGAGAGGGGAAGGACGACGAGAGGGAGGGCACCTACCGGCGAGAAGGTCGGGAGCGACGGCGCCGGAGCAGAGATGGTCGTCGTGGTGGTAGCCGTGCCGCGCCGCCAGCCTTCGACCTCGCGTCTCCACGCGGTCACCTCGCGCCGCCGCGTCGTCGCCTCCCGGCCGCCAGCCCCGCGCCGCGTCGTCGCCTTCTCTCCTCGCGCCGCCGTCGCGTCTCCTCTGGAAACCAAAACCGGAGTCGGGAGGTAGGTTTTCATTACCTGCTCGATTGAATAGGAAGGGAAACGGTTTCGGACCGTATTGGTTTTCGACCCAGTGGAAACGAACGGCTTTTCTCGCTGGGCTGGATTTGGAATCGGGCCGATTCATTTCCAACGGATCGAGGCCGGGAACGGCCCAATCCAGCCAAAACGAACGGGCCCTAAATGTATATTGTATCCCAACAGGATGCCGTAATACGTAACGTGACAATGCGTCATGCGTGGCTCTATCTAGTCGAATCGGGGTCCGGGCCGAGCACACACGTTGTGCGTTGGCTTTATATTTTCACGACAAAGAGGTTCGTGGCCACATTATCCGACGGCATAACAAAATCAAGAAGGGAAAATAAACTCGCCGGATCCATGGACGCCGCCGTGAAGAGACCTCGTCGTCGCCCGTCGCTGTCCTCCCGGGCAGTCCGAAACGTCGCCCGTTTCGCGCTCGCCACCGCCTGCTTTAACGCGGCCATGGTCATCTGGTTCCTCAGCGACGACACCCCGTGCCGCCCCGACCAGTGGCTGGTGTCCTTGTTCTGCCACGACATGACGGGCGTGGACAAGGCCACGGACCGCGCTCTCCATGTCGCGATGCTGCTGTGCAGCGCGCCCCAGGCGGTGGCCGCGGCGATGGCGCTGTGGCTCTCGGGATGCCCCGGCCGCCGCCGCAGCCGCCGGGCCCTCGCCTTCGTCGCGCTCGCGGCCTCCGCCGCCAACCAGCTCATCTCGGCCTGGCAACTGGGGCTCGTCATCGTCGCCTTCCCCAAAGACGTCTGGTACATGATCATCAGCGCCGTGCTCCTCTTCTTGGGGACGATCTCTGTATTCGACAACTTGGCGCTCCTCATGGATGTACATTAAGAGAGGATGGTCGAGCTAGCTAGCTGCGTGCGTAGATCATCACCACGTTCACCTCCAAATAGTTAATTTCCTAATTAGCCTAATTAGCTAGTGCTTGCTTGGTCATGAGTATTAGTGCGCGCATTGTGTTTCTCGTGTTGAGCATTTGTACACGTACATGACATTGACACGAGCTACGAACTTTTGTAGAACGTGGCCAAGTAGAGGTACGGATGTATTTGTATACGCGTGTGCAGTGTGTGCACATGCAGTTTCACTAGCTTATTTTATCTGTGCACATCTTATTTGGGTCAAGACTCAAGAACAACATATATATTGACATGCCTGCGGCTTTTTTCGCACTTCAGTACGATACTTCACAGTAGTATAAAGGCACCGTGCTCCTATGTCAATCTTTCTGCTCGTCGTAATATTCAGCCAGTTATCAGCAGGTGGCTGCGCGCTTTCCACGAAGCCTTTCCTTCGATGTTGTACACGGGAACGCAGCGATACCAAGTTACCAACTATCAAATGCACCTTTAAAAGTGCATATTTCACTGTAATCTAAGTTGTGTGGGTATAATACCAGCAGGTTACTTTATTGCTGATATTTGTACACGTATCTTACGATGATAACCATCTTTTGAGTTCAATATCTCATTGATAATAATGTACACGCTATTATGTTTCTATCTAGATGCGCTTGGTGTGAATGTCTTCAAAATTTTTAGGAGAAATATACTCAAGTCCCTTAATGATAAGTATTATTTTTTCATTATTAGTTAATCTATTTAAAGACGAAACACAAATATACTGAAAACTTTTATGGCCAGCGACATGTTGCTCGATTGCTTAAAATAAAATTTTACTCTTTCTACATGGTTTACTTAGAATAATATATATTTTATGGTAGGCTATTTTAAACAGCCAATCCATACTTAGTCAATGGCTTAGTGCATTTCATTATGTTGGTTTCACATCATAATTTGGCGTTGCTACTAATAATGACACAAATAGATCATGGCTTATTTTGTATTCGTTGTTGTTTGAAATATCTGAGTATTAATTAAATTTTTTTTGTTTGCGTAATGAGCTAATAAAGAACTTGATGGTAAAGTTGATGGCTTGTATAATCTTGCTTTTCTTTCCCTTTTCCTGTTAGTATATATCATACAGAATTATATTGGCAAGTTGAGCCCAATGACAAAATTTGTTAATAGAACTTTCATGATCAATGGATAAAGAGATGTCAGAAAGTTGGAGAGAGTATAAATGTATCGTACTATGCAAAGTATAATAATGTTCACAGCAGTTTTTTTTTCAAAAAAAAATGTTCACAGTAAACCCATGTACACGATTAACTCTGCTCATAGCGAATAAGCATACTATAATGTTCATCCTGCTAGCTGATACCTAATACTAATAGCACGAGATGACGACTTTGTCGAACGCCGTCGACGTGAAGTGCGGCCCCGGCGTGGCCGTGGCCGGCGCCGGCGCCACCACCGGCAACTTAAGCGGGCACGTCACGTCCAGCCTCTTGCTCCCGCCCACATGCACCGGCTGGTACTTGAACGCCCCGGTGAGCCTCAGCTCCAGCTCGACCACGCCGGCGACGCTCTCCCTCGCGAACTCCGCCGCCGCGTCGCCGCCCACCTCTAGCCCCTGCAACGACGACACCTCCATCATGGGGAACTCCTCCGTGTGCCTCGGGTCCATGCTCCTGCCCGCGTCCGCCAGCCGGGCGCCCTGCAAGCGCCGCCCCGCGAACAGGAGCTCGGCGTCTAGCGGCGCGGTGCGCTCGGCGCGCATGGCCCAGTTGCGGTTACGGAGGGCGACGTTGAAGGACAGGTCGTACGCGAGCGCCGTGCCGTTGGCGCCGGCGAGGGCGAGGCGCGACACGGACGCGTCCTTGACGGTGGCGCGCACGGGGCAGACGACGCCGTACGCCGGGACGAGCACGGAGATGAGCACCAGGGCGATGAGGAAGCAGCCGCAGCTGCTACAGGCGAAATCTAGAGCGCCGAGGCAGCTGCCGCAGATGCAGCCGAAGCAGGACTTGAGTATGCAGAGGAGACACCAGGCGCCGTCGCCGTCGTCGTCCATGATCCCGATCGATCAATCTGCCAACACCTTCGGTGACTTGAGTATGTCGGCGCGACGACCAAAAGGCTGCTCGGAGATTGCTTCGTAAGTATTTCGTGCACCTCGTCTGGCTAGTTTTACAGCCCAAGAAATAGAATCCTTCTGGTCTTCCTTTTATTTTTTCTAACTCTCTTCGCTCTCGTAACTTAAATCACAAAACTGAGCGTAACATAATTAGAAAGGTTCTTGTCAGGAAACTTATAGTCGGATTTACAGTCTACACTGAGCATATTAAAACTTTTAGATTTCATTATAGAGATAAATATAGTGATATTTTTTTCGATGTCACGGTGAATTCGAGTCCAACTACTGAACTCGAGTCCTTACTCACCATGATGGACAGTGCTCAAATTATCTTGAATTTATTATTTTTTAAACTAATGCTATTCTTTCAGTAATATAAGACGTGTCCACTTACATCAATATATTTGTATGACTTTGTCGCGAGGCGAGTGTGCATGCAAGCACGTGTATACGAGCGTTTGTGTCTTTATTTTTCTTTTAGATCATAAACTTGCTATAGAATAAAAACACACATATATACGCACACACAATTTACTTTGTCACGCTTCACGAATCCTAAAGCAAATAAATACAGTAGGTTTAATAAATCGTCTGTGCCATTACATGTCAAAAAAATTCACGTTGTTGTTCAGCCCGCGTGCAGGACAGACAGGCTTCAACAAGCTAGTACTCTAGTAGCACTGGATGACCTTGTCGAACAGCATGAAGTACGTCCCTGACGGAGCCTCCTCCATCTGCAGCCTCACCGGGCAGGTCACCTCCATCCTCCTGCTCCCGCCGGCGTGCACCGGCCGGTACGCGAACGCGAACGCGCCAGAGAGCTTGAGCTCCAGCTCCAGCACCCCCGCGACGCTCTGCCTCGCGAACTCCGCGGCTTCGTCGCCCGAGAGCTCCACGCCCCGCGACGACGACACCGCCACCACGCGCAACTCCTCCGTCCTCCGCGGCTCGATGCTCCTCCTCCCGGCCACATCAAGGCGGCCGCCGTCGATGCGCCGCCCCGCGAACCGGAGCTCGGCTTCGAGCGGCGCGGCGTGCTCGGCGCGCGGCGAGGGCGAGGCGCGACAGTGACGCGCCCTCCACGGTGGCGCGGACAGGGAGGACGATGCCGAAGGCCGGGACGAGCACGGCGGAGAGCGCCGCCGCGATCAGCACGGCGATGAGCAGCGTCCGGCGGGTGCAAATGCATGCGCATGCACAGAAGCAGAGGAAGCGGCAGAGGAAGCAGCACTCCTCGACGCAGTCGGCCGAGCAGAGGCAGCAGCAGTCCTCGACGCAGTCGGCCATTATCGGACCGATCGGCTTCACCGGCCGTGAGGATCGCCGGCGCGGCGCGACGATTAAGAAACAAACCAATCGATAAACCGGAGATCAGGCGGCATACGTGCCCTGATGCCTATATGGATTTGATCGGAGTCGTCTCTTCGCTCGCATCCGGCTCAAACTCCGCTTTGTGTAACCAAAGATAGAAGTCAGTTTGTGCTTATTAAGTTCTCTCCTTGGTTTCCCTCTCGATGAGCCAAATATTGGCCCAATATTTTTTAGATTGTCCAGGATCATGAAGATTCGGCCCATGCAAAACGAAGTTGAGAATTTCGGCGGCAATGGCATGGGAATGGTATGGCGTTTCAGACTACGTCTGAAAAATCATGACCCAAAGATAAAAATATCTGGAAGCTAGCGGCGGGTTCTTTCGCTCAAGAAGTCCCTATCTGTCATTAGACGCTAAAGGTCCCCTCAATATTTCTGAAAAATATAGAATAATGTTCAAAACCTATAGTTTAACAATTTCTGAAACATGTCGACGGTTATTGAAATCTATTTCAGATTTTTTTTTGATAAAAATGGTAACAGCAAGCTGAAAGAAAGAACTCTAGAATGGTCTTCACAAAGGCTAAATGTGACGGAAAATCTATGAACAATTTGGAGAGGGAACCAACAAAAAGAACACCCCCCCCCCCCCCCCACCCACCCCCACCCCCCCTCCTTCTTTCCATCTAACCATGCTATCTTCTCTGTACAAGCAATGACAAACGGAAGTATCTAATTTAGCAAAATGGGGGGATAAAGAAGCAAAGAAAACAAATCCCTACAAAGACTTCACATATGCAGAGGGTGCCTTCCGAGTCGCTCATATACTCCAGTTAATTTTGTATCGGGTTGGACCTGCTCGGCGTCTGCTTCTTCATGTTATCGGACACCTGGGCGCCAGGAGTCTTGTTTGCCGCCGCCGCCGCCGTCGCGTGCAACACCTGCCGCGGTGCTTTCTCCGAGCTGACGAATCCACTCTGCAACTGCAAGAGCTTCCTCGATTGGATCGTCTCCTTTGAGACCATAACACGAGAGGACGGCAGGATGCAATGCAGAAGTAGCAAGACATAGAGGAAGGAAGCACAGACACTGATAGCTCTCATGGCTGCTGCGTGCTGACGCTTTGGCTGAGAGGGCCAGATAGAAGCTACTGGGAGTGAATGATTGAGATCAAGCGAGTGAACTCTGGTCTGCCCTTATAAAAGCTTCCATGTGAGTACAGTCAGCACCGAGAGATCACAGATCCGGCCTCAGGAGCTCCCATGATTGTGCTTGATTTAGCATGTGATGGTCGCGTAACAATGGTCCATGTACCAACTCGCATTTTTATCTTTTGCATGAGCACACCTCGGCGATTGTGGGCAGCACATGGAGAGGGTGGAGCCACAGATTGCATCCACTATCATTTTACGCCCATATTCTAGTATTGTTTTGTGTGTGTGATAAAGTCCTAATTTTAGGAGAAGCTTCCTAGTTTATGAAACATGAGTTTCTTTATTTTTAACAATTCTTAATGTGAGTTTTGACATCAGGTCTAATCTTAGTTTCATTTCCTGTCCACTTGCAGAGCATGCCTTTTATGTTCAGGGAAATTATGCTTTCTTGATACTATATTGGAGGCCAGCGGCCCATCACAACGCATTCGCCCTTTGCTCCTGATTGCTGTGGTCCTTCCTACTTTCAGGCATCCTATCCTATCACTCACTATGTAGAATATCAATGTTTACTCAAAAAAAAAAAGAGTAGAATATCTATGTTTGTTTTAGAGAAAGGGAAAGCTACAAAGCTGCTTTACGAGCCAGTGGCTCCAGATTCAGATATCAGCAGTGTCAAGAGAAAGAGTCAATTCTTTATATGTTATTAAACAATACAACTCATCCCTTATGTGTCATTGAAAAATAGTTCATCCCTTCTATATCATTGGTTATAATTTTTTATCAATTATGTGCCATTGCCGTTAAAAGAGGCTAACAGAGCTATTTTTTAATGGCACATAAGGGATGAGTCGTATTTTCTAATGGCATATAAGAAATTGACTGCAAGAGAAAACCAGCCAACGCACTGACTCGTAAAGCAAGGGTGATCATGTGACTGGAGATTTAATTGGCACCAAATATGTCGTAATTAGAGTTTAGAATAACAGAAACAAGGGTGAGCCTCCACATGCCAACACCCACATGACAGATCCATCTCAAGATCTCAAAGACCCCAGCCCTTGGACTCGCCAGTCTGACCACGCTAATCATTGCCTCAACGCATCAGTCCCTCTATACGATTCTACCCTTGTCATCACCTTGCCCCATAAAAAAAAAATAATGAAAAGCTCTAGCATTCCCGACGAGGCATATGCCACCCGGAGTTTGACCGATGCGGCGCTGTTGGTCTACTGTAACATGCACGCGACATGTGTGATTCCACGGCGGCACGAGCCCGTGATCGCGCCGCGCAGCGGCGTGCCCAACGCGTAGTCGCGTGGCATGGCTGGAGCGGCGCGCCCCCGGGCGACCCAAACAGACAAGGCACAAGAGTAAAAAGTAGGCCAGCACGGCCGTCTCCGAGCGGCACATTTGGCACCGTCCGCGCCAAAAGCTGGCTTGCTTTGCGCGGCCGGATTCGGCACGGAACCCTCTGCAGCTTTGCTTGGCTACTCCGACCCATCCAGGCAACCATTCCAAGGCATCTGAAAGCTGCTTTGGCAGCTACTACAGGCGGATGACGAGGACCGTAGCTGCAGCGCAGGGCAAGTGGCGTGGCGGCGCCGGAGGCGTGACGGAGACGACGAGTCCGCCGCAGCGCCGGCGCCACCCCGCCGTGCTCGGCGTGCGACCACGGCCTCCGCCGCGTGCGTCGCAATCCCCAGTTTGGGTCGCGACGACGCGCCGTCGACGCGCAAACCGAAAAGCCTCAACACACGATCTGCTGCTGGTGACATGGACGTCGTGGCGCGTCGCGTCTTTTCTCTCTCGAGGGGATCATCTTAGCCCGTGTTTAGTTCGCGAAAACATTTCGTGAAAAGATTTCAGGTTTTAATTTTATCAATTTAGAAGTAGTAAATGTAGACGAAAAAGGTGGAAAGTTATATGGATAGGTTGGAAATCTCGAGACGAATCTAACGATGGTAATTAGAGGGTAATTAATCCATAATTAGCGGATGGTTACTGTAGCACTACTGTTGCAAATCATGGATTAAGTAGACTCATTAGATTCGTCTCGCGATTTACAGTCTATCCATATAACTTTTCACCTTTTTCGTTTACATTTAATACTTCATGCATCAAAGATTCTCCTTTGATGTGATGGATGAAAATATTTCGGATGTTTTATTTCGGGCTAAACATGGCCTTAGGAAGAATTGCGATCCGAGCAAGCGTAACACGCCAAGCGCTAATCTGCCCAAACTCTCAGTGCTGCTGGACCTGGAATTGTTGGGGCCTGGAGGTGGTCACTGTCTACCAACAACAACAAAGGTGAGGGAGGCATCTGAATTTGGGGACCAGGGCAATGTCTACCAGCAACAGCGTCACAACAAACTAAAACGAGTATCAAAATCATATTGGTCAAGTGGAACAAAGGCAAGAGGGCATATCAAATATGCGGCTATGCCGAAGCTGTGGATGTCCCAACAATTCGATCAGGAGTCAGGAGAGCTATTTCTCCAGTTTTGTTCAGGAAAGAAAAAAAAAGACGTGAATAATAAGCACAGCTAACACCAGACTTCCCAGGACAGTAAGAAGCATTTAGACGATATTTCTCTTTATTGAAAATTCACAGACGAACTTTCTTGCACAGCACAAACACGGGTCTGATTGAGAAAGGTAAGTCTGACCAACAGGGAGCATTCTGAAGCTTAGATTCTACCGAGCTTTTCAAAGTTTCTGAACATCAACAGCTGCACAGCCACAGAAACAAGCAATAAGAGCTCCTGTATTTAAAACGTTTTTTTAGAGAAAACAAGGCTGACGATTGACACAAGAAATTATAGATAGCTACTGATACATACACAGCTAAGAGCTATAGCATTGCTTCCATAAACATTGGAGTTTAAGGTCTACTTCAACTAAAACCCACGGCTCAATTTGTAATGACAAAGGACAGCAATGTGCCAATGTGTAAACAATTGTCGAAATTCGCTCTTTTCCCACTTGATCTTGAAGCATTAAACTTTTACATGAACTTGACAAGAATGAATGAATGAAATGTACCTTGAAGCATTACATTTAACTTTTACATGAACTTGACTACAATGAAATGTAACTTGAAGCATTACATTTAACTTTTACATGAACTTGATTACAATGAAATGTAACGAAATGTGGTTTCAAACAAAGATGTTGCAGCCTTACTGCATTTGAAAGGCATTCAATATAAAATCTTGATTATTCTGGCATAGCATAGCCATTTCCATAGCAGCAGAAAAACTAACATAGATTTGCATTCAACAAAAGGACTATTGCTTTCCAACAATTGAGCAAAAGTGTCAGCCTGCATTTTTCCACTGGTTTGGTTACATGGAAACAAAGATAAGTTTTCCTTTTCCTTTTTTGGTCATGAGTTCAATCATCTTTACATCCTAGAATCATTCATGCAAATCAAACAACTTCAAGTATGGCAAACATGCTACTCATTGAGTCAACGACCAAATGAACAAGAGAAGGACTTTATTCTAAGATCAACTAAGCATGTCATCCGGCAACACCAAGAAACCACAAACAGACTGAAGAAAATGTTTCGAGCCTCACTCCTTATTCCAACCAACTCACTTATCATCTACAGGTTTCCTGGCCTATGTCCAAGAAGCAGAGGAAGCTCAGTTGATGCATGGCACCAGCATGCATGCATCCACTTGCAATCTCCCCTACCTGCTTACTTACCCTCTCCGTCCTTCGCCTCGCTGATGGCATCTGCAGCGGCATTTCCCACAGCAATCAACCTTTCCTTCTCTTCTGCAACAGTTGCCGGCTTATCTGACTTTTGCGACCCAGTCATCCGGGCAAGCAACACGAAGGACACGCCACCGAGCACGTTGTTCATGCACCGGAGAGCGACAACGGACACCTTGAACACTGGCGCTGGCGCGACCTTGCCGAGGAAGTACTCGACCCCATTCAGGGTCTGGTAACGCAGATTACTGCTGACGCCCATGTGGAGCGCCCAGGTGGCCGCGTTGAGCAGCGTGGGCGGCGGCTTGTTGGGCGTCTCGAACGACGGGTCCATGCGCTTCCGCATCGCGATGAGGCCGTTGGAGAGCGCGGTGCCGGCGAGCCCGGCCGCGAAGCCGACCGCCGCGAAGGTGGCGCCCTTGGACAAGAGCGTGGTGACGCGGGAGCCGAGCGTGTAGGCGCCGGGCTCGAACATGTGGCTGGGGAGCGCGGAGGCGGCGGCGGCGACGCCGGCGGTGGGCGCGAGGAGGTACATGAGGACGAAGTTGAGGATGGATCCGACGACGAGGGTGGAGAAGACGAAGTCGAGCTCGTTGAGGCCGAAGTTTGGGCGGGAGGCCATGTCGCCGAGCACGCAGGCGGTGACGCCGACGAGCTCCTCCATGAGCACCTTGAACGGGAACTGCGGGTCCGCGGCGACGCGGGCGGCCCACCCGGCGAGGAACACGCCGAGGATGCCCCCGCGGCTGCCGCTGCCGCCGTCGCCGCCGGAGTCCGCGGCGTCGCCAGATCCGCCGCCGCCGTAGGAGCGCGGGGGCGGGGGCGGGGGCAGCCTGCCTCCCGGGCCGGACGGCGATGGGGATCGGAGGCGGAGGAGCGACGCCGCGGAGGAGGAGGAGGAGAAGCCGGAAAGCGGGGAGAAGGAGAGATTCGCGGTGGGGCCGGCTCGGTGCGGCGCGATGCGCGGGGAGGAGTCGAGGTGGGCCGGGAGGAACTTGGCGGCGGCGAAGGCCGTGGAGGCCATGGCGCGATCTGGTGGGGCGGGCGAGGAGGGGGATCGCGCGCGTCCTCTGCCCCGCGTGCGAGACGGCGGCGGCGGCGGCGCGGGGAAAGGTGGCTAGTGTGACGGCCTCGGATGGGGAAAAGGGTTTTGGTTTGGGGCGAGGGGGGTTGGTGTAGTGAAGTAGTGAAAGGGTGGTTTGGTTTGGTGTGGGGGGAGTTGGTGGTGGCCTGGTGGGGACTTGTACCAAGTGCGCCTGCGGGCCCTCCTGCGTGCGCGCGACCACCTGTCCACCTCCACCTACGGCTGCCGCCACATCGCTGCTGGCCTGCTGCTGTTGAAACCTGGCGCTTGGTTGCTGAACAAGTACAGTACGCGAAATTGAGTTCCTCTGTTTTTTTCGAAAATGGCCGGATTTCAACATGGTCAGAACTCAGAAGATATGGTTTCGATAATAAAGAAAAAACATGTGAGGGGAGGGGATAGTCGTTTTCCAGTTTTGGCTCCGAGAACAATCGCATGATTAGAAATGATTGAAGGGAATATGTGTTTCGTAGTGAGAGAATCAGAGAAAGCATGGTAGGAGTACCGGTGTGGATTGAGAAACAGAGGAGGTCATGAGATTAACTTATTTACCATTTACCAAGCAGTAATCGTCTGTTCTTGCCACAGACGAGAAAAATGAGAAGCAGAGGAAGGAAACGGAGGAGCTCCGCATGCAGAATCACAGGAACGATGTCTACGGATGTCTGTTCTCCATCTAATAACATGCTTTACAACACTTGACAAACTGCAAACAATGGTGTGTTATGTTTTTATAACGACTAATCTCCCAATGGAGTCCTTCCCGTCAATACGCTGTCAGCAATGAATCAGATTGCATTACAGACTCCAGTGCATATGAACAATATGCATCTTACTGCAGTAGTAATTGGATTCTACTCGTGTAAATTCCTCTTGTGGAAACTGCGACACCAACTCAACCTGGTGGCCAATTCATCTGCCGTCCCCCGAGAAGATGAACGTGGAGGTGATACACAGATTGACCTACGTAACAAAAAACAGAAAAATGAGTCGAACGGACAGCAATGGAGATGGACCTCGTCGAAATCAATGAACATACATCCTTTGGGTCCATCGTTGATGACAATCCTGAAGCCATCCTCAAGGCCTTCCTGTTTTGCTACAATCTTTGCAGCATAAAGAAGACTGCCCAGAACTTCGACGTGCCTTTCTTCTGCCTTAGAACACATGAAAACGCATTGCAGTTGCAGCTGATTATTTTGCCATCAGTATATGCAGTGAATTGCAATTGACAACAACCTGAATCCCTAAATAATTCCATTTGGTAGGGAAAATAAAGAGGTGAATATAAGTACCTTCGACAGCCTAGATAACCCATCTTTAACCTTGGGGATGATTGTAATATGTATGGGAGCTTGAGGTGAGATGTCTCTGAATGCAAGGATCTGCAGTAATGAACAAATGAATATGACATGATAATTTTTTTTACTGTAATCACGTGCTATATCAGCACTGCATAAACCCACTTGTTCTGCAGCTCTGCAGTGAGTGTGGCAAATGGAGAATACTAAAATGTTTGACAGTAATTCTTCGATATATGTGCAGTGTTATTTCAGGAACACAAATTGCTGAAGACTTCAGACTTGAGAGCATGGACCCCCTGTGCTTAATGGCACCAGGTGAGACTTAAGTTTCAACAGATTCCTGAACCAGATTGTCAAGGAGGAACCATATGAGGATAAGTGTTTCTTGAGTTGCGTCATGTCAAGGGGGAACATCATCCTTGGTGACATGGCACCAAGGGTGATGGAGGTGTCATGAATTTTTAAGCTGGCAATAGCAGAAAGTTGCTAGCCTAAGATAACTAAGGATTTGACCCCAGAGAGCACAGATAAGATTACCTTTTGGTCCTCATAAACCACCTGAGATGAGATCTCCTTCCTGATAATTTTGTCAAAACTGCAAAAATTAGAGAACTGATTAATTATCTGAATGGAGAACATACGGCACATGCATATGTGATGGGGACAACTCTTTATTCAGAAAAGAGAAAAATGAGACTTAAAATTCAGCAAATGTTGGCTTTGGCATATCCCAGCATCAAATGTGCCTAATATTTGATTATCTGTTTCTATTGTTTGTCCATATACTCAGATACTCCTACATCTTGCAGATCACCAAAAATTTGAGTAGCTGACTGGGTGTGCTACACAAAGGTTGTCAGAGGAAGATTTCTGCATGTTTCCCGGCCACAGGTTCCGTGCATCCGAATGGACAAACAAATGTTGCCCGAGCAACCATAGATTCTCAGGAGCTCAATGAACATTCCCCACCTGTTGAGGACACGGGTTTTGTGCTCCTGAATGTGGTGGTTGCAATATGCAATGGAACCCTTGCAAAGCAGGACCTTAGGTAGGTATTAAAATGTTGCCATCTGAATGACAACAGTACAACACGGACAAACGGTTTTCCCATATATCAGCCTAAATTCACCCAAACGAGTGATAATAAGCAAAACTTGGATCATACAGGAACATCGACGTCCCCTACAAAACCCATCGAATGGATTTCGGTGGGATAGAATAGGATTCTGACCATAGCAACCATCGCTCGAGCTGGTATTCAGAGGGCAGACGGTTCCGCTCTGAAATACAACTATCCCTACCATGCTACAGTACGACCCAGAATCCAGGATTCGGCTCCCGCGTGCTAGAAGGAAGCAAAACTACAGCCGGCTCAGACGAGCCTTCTGTCATATTCATCCAAATTAAATTGACAGTATATAGGATTGGGAGCAGCGGTTGAGAGATGCTGACATGGTGGGGCCGTCGACGGGCTCGGCGGCGAGCGCGGCATCCTTCTCGCCGGCCATGCTGGCCGGACTGCCGAGCCGAGAGGAGGATAGGTGAGACGCGATGACCGCGAGGCGGTCGCCGCTCGCCGTCGCCGGAGGAACTTGGTCGCCGCTGCTCCGGCTCATCCCCTCCAATTTCCCTATCGCCCTCGCCGCTCGCAGCTCCGCACTCGGAAGTTGTTGAACACTTGGCCGGTCGACCCCAACCCCCACGCTGTCCCAGAACAACTAATGTTTACGCTTTCTGAGAAGCAAAGCGTACTTTCGTACAGAGGCACTGAGGCAGTCGGACAGTGAGGCGCGTTTAGCGAAGTGGCGGTTGCGACCCGCGAGACGACAGTGTGGTGTTACAGTGAACGTAATTAGACTTATTGGATTTTAATCCTTTTAATTAACATCTGAAGATTCTTTTTTTAGAACGTGCATAGCACGTTTTTCATTAAGCGGAAGAGAGTTTTACAACGAAGCCACTTTGAGAGGCCCTCAAAGCGCAAGAACACAACACCAAAACAAAAACTAAAGCTAAACAAAAGACCCAAACGACCTGAACAACCCACAATAGAAAGAGAAAGAGGAGCGGCCACCCTAACCCACATAACATGCCAACCTAAATAAGACTAAACTTCAAAGCCTGCCGAAGAGATACAACACCGCCAAGATCGCCAAAGGTCCTCAAGCAACGACATTGGTGGCAAAGCATCCACCAATCACAAAGACATGGCGGCCAAGCATCCGCCCGAGAGCAGCAGAGGTGGCCAAACATCCACCAAACGACGGCAAAGAAACCGCCTGCGAAGAGATGGGCGACAACCCGCCAATAGATGACGACCAAATGTGGCAAAGTATCCACTGAACAAAGCAGCAGCGGTGGCAAAAACATCCACCGGACAACAAGGGCATGGCGGCCAAGCATCCGCCCGAAGCGACAAAGGTGGCAAAGCATCCACCAACCGACGGCAAAACAACCGTGAGCATAGCGAGAGGCGGCAACGCATCCGCCAACAGACAACGACCTAGGCATCCAAAGATTCGATTTGACACCTGATAAACTTTAGTCCGTGTATCTTCGATTTGACACCTGATAAACTTTAGTCCGTGTATCAAACGCCACCAATGTGTCATTATGTCTTTTGTGTAACTGTATCATCTGATTTGCCGATTAGATTGTATGAATAAGCAGGTATACATCTAATCACAATTAAACCAACGGCGGACAAGGTTCAATCAATTGATAATGCGAGGTTGACAGTCTGCAGTTGATTTGTTATCTCAACCTGCGCTTGGGACAATTCACACTTTGTGCTGACAAAATAGACGCATCAACAAGATTTTTTTGAAGGAAAACGTATCAACATCTTGATCTCACTGTAAACGACACTTCAACAGCATGATGGAGGCTCCAGAACATGATGCAGTAGCGTGCAGGATGTATAGGCTTAACTGCAAGTCCACAAGTAAGCAGAAAAAAAAAATCTCCGAATAGATAATATTGTACACAGGGGTTAAGGACCAAGGGCTCAATGGCACATACATCAATTGATTCTCTGTGCCCACATTCAGAAAAGACGAGCATTTCAACAATTAAGCGATATAGTTAAGCCATTCTCCTAGAGGATGCATCAATAATTTGACTCGTACGTTGTTACCATCGCCTGATAAAGGGGGATGGAAGAACAATGGGCACAAGAGTCTTTAAGTAATTTAACTAAAGTTACAAGAAAAAAGTTTCATACTGCTCATAGTTATATGTATCCATCTGGCACAATGCAAGTTTCGCAAGCACAGAATCACACACATGGAAGAGCAGGGGTTAAGTCACCATGTAAACAAAGCTACAACCACCTAAAATGTATCCTGCAGATTTAGATTTACATACTAGGGCTAGTAGCAAGGCCTCGGAAGAGAGATGGCGTGCTCAGACAGCACATGCTAGGCTCCTGCTAATCTAGAGAGCAAACCATCGAGCTAGGATATGCCAAAAACTCCCAAGCTAGCAAATGATTCTAAGCCAGAGGCAAAAACTTACAAGCCACAGCACTTAGAGAACTACAAAACTAGATATTCTGGACATAATCAGAAAGATGCCGATCCTGTTCTCCTGAGTTGATATTTGGGTTCAGGCAGAGGCGCAGAGAAAAGGATCTTCTCCAACTCCTGACAATAACATAAAACAGGGAATACGAGTCAATGAATTGAATATGAGAACCTGTTGTGGGAACCGTATTGAATTGAATAAAATAAGCAAAAAATAAGACCAACAAATTGTTTGCAAGTATCTAAGCTTTAGCATCCATGGCAGAGTGTCAATGTTGTGTCAAAAGAAAAAAAATTGCCACATAAAAAATAGATTGTGAGAATACAATATCATAAAATCGTTTCAACCTGCATAATTTCTGAGAAAGATAAATTTACTACAGCATGTAAGATGAATTATTTAGCAATGAAATAGCCATCTAATGCCTTCAGCATCAGATAGAAGACTAATATATGCGGCCGAAAAAACAAAATAGCCTCCCCAAGAACTAAGTTTCAGCTGTGAATCAGTGAGTTGGGGTTAAAGTACAACTGAATGTTGCCAAAAACGCATGGGTAAGGCTATTGAGTAACATACTAATTGAATGGGTGGTGGTACAAAACATAAAGTTACCAATATCAACGTTACAAAGTAGCAAGCAAGACCAAGGTATCAATTCTGAATTTGCAGTTACATATCACCAATCAATGGTAGCATATATAAAGATAAGAACGGTAGTTCTAACTTATAATAATGTTACTAGTACTGTAATACATTTGTGTAAGTGAAGTCTGAACCCATAATATAAAGCATAATTCAAACCTGCACAGTTTCAATAATATTTAACACATGAAACATCACCAAGTTACACTAAAACTAAACTAGGACTTTTGAGTCATCCAGAAAAACTTCAGAAGATAGTTTCCGCAACCAAACGATAATAACAATATTAATTAGTAATAACATATGTCTATAGAGTTGAAGTATTGTTCCACTCTGCAATGTTAGAATTAGATATAGAGTGTTTTGATCCAACCCCGTCTAATGCAGGACAAACCATCAGAATGTTGTTGTACATTCAAATCCCCATAAGAAAGTGAAATGGCTCTCTGGAATTATAAAATAAACATGTCTATCTATTTTTTGGCACGTAATCACCATAGCATAATGTAACTTAACAATGTCAGTTGGACTTTGGAATCTAAGGTAAATAAAGATGACCCCAAATAATCAGCTACAGTTACAAATAAGAATTAGTCCTCAGTACTTGCATCTACTTCAATAAATACTTTTAGGGGACAAAAAGCACAAATCTTATAATTAGATCAAACAACACATGCTGTACTGATCTTAGTTCATATACCTATGTAAGCACGGTTTATCTTCACTTATGGGAACAAAAAAAAAGTATACAATTATATAGCAAATGGGAGTTATGAACTGAGGCGGGGTTCACTGATGTTTAGAAAAATGCAGGTCTTAAAAGTGGCTTCACAACGTGAACATTAGATGCATATGTTAGTAAGAGTAATCACATTTATTTCCTGACACCTGTTCAGAAACTGAAAGTGTGGATAAAAGAGGGAAACTAATTGGTAATTGCACATCTGCACAAGCCACACATGGAGAAAGAAAACAACACTTGTTGGCAAAAAGCGGATGACACAGTACCTTTTGCCTCTTTAGCCTCTCATTCTCCTCTTCTAATATAGATACCTTGTTTTCCAGTTCATTAGTGTAGGCCTGTTGCAAATATAGTGTAAGTAATACTCCGGCTTAAGAAGAACAGCAAGTCATCATGTCTAACATTTTCTACTCACTGATCACAAGAAAAACAAGCTTAAGAAATTAACATCCATGGACACTGATCTATATCTAGAGAATTGCTAAGCAAAAGAATGTCAAACATAGAAAGGTAGCAGACATATGTTGCAACCTGCTTCCTAGCCCTTGAACGAGCAGCTGACTCCCTATTCTTTATCATCCTCTTTTGCCTTCTCTCCATCAACTTATCCGCCACATCTCCTGGGGCACCGCGCTTCCTACTAGGTATCGGGGAATCAGAAAGCGCACCCATCATTGGCGAAGTAATGTGTCCATCAGAGTATGATTCCAGAATAGCACCCGGCCCAACATTCAGTGGCTGAAGGGCTAACTGACTTGGCATATAAGCACCTGGCACAGTGTGTTGCCCGTGCCGATGGGGCTCGATAGCTGTAATCTGCTGCTGATAGTGGTCTAACCACTGCGATCCCGCTGTCAAACCGACAGCCCTAGCACTACCAATCTGCTCCACATCGCCTACATCGTTCAAGTCCTTCAGATATCCTTGGGTGACGACCCCAGCTTTCACTAAGAAATCCTCAAGTGTCATCTCCCCAAGCGTCGGCTGCCGCTCCCGTCTCCTCCGACCACCCTCTGCGACATTTCTCTTCGGTGCATCCTGGATGCCCTTCCACACCTCATCCACAGTCTTCTTGCTGAGCTCAGGCGGCATGGAGATGCTCCCCTGTCGCAAGATGCCCGAAGTCTGCTCATACTGGCTGGTAGTGCCACTGCCACCATCATGGTCAAGGCCATCAGGAAAGACGCTCTTAAGCAACTCATCAAGGTTCATGCTGTGCAGGGGTTCCCCCAAATGGCTCTCTACCTCATCAAGAGTGAGGCTATACAGAGACCCTTGTCTTCCCAGGTTCTGCATCTGCCCGCGTTGCGCTGTGCCGGCACCGCCACTGCCGCCCCCGCCTCCCCCAGCCTGTGATGCCATTGTCTGACTTCCCATGAACCAACAGATTTCAGGAACAAAACGCTATCCGGTCTCCGTTTTACTGACACTCAGTTCAAGCAAAGACAAATCTCGCGTCTACGGCTGGCAGATCACAACCTGCAGATCCACAATACAGGGGGAGCCATCAGGCAGCTGCCAGGGAACCCGACACGGATAGTAAAACTGAGAAGGGGGCAAGATTACCACGAATCCATTTAGGGATAGGATAGGGGGAAAGGAGGCGCTTACCTACACGTGAGACGCGCAACCCTCGCCGGCGCCGGACTTGGCGAAGACACCGCCTCTCAGCTCGCCACGACCGTCGACGACTGCCCTGGCGTCGGTCTGGGGCAGCTTCGAGCGGAACAGGAGTGGGTCAGACACCTGGTGACCGGAACGTGGCCGACAGAGACCTAGCCGGGTGCGCGGGTGCAAAAATTTCTCCTTTTTACTTCGCAGGGAGGCGCCGCCGACTAGCATCCGCCATTGAGGTGGAGGTGGAAGGGGAGGAGGTGGCCATGTGGTGGGTGCGCGACGAAACCATGGGAGAGGATTTGGGGCTCGGGAGAGGGATCTTGTTTGGAGTTAAGTAGTCGTGGTACTACTAAAACTAAGGCTTGAAACTGGTGTGAGGGTAATTAAGAACTGGAGCGTGGGTCCCACTCAGCGGAATGAAAAAAAGGAATGGAAACGAGGGTCACGCTTTTGTCTTCGCATGGCTGGAAAGAGGAGGGCAGGAGGCCTCCTGCACGGCTAGATGCAGAAGTGTTTTTCAGTGTGCACCCGTGTCCACTCTTATCCCTTTTGTTTAACGTTTCTGACTACGGCTGTAAATTTTGACCGATTGTATATTAACAGAATAAATATGGGCCACGTATTTTTTTTTCTATGCGACCAAGCGTACAATGAGATTATTATTTTTTAAATTAAGGGAAAAAATCCAGCCTTTCTATATACGGTGGATATAATACATCCAAAAGTTATAACAGGCAAAGAAAACACAAGAAATAAAATTCTAAGACAAAGAAAATTAATTGGAAGACTAAGCTTTATTTTTTTCGTCCATGCTTCGACCTTATGTTGTCTTTATGCATCATCAATTCACCACATTTTTCGTATCCTTAGAAACTTCGCTAGACTTGGAATACTCGTCTTCTATCGCTCGCACATCCAAAAAGGATATGACTTTGAACAGTGGCGAATCTACAGGGGAGCTGGGGGGCTCCAGCCCCCCTACTGCCTAAAACCCCATAGAGCCCCCCCCCCCCCCCCCCCCCCCCCCACAGCCCCTTCTAAAATTTTAGAGGCCATTGATGAATGAAAGGGGGAGCAAGGAAGAAGAAGGTCACCAGTCCCCCCTCCATTCCTGGCTTCGCCCCTGACTTTGAAGACAACAATGTCTAATGTTTTCACCTAGAAGATCACTGACATTACAACAAACACTCTAATGGAGAAAAACGACACCGTCGTTGCTGACACTGACACGACATTGAATGAAAATTTCGCTCGTAGCTCCTGTATAACCACTTCATCACCAAACCTGCCGAGCAGCCCTGTGTAGCGGAGCCGACACCACCAGCGGCCACGCAAAGAATATAACACTCATACTACATAAGCATATAGGAGTACAAGCTAACAAGCGTATATTGGTGGTCAGAGCTTAATTAACTCATAAGCAGGTTTCCTTATTGTGCGAGTGATAGCCAGATCCATAGACTGCTCAGCTGGTTTTAGCACGAAGGACCTGCAAATAGTGCCTGACGAGCTGTCTTTTGCAAAGGTGTGACTAATAGTGTCTATGGTCTATGGATTTGAGTACAGTGACTTTATACAAAATGATAGATTTTCTATGAATATGAGTAGAGGTCAATTTTGCCTTTAAGTGCAAGTGCACCTGAGTTTTTTTTATCTTGCATGAATTAATACGGGACAATCTTGAACATCAACTTTTGTGGCAATATGCATCTGCGGATGACCTACGTATGCGCCGAGTTTCAAAGTTTTTTAAAAAAAATTAGAATACGTATTTAAATTTTCACGATTTCAGCATCTATGCTATTTCCATCGAACATGCACCATGAAATGAAATGAAGATAAAAGATTTTGTAAATTGAAAATAGGCTAAGATCTTGATAATTGGATAAATGCATTTCTATGTGCATGGGTTAAAGAGGCAGCATAATCTAATCAGCACTGCCGTGGTGATACCAACTTGTTACTTTAACCTTTGAAGCCCTTTTCGGCATAAACTGTGAATAAGACGGTTTGGAAGTTATAAAAAAAAGACGGTTTGGAAGTTCTGTTTTAGATCCCTCGGCAACCGGGACCCAATTTTCCAATGGTCGGCAATCTGGAGCATCTCTTAGGTATATTCGGCTTGCCCCCCACTGTGTTTTTTTAGGAATACCGTACGGATATATATTAAGCTGGGCTCCGTACATCTATAGCTTAATTTGCAGTGATCTAAAAAAGGAGCGAAAATCATTATAGAGTTTAAATTAGAACTTGAATATAAGTTAATATTTTTGTTTGATATCTTTCTCTGAGCTGCTGATCGATCGGTGTACTAACATGGTATGTGGATGGAACTTTCTCGTGGGAAATGATGAGACTTGGCAAAGCCGGCAAGCGAGCTGTGAGCATTTTTTTTTTAATCTTGTGTCATGTGTCCCATTAGCAAAAAAGAACAGCGTAGCGATAGAGTGACAGTGATATACTCTGATGTACAATATTCGCGTTGGAAGAAAAAGGAAACGCAATAAGATAAATTAAAGCGAGGGTGCCTAGTGATGGAATGATGGCGGGCATCTAAACAAAAACTATAATTCCAACAAGGCGCCAAGTGCCTTGCTCCTGCTTGATGACTTCACTGGCCGCGCTCTTCTGCAGACGCCTGCTGTTTGTCTGATTGCCTCCCTTCCTCTTAAGACATCTCGCAGGGCATATGCTCAGTACAGTAGAAGGTTAACAAGGAACTAGGAAGCACGTTGAGCAAAGCAAAACCAAATGCAAAAGGGCTTAATGCCGGCTTGGTCATCTTGAATTCTAGCCGATTAAATATGTAGTATATTCCACGGCTCTTATTAACATTTTCGGCCGGCAATGCATCATTTCGTAGACCAACCAACCCAATTGGAGTGGCTGACTTTAAGAGGCTTAGAGCATTATTAAACAAGGTGGCCGGTGATGGCATATCATCGAGTGCTAGGAAGACCATTTGGATTAGAGAATGGAATGGGGCAAGCAACGCACGCACGTATGGCCGGCCCTGCCTCCTAATGCGAGGCTGTGACTGCAAGTGAGGCATCATCGCGTCCCATTGCCTCCTATAGACATGTAGACCTATACTAAGATTGGACGGTCATAAAGGTTTAAGGAAACAATGGCATGATGGCCGGCCCGGCCGGCGCCCCTGGCTCGCACGAGAGAATTCCTCGGCCACTCGAGCAGAGGAAGAGGAGGCAGACAGAATGATTGCCCGGGCGTCGCGTCGCTCCCCCGGGGTGCGCTTCCACCGTTGGTGCCTCCGCTTCGCTTTAGGTGCCGCCGTGGGGGCGGCGTGTAGTGGGCATGGGGAGCAGGGTTTTTTTTACCGTTGGGAACCGGTCCGGTTTGACCGGTAACCGGTCAAACCGGTCCGGTCCGGTAGCTAAATAGGGCCGGTTACCGCTCAAAACCGACCCTACCAAACCGTTCCTACTGGTTAACCGGCCGGTTTAACCGGTTTACCGGACCGGTTTTTATCAAAAAACGGTACTGTAGCGATAAAAAACCCTGATGGGGAGACGCGAGAGTAGAGTAGAGGTTTGAGTTGATCGCTCACCCTGCCCGTGACGTGGGGAGGAGGCCGAGTTGACAACCCACAGCAACCGCGCGGGCGCGCCCGCGTCCGCGTCCACGGTCCACCACCGCGGCCGGGACGGACGGAGCAGAGGCCTCCGCACTCGGCGGCTCCGGCACTCGCCAAGTGTCGGCCCTGCACGGATCGACCGGGCGGCTACAGGAGAGTACCGGATGAATCGTCCAAGTGGAGGGCTGGAGCCTGGAGAGCGTGAGGACGCAACGCGGCGGCAGGGGAGTTCGGCGTACGCAGGCAGGCCGGCGCGTGTTCTCCATGGCTGACTAGCGCAAGTAGTGTGATCTCGGGCCGGGCGTGCGTGGCCACCTTCCGCGCGCGACGCTGCGGCCCAGCTCTCTGAGAAGTGGCCTGTACAGTGCTGCCAGAGCACAGTTTTGGGCTCCTTCTGCACATTTGTTTTGCGAAGAACATGTGATCTGGGAGGAGAAACAAGACAAAGCACAGCACAGCAGAGGCCATCGATCTCCCATTCGACGTGTGGGGCTGCAACAATCAAATCTAATCATTTTGACTTTTTTTAGTTTATAGATTTTGCTATGAATCTAGACATAGCGTTTATCTAGATGCATAACAAAGATGATGAATCTAGAAAAGTCAAAACGGCTGATAATTTGAAACGAATGTAGTACTTTTAAATACAAACATACACATATCTCTTAAGTATTAGAGGAAAAAAATATTGTGGTAAATACATGACTGTGTATTGGGCTTGGTTTAACAACACGACATGTTTCTGGCCACTACGATGAGGACTTTGTTTTTCCTACAATTTGGACCCTGGCAATGGGTACTGGAAAAATACGCATAACAGGTACCTGCTGGTTAAATCCATGTAGAACCGTGATAGTCAACCAATCTACCTGCTGGTGAAAATTGACTCATCCTGAACCTGAAAGCCACCCAAACAAATCTGGGCAAGGGACACGTGGTGAGCTCTTGGCCTTTACATCGGTTGGTATATTGGCAATGAATAGTGTGCCGCATGCTGGACAATTGTACCATGGTACACACTCGTGCCTTCTGTCAACATTACGTACGCACACGCACGGGTGCACGTGTCTGCTTGCGAAAGCAGAGGCTTCGCTGCCCCTGAAGTCAGAACGGCGAAGCCACTGTGGAGCACGCAAGAACAGAACTCGCAGCGTGCTAGACTGCCAGCGAGCGAGCCCCCCGTTCTTTCGCAGCGGAGCCCCATCCACGCCGGGATTTCGCAGCACGTCCCCTCCACATTCAGCTGCTAGACTTCTTTGCGTCCCTGCAGGATACCCCAACTTCTCCAAGCCCTTGACTGCAAAACGCTCACCTACCATTGCCGTGGCCTAGGGGCCAAGTGTCACCGCGCCGGCGCACACATAAACCCACGCAGGCGATGTGGCTGCCACCAAGCCCTGCTCCCAAAACCTCTCCGGTTTCCTCCTGTCATCCCTCTCCTCTACACGCAGCGCTCAGCCGCTGACCGTTGGGCCCAGCTTGGGGTATTTTATTTCACTACGACTAACCACGGTTACCGCTGGTTTTTACAATTTTACCGACTCACCAAGCTCTCAGTGAAACCTACCATGGTTAATTCCTCCTCCCAAAAAAAGAAGTGGTGTGTGTGATGAGCCATTTCCTCCTCCATATAGGCAGGCAGGCTCACTCACCTGCTCTGCCCGGCCGTGGCCCTGATCTTCTTCCCATTAGTAGTAAGCATCCAGCCACCACTCTGCAAAGTCTGCAGTCAGCACGCTTGCTGTTTACCTCCAGCGCCAAGCCGTTCAACTCAAAGGCAGGCAAGTTAAAGGGAGCGATCACGGGCCAAGAAAAGAAAGCGAAGCCGCGGCCGGCCGGCGCCCGTCGGGGCTAAACCCTGGGCCACCCGCCAGCCATGACGAGGCCGCATTGCGCGGCCACCCCTCTTTCCCCTTCGTCCCGGGGCGCCTCCTCTTCCCTCTCCTGCGTCTCCTCCTCCGCGTCCTCCTCCTCGGGCTCCTGCTACCTGCCGGCGCCGTGGCCACCCAAGCGCGGCGGCAAGAAGAGGTGGAGCGACCGCAGGAGGGCCAAGAACGGCGCCGCCGGTGCCGTGCCGAGGAGGAACAGCTCCATCTACAGGGGCGTCACCAGGTGCGTGATCGGCCAATGCAAAGGCTTCATCTTTCTCTTCGTCGCCGGGGTGGTTCGGTTCTGCGATTGTGATTTTCTGAGCGGGAGACGCGTCGCCGTGTTCGATCGTTGGTGTGCAGGCACCGGGGCACGGGGAAGTTCGAGGCGCACCTGTGGGACGGTCATGTCCGGAATCCGACCAAGAGCAAGAAGGGCAGGCAAGGTGGAGTCTTTATTTATCCAGCTGAAGAGCATATGGGATTTTTTTTGTTTATTCTCTAGTCTCTCTCCCATTTTTTTTATAATCTGATTCCTCACACGTTGTAGCAAAATGCACTGACAGTATTTTCTGTTTCTTCTGATTTTGTGTGTTGGGTTTGTGCTTGGCGGCCTCGGCATTCGTGTGATATGTGGATGTTTCATGTAATCATGTCTGATGATGGTCTGCTCGCTGCCAATAGTTTATCTTGGTGAGTCAAGTTCCTCTCAGCTCTCACATCCAGAAAAAGTTCACAACTTTCCCATGCTATTATTCACAAATTATTTGGTATGATTGCGAATGAACACTTGAACAGCATTGTGCTGTTCGGATTGATTTCCATTTTCAAGTCTGCAACTGCTTTCTCCCTTCTTTTTTTCCAACACAAGACAGATCGAGTTTGGGGGAAGAAAAAAACTAGATTTGGGTAAAGTTGAAAGGACTGCATTTTTGCTTCATCCCCGTGTAACATGTATACTCTACATTCAGAAACATAACGTTTGCACAAAGGATAGACACTTGCATAGATGGCATTTCCTTCACAAATGCAATAACACGAGTTAAGATCCTAAATCTTGTTTCTTCGTAGGAGCCTTTGACAACGAGGAGGCAGCAGCCCACACCTACGATCTTGCAGCGCTCAAGTACTGGGGCTCAAACTGCCAACTCAACTTCCCGGTACAAGTTCAGAGAGTTGCATCTGCCCTTTGTCTCAGCACTGTGATTTGCTGCTAATTCTATGCATACCGTACTCGTGTGATCGTGTTGAGGCTAAGCTCTCTCCCTGGTAAATTAATGCAGCTGGAATCGTACAAGCAGGAGCATGAGAGGATGCAGCGCATGACAAGGGAGGCGTACCTGGCCACTCTGCGGCGCGGGAGCAGCAGCTTCTCGAGAGGCGCCTCCGCGTACAGGGGAGTGGCCAGGTAAGCACGCATGGACACGTTGCTTGAACTATCGCTGTATCTATCCACTCAAGCGCTGGCTTAGTGGCCTTGAATACGCAATGCCACAAACTGGGATGAAGTTTCCTTTTTTTCAACTTGTCTGCAATGTGACGGCAATTGTTGTGGTGTTACCCTGCCCTTGAAGCCATGCTATCTGATTGTTCTTTTTTCTCGGTCATCAGGGAAGTACTGATGAGATTTTTGCATTCGTAGGCACCACCAGAATGGCAGGTGGGAGGCCAGGATAGGCTATGCTAGTGGCAAGAAGTACCTCTATTTGGGAACCTACGGTATCTGTCTCATTCTTTGGCCTTCAACAGTTCAACTGCATTTTGCTTCTGATCTCAAAAAACCACATTTTTGTTAACAAAAACCATCGTACAAGAGTTGGTGACATGTGTCATCGTGCATCCAGCATTTTTATCCTTTTTGGCAACTCCCTGTGTCCCAACTACTAGTAATAAGGGTGCCCTCAAAAAAAAAAAAAACTAATAGTAATAAGGGCATTTCGCAATTTGATCCTGCATTTCTGGTGTCAATGTACTTCTGAATTTCCTTAAAGCAACTGCATTTCTTGGATGATTAGCCTTTTCCAGTAGACCCTTTCTCACTTTCTGCATGCTGCTGCTGCCGTGAAGGCCCACGGAATGTACTTCTGAATCGTTGGCTGGTGACTAGTCCCCCTTGGATCTTTCTCTTTGCGTGCAGGGACCCAGGAGGAGGCAGCCCGGGCCTACGACCTCGCAGCTCTCGACTTGCGGGGCCACACCGCGATCACCAACTTCGACATCAGCTGCTACGCCGACTACCTGCAGCGACAGCTCGAGCCGCCGAGGCCGGCTCTGAAGCCAAAGGCCGAGCCCGTGGTCGAGGCACTGGCTCTGTCGCCGCCGCCGCCCACCACCACCATGGCGACGGCTAGCTGGAACACGCCGCTCCTGACGCCCAAGCCTGAGCCCGAGGACGAGCTTCTGGCCGATCCCCTGGCGTCGGCGCTGCCGCCGGGCCCCGTGCTCCGCGACGCGGACGACGTGGACCACGCCATCGCCGAGATCCTGCCGGTGCTCGGCATGGACGCCGCTGACTTCGAGGCCCGGTACACCGCCCGCGCGCCCGGCTGGCTGCCCGACGACGACGACGGCCAGCTCCGCGGCCTCCCGCTGCCGGACCCCGGGCGCTTCGAGGATGACATCGAGGCCCTGTTCGACGCAGCCGCCGGCCCTGGCCACGTCGATGCTGTCCAGCTCCCCGCCGCCGTCGACGATGCTTCCGGAGCCGACGCCGTCTCCTACGCCGCCGCCGCCGCCATCAGCTCGCTGGCGTCCGGGCGCTGGCGGTGATCCGCCGGCGTCCCGTCCCGTGGGTGCACGCTCCACACCGACGACCGTGTAATTACGTGACAACGTGTCGGTTTCCTGGGGTTCTGGGTGGCATTTTGGTTCTGGTAGTGACCGGCGAGGTGGCCGGCGGCGATCAAGCGTGTTTTTGTCGTGTATAAAAATGCTGTGGTGGGCTGGTGGGTGTGCCAGCTCTCGATCATTTTGGGGTGTGTGTGAGTGGGAGGCCGGGACCCGGGAGGGCTCGAGCTTTTGGGACGATCCACTCTTGGAAGTCATGGTAACTTGTAACTTGTCGGCTAACGGCGCGGCGCACTACGCTCATGTATCCGGGCTTCCGGCTGTCCGAGTTGGATGCCGTGACAAGTGTGCGTGCGGTTGTGACTGATGCGATGCACATGCTCTGTTGTAGCTAGATACCCGATCAACTGAAATGACATGTTTCTGTTGCCCCATGTCGTGTGCTTTCGAATGTGTGTTCGTGTCAAGTTACCTTCCTCTTGCATTGAATTGATAAGAATAACCCTTTTAATTAGCCCGTGTGGATGAGTAGAAAGCTAAAAAAAGGCTATAGCTACCGATCTAAATGGGTCGGTTTTTATAATCAGCTTCTCAACTAACCTGACTACCCATCTTATAATGCTATAAGCTTGTTCTCTCAGCTATTTCAGCTTATAATAGTTGAGAGGATAGAAACGGGACCTAATAATGTTTAGTGAATATTGTTGCGAATAGAGAACATCTACCTAGAATAGTAGGGTGAACAGGCGTCG
This sequence comes from Urochloa ruziziensis, assembly GCA_015476505.1. Lineage (NCBI taxonomy): Eukaryota > Viridiplantae > Streptophyta > Magnoliopsida > Poales > Poaceae > Urochloa > Urochloa ruziziensis. The sequence continues at coordinate 54,437,183 of CM027122.1, read as the reverse complement.
GTGCCAACCAAGCAAGAACCGTCCTCGCAGAAAAAGAAAAGAAAAGTCATGAACCGGGGTAGAATAGAACATGCGTAGCCATAAGAACCTATCGTAGATAACAAGGCTTTGGGACGTGCGTGTGCGGAGGTTCATGATCGATCCACGCGTGTGCAAAGAGGTACGGAGTATGTGAATCAAGCCATAATCGTCTGCTACGCTAGCAAATATTTACATTCCCGTAGCTGCCAACGCCAGAGCACTATGGATTGGAGTCATCGGAAAAGAAAGAACAAAAAGACCGAAGATCCAAGAGACGGCAACTGAATTTTGACGACCGGTGAAAGAACCAGATGCGGCAGTGACTCTAGGCGGGCCGCCTGAAAACGCAATTCCGTATCCAACTAGCCCAAATCAAACCAAACTTGTCCACTTTCCCGGCCCGCGAATAAAGTGCGGCTAAGATCGAATCCGCCCACGCCCGCCATCGCTAGCCCAATTTGTGTAGTCTCTAGTTGGGCCCATGCTTGGAAGCCCCACATGGCAGCCTCATCCAACATGGCTGATTCCATTCCATCCCGCCCGCCTCGCATGCGACGCGGGTCGACTCGGCCGGGCCCCGCGCGAGAGCGCTCGTCTCCTCTATTTTATCGCAGCCCGCCTCGGGCCAGCCGCTCGGACCGCACCGCACCGCAGCCGCAGAGCCTCGCGTCGCATTCGCTCGCTCGCTCCCGACCGGTGCTCCCCGCCTCCGCCGATCCGCGCACGCAGATCGCCCAAGTCCGGCGGCGCAGGGGCAAGGGGGAGGGAGGGAGGGAGCTCGCGCGGCGGCGGAGGAAGGCGTTCGCCACCGTCTCGGTGAGTGCTCCCCCCGCGCCTCCTTCGCGCTTCCATGAATTCCGCCCCCCGCGCCTCGCGGATCTGATCCGCTCGGTCGCCTGGCCGGCGATCGGGTCCTGTTTTTCCACCGCCGCGGCATGATTTAGCTTCCGCTGCACGCTAGCGTTGGCGAATATGTTCGTTCGCGCGTCTCTGTTTTTCTCCTGCGAATCCGATTCGATCCCGCGCCTTGCTTTGGATCTCGTGACCTGGGATCCATTCCTGCGGGATTCCCGTGGGACGTGCTTGGTTACGCTCGTTGGAATCGAGGCGAGTGTCTGTGGATCTGTGCGCGGTTGGCTGAAACCTGTCTCGCTTTCTGTTTGTGGTAGAGAGAAGAGATGGGGCTCTCGTTCGGGAAGCTGTTCAGCCGCCTCTTCGCCAAGAAGGAGATGAGGATCCTCATGGTCGGGCTTGATGCCGCCGGTAAGACCACCATCCTCTACAAGCTCAAGCTCGGCGAGATCGTTCACCACCATCCCCACCATCGGTGAGCCCTTCCTCCACCACATGCTTCTCCTCTGCATGTTAATCTATACTGTTCTAAACTGCACAGCGCATTTATTTTCTGAGATGCAATATCAAACATATTGGCAGTTCACATTGGGGGCCTTCCATTTTCTGACAGTTCGAGAAAATGACTCAGTTTACTGTAATCTGATTATAATGGTTTTAGACATCTGAAAGTCGAGCAAATTCCATCCTGATTCCTGAACATTGGTCTTTTGCATTCAGTCATTTTCGTGCAATAAAAATGTTTTGTCAGAAGTGTAACTCGACGAACAACGAGGCCTTCTTGATGACGTGTCATGTTTTTAGGAACATTGTATTGGTAATATTTGTTAAGACATACTGAACATATACTAGTATATCAGAAATCGGTAAAATATGAAATATATTTGCTACTATCTTCTGCGTTGGCTTTACTGTACTTTCATTGATAGGATTGGTTTATCTTTGAATTTGGCAGGATTCAACGTCGAAACTGTTGAGTACAAGAACATTAGCTTCACTGTTTGGGATGTCGGTGGCCAGGACAAGGTAATCAAAAGCTCTTGTAATTGAGATATATCTCAGATGTACTATTATAGTATCAATTCTTGTTAATATATTCTTCTGTCAAGATTCATAGCAATATTTTCTAATATACTTTTGGTTCTTTATGTCAAAACAGATCAGGCCCCTGTGGAGGCACTACTTCCAGAACACGCAGGGTCTCATTTTTGTCGTGGATAGCAATGACAGGGAGCGTGTTGTTGAGGCTAGGGATGAGCTCCACAGGATGCTGAATGAGGTAACATGCTAGTCTTATTTTAGTTAGAAAAACCCACTTTGCAAATATCCGGTCTGTAAATGAAGTTTTGGTTTCAACGATATTGCAATAATGAATTTGGGAGGTTATAAGCTGGCTTGCCAATCAAATTTTTTTAGAGCTCATCGAGCAGCTTATGAGGCATGCATAATTGCATATGGATGCTAAAACATTAAACACCATTCCTGTTTTTTTTTCTGTGCTTTTTTGGATAACTTTTCTGGTCCTCTATCCATTCTAATTGACCTAATTCCTAATAATTTGGATATCTTTCTATTTTATAGGATGAGCTGCGTGATGCTGTGCTGCTTGTATTTGCAAACAAACAAGATCTTCCTAATGCCATGAATGCTGCTGAAATCACTGACAAGCTTGGGCTGCATTCCCTGCGCCAGCGGCACTGGTAAGAAATTTCATTTTCAATATGCTTCACATAGCATGGTCATAGTTTCCCTGGCATTCTGAAATTAGTTAGTGTCTATATTGGACACATTTGCAAGTATATATACCATATGTTTGAAGCGTTCTTGCTTCAGTTATCATGTCTATAGACTATAGGATGTGAAAATGTTACATTAATTCACACCACTTGAGATACTGTGATTGGGTTGAATCCTTTTACTTCCATTCTGCAGTGCTGTATCATGTCTCAAATAATTGCCAATGTCACTGTTTCCTTTGGATTCTAACAGAAATATGCGTTAGTATTAACATAAAATTCTCCCTGGGACGCAGGTACATCCAGAGCACTTGTGCTACATCTGGTGAAGGGTTGTACGAGGGGCTTGATTGGCTTTCCAACAACATTGCCAACAAGGTGAGATAGGTGTATGCCAATGACTTGTTTGTGCGTTACTTGAATACTTTGGCGAACTGTTGCACTTGTGCACATAGCTCTATTATAGCAGCCTCAGTATAGTTGGGATTGCAGTGCTTCTTTAGGCATAGAACAGAGTTGAGCAGTCTTGGACAGGCATATTCCTCTGTTCTGCACTACCAACACTGTTTTTCAGGGACTGCATTACCGCACTATTTTTAGGGACTGCAGTACTGCACTACCATACTTGACAGTTCTGCATAGCATCAAACTCCTTGGTACTGTTGTACATGACCGGCTATAGCTGTAGTGACTTAGATTATAAAAAAATGATACTGGCAACTGACTGTGTTTCCACTCCATATGTTTGCATAGGCTTGAAGCTTTCAGCAGAGCTCCCAGGAAAAGGAAGATGTCTGAACGACTTATTGCTGCCTTTCTACATATTATAAAATTATACAATCTACAGTAGATGGTGTCGGTGTTTGTGAAGAAAAGGAAGCCCGCTCTCTTTTGAGGGGCTAGTACCAGATTCGGTTGTGTTTTTGATTTTTGGGTCGGTATTATCACCTGTTTGGTTCCACAAAACTGACTGTCAGTCATGTGTACCTATATGTTCGGAGATGTGTGGTAAATTAATTGACATGCTTTGCCGATCCAGTGCTATAACAGGTGTAAGTTCCTATATTTTTTGTTAACTTAAAATCGAGATGCTTTCCCGTACGTTAAACTCGTGCCAACTCACTGTTGCATCTTGTATGCATCGCAAACCTCAGTTCTTTTCGTAGACGGAAATTCAGCGCTGTATCTAGACAGTACTTGCATTCTGTTCTGCCAATTCAGTGCCTATATGTGGTAAATTAATTTGACATGCTTTGCCGATCCAGTGTATGCATCGCAAACCTCGTTCTTTTCGTAGACGGAAATTCAGCGCTGTATCTAGACAGTACTTTTCTGTTCTGCCAATTCAGCGCTGTATCTAGTTTGACTTGCTAAACGTTTGAGAACAAAAGGTAGACACTATCACGTATTGATAGGATTATGACGAATGCTTGGCTAACGTTACATGCTAACTTTTGATGATGCACCTAGTAGGCTAGTAATCCAAACATTCATGTAACTCCCAAAGACCAACTACACAGCGCACTCAAACGCTCATTCATTCAACAAAATTCATGAATTTGTTACATCACATCTTTAGGTGTGCTACATGATGTGTCTTTCGGTCTTTAGGTGTGTTACACTTGATACACAGTGGCAGCCTGGCAGGATATTCAGACAAAACTTGAATCAAACCTTTTCAAAGGATATTATGCTTACACCAATATGATCTAACCAGTGTCACTGAGATGCCACAGCAACAGAGATCCACGCGTGGTACAGTCCATGAGGTTTTTGCCTGGAAAGCTCACAATCAATACGAGATATAATATCTCAGAAGAAATCTGCAGGGAGGCAGGGTGCGATCTACTTACGTATAAATATTTTGGTCATCAATATCATTAAACAAATTGATAAAGAAGCGGAATCCATCTGGACTGACATCCCTGCACAGCAAGCCTGAGAGAAACAGTGGTATTTAAGTTCCATTTTCGAATCAAATGTATAGCTTGCAAAATACTTCAAAGCTAGAGCCATAGCATACCTTTATTTTCTGCATTTAGAAGATGCTCCTTTGCTAAAGCTGGCGCAATTCCCAGAGTGAATGCAGCATCACTTGGGCTAATCCCTTTCTGAAGAGCATCCGACTTTTGTGCAAGTGATAAGATTCTTGCAAATACCTATGTCGAGGAAAAGATCAGCACATACTAGTGCCTAGTGCTAAATACAATGCTAGTGGCAGAAGATACATTGTAGACAAGTGCATAGAATAGTAGAATAGTGCTGGCAGTATAATCCACTAACAGAGTCAATACTAATTGGCTGCAATAAGTGGTTTGGTGGACATTCAATATGAGTCAACACTAATTGGCGGCAATATATGGTTATAGTGGACATTCAGTATGCATTAAGATAGCATCAAGATTTGTTGCAAAGGCTTACCTCTTCATCACTATGTGTCTTGGTCTGGATCACCTTCACCCCACTATCAAATTTCCTGAGCATGACTGGGCTGCTCATTACAAATCAACATCTATAAGCAAAACATCAAAACCATGATCAATGGCTGGTGATGGGCCAGCTGGAGAGGCACTAAACTACTCTATGCTATTCCCCATCATCCTATATTGTGTTCAGAAAGTAGAGAATTTGGTAGTTTAGTAATCATCAAAAGCATGATATACATACACATCAACTTTCTCCCAGAGCGAACACGCTTGCAAAAGATCCTCTGGTGAGATTAACTCTAGAAAAAAACAAACTAATTTCAGAACGCGGATAACAGGGGAATTCTATGTGGATATTATTAACAGAAAAACACAGACCTGTTCCCCTGGCACGGTTGAAGAGACAATATACATCGACTAGTGCCATCATACCACCTGCTTTGTCCAGCGGTATTCTTACAAAGTCTGCCAGCTGGCAATGAACCGACAAAATAATCGTTAACAAATAACAAATCCAGCTCTTAGTATAACACAGCTTAAGGAGAAGAGGAGATATGGAACTGAAAGCAATATGGCTGGGAAGAATAGATTGATTATGAGGTGCAAAGGCACATATACATATATAGGCAAGGATCTCTAGGGTTTATAGAAACACCACCAATCAGGAGATCCTTGCCGTACAAGACAAATCTATCCAAAACCCTATGGGGGTGGCGCACGGCGGCAATGGGCCGTGCGGCCAGCACACCCAGGCCCAGATGGCCGGCTATAATCCTCACGCTAACAGGAACCATGTCTCTCAGATTAGAAGGAAACTCTGAAGGCATGGACAAAATTTTTATCCCTGCCCCTATCTATGTGCACATACTCACAGCCAAAGATAAGGCTGTGAATCATGTAGTTTGTTGATGCTTGATGTTGATGTGTTAATAGATGATAATATCCCCTTCCCCTATCTATGTGCACATATTCACAGCCAAAGATAAGGCCCCTCCTGACTAAATTATAGTAATGGTAAAATAATAGTTGGTCCAGGCGTCTAGCTAACACATGAAAATGACTCATAGTTACTACTCAATAGAAGTACAGGTTCCCAGCAGATGGAGAAGGTATAGTTGTCAATCAAAGCAATTTATTCTGTAATATACTGTGCATATGCCATATGGCGATGAATTCTTAAACTGAATATTTAGTGTAATCTACATCAACTTCTTAGAGAATTCATGCACTACCAAAGCCAATTTACAATCCAACACAAAGCTACACAATCAGTAACAATTTGATTCTTACATGAAGAAAATTGGAAACTGATAAACAAGCCAGTGCAAGTTACCTGTAGTGACAACTGCTGATGATACAAAGCACCAGCAGTTTCTTTCGTCACAGGAGACACAATACCAACACTCAATAGCAAATCCTGCATGTCTTGCTTAGAACCCATCTCTTCATCATTGGAATTTGGTTCAGTAGATGAGTTTGTTAATAGCTTTAGCCTCATTTTCTCCGCTAGCTGCATCATTTCCTTAGCTTTGCTCTGGAGCAGAAAAAAAAAACAATAATCGAGTTCAGATTAGACCATGGTGATCAATCTGAGATTATAGCTATGCAATTCAGACCATGAGGGCGTTGAGATCCTGGAACGCATCCTGCAAGTTCTGCCCGGCGCTTTCCCACGACTCCTGCTCCATCCGTAGTATCCCCGAGACCCCAACAACGGGCATCCGGATCGCGGTGTCCTCCGCCGGCGCCGCCCCCTCCGCCACGGGGGCGCCGCTCGCCGGAGCAGCCGCGGGGGTCATCTCCCAGGCCCTCGCGCGGATCGCCTCGAGTAGCCTCCCGAAGAAGACATCCACGTCGGCTTTGCATGTCACGACGATGGCGACGACCTCCGATCGCGCGGGCGGCATGGAGATCTGGAGGCGGAATGCGGTGGTGCTGCGACGAGGAAGACTGAGGAGGAGAAGATGGAGCGGAGGGGGTTGTGGCTGTGCCTGCGGTGCGGAGGGTAGGCGTGGACGACGGCGGCGAGCGGGAGGCCGCGCGCCGAGCGGGAGAGCTCGTGGAGGAAGATGAGGCGGTGGGAGGTGAGCGCGAGGAGGCAGCCGCGGAGGGGCGCGAGGCGCGGGTTCTCCTCGGGCTCGAGGTCGGCGAGCGGGAGCAGGTTCCGCTCCACCTCGCCGGCGGACAGCACCGGGCGGCCGGACGCCGTCACGGATGCTGACGGCAGCCAGTCGGCTGCGGCGGCGGACATGGCGACGGTGGGGGTCTGGTGCGGCGCCGCAGTGGGTTTGGGTTTTCTTGTGCTCAGCCGAAGTCCTTCCCCTTTTGGGCCGGGCCAATGATCAAACGTAACCAGAACACAGCAGCAAGCAGGCAGGAAGAATACGACGACTTCCTCAGTTTTGACTTTTGATCAGTATAAGACGTTCGATTTCCATCCTATTGTGTTTGTTTGCAAATCGAAAACAGTATGAGAGTATGAGACGCATAGGGTGAACGCATCCTGCAAGCCTACTACTGAATATAATAACCACATTATGAAACGCACAAGATGCTAAATACTCGGGAGTAGCCTACTACTGAATAAATAACCACATTAGGCTAAACTACTCATATTATACTTGGTTATCCTACCAAGATTGAATTCAGCTAGTATTACACTCTGTCCAATAGATGCAATGCCAAATTTCATCTCAACAGTAGAGAGCTACTCCCTTCTTGAATACCCTCCTTATGTTGAAGGACAACTAATTAAGTTCATTTTCAACTAATTAATGTGCTCTAAACACAAATACTTAAGAACAAAGAACAAAGATAGTAAGATTTAAAAATTGTGTCTGGTGACATTAGAACGATGACGTTTTTATCTGTATCTTTACAGGGAGTATGGATGCATTGACCTCTGATTAAATTAAATTACAAAGAGCAAAAATCTCTTCCTACTTGGAAGCGCTTACAGTACAGGTCATGGGAAGTTCCCTCTACAGATCTACTGTGCCATTTCTTGTACATTTTTTTTCCTTTCGCTCTAGGCCTCTGTAAACCTCTTCTTTGTTAACACAAATCTAGCAAATCCCTTGCCAGTTTTATTTTACTTAAAAAACCTATGGTTCTTCTTCTGAAGGCTTGAGAAATGATAAATCACTGCAAAGAACTGCACATGACTCATTGCTGAGCGTGTGACCCTGCATCGTTGAGCTCATTCTCTTCACGGATCTGGATCTCCTTATTCTTGAGGAACTCTGAGTACCAGCGAGCAGAGAGCCTGGCTTGCCTTGGAAGCGCATCATCCTCAAAGTCGACGCGGTACAGGCCGTATTGCGACATGAATCCAGTCAGGTACTCGATGACGTCCATGAAGCACCACGCGAAGTATCCTTTCACATTGGCTCCGTTCCTGCAGAGCAATGTAGGTTAAGGTAAGGATAAATCCATCTAAAATTTCTAAACCATAGTCATTTCTGAAGAAGGTTGTCTGAACAATTCGTGACATCTGTTGTCGGACTGGTATGATATTGCTGAGTTTATGGGTTCTAGTTGTCGATGCAGCGGCTAGGATATTAATATATATTCTTTTTTTAAAAAAAAAGTTCTAGTTGTCACTTATTACCATATCCTTGGAAAGCTGCTCATTCGAGTTAAAATTTAGGTACCTAAGGACCATAAAATCCTCTTACTGATATGACACCTCACCTTAGTGCAGCCAATGTGCTCCTTATGTGGTTCTTCATGTAATCAACCCTGTCAGTATCATGGAGGCTGCCATTTGTGGTTGCATAACCTAAAGACAGAAAAAGAAAGGATAGGGAAGAAGGTATAAACAAATAGTCTTTATGGCATAAATGCCTTGTTTCAGACCAGATACGACTAAACTTTTCAAAACTTTAACTGTCAGTACTTTTGAAGCACAAGTTTGGAAACATAGTAAATCATATGGTAGATTTGTCTTACAATACTTTCAGAATCTCAAGATTTGTTATATTGAAAAAAATAGCGATCAAAGTAGCACATGAAGATGTGAAAAGTAAAAATCATTGACTGGGCAAAGTATATTTTCGGCTTGTACAAGATGCATTGGTGTGTGGATAGTGCTTTTTTGTTTTCGAAAACAGATATCTGCATAGTGGTTTACAGGTATTTCTTACAATATCTGAACCAAAATTTTAGAGATCTATAGCAGGGAAATAGAGTTGCCTGTCTCTTGGATATAAATGGGAAGGTTCCCATAGGCTTCATTCAGGTACTCCACCAAAAGTTGCAATCCTTTGGGATCAGCCGGAATAGACGTTGGGGCGTGCTGCATTAAAATGAAAGCTGTATCTGTCACAGCTTTGACAAAGTTCCAGATATTACTCATCTAAATAAGAGGATCTTTCAGTGTATTTTTTTATCTAATCTATGCCTCTGAATAATTTTGATGAGAAACTTTACCTGGCCAATGGGCGGATCTGTTCTCGAGCCTGCTCCAAAGAATAATTGTTTCATTAGATGCACCATTTGGCTTGACGATTTTGTAACATTGCAATAAGTTTCAGAAGCATAAATGCTCTCGCTATTTATGTGACACTAGATAAACTAATAAAAAGTCCCAGGGATATAACATAATTACGAGCAGTAGAAGGATAATCTGCATTAACTGACTAACTGATTTACCTCTGTATTCAGCAGAAACGTCCAGTGAGAAGTCACGAATGCCTTTTTCTAAAGGGCGGTCGTTCACATAGAAAGAATAATAGTGGTTTATTCCAATGAAATCTATAGTACCCCTGATGGCCTCAGATTGGACTTTTGTGAAAGACGGGAGGCGAGAACCAACATTATTCTTCATTGCCCGTGGATAATCTCCAAACACCATTGGTTCTAGTATCCTACAATCCGCACGTCTTGTTCCCATTAGCTTTATAATGTTTCACATTTCTGACGCTACAGGAGTCAAAAATATACCAGCCAAAGTAGAAGTCCCGAAATCTTTGAGTTGCTTCTAAATCAGCAGTGGAGTTTGTTAATGGGTATGGCCACATCGTGTATATATTTACGCCAACAACTCCTTTTTGAATGGCCTACAAGCCAAAATCATTTTATGGGTGCATAAAAAATCCTAACTCTGATAAACAGAATTCAAGAAACCAGCAGGAACGATATTGATGTAGTTAGAAGAAAAACTGCATTGACTCAAGGGCAAAACGTGTTCAAATGTAATGGATAGACCCTGGATGTCAACATATTACTAATGCTATGACACTAGTGCTGTTTTCATGTACAAGATTGCTCACTTGATATTTTCCTCTGTACAGTCTGGTAGCTGATGCATGTGCCAATAACATGTTATGAGCTGCTATATATGGCTCCACACTTGAGTTCCCCACTGTACATTTTGTTACTCCGAATGGATCAGAACATCGTCCAGGTGCGATTTGTCCAATATCATACGACCCGAGTGCAGCGACATTGACTTCATCCAGAGTAGTCCAGTATGAAACCCTGTCGCCAAACTCCTTGAAGCACACATCTGCATATGCTGTAAAATCCTCCCTGCGTTGTGCAGTGCCATTGGCCATCAGTAGAAGTTCATTCTTGCAAACTATCGTTAACAGCTTAAGTCACTGGATCTTACACAATTTTGGGGTTTAACCATCCACCGTACTCATCTTCCAGAACCTGAGGAAGATCCAGCTGGTAAATCATAACATGGACTTGGACGCCTGAAGAACCAAATAGTTATCACTATTGCTAATGCCCATACATTATCGACATGAAATAAATTTATGTTTTAGCAGAATAGTTCTATTCAATGATTTTGCAATAGACGTACCATGTCTCACTAGTTCATCTATAAGATTGTTGTAGTACTCTAACCCTTTTGGATTCACAGCTCCCCTTCCTTCTGTATATTTCAATTCAAGGATGCTTAATTAAAAATCCTGGTAATTTATTTCCGAGTGCATCATTATTTTTTTATATAAATAAACGGCTGTACTTGGTATAAGCCTGGACCAGGAGATGGAGAATCTATAAGCCTCAAGGTTAGTGTCAGTTATGAGCTTGACGTCATCCTGAAACATCAGATGGTTAAGGTCAAAGGAAACAAAAAAATCAAGAGTTATCGTTTCAGAATTAATGCTGAACCATTTATCTCCAAATTTTAGTAGTAACAGTACATCAGGACAAGAATTTTTCAGAATTTTTTTGTTAGGAATAAGGATAGCACCTTTTATATTTAGACTTTAAATTTCTCTTGAAAATATTTAGAGATCAGGCAAGAAATTAGTGTGTTAGGCATAGTAAGAAATCACCAGCTCTATTATAAAAAAAAAATTGCTCACGCTGACAAAGAATTGTGCAGGGAGATCGTGCTCTGCATGTCTATAGTTAGGGAAGGCACCGGAGTAGGAAACTGTTTAGCATCTGACTGCAGCAATGAAGAGAGTTTTAGCTAATTTTTCACCTTGTATTTGTGGTACCCGTCGGCGGCTACATCGCCATTGCTTTTGTCCGGCATTCTCCCTGTTATAGAGATGAAAAAAAATGGTCAGTGATACTCCATCAGGCTGCATGGTTAGCTTAAATCAATGAAATAAACAAGAATGATTGACATTAGCGTCCAATTTTAATTTCTTCAGCTGCAGAGATACAACCGCCGTTCGAGCAACGCGCGAACCTGCGTGAGTGAAGGTATCCCAGATGCTTGGGCTCCTGCCATCCTCTGCAACAGCACCCTCATACTGCAGCAGAGATCATCAATTATCAAAAGGAGTAAACGATAGGTACCAAAATGATCCATGATAGCTTTTCCAAAAAAGAAAAAGAGACCCATGATTCGCGTACACACCAAAACAATCGGCTTCGAGTAGAGCACGCAAAGAAACCCCACGACTCCATGCACGAGAGTATTGATTGGATTGACCTTTACCTGATAAGCCGAGGTAGCGGATCCGAAGACGAAATCTTCAGGGAAGTCGCCTCTCGTGAAGCCAAGAACGGGAGCCGCGCCGTGGGCGGAGAAGAACAGCAACAGGGAGACGATTGCTGCAACGGCGGCAGCCATGTCTGTCGTGAAGGAAGTCTCTGCCAGAGAGGGCTGGTGCTGGACAGGGAGGCGAACGACTCGAGGCGCCGGCAGCCGGCAGCTTTCGCTAGTCCGCCAGTTTACGGTGCGCGCTTCGGCGCTTGTGTGGTATGCGGTGCGCTGCTTTCCAGTAGATAATGCGACATTTCGACGTCGACGTGTGTCAATCACAGCAGATTTCCACAGGCCACGTCAGTGTCGAAAAACTCAAGATGTATGACTGCGATCACTAGATTTCCACAGGCCCGAATGCGTCCACTAAGTAGAAGGCGAGATGATTTTGCAAAGAAAAAAGAAGAAGGAAAAAAACGAGCATATTCTCTTCTCCAAGCCTCCAAGGAGCTCCTCGTCTCTGCCTCTCTGACGAGGCGTGGGTGTTTCGATCAGAGGTTTTTCAAAAGCCCCTCTTCGGTAGGCGGAGAAAAGCGATTTCTCTGGGAAGCGAGTTTGATCCAGCTTGTGTGTGTTTAGTACAATGGGAGCGGTGGAAGAAGCGCGGCCAGAAAAAATTGCAAAAAGTGCATCGTTTTTTGATCGGAGCCAACATGCTATTGACGGCGAAGAGAAAGGCATAAGAGATTGTCGCGAGCGGTAAAGGGAGGCAACAGCGGGAGGTAGAGTTTTTTCGAAAGAAAAATATCATACGAAGTTACGTTAGAGAAATAACTGCGACCTATTTGGCCGCTGATGAGGCTCCTCCGCAGCTGCGCCACTGACGTGTGGGCCTAGACCCACATGTCAGTGACTCAACTGCAGAGGTTAGTGCTTCAGAGGATCTGTTTCCCGACGACCGTCAGCTGTCACCCCACCGGAGCGGCACCTGCAACACCAACACCACAAGGTCTGGAACTTGCAAAGTGTTGTACCGCGCTTTATCACAACAAGGATATCAACACAAACTAAGGTCGATCAATTGATCTGTCACTACAGGAATGAAGAGGATGTGTACATCAGCAAACTCCAAAGTACAAAAATCACCGTCAGGTGCTTGAATCATCTGAAATCGATCTAATTTGCAAAATTGAGCACTAGGGTATTGCAGCCCCATTTCACCCATCACGACATCTTAGTGGCGTCAGCTTTGCTCAAATCTGAGCCTTCATGGTTAAGGGGCTTGTGCAGCGGGAGAACAAGAGGTGCCAGCAACGCCAGCACGATGCAGAGTAGTGCTGCGATTCCAAGCCACCAAGCAAAAACTGGGATCCAAAGCATAAGTTCATCGCAAACTGCACAAAAGTTCAAAAATCCACAATTTCATCGAGGGAGTTATTTAGGCAGTTGCATCATAAAAGCCCACATAAACAGAAGCAAGGGAGGGCAAACTAAAACTAGCAATGTCATTTTCAGAAAGCAAATATGGTACTTGTTAGGAATATCTAAAGTAAGGGAATCATAAAGAAGCCAGTAGACAATTTGCTGTCAGAAATAACATAATACGTGCAAGAGCAACTAATTAATCCATCAGACAATGCAGCACAAGCCCACTGATTGATTCTAGTCTAAAATTTAACTAGGAACCAACGCCAAAGGTTGAAAGGGTGTGTATCTGGCGCAGTGCAAGGACTTGTTCTTAAATATTTTAGAATGACAACTAAAAATATGGAACTGAAAAATATGAACATCAGAAATTCATGACAAATCAAGTAGAACACCCAACCACTCAATCATAATGTATCAGCTAGTAGGACTAGGACCAATGAGATCATGCAAAAAAAGGAATTCAGATCAATGAATTAGGGAAGTTCAGAAACAAAAGTAGAAGGTGTTAGGTAGTACTGCAGTATTAAGTTTGTCTACCGAGCTGTCTTTTCTTAGCTAAGTAGGAAGAAACTTAGCCTTCCAAATTTAAGGTCCAAGCATAATAGGATTCCAAATAATCTTTGCAAGGCTTCCGGTTTCTAGATAAACAGTGTAAGATGAACCAACTTAGGAAATGCATGATGCTGTTCAAACCACTTGTGCTTCCTATGGGTTTGCGCATGAATACCAAATTACAGAGCCCGTTTCGTCCAATACTGTCTTAAGTAAGGAGTAAAAGGATGTATGATTTTTAAGCTCATGCGGCTTGCAGGTTATAAGATATTTGAACAATCCCATCTTAATATCATATAAGATGTCTAAGCGAATTATAGTGAAACACTAATGCCATACCAATATTAAAAAGTGCATGTTCTCTCTCTGTCACGTTGGGCTTCGCTACCACACCCTCAGGCTCCACAGTGACAAGAGCATAAACCTGAAATCAGTCATACAGCCGTAAAAAAAAATCAGCCTATCAAGGAATGACATTGAGATTCTGCAGGCAAGCAGCAAATTCAGCTCATTGGTTGACAACCGATCAACACTAACCGGGTTGCTATCCTCAGCTTTGAAAATTATCTTCTCTGTGTTGAGCAGCCTTCTGTTCTTGCTGCTCCAGTCCGCGCCGTCAAGATCATCTACAAGCCGAATCGAAAAGCTGGACGGTATCTGCTGACACAGACAAAGACACAAACACGGCCGTTAAGAGCACGAAGATGCTGCAATTTCGTTTCTCTCACGGGAAAGGTACAAATCATACGGAGGCCGGGTAGGAGATCTTCACTTCGTACCACGCGGACGGACGCAGCCCGTCGATCCTGTAGACTCGCCGCCCGTGGTGCAGCGGCATCGTCTCTCCCAATAGCTCCTTGCCGACGCTAAGCACCCTTGTCGATTCCTCCGCCATGCTGCGAGGGAACGCCACGGATCTGTCAGGAGGGAGTGGAAGTAGAACAGGGAAGCGGAGCGGATCAAGGCAGTGGGGACGAGGCGCAGACCTGTGCGCTGCGGAGGATAGAAGAAGCAGCGCCGAGAGGAGGAGGAGGAGGACGATGCGGCCGTGGCATGGCGAGGCGAGCGGCCGCCGCGGAGATGGCATGCCGATGGCTCTATGCGAACGACGGCCGTCGGAGGTGAGCCGGACGGAGAGATTCGTGGGGAGAGAGCAATTTGACGCCGGCCTTGAGGAGGCTATATGGGCCTTCAAAGTTGGAAACAAGCCATCGTTATTGGGTCCGTGATCACTGCCGCCTATACAAATGCAAAATAGGGAAAAAGTATACATAACCCCCCCACCTATGGAGGGTGGAACACATCACCCCCCAACCTATAAAACCGGATACATCACCCCCCAACCTTTTCAAAACCGGACAAATCACCCCCTGAAGTGGTTTTGAAAGGCGGTTTGCTACAGTAACAGCGGTTTTGTATTTTTTTCTTTTTTGTTATTTCGGCTGGAGCTTTGAAAAATCATAGTAAATCACAGAAAAATCGTAAAATGGAAAATCTAATTTTGTTGGACTCCACATGAGTAGATCTACATAGTGAACATATAATATGGTATGCTTTAGTATATTTTTTTACATCTATGAATTAATTATAGAAAAGAATAGATCTAAAGCTACAGCAAAAAAAATGTTCTAAAGCATACTATATTATATATTCACTGTGTAGATCTACTCATGTGGAGTCCAACAAAATTGGATTTTCCATTTTACGATTTTTCTATGATTTACTATGATTTTTCAAATCTTCAGCCGAAATAACGAAAAAGAAAAAAATACAAAACCGCTGTTACTGTAGCAAACCGCCTTCCAAAACCACTTCCAGGGGGTGATTTGTCCGGTTTTGAAAGTTTGGGGGGTTATGTATCCGGTTTTATAGGTTGGGGGGTGATGTGTTCCACCCCCCATAGGTGGGGGGGTTATGTATACTTTTTCCAATGCAAAATAGTGAGACAAGTGTGCAGAATGAGAACATGGCAAAGCAGAATCAACTAGAGACACACAAACTGTTCACTACATACAGCAGTACCAATTCACAATCAGTGAACCTGTACTATGAACATAGAAATAACTGATCATTTATAGAAAAAAAATGAGTTTGGTCGGTATTTTTAAGCACTGGAACAATATGAGACTACTAGGTCCTTCCAAAGATTCTTTTAGAAAAAATGAGTTTGGTCGGTATTTTTAAGCATTGGAACAATATGAGACTACTAGGTCCTTCCAATGATTCTTTTAGAAAAAATGAGTTTGGTCCCCGTGTTTGAAATTGGACAATTGAAAATTGAATATAGGAAATTTTGGCCAAATGCAAAAGTTTGAGAGCTTATGATGAACATGGTGAGAAAAGGCTAATGACAAAGTTTGGATAAAATATTATTGGTTTGATGGTTCAAAGCTATAGATGGCCATTCGGGCCGCCCAGCCCGGCCCTGGCACAGGCCCGCCCTGGCCCGCTCTTTCACGGGCCGTGGCTGGCCCGGCCCTATGCTCCTGCGGGCCGTGCCGGGCGCGCCCACGGGCTAGGGTGACGGCCCAAGCCCGGGCCCGTCGTGCCGTTTCGGGCCGGGCTAGCCCGACTTAGCCCGGCACTACACAGTAGGCTAGGCCGCCCGAAGCCCACATGGCTGGATCTGGATGGAGGCCGCCGCCGCGTTGCCCTGATCTGCTCCACCTCGCCGAACCTGCCTAGATCTCTGTCGCGCCATCGCCGTCGCCTGCCGAACGTAGGCGTCAAGTCGCGTCGTCGCTGTCGCTGAAGAGGCACTTCCGCTCCGCCTGCACAGCTCGACGGAGAGGGAACCACCGGTCGACTCTCCATGCGCCTCTTGTGGACCGCCTCGTCGCCTCGCCGGAGCGAGGAGAGGGGCGGGTGACGACGGCATCGGAGGGAGGGGAGGGGCGGGCGGTAGCGGTGTCGAAGGGAGAGGAGGTAAGGGGCGAGCGGCGGCCGCGGCACGCGAGGAGGGGCAGCGACCGCGGCGCTCGAGGATGGGCGACAGCCGCGGCGCGCGAGGATGGGGTGACAGCCGCGGCGCATGAGGATGGGGCGGGCCGACGGCTCTGGATGGGAGCGGCGGCGCCAACAGCGCCCGGAGCCGGAGGGGAGAGGAAGCAGCGGCGTCGTAGGGGAGAGGGAGGGAGACAGGCGACTGTCGCCTGAGCGTGGGTGAGGAGGAAGGATGGGAGGGAGAGGTTGGGTTGTTGGGCGGTGTGTGCATTAGGGTTTTGGATGGAATTTATGTGGTCGGCCTGTTTGTGGTGGGGGTTAGCGGGCCGCCACCGGGCCGGCCTGCTAACCTCGTGCCGGGCCGTGCCAGCCCACGGGCTGGGGCGGCGGCCCACGCCCGGGCACGGCTGTCGGGCCCGGCCGGCCGGGTACGACGGGGAGCGGGCCGTGCCGTGCTTAGGCCGGACCAAATTGGTCGTGCTTCGGGCGGGCCAACGGGCCGCGGGCTGCATGGACATCTATATTCAAAGCCAACGAGCAAGTTACTCTCAACACTTTAAAAAAAAGTTCGAAAAAATTGTGTCAAGTAGTCATATTGCAATGGCCATATCTTTGATATTTTCTAAGTACTATTCCTATAGCCATTTGCGTCGAGCTCATGCAGCAATTCTATGCATTAAAAAGATTAAACGAGAACATGAATTTGGACGTGATCCTATGCGTCAATGATGTTGATAACCTCACAAAATGATTTATTAGCATTCTCCACTGAAGCAACTATTTCTTATAAAGTTTGGACAATAAAGCAGATTACATGTTTAAATTGATGGGAACGGAAACAAACATCGACTACGCTTAATGAAATATCAAGGAAGCGCTATCCAAACTTAAATATGCGGGCAAGAGGTACTTCAATAATCATTAAAATTATTTTTAGTGTATGGAGAGGACATTATATCCTTATTCATCCGTACAGACAAGAGCACCTTTTTCGACTAGCACGATTTAAATCCTAATTAATATTCCTTCACTTCAATACATAGGCTTAAACCTACCACCTATGTATAAATTATACATGATAATGTTGTTTATAAATTTAGTTGAAGTCAGAAAGAATTGATTTATAAAAAAGAAAACAATCTTTAATATAAAATGGAGAGAGAGCATAATATTTAAATAAAAAGTATAAAACCGAGGGGTAATACTTACGGAGTAAATGCGAAATGTTTCGAAAAAAATACTTAAATGTGAAACAAACAGCCGACATGTACAGCGCTGATCATGATCCGAAAGGAAACAGACAAAAATGGTCGCATTTGACCGTTATGCTTACGGCATCGCACGGAGTGTACTATGCTTGTCGTCGTTCCTCGCAGGAAATGAATTTGACGCCACGACGCCGTTAAAACCTTTTTCCTCGTTAATAAAAAAAAGAAAAAAATGGGGCCCGGATCCGTCGGCTTCCAGCCACTAATCCCCCAAAGCCAAATTTCTCGCTTCGCCTTTCCTTCCTCCCATCTCTCTCGAGAGGCTCGCCGTCGCCGCCATTCCCATTCGCCGCCTCCTCCTCTTCTCCACCTCCGCAAAACCCTAGCCGCCGACACCTCCAATCCCCCACCAGCGCCCGAATAGCGGCCCCAATCGAGCTAGGGCTCGCCAATTTCTGACCGGGCCCGTTGAAATTTCCGGCAGACCTTTTTCGGGTGAATCCTTCGGTTTTTTCTGGGGGGGTTGTCTAATTTCCGCGGCGCACGATGGGGAGCCGGAGGGAGGAGGAGAGGAACGAGAAGATCATCCGCGGCCTCATGAAGCTGCCGCCCAACCGCAAGTGCATCAATTGCAACAGTGTGGTAACCCCTCTCGCCCGTTTACTTCGTTGCTAAGTTGATTGGAGTATCTGTTCCTCGGATTGCTGCCAGGGAGGCCGTGGAATTCGTCTGTCGATTGAAATGTTTAGGCAGCTAGCTCAGATTTGCGAAAATTTTATTGAGCGTGCAATGAACTTTGGCTCGTTAGTCCACGTGTTCAAGCTGTACCTGTTGGTTAAATGATAATGGGCCTGTTTGGATGGTGGGGTAAATGGGGTAAATGGGGCAAATTTGCCCCAATTTACCTCAAAGGATCCAAACATGTAGAGGCAAATGGGGTGGGGCAAATGTTTTACCCCTTAAATTCCATTTACCTCAAAATAGTGTCAAATTGGGGCAAATATTTGTGGGAAACGATGCCCCTCGCGCTCGGTGACGATGTGAACCGACTAGACATTTCCCGTGCTCGCCGGCTGAACAGTTCAAAAATGTCGTGACACGCATCCTGATGATCTGATCGATCGATGATCAGGATGCAATTTTTGGAAGCAAGTGAAATAGCGTCACAGCTCACACAGAGTTGATCGAGTTGGCTGGGCCCAAGCAAATTCGGAACCGAAATCTGAAGAGTAGGGTACGACGCGAATCCGCCGCTCGTCGTGGTGGAGCAAGCAGCTGCTGGCGCTAGCCGCTGCGGCACTGCAATCAGTCCAACGCCTGTCGCATTTTTGACGTCTTCAGAACCGATGTGTGTATATTGGCCACACCATTTGCGGGTTTGTGGGCCTAAAAAAACAGCCAGAGTTTAGGCAGCCAGAGTTTGTGCTGCTTAGCGCTACAGCAGCAGGCAGCAGCGTAGCAGCAGCCTAGCGCAGCAGCTCTGGCGCCAAGGATCAATTCAAATTCAAATAGGGTAAATTTACCCCTCCATCCAAACACCCCATGGGGCAAATGTTTTAGGGGTAAATAGAAGGGGCAAAACATTTGCCTTGGGGCAAATATTTACCCCTCCCATCCAAACAGGCCCAATAACCTGTCCTTTGTTTCCTGTATTTGACTATAAAGAATTCATTTCTTTTACTTTTGATTACACGAGAGGTCTAGGGACCCTAGGTTACTTCAGATTGGGAAACTAGTAAATGTTGCTGCCATTTTGCAACACGTTGTTAATAGATAGTTGTTTTTTCTATTTAGATCTCCTTGATTTTCATCAGCACTGCTGTTGGTATTTGAGGATTATAAGTTGATTAATTTACAGAATTGCTGAATTTTCAGTATTTACGTATTTGTAATTGCAACTTATCTGCTCTTATCAGTTTAATCATATAGCGCGGCAGTAGAGTTGTTTCTTTTGTTGATTAAATGTTGTTGAAACCCTACTGCTGTGCAGCATAAAATTTGATCAGTGACACATTTTCTCAGCTATCCGTCCAATTTAATATCATTCTCTCAACTTTAACTCGATCATTTTTTTTCACAGGGGCCGCAATATGTATGTACCAATTTCTGGACCTTCATTTGCCTGTCATGTAGTGGAATTCAGTGAGTATCTTTTCCCTGTCTATTTCAGCAGCTCATTCTTCCTTTTATCTTGTAACTCTCATATTAGTTCTATTTAGTATTGACTTTTGCTAGAAAATGTATGATGTGGTATTTGACACTTCTAATGAATCATACAGTAAGAATGTGGCTAACATGAAAAAAAAATGGTATTATCTGCTGACATAATCGAAAATCTACATTTAGGGTTGTCACATTATGTTCCCTTTAGTCGTACTCCTAATAGAAGTTTCTGTCTCCCATTATATGATTCTTCTCTTTGGATTTTTTGCTTGCACATACAGTTAGTTTTCACCTAGAGAAACAGATAACTAAGTCCTGTTATATTGTTAAGCTTACTATGTTTTTAGTTCTTCTGTCTTTTCTTGACATTACGTCTTGTTGTCTTGTGTGTGATATACAGCCGTGAGTTCACTCACCGTGTTAAGTCAGTGTCAATGTCCAAATTTACTACCCAAGAAGTGCGGGCTCTTGAACAGGGGGGTAACCAGGTAACAAAAGCACCCACAATTATTCTATCATGTTACCTCTAGGACACCCCTTTCAGCTTTTATGACTTAAATTGAGTTAATGACTGCAGCGAGCTCGAGACATCTACCTAAAGGACTGGGATTGGCAACGAATGAGGTTGCCTGTCAATACGTGAGTTTCATTTCATTCTTGAGTTCTTATGGGTAACTTTTTTTGGTTCTCCAAAGAATGTTATTTTTCTTACCGCCTCTGTTTTTGCTTCAGCAATCCGGATAGGATAAGGGAATTTATCAGGGCTGTTTATGTGGACAAGAAGTATGCTGGTGGGTCCTCTAACAAGCCAGCCACAGATAGTGAGGTAATGAACTGATGTTTCTTGGGAGCACCATTGTATTCGCCTTTATATCTAAGTCTAGTGAGTACAGCTATGGATATACAAGTAGTTGCATTGTCTTTGTCAAACCTATGAACTACCATAGTCCATATTATTGTTCCAGCTAATTCCAACTGTCCAGATATTCCTGCTGAAACTTCCCTAGTCCAGTGTTAAATGTAGTTTCCATTTTTTTTGGCAGAATGTGAAAAGCAATGAAAATGAAATCAGAAGACCTGACTCCTATCATTCATACTCCCAAAGCCCACCTTACGATTTTCAGTACGAAGATAGAAGATATGGTAAGAAAGTTGACGCACTTGCTCGAAGGCCTTCAGATAGGGCACTCTTTGATGGGAAGCTTGGCAACTTTCTATTCAGTCCTGGTCGTTTGCGAGATCAGATGAATGAAGACCGGTTTGCTAATGAAAGTTCAGGGTCAAGGTTTTCTGACTTTTCAGCCTCAAGCACTGGTGACTTCAGAAATGATGTCCTTTCTCCTAGCTCTCAAGAGACAGGGTACAGCAGTCCCTCTGTCCACCATTCAAGAAATGTTTCTGCTGAAAATCCTCAATCCCAGAAGTATCCTAATGTACCTTCACAAATAGATTTCAATGGAGTTCGACACTCACAGGTTTTTGATCCCTCTGTTCCCATCCCTTTCCAGTAAATGCATTTTTGACGTATAAAATTCCTCCAGCTACAGAGGAGTACATATAAATTGTTTATTCTTTCCATGTGCAGCGAACAGCTTCGTCTGGAAGTTTCGGGTCATTTGATGGCAGCTCAGTGTCCAACAAATCAGTTGAATCAGGTTACCTGCCTGATGCACCAACAGAAAAGTCAGTGCATTCTGCAGTAAACCATCAGACAGTGGCTTCTCCTGTGGCAAATTCAACACAACTCTATGCCTCGCCACCCAGCAATCACAACCTGGTACCTCAGAAACCTGCTGATTTAGGTAACCAAATCACTGCCACTAGGAAACCTGGGCAACATGGTGGGGCTCAGACTGAAGCTGTGGTGCCATCACCTGTCACAGTACAACCAACGACTTTCACACCTGTTGACCTCTTTGATCAATCAACTGTGCAACAACCTGTCACTTCTGATGCACCGATAGATCTGTTTGCTGGCTTTAACGATCAGTCATCAGCATCTGATAAAACACTTAATTTAGGCAGTCATTCTGATGTTACCAAAGAATCGGCACATAATGTTGTTGTTCAGAAGGCTGTGGTACCATCAGCTGAAGCACTCGCCACATCTCATCCTGTTCACCAAGATCTCTTCAGTCTGTCAGTTTTGCAGGAACCAGCAACTTCCTCACCCCCTCCGCCGATAGATCTGTTTGCTGGTTTTGACCAAGAACTGCCACATTTGTCTAGTGTTCAGCAGATTCCATCAGCAGCTCCAGTGCCAGCTAATGGTGGATGGGCTTTCTTTGATGCGCAACATGGATCTGTAACATCTGTTTCCAACGTGCAAGCTCAGGTGCCTGCTGCACTACCTCCATCTGATGGTATTGTTAATGGAATTAATCAATCAACATTGCCAACTTCGCCACCAAATGCCATTGGGTCACAGAGTACTCCGTCTATGATGGATAACTGGAGTTTAAATGCTGAAGAAGTGAAGATTTCTGTTCCCAAAGAAAATTCTCAGGTATACTCATTTGACATATGAGGTGCTTATCAATTTGTCATAGCTTCACATGTTTAGTAACTTTTTCCTTGTTGTTTATAGTCTTGGGATGCCTTTGGTGAATCTACTCAGAGCCTATCAAATAATTTGTTCACATTTAACACTATGTCTCAAGTCGCGCCTCATCAATTCACTGCACCCGGTGCTTCATATATTGAATCCAGAAACCCACAGGTACACAAGTTTCAATTAATGACTCGAAAAGTATATTTATCAAAGAAGGCTAGGCTGAATGTTATCAATCATTCTTTAGGATTTAGCTAGGGGTGAGGCTGAAAGGCCAACTCCTGGGGATATGTTTTCTGGTTTCAATGTTTCACCTGTTGAGATGGCTGGACCATCGTTTCCTTCACCACTTCAATCCCATTCGGTATGTAAGGTTCCTTGTTTGACAATAGCTTCATTTTTATTGAGAGCAAACATGCATGGACATATTAAAATATTGTATTTGACATAAAATGCACATTTCTTTTGTTTGTTGGTGTCTATTTTGTGAATATCTACGTTACACGGATACTTCAGAAAGTTGTCGTATCACGTATCGGATACGTATCTGTATCGGATACGTCAAGGATACGTATAAATACGTACCAAGAAGTACCTAGCTGTCGATACGTGCTGGCTGGGGGTAATACGCACCGTCGATACGTATTGTCGAGTTTAGATACGGCCCAGCCCAACGTCTAACCTTTCCTGCTCGCGGCTCGGCATCTCTCAGGCGCGTTCTCCCTCCGCCAGTCCGCCCCAACCCCGACCCTCCAACAGACGCATCCCGCCGCCGCCGCCCGCCCGCCCGCAGGACGCCAACACGAGCGCCGCCGCTTGCCGGCGACGGGCTCCGGTGATTTTTTTTCCAGTCGCTAGGCTACGGCTCGTCGCTCCCATGGCCTCCACCGTTGACTCGCCTGGGAGCTCCTCCAACTTGCCACCCCTCACGCATCCTTCCCTCCGGTGATTTTTCAATTCTTTGCGTTAAAATTGATTGCTTTGTGTCCTCCATTTATGTTCCCCCATCTATTTGCTTGATTTCTTGATCGGATTTGAGCAATTTGGGATCTAATTACTACAACATCGATGCAACATCTGTCTGCTACTATGCTGCTGCCTCACTGTTTGTTACATATTTCATCCAAGGCTATTAGGTATTTCGAAATTCTGAATCTGAGAATCGCTAATGCTCTTTGGAAGTTTCCCTACCAGATAATTGAATGATGAATGTTTTCAGATTGATAACTACTATCATTGTTAGGCTTTTATAATCAGTTGTTTGTTGACTGTAAAAAGCCAAGGAGGAGCAAACATGAAGTCAATCATTCACACGCAGTAGCCTAACGTACGCCTAGCGCCTAGTGTTTTTCTGAGATTCAAACATCATGTGACTTTGAATTTTGCTATGCATTAGCATTTATTTATATTAAAAAAAGCTGAAACGTATTCACGTATTGGGTTTTTTGGACAAATGCCGTATCCGCGTATCCGTATCCGCCCGATACTGATACACGTTGTTGGAGGTACGACCATACGTATCCGTATCGGTGGAGCATAGGTGAATATCATCTAGTTATCATAAGAGTAATTAAGCTTATTTTGTATTTGGACTACGTATTCTGAAGTTACCCTATGCATGCACCACCCTTCATGGGCTCCTGCATATATGTCATTTAGTTACTTTGCACATCCTTCCGTTTTCCTGTAATTTATGTTCACCTACAGTAACTACTTTTCCATTTTTTAATGTCAAAATGGATCGACTTATGTCTTTGACAATTCTTGTAAATTTTGTTTCAGGATGGCATTGTGTCTCATCCTGGAAAATCAACAAATCCATTTGACATAGCTTTTGAATCTGATGTTGACACCAACGACATGGTATCATTTGTTTATTTATTTACAGTTGTAGCGTGGCCAGCAATTCTGTTCCTTCTACTTTCATGAGCTCCTTTATTATTTGAAACAGCAGTATTTGTGGCTCAACTAAATATACGTAAATATGAATAGGGGCACAAAAGGAACTTTACAAAAGAGCCAACTGCATTAAGTTGGCTTACCATTATTCAAATCTAAATATAGTGTAAGAATTACAATTTACAAATCTGAGTTCTTGACAGCCTCTATGACTCCTAAAGCAAGAGTAGGAATTATTCATTCTTTCCAGCAACTCTAGTTAGAAGAAAAGATGTGTTCCTAATCTTCTTTACTTCATAAGCACAAGTTTGGAAGATAAGGAAATTGTTCATAGCATGGTTTATGAGGCATTGCCTAGACATCCAGGTGTACCCCTGGTGCCACACAACACCACAAGGTTTTAGTTACACCACAACGCGTAGGTGTCCAGGCGTACCCTCAACACCATAGGACTTGATTCATAGAACTTGTTTTCTTTTTGTTTGGTGTGTGTCATTACTAGCGCATCCAAGATCCCAGGGCTGGAGTCTGTTTACATTTTCTTTTGGGTTCTTGACATTTGTTTTCCCTTTATTCACTGAGTATTTCGTTCCTCTTTTCAGTTTATGGATTTGACCTCACTACAGGAAACGTTACCAGATCCTCATACCACCACAGATTATTCTGGGGGCTTAACGCAGCCATGGATTTATCAGAATTCTACTATGCCATATATTCCTTCTGGGCCTCAAGGTATCTGCCCTTTGCACCAAGCTAATCTTCGTGCACAAGTATATAAGCACAGAAACACGGAAAACCTTGCTTTTAATGCTAAACCTGATTCTTTTTCTTAAAAAATAATCCAGGAGGGTTATCCTACATGGCTGGACAAGACCCTCACATGTTGTAAGCTCCTTAAAATCTGTACTTAAAATTGGTAATAGACATCACTTTCTAAATGATTACTTATTACAGGAGCTCGACACAACAAGGACCTTTTCCACCTAGGAATCCATTTGAGTGAGTGCCAGTAAAGATTGTGTTCTGCTGATCGTGGTGGACAGAAGAGGAAGGCAATTTCCACCGTCCAAACTGAAATGGATACTCGGGTGTACTATACTAAAAGCATTGAAACAAATGTTCTACATGGAATGCACAGAAATCCTGAGGTAAATATGTCGCTTGGATTTCATCCCGCTCACATGTGTATCAGAAAGGAATGCAGAGAAGTCTACATGGCAGGCATGCTGGAATCCTTTTCCCCAAGCAACAGGCTGTGTCCTCTACTCCTATGGACTAATGTATCTCTGGCAGACACTGCTGGTCAAACATCAAAAATTTCTTTCACCAGTTTGTCATTTGCCCATTTGTTGTGTTCATGTTCTTATTAACTTCCTGTTGTGAATCAGAAAAGGAGCGGCATTTCCATCAAATGACTGGGTCATTACCCTTATTGGTCCTTAATATAGTGACAAGACGATAGTTCATCACATGATGTCAGATGTTGTGTTGTTCAGTAATAGGTATTACCTTTGCTCTGTATGTTTTAGGGGCCTATCTTCTTTCCTCAGCAACATATTTGCTAATCTTAATATAAGAACATGTGGATATCTTCTCCATGTGACCGAGTTTTCTTTTTTAAAATAAATAAATAAAGGAGCGTCTATGCAGCGTGCTTGTTCATTGGATAACCATTTTGTTGCAGACTTGCAGCGGTTCAGCACTGTGTTACCTTGTTTTTGTGATTCATTTAGTTCCCGTTTATTTTCATTTTGTTGTACAAGAGATTTCCAAGCTAAATGTTCGAAGTTATTCTGATTGCATTTCTGCCTAGCTTTACAAGAGAGTTTTCCAAGCATCCAAGTTAATCTGATTGCATGTCTACCCAGCTTAATGGTAACTGTATCTGACAAAGTTCACCTTGTATCTCTGCTACTCGGTCATGCAATGACTTCGAGTTTGTACTTCGTTGGTTCAGATTTCGATTTTTTTAATAAACAAGCCGTACAATAGTATTTTAAGTTCAATCACGTGAAAAAAATAATTGCAAAAGTGAACTCAGCTTGAGTGCTTGTCACACTCACACCCATCCAGTGCCATGGCCCCTGGCAAAGATCATGAACCTTTTGGCAAAATTGCACCAGGAGGTGTCGCAAAATGAATACGGCCCCCTCATGGCAATAACCCAAATAAACAAAAAGAAATGCCACGATTAGCGCACTGCATAGAGTACGGGCAACCTTGCTACTCAAAGGACCGGTAAAATACTATTGGGGAAAAGTTAGAGGCGAGTTTTACCTTCAAAGTAAAAAAAAAAGAATCCAATAATAATATAAGATAAAATCATTATTTTTTGAAAAAATAAATTTAAACCTTCCGGTGACGAAAAACAGCCTTTATTACGGGCACGGCCAGAGAACGGACAGCCTTCGGTCTCCGCGCCGCCGGAGTCCTAAAACCCTACCCAAAATCTCGGGTAATTTAGCTGTTGGACACCCTTCAATGTCACATTTTGCTGCTGGACACCATTTACTCTTATATTTGCCGGTGGACACTCTTCTTTTGTACACATTTGCTGCTGGACACTAAAGTTAATAAAATATCAATTTTGTGTTTGGGAGCAGAGAGAAAAGGTCTGAAAAGACTTCTTTGCCCCCGGACCAAGTGGGTTCCTCAAGTCATCTCCCTGACCAAGATGAAGAGTGGCAACCTGCTTAGACTAGGACTGGATTGTGAGATGTGCAGTACTTTCGGGAGGTTTTGTGAAAGATGATCAAGACATAATAACTGTCTCAATAATTGCAATATTACTCGAGGGCCTTTATGTAAAACCTCAACGTTCTAATCCATGGAGGCCGTGCGGCTCTGGACGGTGTCGTCGCCGGCGCTCCGGCGGGCTGGGCCCTCGGGCGAGCGGCAGCAGGCCTCGAGGCTCTGTACGCAGGTCTCTCCAGCACCCTCGATCGAGCGACGGGAGGGCGGAGGCCTCGCCGGCGCTCCGGCGGGCGGGGTCCTCAAGCGAGTGGCGGAGGAGGGGGAGGGTCCTGGGGAACCTCTTCGGCGGTGTTTCGACGGCAGGGGCGAGCAGTTGGGCACCGCGCGAGCAAGCAGGCGGGACTGGAGGAGAGAGGAACAGCAGGCGAGCCAGCCAGGCGAGCACACGAACACAGGCGCTCAGGTGGGGGTGGATGGGCATCGTGATTCACCGCACAGCAAGAAGAAAGGGGTATTTTTGTCTTTTTGTTGTCTTCTCTCTCCTTCAAACTGAAAAATGATTAATTTATTTGCACTAGTGTCTACGGGCATATTTGCCCAAAGCAGCGGTGTCCACCAGCAAAACCAGATTTGAATGATGTCCCGTGGCCAATTTTACGTTTGTCCAGTGTCCACAGGCAAATTTGCCCCAAAATCTCTCCAGTCCCCAGCCACCGTCATCGCGCGGCGGGCAGCCATGCGGCCCTTCCACCCTCCCCGCCCCAACCCCAATCCCAACCAGCCCCACCGCGGGCGGCCGGGCGGCGACCCGGGCCCGCCTCACCTCCCCGGTGTCCCCATGCACCCCTCCTACCCGCCGCCCGTCCCCAACCTCGCCGCCGCCACCAATCCCATGGCCGCGGCGGCGGCGGCCAACCCTTTCCTTGCGCTGCAGCTCCTCGGCCAGGCGCAGCAGCTCCAGAACCTCGGATTCCTCGCCGCCGCCGCGCTCCAGCAGCAGCAGCAGCAACAGCAGCAGGCGCCGTTCTTCCCAGGAGGGTTCCCGCCGAACCCCAATCAGTTCGCGCCCTACGCGGGCGGCCCGCCGCCAGGCGGTTTCAATGGCGGCGGCGGGGCGTTTCGGCCAGGCGGTGCTAGGGTTTGCGGGCCGCGACCCCACAGGCCCATGACGAGCCCTGCGGGGATGGGTTCCAACAACAACAACAACACTGCTGGTAGCGGTGGAGCCCTGAATCCGATTCCAGTTCAAAATTTTGGGAAGAAGGACTACAACAGCAGCCCTGGCAGTGGCAGGCCGGTTCTCAATGATGCAAGGAAGGACTGGAATAACAGTGGCAGCGGCAACGGCGAGGTGATTGAATCCTTTGCCGTTATTTGTTGGGATTGATTGATAGGGTATGAACTAACACTAGGCTTTCAGCTTTATGATTGTTGGTGTACACAGGAGTTCACTGATATATATGTTATTCTGGTCTGTTGAATTTGCATTGGCATAGCATTTTTTCCTGCAGAATGATGCCTTCTGATGAATGTTAGTAGGACCAGTTAACATTAAGATGCTACACTATATGCTGATCATTCCAATCATTATGCCGGGTGTCAGTCTAATAAACTTTTAGCCTGCTAACCATTGCTGAGTTATCCGATCATCCATCACTATTTTCACCAAGTTCTCCTGTGAGCAAAAGTAACTCAGTTCTTAATGCCCTGTTGTTTCATTTGCACAATGGTTGCTTGAACCTTTAGGTGTTCTAGCTTGTTGTGCGCCCAACCGTTGATATTTCCTTAGTCCTTTAATATTGTCATTTCTAAATAACTGTGTAGATGATTTCACATCATAACAATAATCTAATTCTGTTTCAATTGTTGATTGTTTCCAATTCAGAAAAACATGCTTTTCTACGACATTTTCTCCATTAATTTGAGAATGTACTGATTCACTTAATTTACAACAGGTGAACCACTTTGAGAATAAAGCAGATGTCATATCTAATTTTTCATCTGAAAATGGGATCAGAACAGATCAGAGAGCCCGATTTAACTCTGGAAGAGATGTTAGAGATGGTAGGCAATTTAGTGCACCTAGAGGGAGGGGAAGAGGAAGGCACCATAATCAAGGTCGTGGAAGAGGTAGTGTATTTTATGACACACAGTTAACTATACAGATCTTTTGGCCACCTCTTGCTCTTAATATGCATACGCTATATTATGCTTTACCAGTGCCAAATCAAACCATCAGTACTCTGCATCTTCACTGAGAGTTCGGGTCGTATGTTTTGAACTGAACCTGTTCTTGATGTTCATCTTCAAGCTGAAGTGTCTTTCATGTTTTCAAGCCTGGAATGCATTTTTTTAAAATGTAAACCTAGCATGTCCAATCTCTTGACCTGGAATTCTTTGGGAGAAAATTTATCTTTTTAAGTTACATTTTACTTCTACTCCTCTATATCTGCCACATTTGTTACTGTCTTATTGATTGAGATCTCTTTAACTATAGCATGATTATTTTCACTTTATCAGGGAACAACTGGGGAGACACAAAATCCAACTTCATGAGTCACGAAAGTCCAGCATCAGGACGTCGTAGTGATGTTCCAGCACCAGCATCAGGCGGTGGACGAAAGTACGCATTATTGATTGGTGTTTTTTGTTGTCAATATGCATTAATAAGAACCTGATTATGTGTTAGCTGGCATCTCTTCTAGTCTGTTCAAAGTTAAAAATGACTTGTAGACATCTTTATTACGCCCTTTACCACTTTTTAGTGCTGAGTGCTTGAGTATCTTGGGTACAATGTCCACTGCTCAGCTAGTATGCTTATGCTGCCATCAAACCATCTGAGAACAGTTGAAGCATTCTAATGCTGTACTGGAAAAAGCTCATAGTCTAGGGCATGTAGAACAAGATAGCGTCAACCTCCAGGCACCAGCCTCCTTGTTATTCTACTGGTGCTTTCGTGTTTTGTGCCTTTCTTAGGCATCGTAATGATAATTATTTAACATATATTTGCAGGCGCCCTCCTATAATTTATGATGCAAATGAAGTTAAACAGTGGGTAGAAGCACGGAAGAAGAACTACCCTACTAGTGTCAATATAAACAAGGTTCATGTTTGTACTTACGTTTTACTAATCCTGAGTGATTTCATGTCTAGATGAAAGGAACGTTACTGACCAACTGCTTGCACTCCATAATGCAGAAGTTGTCTGGGGGTCAGTCAGATGATCAAAGCAAGGACAAAGATGCTCAGCTGCGACGTCAGGTGATTTAATACCTATCATTATGGATAAGATCATGATGTCCCTCCCCAGTTATAAAGGAAAACAGAATTGATTTGGCTTTAAATGTTGGAAGCATTGTCACAGCATTCAAGTTGTGGGAATATGTCCATGGATCTTACAATTCCATTATTTCGATCTGGAAATGTATGTTTGCCTGGTTCTTAGATGCAGCTGTTTTAATTGGTGCAGGAATTGAAGGAAATCCTAGCAAAGCAGCAAGAACTGGGTTTTGAATTACCTGAGTTACCACCTGGCTATCTATCTGAAACTGAGGGTCAACGGGATGAAAAGAAAAGTAATTGGAAAACTCAGCGCAGGGATTCTCGTTTTGGAAATCGTGCCAATACTAACAAAAGACCGAGGTATGAGCGTGGAGAGTTTCAGTCCAAAAGATCCAATGTGTGGAACCGTACTCCTAGCAATGATGGTGCAGTGGCCAAGAGCAGGGAACCAACCCTCCTACAGAAGCTTCTTAGCTCTGATATAAAGAGGGACAGGCATAAGCTTCTTCACACGTTCAAATTCATGGCCCTGAACAACTTCTTTAAGGACTGGCCTGATAAGCCGCTGCAGTTTCCCATTGTTAAGGTGAACCAGATTGAAATCCAAGATAATATTGCCACAGGCGACTTAGATGACTTGGAGAATGCTGAGATGGCCAAGGACAGCAGCCTTACTGATACAACTGAAAATGGTGATAGGGCAGAGTTGAGCTTGATCGATGGAGAAACTGGTAGTGCTGACCACAACGACGACGAAGAGGAGGGTGCTGTTGCAGACAGCAGTGACGAGGATGAGGTTGATGACTCAGATGAAGAGCAGTTTAACGAGCCTGAAGATGATGCGCTGCCTGAAATTTTGACTGAATTGGGTGTCTATATTTATAGTCCCCTTTGTGTGTAAAGTTCAGTTCGCACAGTGCGTTCTATACCTCTTGGCATATTCCTGGCGAGGTCTGATGTTTGAAGAGACACTTATTTGAATTATGATGATGTTATATCCCCCTGGGAATAAGAGTATATACTTTACACTTGGTCGATGTGCGGACATGTTCTTTCATGAACAAAACACAACGGCATGATCTGGTCCCGAGTCCCTCGCAGGTTGCGGCTGTGCAGAAGTCGCCATTCTGCACGCACACGAGTTAGTGAGTTTTTAGACCACATCGTGACTATCGCACAGTAAAGTTGGCTGTGCCCGAAGAACTTGCCCTGGAGCGGAGGTAAGTGCACTCCAGTAGATTTGGAGAAAGAACACGTACAACTTACTACTACCTCAATTCATATTTTACCATACAGTATAGTTTTCGCTTTGGTCGTGTCGACATGCCACGCCGGAGCGCGTTTACTCCGCCTTCACCCTCCCAAGGACGGCGCTTGAATGCCGCCAGGGAAGCCGAGATTTCTCGACCGATTCCCTCATCTGATATTTTTGGCGCGCACTGAAGGCAAAACCACACGGCCGCGGTTCGGTCGATCAGCTCGCCGCGCCGCCTGGACCAGGGCGACCGCCGCATTGATGCCGCGGCATTCAAGGTGGGTGCGCGCGCGCTGCACCTGCACGCACGCACATGGCACCGGCACGCCGCACCGCACCGGCTCGCTCCCATTTCCCACCACGCTGCCCCTGCCGCTGCTGCGGCGTGGGCTTCGCCAGCGCCCAGCCTACCACTACCAGGCTACAGCAGCCGCATTCATACCCGCATGGCCGCATTCATTCGCGCGCAGGGGGGGACTAGCGACCGAGCGGCGGCTCGCACTGCACTGGCAGATGGCGATCCGCCTGGACCGGCCCGTCGCGGTCGCGGCATGGATCCATGAATGGACCCAACCGCCAACCGGCCGCCCGAGCTGTGAGAGGATTCCTTTCCTTCCACCGGCTCCGACCACGTAATAACCTGCCAGGAAACGTTTCTGAACCCCGTTAGAAAATCGCCGCCGGGCACACACAAACTCAGTTAGCTAGCTAAAGACAGGCTGCAACCGCATCGCCACTAGGGCAGCTCGTACACGCTAGCTACAACCCCGGGCCAGTGGCCACGACTCCGGTCCGACACAGCACAATATATGCGCACACAAACCAGCATAGGAGTCACTTCTCTCAGCGAGCACCAGAACACACACACACACATACCAAGCAGCGTACAGCGCCACCCCCTGCTCCTTGGCTAGCCGCTAGCTACTTCCAATTCCCCAGCCCATGGCAATGCTGCGGCGGTCAGCGACGACGGTGGTGCTCGCGGCGGCGCTGGCCATGGCGCTGGCGTTCGGGACGGCGGCGGCGCAGGGGCCGGCGGCGGCGCCCGGCCCGGCGCCGGGGATCAGCGACGAGTGCCTGAACGCGGTGCTCAACATGTCGGACTGCCTGACGTACGTGACGGCGGGGAGCACGGCGCGGCACCCGGACAAGGCCTGCTGCCCGGAGCTGGCGGGCCTCCTCGAGTCGCACCCCGTCTGCCTCTGCCAGCTGCTCGCCGGCGGCGCCGAGTCCTACGGCGTCAGCGTCGACTACAAGCGCGCGCTCGCGCTCCCGGGGATCTGCCGCCTCACCGCGCCGCCCGTCAGCGCCTGCGCAGGTAACCATGCATATGCATCCATGTGTCTCTACTGTCTAGTGGGCACACGGATTAGTAAAAGTTTCAGATAAAAACCTCAGAGTTGCGTAGAAAAAGTAAGCTTGAAACCATGACAGGAAGCTGGCCAGATGAAAGCAGAAGCAGTATCCTCGCCACTGCCTAACGATTTTATTGTTGTTCCGTTCTCAGTTAAGTTACAAACACTCCCTGAAAAGTTTATGAAAAAGGAAGATTGCTAGTAGAAAGAAAAACCTCTTCCATGCTCATCATGTCCCCTTGTAACATTGCCTTTTGTTTACTACGATAACGCAACCAAGCTTTGCTCTAGTGAGTCAAGAGGATGGTAGCAAGAGTTTGCAATTTACCCTGCTCATTTGATCGCGTTTCCAATTCCACTGAAACTGCCTTTACCGGTTGCAGCGTTCGGAGTCCCTATCCCAGCGGGACTGGTACCTACGGCAGCGCCCTCGCCTATGTCAGGCCTCTCTCCTTCCATCAGCCCAGAAATGCCAGGTAATTTTCTGTCCTTTCCCTGCCTTTTGGTTCTCTACTAGTCCTTCACTAGCATACATCCTTGTCGCAAAACTGACACTACATGGAAGCGAGTACATGATATTAGCACTAAATGCCCATCAGTGAGTCAGTGACAGCTCCTAATTCCTGTGCTGCCGATGTTAACATATGCTTGTTAGGTGCCCTCAGCAGTCAGTCAGTCACATTCACACATTCTTAAGTGACCTTACTGCTTGCTCTGCTAACTATTGCCTCTGATCCATCTCGATCGTGCCCTGCAGCTAACACGCCGACCGGCTCAGCAGCGAAGTCTTCAAGCCACGCCCCGGGCCGCGCCACCGCCGGCGGCCTCGTCGCCCTCGCCGCGCTGCCCCTCGCCGTCGTGGCCGCCGCCGGGATGCTCTAGGCCACCGCCGGCCGGAGCTCGCGAGTCCCAAGGCGTTGTTCTTAGGCTTGTGATTTCTTCTCCATTCTTACCCCCACACACATGGTTGTGAATTACGATACGTACGTACAAACAATTGTTACCGCGCGCGAGATTATTATTCTTCCCGGGTTTGTTTTCTCTTTTTTTTTCATGTAATAATTCATTTCGGTGTGCTGTAAAATTTGCTAGAGATCGTGACGCTGTGTACGTGTAGCATCGTGTCTTACATTGGTTTACGTCAGTGTCAGTTCATTTCTTCTCTCTGTGGACGTGGCCTAATGCAAAAGGTTTTTATCACTTTTCACCGTTTCATCGGATTTAAACATGAACCTTCCTACAGTTTGATGCCGCGCTGTTCGTCTCATCTCGTGTCCCTGCCATGGTGGGTAAAGTCAGTCGCGATCGGCGACAAATGCGGCGCAGTACGAGCTAACAGTGGGCGGCGATGAATTTATTCGGGAGGGGAATTGGAAATGGGTGTGTGTGTGCTGTCGAGCGGCGTGTGGGGGAAGAAGACCGGGAGGAGGAGGAGCGTTGGATCTGGCGGTCGGCAGGCCGTCGTCGGCATCGATATTCTTGGCCATGGGCGCTGGCCGTTGGAACATCAATGCCCGGGAGAATCCCCACTCCGATTCAATTCCGATCATTCCACTGTTGGCATTTGGTTGCGCCCCATGTGGCTCATTTGCGGCTGCAATAGTCGTGATTTCTCATGGCCTCATGGGAGTCAGGGGCAGGCAGGGTCACGGCTTCACAGGAGACAGATCCAAAAGGATCGCTCTATAATTGCTGGACTAGTTGGGGACGCAGCAGCTCGTAGATGTCCTGCCCGTGCCTTTCTCTCTCGCCCGCCCGGCGCCCTCCGACCCCCCGAGCACGACGGACACCTGCAGCTGGCAGACCGACGCCACCCCGGTATTCCGTATTCCAGATAGCGTCCGGGGGTGGACGGTACCGTCCACCCTGGGTTGCCTAAGAGGCGTCCGATCGGATATCTGCGGGTGAGATTTGCCGCGCATGTAACAAGCGGAGCCGACTTTCTTCTTCCTCGCGCCCTGTCCCCGCCACTCGCCGTTCCCGTCGGCAAATCCGATCTCCGGTGACGCAGGTAGCAGCCGTCGTGGAGGTCGACGCGGATGAACACCGCGGAGGTGTCGTGGGATAGATCAAGAATGTGTGCCTGGTAGCTGTCAGCAATGGCGGGTGGCATCGTTGCAGGATTCGTAAGGGCGTAGAGCAGATACGCTTGTGATGCAGAGAGTTCACGGAGCTGACGTTCACTTCCTCGGTTCCTAATATTGTGCAGATCAAGGCAAAGAAAGCGCATGTCGGGATAGGAATATCGGATTCCATTCCATGACAGTGAGATGATGAAGACTGAAAAATTTTAATGGGATGCTTCGGAGTCGTATGCTGATGAGTGGTGATTCGATCTGGACTGTACAAGGCTGCAAGTTCAGCAGCATCGCTCATCTGAATATTGGCTGAAGTCCACGCCGAGGTGCATCTATCGTTTGTGGTTGAAGTTTAGCATGCAGCATCCCATGAGTACTACAGAACAATGGGATGCGCCACAGATGCTACAGAGATCAGACTTCGGAGTGCTATACCGATTCGGTCTCTTTCTTTTCCCCAGCAAGTACATCTATCATCTGTGCTTTCAGTTTTGCAGCACAACTTGCTACATATACGAGCTTGGCAGTTTCATTACTCTTGTTTTCATTGTAGGCAAGTCTCTTTTGAAGTGCATCGCAAAAAAGAAGAGCAGGAAGTACCATTTGTTCCAGCAACTTCACTCCCCCATTGTTATTTCTGCCAGTTGATTTCTGGATTCAGAGTTTCCAACAATTCTTGCTGCGCTCAAGTGCATATGGTTTGTGCTACGGACAATCCGTATTGACAGTATCTGTTCCTTTGAACGGGTGAAGAACAATGTTGATCTGCACGGCAACAAGAATCTAATCCATCGAGACTGAAGCACCCAGATGTAGATCGTCACACAATCTCAGCGCTGTCTCCGTGAACGATTGGAGTTACGCATGCGACGGCGTTTGGATCATCCCTCGCTGCCTCGCAGGCGCCACGCCAACCGAGGTGCGAGTGCGACAGGCAGCTAGATTGCGGCGGCGGAGGTAAGACAGCACCGACATGGTGCGGCGGCGACGACGCCATGCTTGCCTCTTCTCGGCGACGGCGGCACAGCCGGTCATCCGCCCCGGCGTCGATGGACACCAAGCCGACGAGCAAGCGCGGCCGCGTCTAGAGAAGAAGAAAGTTGGCCGATGGCTTCTGCGACTAGAGGTGGAGGCCAGGGTGCGTGGCGGCGCTGACGATGTCCGCCGGGTGGACGGCGGCGAGCGGAAGCGCGACGACTAGGGGTGGACGGTATTTGAGATACCGTCCGGGGTGGACGGTATTTGAAATACCGTCCACCCCAGATTCCCTCTCAGCCGTCCGATCGGACACAAGTGGCTAAGATCGTCGTGCATAATGACCCAAGGGGGCCCTTTCTCCTTCCTCGCGCGCTCCAGATGCTCGACCGGTCGCCGTCCCCATCGACTATTCCGGTGGCGGAGCTGAGGCCGCGCCCCCGAATGCCAAGCTCCTGGCCGGCGAATGGAGGATCGGCCGCATTTTGGATCCCAGGCCGGCGGCGTGGATCCGTTGATGCGGATGAACGCCGCCGAGGTGGGATCGACGGACGCGAGATCAAGTCTCTGTACATGGTCTCCATCCTTGTCATCAATGGCTGGTGGTGTACTGGAGGATTCGTAGCACAGATATTGCCGGTGTAGATTTCAATGGGCGTTCATGTTCAAGCTTGTTCACCTGAATTGCTGCGTACAGAGGAGTCCTCAGAACAACTTGATCACTATCTACAATTTACATTTTGCTCCGTCACGGACGGCCTCATGGTCCATCCGTCCCGTCCTGGATGCGGTTGCAGATATCCGAGCACTCTATCAATCAAGCTGATGAACAACAAACTGATCAGGTTCATCTCAATTTGGTCAGAAGTAGTTATCTTTGAAAGAACAGGGAGGAAGCTGCAGTTACCAGTACTGCCGGGTCCGGAACCCTTCCTTGAACAGCACGAGGGGCCTCCTGACGTTGAGGCGGGCCGTCGCCGCCGCCGCCGCGGATGCAGGTGCCGACGCACTTGGTGGTACACCGCAGCGCCATGGCCGACTTGGGGTGCCTGATCCGCTCCGCCTTCTCGTCGCCCCCGTAGAGCGTCGGCGGCATGTTGGAGAAGCTGTCCGCCTGCGACGCCGGCGTCGAGAGGATGGCTGCCACCGCCACCGCCACCACGGCCTGCTCCGGCGACGGCAAGATAGCGCCGTGGCGTCGAGGAATCCAGCCAGGCAGAGAGCTCTGGCCGCCGCCGGTCAGCCACTCGGCCTAGCGGCGCTCGCCAACGACCGGCACACACCGCCGGACAGAAGAACGCTCGCGCGGTGGCTTGAGGGACTCCAGGCGGAGGGCCAAGACGGTGGAGTCGCGCTGACGATGTCAACCGCCCGCCCGCCGGCGAGTGGCAAGGCTGGCAGCTTGACGCCAGGGGTGGACGGTATTCCATATACCGTCCGGTGGTGGACGGTAAATGAAATACCGTCCACCCTGAGTTGCCAAAGAGGCGTCGGATCGGACATCTGCGGCCGAGATTTGCCGCGCATGTAACAAGCGGGAACCACCTTTCTCTTTCTTCTTCACAGCGCTCTGCTCTGCCTCCACCACTCCCCGTCGTTCCCGTCGGCAAATCCGATGGTCCGGCGCGGCGTACCTGAACGTGACGTCGGCGCCGCCGACGGGGTGCTGCGTCCCGCTGTGAAGGAGGCGTAGGCGAACAAGACGGTGTGTATACGCGCCATGCTCCTCAACAAGGCGGCGCACGCATGGCGGCTCCACGCCGGCATCCTGCTACAGCGCGCGCGCGGCAGGTTGATAAGTAAGTAGGTCGTACGGCACCGGCGAGAGATGTCCGTCCGAGGAGCGAGGAGCGTTTATTCGTGCTATCTGGAGTCCAGGCACTGACGACGCACGGACCACGGCGTCGTAGCAATTACGCCGGCGAGAGCGCTTATGCAGCAGCACGTTGTTTGTGATAACGTTATTCGTCTGAACCCGAGCTTGAGAAATGAGAATAATAGTGTGAGCCACCATCACCTTCGCATCCAAATGGTAATTTGTAAACCGTCTGAATTTGATAGTAAGAGGCTGAAGCCTGTCAGTGCTGAATGCTGATCTGCTTCTTAGTGTTGATCTGCACGGCGACAAGAACTGAAGTGTTCAGATTTAAATGTTTGCACTGGGTATCTCATGATCTCATTGCTGAACGCCGAAAACAAAACCCAGAGTATTAAGGGCTGCTACTTCATTTTACGTGTTCAAAAGAGCTGCTACTTCAGATGATTCAGCCAGAACTCAGAACTGAATGAACCGCAAAGAAAAGGAATCGGCCAATGAAACACAATTTGAGCTTTAGCCGCGAAGAAACTGGGCATGCCAAACCTCTCAAGAATCCTCTTCATGCACCGTCAAGAAGGTGAAGGCTGACGTTAAAGAAAAGAGAAAAATTCACAAAAAAAAAAAAAAAAAAAAAAAACTGGGCGTGCCGTGAACACTGCTTTCTGCATTGTTCCGTTACACAAATTCAGCATGCCAGTCGCTGTAACTTTGTAACTGTAAGTCGCCATGTCGTAATCACATGACTAGTGCCACCAGCTTCATCTGGAAAGAGACCGTGACGTGAGTCATCGCAGGGCATCAGAGAAGCTCGTAGCAGAGATGAAGCGTCCTGAAATGCAGTCGTGCTCAAGGGACGAGGCCAGGACGGGGCAATGTTACTGGGCGAACGCGTGCCCCGAGCGAACAGCGGGCCTCACCCTTACTGTTTATCTTCCTCCCCTCCTCTCTTCTTCAATCGAAGCCCCTCCTCCGCTCCTCCCGCGCCTTCCACGGCTCGCCGTCGACCCCCTCCTCCCCGCGCCTCCCCCGCTGCCTCGTAGGCGCCACGCCAACCGAGGTGCGAGTGCGACAGGCAGCTAGATTGCGGCGGCGGAGGTAAGACAGCACCGACATGGTGCGGCGGCGACGACGCAATGCTTGCCTCTTCTCGGCGACGGCGGCACAGCCGGTCATCCGCCCCGGCGTCGATGCACACCAAGCCGACGAGCAAGCGCGGCCGCGTCTAGAGAAGAAGAAAGTTGGCCGATGGCTTCTACGACTAGAGGTGGAGGCCAGGGTGCGTGGCGGCGCTGACGATGTCCGCCGGTGGACGGCGGCGAGCGGAAGCGCGACGCCTAGGGGGTGGACGGTATTTGAGATACCGTCCGGGGTGGACGGTATTTCAAATACCGTCCACCCCAGATTCCCTCTCAGCCGTCCGATCGGACACAAATGGCTAAGATCGTCGCGCATAATGACCCAAGGGGGCCCTTTCTCCTTCCTCGCGCGCTCCAGATGCTCGACCGGTCGCCGTCCCATGGGCTATTCCGGTGGCGGAGCTGAGGCCGCGCCCCCGAATGCCAACCTCCTGGCCGGCGAATGGAGGATCGACCACGTTTTGGATCCCAGGCCGGCGGCGTGGATCCGTTGATGAGGATGAACGCCGCCGAGGTGGGATCGACGGACGCGAGATCAAGTCTCTGTACTTGGTCTCCATCCTTGTCATCAATGGCGGGTGGTGTACTTGAGGATTCGTAGCACAGATATTGCCGGTGCAGATTTCAATGGGCGTTCATGTTCAAGCTTGTTCACCTGAATTGCTGCGTACAGAGGAGTCCTCAGAACAACTTGATCACTATCTACAATTTACATTTTGCTCCGTCACGGACGGCCTCATGGTCTACCCGTCCCGTCCTGGATGCGGTTGCAGATATCCGAGCACTCTATCAATCAAGCTGATGAACAACAAACTGATCAGGTTCATCTCAATTTGGTCAGAAGTAGTTATATTTGAAAGAACAGGGAGGAAGCTGCAGTTACCAGTACTGCCGGGTCCGGAACCCTTCCTTGAACAGCACGAGGGGCCTCCTGACGTTGAGGCGGGCCGTCGCCGCCGCCGCCGCGGATGCAGGTGCCGACGCACTTGGTGGTACACCGCAGCGCCATGGCCGACTTGGGGTGCCTGATCCGCTCCGCCTTCTCGTCGCCCCCGTAGAGCGTCGGCGGCATGTTGGAGAAGCTGTCCGCCTGCGACGCCGGCGTCGAGAGGATGGCTGCCACCGCCACCGCCACCACGGCCTGCTCCGGCGACGGCAAGACAGCGCCGTGGCGTCGAGGAATCCAGCCAGGCAGAGAACTCTGGCCGCCGCCGGTCAGCCACTCGGCCTAGCGGCGCTCGCCAACGACCGGCACACACCGCCGGACAGAAGAACGCTCGCGCGGTGGCTTGAGGGACTCCAGGCGGAGGGCCAGGACGGTGGAGTCGCGCCGACGATGTCAACCGCCCGCCCGCCCCCGGCGAGTGGCAAGGCTGGCAGCCCGACGCCAGGGGTGGACGGTATTCCAGATACCGTCCGGGGGTGGACGGTAAATGAAATACCGTCCACCCTGGGTTGCCTAAGAGGCGTCGGATCGGACATCTGCGGCCGAGATTTGCCGCGCATGTAACAAGCGGGAACCGCCTTTCTTCTTCCCAGCGCTCTGCCTCCACCACTCCCCGTTCCCGTCGGTAAATTCGGTGGTCCGGCGCGGCGTGCCTGAACGCGACGTCGGCGCCGACGAACGGGACGGTGTGCATGTGCGCCATGCTCCGCAACAAGGACAGTAGCGCAACGCGACGGCGGCGCACGCGTGGCGGCTCCACGCCGGCATCCTGCTACAGCGCGCGCGCGCGGCAGGTCGACGAGTAAGTAGGTCGTACGGCACCGGCGAGGCGAGAGATGTCCGAGGAGTTCGGAGCGTTTATTCGTGCTATCTGGAGTCCACGCACGGACCACGGCGACGGCCGACGGGCGCAGCCGGGCCGGCGTCGCAGCAATTACGCCGGCGAGCGCTTATGCAGCAGCACGTTGTTTGTGATAACGTTATTCATCTGAACCAGAGCTTGAGAATATAGTAGTGTGAGCCACCATCACCTTCGCATCCAAATGATAATTGGTAAACCGTCTGAGTTTGACAGTAACAGGCTGAAGACTGTCAGTGCTGAATGCTGATCTGCACCTTAGCGTTGATCTGCACGGCAACAAGCCAACAAGAACTTAAGTGTTCAGATTTAAATGTTGCACTGGGTATCTCATGATCTCATTGCTGAATTCGATCACATATGTCGTTCCAACACTTGGAGCTTGCTTGTAAACCAAACCCACACAAAGCAAACAACGCCGAAAGCAAAACCCAGAGTATTAAGGGCTGCTAATCCATTTTACGTGTTCAAAAAGGGCTGCTACTTCAGATGATTCAGCCAGAACTCAGAACTGAATGAACCACAAATAAAAGGAATCGGCCAACGAAACACAATTTGAGCTTTAGCCGCGAAGAAACTGAGCATGCCAAACCTCTAAAGAATCCTCTTCATGCACCGTCAAGAAGGTGAAGGCTGACGTTAAAAGAAAAGAGAAAAATTCACAAAAAAAAGGGCGTGCCGTGAGCCCGTGACCACTGCTTTCTACATTATTGTTCCGTTACACAAATTCAGCACGCCAGTCGCTGTAACTTTGTAACCGTAAGTCGCCATGTCGGAATCACATGACTAGTGCCACCAGCTTCATCTGGAAAGAGACCGTGACGTGAGTCATCGCAGGGCATCAGAGAAGCTCGTAGCAGAGATGAAGCGTCCTGAAATGCAGTCGTGCTCAAGGGACGATGGCTTGGGGTTGGGGAAATCCAAGGACGGCGTAGTTGCGGCGACGATGTCAGCAGAGCTTGAGGCTTAAATGCCTTGCTGCTCCTGAGCGAGCGCAAGCCTCCGGCCAAGGACCGACGAGGCACCATTCCGCGGTCCCCAGAAACCCGCGCGGCACGGATACGGGCCACCGTCCGCCTCTCTGCCCCGTTCACCGGCAGATTTTACATGTGCCAGCTGCCGCCAGCATTCAGTGAAGCACACGGAGGGATGCGATTCAAATTCAGTGAAGCACAACACATGGCGATCGGCTACTGAACTGAGCTGGTTCAGGTCTACCACAAAATACGCAAATTCAGTCGGTAAAAGGGAGAAGGACAAAGTGCACCATGGCGAGTTGAAACGAAAATTGTTTTGTTTCGGTGCAATTATGCTTCCAGATAAGCTGAAGAAAGGAGACCTACAACTACAAAAGGCACAGATTTTTCCAAAGCTAAACATGAGCTACCACCACAGGACAATGAGCATCGGGTGGCAAACATG
Organism: Urochloa ruziziensis; assembly: GCA_015476505.1. Classification (NCBI taxonomy): domain Eukaryota; kingdom Viridiplantae; phylum Streptophyta; class Magnoliopsida; order Poales; family Poaceae; genus Urochloa; species Urochloa ruziziensis. The sequence continues at coordinate 54,394,685 of CM027122.1, read as the reverse complement.
ACTACATGAGTATATGACAACTTTCGCCGGAAATACAACCTAACTTTGCTGTACTGGCTAAACAATTTAGTTCTTATACTGAAAACACTTTGCTAAGTCATCAAGCAAACAAAGCCTGTTTGGATGAGGGGGCCGTTGGTTGGGTTTACCCCTCATGCAAATAGGCGCCTTTCTCGAGTGCGCTCTGCCTTCTTCTCGTACCAGGATAAGCTATATATGTTCTCATCGTATTCTAGGATAGGTCATATTTCGTGCACTGCCTGCAAAATGGAATGGATAACATAGCTTATTGTCAAGATTTAGGAAACGTCTCCTCCTGTGTTCCAATACTATTTTCTTAACTACTCTTACATAGCAAACTGAGAATAATAGTCGTGCAAGCAGTGGGCATAACTTTACCTTTACTTTACCCTTGCCCTTTGGTAAGAGCTCTTCAGCACCAATTCTCATGTCAACATTTGATGAGCGCCTCTTCGTCTTTTTGTTAAGTAACTCGACTTCGACAATGAAGGTTCCACAAACAGGACGATGATCGGAAAATCTAGACTCCCCGCGGTAGTAGGATAATTGCATTATACCGTCTCCGCGCCACAATATTCTATCACACCTGAGGAAGTTCAACTAAAAGTCAGAGGATCATTCAGAAGTTTCAACTAACAATAAGTCAAAGGAAGGTTCAGAAGCCAAAAAAGAAAAATCATAGCACAATACGGGAAAATGGAAAGCAAACACCGCCAAATTGCACCATAAATTGAACAAACTGTGGGGACACATGTAGTCAATTGGAGTATAGAAACTTTGAGCTTTTTGTACCTAAACAAGTTAGCTTAGTACAATTATTTAAAAACTGCAGATGCGGCGGGTTTCATTATATTGCTGAAATAGAAGTAAGAATGCCTCGTTTCTTATATTGTTGAAACATAGCCAAATTAAGCTGTCTTTTACAGTTATGGCAAACAGGAAAGAAGGAAGCATTATGTGCTATGTTCAGGTAAGCCTAACAGAAACCTAGATTCAAAAGTGGTAAATACCATGCTGGCATTCTCATCTTTTTCTTTGATGTTGCAGTCTCACCAGCATAAACATAGCCAAATTAAGTTGTCTTTTACAGTTATGGCAAACAGGAATGAAGGAAGCATTATGTGCTATGTTTAGGTACTTTGGCCTAACAGAAGCCTAGATTCAAAAGTGGTACATACCATGCTGGCGTTCTCATCTTTTTCTTTGATGTTGCAGTCTCACCAGCATAAACATCTGAGTTAAACGAGTACTTGTATGTTGGAGCAAAATATATCTTTCCCTCATTCCAACCCTTAAATACTCGCCCGGCGTCCCGTTCAATTTTAAGCTGAAGCAAAATATAGATATGCACAACATAAGGCAATGTGAAAGCTTGAATAACGGAAACTTCTTTAAAAGGGATCAACTAGTACGCTTCTATGTGTTAAAAAGCACAGCAAACAAAGGAAATATGAAAAAGAAGAACTTTTCAGATCCCTTAATTTGTAGTTCTCATTAGCACACAGCATTACCATTTTCAACAAACAAATTAGGTGTACTTAGCAATGTTACCATATGATGAGGTAACTCTGATGTGAGTTGTACATAGCAATGTTACCATTCCTCCAATTAGGTGTAATTCACTATAAACAGATTGCTCTCAAGCTCTAGCATTCACTAAAGAAGCAGATGTAGACCGAAAGCAGTCCTACAGCCACCCTACGAAGGCACTGGCATGTTCCTGATGAGATAGAAAAGTAACCTGATCCTTTTCAAAAAGGGCATCCCAATTATTTTCCATTAAAAGCTTCTTGGTATCTGCATAGCTCAGTGCAATGCGGTAGTTCAGATCACCAAGCCATATCACCTTACTGAAATCAACAATGCATAAATTAGTGAGGAAAACATTTTGAAGTGAAGCATATATTTAATTGAATGTAGCACAACATTCTTACTCATGTTCAAGAATTTTCTCCGGGATTCTTCTTCCAGTTCTTCGACAAATCCTAGAAAACATCGTGAGCCTCAGGATCTCTAGAACATCCGAGTTTCTCCTGAATTCATCACCTTCTTTCTGGCCTGAAGCCAAATGGCTGCAGACAAAACAAAAGCTTGTCTGGTGCAGCGTCATGCTTACTGATATACATCCCTGCAGCAGATGAAGTGCATTCAGTAATAGAATAATTACTCACAGGATAACTTTAATCTGATCCTACCCTAACCTTGTTTCCAAGACAGCCCAGAATTCCACGTCCTATGCAAGACTTTCTTAGATGGCCAATATGCTGTACTAGTTCCCTTTTCACCCACACAGTAACAAAAATGCCAACCATTTGTTTGCATGCTATGAGATTATATTTTAGTTGATCCCTTGTGCCTGGAGCGGAAGTAATTCCATTGATCACAGAGCCATAAGAGTCCCTTGGTTTCTCTTTATCTTTCGCTTCCTCTTCTTCATCGTCTTCAGAGGAATCGCTCTCATCTGCATATGCTTTTGGACATCGAAAGCAAGCATCCCTGTAGGATGTTTTGGCCATTTCTACTGGGCAATTGCAGGCCTTAAGTTGTTTTCTACGGACTGGCATGAAAGATTTGCTAATGGCTTTTAGCAAGGACTTTTGGAAGATCGTGGCACCACTTGCTGTTTTTGATAGGTCTGAGAATGAAGTATCAAGGCTTGATGAAGCTCGAGAGGAAGAAGAATCAACAGAGGGAGATGTCTCATGCTGAAACACGTTAGCATCAATATCAGCTGGTCGGTTTAGTGCTTGGTTTATAAGAACAAGCCATCTAGCAGCCGGTTCGTTATCTTCTATCACAAGCACGTTACCAGCATTGAGAGGAACAATTTCCTGAAAACTGTTCAAATGTTAAACAAAAAAAAGCAAAAATGGCACAATAAGGCAAACTAAAATTTCCATTAAAATATCTTTGCAAGTATACATGCTTCATTGATTTTAAAATAAATAAAAAAATGTGAATGCAATAATGCAGTATAGTGACATACTACCATAGAGAAAACAAGTAAAACTTCAATATTTTATCATTTTCAGCTATGTATTAGTACTTTTTGTGAGAAAATCTAGACTCAAATAATTAAACATGAAAACAGAAAACATCAGCAATATAGGCAATGGCATTGGAAGGATTTTCATAGATATTAAGAGAATACAAATTAAAAACCTACCCCAAAACATAAATATCTGAATTGTCATCGGGTGGAAGAAAATCGTCCAGGTTCAGTGCAGCAGTAGGTGTTTTTCCTCCAACATTCCAGGTGGAAACAAATATTCTGCACAATGCGAGTAGAGTGTGAAGATTTTTTTTTTTCTGTTAGCATAAAATGGATGCAAGAATGGTAGAGTATGAAACTTAGCCATCATACCTGATGGGTTCAGTTGTCGTGTTATTAGAAGATTGGGCAAGGAAATGGCTGAGACGCATGCTCTTAACTTCTGTTTCCATTTAGTTCAAACAAGCATAAGAAGTCAACCAAAATCACAGAATTTTTTTTGAGGAAACAGGGAAAAAACACTGGACTTTGCAGACATTAGAGTACCTGAAAGTGTTCTCAAGGGGGACGACAATGCCGCCTTAGAAGAACTTGGCCCAGGCTCCTCTGCTGTTATAGAAGAGCACCCAGAAAAGTTAGTTGTTGGTTGCATGGCCTTAAGAAGAACTAGATATTCTTATTAGAGAACCATTAGCACATATTTTTGCGAGACATTAGCACTTAGCAGCGGAAACAACTTGAGTTAAATTCAGGAAAATAAAGAGTAGTTTTGTGCCAGGTTAATGGAGAAAACAGTGATTCTAGTCTTCAAGTGCAGGTTATGAGATGACAAATATTGCATGATTTCAGGCCAAATAAGAAGTTATGGAGAAATGAATTACAGTGACACAGTTTTATTATAACAGAATATTTTGGAAATGGGGAAATCTTGTGTTCAATTATAAAGTGTCCAAACAGCTAATTTTCTCCCATTCCACAATTTCAGCCCCTGTCCAGAGATCCAAATGCGGTTCGCTGAGATCAATTAAGACAGCATTTCATGAACTCTTGTAAGTTTAGAATGAATTGATAGTTACCCTAAGGTCTTCTTAGGGGGCAAGGTAAATCAAGATAATTTCAGCTGGTGCCCCTGAAGCTAGTATGCTATTTGGAAAATAAGAATGTGAACCAACCAGCATGGCGGCTCGGATTGTCTGTGCTCTTAACAGCTTTCTTCCCCTTCACCGTGAAAAGTTTTGGGCCGCAACCCTGGAATGGAACAGGAAAAAAAAGATTTAGTGGTGTTCCTTTCCTGCACATTGCTATCGAGGAAATGCAATCAACTTATCACCTTCATTTTCTCCTCACCGGTGGATGCCATTATTCACTGAACCCAGTAGAAGGGTTTCCTTTGTGCTATTTAAGTCCGAACACCAAACGCAATTTAGTTAATAATAATATGCGAGTAGTTTATGATAGAGTTACAACAAGCGGCCAAGTAGGAAAAATTTAATGCGACGACACATGCATTTTTCTACCCAAACAAACAACAGGGTCACAAAATGCCAATTTTGAATCAAATCCTAGCAAATCGCATTCAGGAAAACCGATACACGTTATTGCAAACCCAAAATTAACTAGAATAAGTGATACAAAGAAAAACCACCCTGCTGCGAGAGAGGGATCACGCAGACAATGAGACAAACACGGCAAACAAACATCACAGCTGAAAACCTCGCAACGATTGTCGTCAAAAGCACACGCGGTTTCCCAATCGCCAATCCTCCGATCCCAAAAAACCCACGCATCAGAAACGCACAATGGCGCATCAAGCATACCCACCTTGGCCAGCAAGAACACCTTAGCCGAATCCCAAGTCGTCTTCTCCTCCCAGAATCCCAAAAAAAGCAGCCGCCGCCGCCGCCACCAACAGCCGCTCACCAATCTCCAGTCCCTGCCCGCGCACGGCCGTGGCCACCAGTGGCGCTAGCAGCCACGAACACCACCAACTCGACGAGCCGGCGGCGGGCCGCGTCCCCTCGAATCCGGCAAGGGGTCGGCGTGGGAGGCCGGCGGGGAATGCACGGCCATTGGGGGGGCGCCCTGCCTCCCCGTGGAATCTTTAAACCGCGGGAGGGGACAACTGTCGCACGGAGGGGGAATAGTTTAAGGAAGGAGCGGCTCCCGCCACGATGGCTGGCGGCATTCGATCCGCATCTCCCACTGCATGCGTCGCGTCGCGGGGCGCCGGCTGGCGGGGTTGACCGGGGGCGCCGGGCGAGTTAGCGGGGCGCACGTGCGTGCGCGGAGGGATTTGGCGAGGCGAATGGCGGAATGGGTTCCCAGGCTGCGGGGAGAGCTACGGAGAAGAGGGGAGGAGGGGGAGGCCGTGGTGGGGAGAAAGTGGGGGAGGAGTAGGAGCGCACGCACGGAGGTCAGGACGCTGTCAAGCGGCAAACGGGAATTCTCGCTGGATTCGGACGTGATCCCGGTTCTGCGGCACCGCGGCGCGGTGGGACCCGTGGGGTTGGGGGGATCATGTGCTCGCGTACTTGCCCGTTGCCCAAGTGCCAACCGCTGGTTCGTTCGGTCGTTGATTCTCCAGCTCTGCTGCTGCTCTGATGCTGACAATGCGGTGGGGATGGAGGGTTCTGGGCCACCGTGGGGCAACGGGACTCCTCTGCAGCTTGTCTCGCTGACATGTGGTTCCGGACCCACACGTCAGGTATACGTGGTGCACGAGACGAGCACGGGCGCGTGCGGCCGCCGAGCCCACACACAGGTCGTCTGTTTGCCTTTGGCGCATGGAAACAGAGCCCGCACCCGGTCGGGCCACTGCCGCCCACCGCGCCCGCCCGTGCCCTGCAGGCCTGCACGCGAAACGAACCACCGGCCCACGCCAGAGCCTGAACCTGACCACCTCGCGACCCGATCGATTCCTCACCCCAGCTGGCCAGCTCGCTCGCATGCGCCTGCTGAAACCGCAGGAAGCCGCCGCCCTCCCGCGCGAGGCCCTCGAGGCGCACATCGTCTCGCTGCTCCGCCAATGCCGGGGCCTCCTCGCGCTCCGCGCCGCGCATGGGCACCTCCTCCGCCTCCTGCCTCCCGCGCCTCACCGCCGCCTTCGCGCTCTCCAAGCTCCTCGCCTCCGCCGCCTCCTCCCCCTCCTACGCCCGCAGCCTGTTCGACCAAATCCCGGACCCAACCGCCTTCTGCTACAACTCCCTCATCCGAGCGCAGCTCTCCGCAGCGGGGGGCGGCGCACCCGCGCTGGCCGCCTACCGCCGCATGCTGCGCGCGGGGTCCCCGCGCCCCAACACCTTCACGCTCGCGTTCGCGCTCAAGGCCTGCGCTGCGGCAGCGCCGGCGCTTGGGGAGGGGCGGCAGCTGCACGCGCAGGCGTTCCGCCAGGGGCTCGAGTCAAGCGCCTACGTGCGGACCGGCCTGCTCAACCTCTACGCCAAGTGCGAGGAGGTCGCGCTCGCCAGGACTGTGTTCGACGGCATGGCCGAGGACAGGAATCTGGTGGCGTGGAGCGCCATGATTGGCGGGTACTCAAGGGTGGGCATGGTGAATGAAGCGCTGGGGATGTTCCGGGAGATGCAGGCAGCGGGGGTGGAGCCGGATGAGGTCACCATGGTCAGTGTAATATCAGCGTGCGCCAAGGCGGGAGCGCTTGATCTGGGGAGGTGGGTGCATGCTTATATTGACAAGAAAGGGATTACGGTTGATCTGGAACTGAGCACAGCGCTGATTGATATGTATGCAAAGTGCGGGTTGATTGAGCGGGCGTTGGGGGTCTTTGATGCGATGGTGGAGAGGGATACAAAGGCATGGAGCGCGATGATTGTCGGATTGGCGATACATGGGCTTGTAGATGATGCATTGAGGCTTTTCTCGAGAATGCTGGAGCTCAAGGTAAGAGAATGCTGCACTGATATGTTTCTAGCAATTGATTGGTCACTTGTTGATTTTGTTGGCTAGGTGATCATGAGGTCATATGCATTGATTTGTATATGTAGTTGAATACAATAACCAACAATAGAAGCTAATTTATAGAAGTGCAGTCTGTTTCTAAGCTTGCATGTTCAAGTTCAACTTAGTTCACCCGAAAAAAAAAGGAAAAAGTTCAAATTACTCCCCTCAAGTATAAGCAAAGTCCACATAACCCCTTAAAGTATGTTTTGGTTCAATTTACCCCCTAAACTATGGCATTTGGTTCAATTTATCCCTTAATACAATTTTTCTTTTTTGTTTCTCCATGTACAAGTGGAATTTTGAGTTCAAATTTTGTGAGATGATAATAGACATCATAACAATGTTGAAAAAATACATCATAATTTTTTATAGATATTTTCGTATGGTAGGATAGTTAATAATAAATTAGTCATTGAGATACAAAGTTATGTGAAAAATAATGACAAAAAATTTATAATATATTTTTCTAACCTACATTGCGGTGTCTACTACCACCCTGGAAAATTTGAAGTCAAGATTCCTCTTATGTATGGAGAAACAAAAAACACAAATCGTATTAGGGGGTAATTTGAACCAAATGTCATAGTTTAGGGGTATAGGGGGTTATGTGGACTTTGCTTATACTTGAGGGGAGTAATTTAGACGTTTTAAAAAAAAAAAAAAAAAAAAAAAGGGTTCAACTTAGTTCTCTACTGGTAGTTCACACATTCAAACTAGTTTCTAAATCATTATAATTGCATACATTGTCTTCACAAAACACAAAGTTGCCATTACAATTCTCATATATCTCAGTTATTTGTGTGTACTGCGCTATTCCAGGTGAAGCCTAACAATGTCACCTTTATCGGCGTGTTGTCAGCTTGTGCACACAGTGGGTTAGTGGATGATGGGCGACGGTATTGGTCTACTATGCAAAATTTGGGAATCAAGCCTTCAATGGAGAACTATGGCTGCATGGTTGACCTCTTGTGTCGATCTGGCCTTCTGGATGATGCTTACTCCTTTGTTATTGGTATGCCTATCTCACCAAATTCAGTCATCTGGAGGACCCTTCTTGTGGCTAGTAAAAGCTCAAACAGGATTGATATAGTGGAATCGGCATCAAAGAAGCTCCTTGAGTTAGAACCTCTCAACCCGGAGAACTATGTTCTGCTCTCCAACTTGTACGCAGCAAACTCTCAATGGGATAGAGTGAGCTACATGAGGAAAAGATGAAGGACAACAATGTTACTGCAGTTGCCGGATGTAGTTCAATTGAAATAAACGGCCATTTGCATAAGTTTGTGGTGAGCGATGATTCGCACCCTGAAATCAAGGAGATAAGATTGGTTCTGAGAGAAATCGCAGACCGGGTGTGCGGAGCTGGCCACAAACCTTGGACTGCAGCCGTTCTACATGACGTCGGTGAGGAGGAAAAAGAAGTTGCACTTTGTGAGCACAGTGAAAGGCTAGCCATTGCATATGGACTGCTAAAGACGAAAGCCCCTCATGTGATTCGGGTGGTAAAGAACTTGAGGTTTTGCCCGGACTGCCATGAAGTGGCAAAAATAATAAGCAAGTCATATAATCGAGAAATCATCGTTAGGGATCGTGTTCGCTTCCATAAATTCAAAGGAGGCAGTTGTTCTTGTAAGGATTTTTGGTGATCTCTTACATCAATGAATCATAATGATGCAAAATTATTCTAGATCCGTACTACTAAGACGAAACATATGGTTATTCTAAATACACATGCTAAGTAATCCATTATATTCAAATTTTACGCCTAAATTTATGACAAAATACTTCATCATCTGATAAAGTTCCCTTCCTACAAACCATCACCGTGTAACTTTCGATATTTTCGTTCTTTAATTAACGGAATTTCTAATGTTTTCTCAATGTCCCACTCCCATACGATCATCCATCCTGGGATACCGTCATACGTGTGCGCCAGCCTGGAACCCGTCCGGCGTCGTGGTGTACCCGGACCGGACAAATATATTGCCAATCCGCAGCGGTAGGGATTCGAATTCGATTCCGATCACAGCAACGAGCCGGCGGCGATGTCTGAAGAATCCACGTCGCAGGCGCCCGGTGACGCGGCGGCGGCGGGGTACAACGAGGAGTACCTGGGCGCCCCCGGCGTGCGGTTCGTCCCGACGGACCAGGACCTCATCGTCCACTACCTCCAGCGGAAGCTGCGCGGCGAGCGGCTCCCCACCGACCTCGTGGTCGACGGCCACGACGCCTACGCGGAGCACCCCGAGAAGCTCGGTGCGTTGGCGGCGGCTTCGCGCGCGGCGCGGCCAACCTTCTCCTCCTTCTAGATCTTCCCGCTGACCTCTTCGTCTTCGATCGATCTCTTGCAGTGGCCAAGCTGGGCGAGGCCGTCGATGGCGCGTGGTACCTGTTCTCGCCGCGGGACCGCAAGTACGCCGGCGGGATGCGGCCGCAGCGGGACACGGGCGACGGCGAGGGCCACTGGAAGGCGGTGGAGGCGGAGAAGCAGGTCCTCGGCGCCGGCGGCAAGGAGGTGATCGGGGCGAAGCGCGGGCTCACGTTCCACGGCCACTCCAGCCAGGTGGACGCGCTGGGGAAGCGGAGGCGGGTCAAGAGCGAATCCAAGCCCACCAGGTGGAAGATGGTCGAGTTCGTCTCCAGCAACTCCAGCAGGGCCGCCGCCCGCGACAGCGCCGTGCCCGACCCCATGCTGGTTGGTGACACGATCCGATCCCATCCTCCTCATCAATCTTAATCATGGCGTGCTGCAATCGATTGTAACAATTTCTGCCGATAGATCGATCGCCGACGTGTTAATTTGTGTGCCTTTGTGTTGCGCTGCGCCGCCGCAGTTGAACGACTCCGTGCTGTGCAAGATTACGTACAGGTCGCTGAGGGCGGCGAGGAGGGCTCCTGCTCGGGGCAAGGTGATGGAGGAGGAGAACGGCGACGGCAACGGAGAACCGGCGCCTGGCGGCGAGTCGCAGGAGAAGCCCCTTCCAGAGCAGCAGGCCGCAGGCGGTGGCGGTGGCGGCGCCGGGGAACAAGGCGAGCAGCAGCAAACACCGCCCTCATCCCCAAATCAGCAGCCGGCGACGGACGAAGCTCCGAGCGGGGGGCAAATGTCTGCGCTGCCCGACGACGCCTACCGCGGCGCACACTACTTCGTCGGCGGCGTGGATGGTTCGAACCGGTCCGGCACTAACACGCTCAGCAGCGTGTTCGACGACTGCGACAACCACACCGGGGCGGCCTACGGCGGCGGCGGCGGCGGCGGCGAGGGGCACCGGCAAGCAGCGTCGGGCGGTGGTGCTTGGTGCCGGGTCATCGCCGGACGAGCGGCAGCAACCGACGCCAGAAGCTTCGAACGGGGGAGGAGGTGCGGCGGCTAACGGCGCGGCTTCAGAACAAGCGGTGCCCTACCTTTACGAATTTTTTTTTTCTTAGGGCAAATCAAGAGAACTTCTATTGATTCAGGGAATCGTTACAATCGCTGCTCGCAATCTCCGTAAGCCAGTCAGGGAGAGAGTCGAGCCAACAAAGAGACGGACAGGTTTCTGATGGCATACTCGCACACATATGAGCTGCCACGTTACCCTCTGTATGGCCGTGTTTAGTTCCGCGGTGAAAAGATTTTGGAAGGTAATCTTTTCACATTTGAAGTATTAAACATAGACTATTTAAAAAACTAATTGCAGATTACGTTTGGAATTCGCGAGACGAACCTATCGAACCTAATTAATCTGTCATTAGCGCATGTTACTGTAGCAATTTAGTGTCTAATCACTGGCCTAATTAGACTCATTGGATTCGTCTCGCAAATTCCAGTCCATCTATATAATACGATTTGTTTTTTACCTACATTTAGTACGCCATACATGTGTCTAAACATTTATTTTGGATTTGGATTTGGAACTAAACAAGGCCTATGGACAAAAGAAATATCAAAAGCAACAAACATTTTACTAAGCTCTCTGATTTCATGCCAAATTCCGGAGATAGTGCTTCGAATCCCATCATCCGAGCGAAGAAGATTTGCCACCTGCAGGTTATCCACCTCCAGTATCACCTTCGACGCTCCCCTCTCGGTAGCAAGCAGCATCCCATCCCTTGCTGCCAAAGCTTCTGCCATCACCCCCTGCTGTCAATCTAGAAAAAGAAGCATCCGTGTTGACCTTGAGCCAGTCATCCGGTGGTCGTCTCCATCGGCGTCGAGGCGTCGGCACCCTGACCTCCTGGGGCATTCTCGAGTACACCAGGTCCTCCAGCATGCTTGAGACATGTCGGACTGCTACCCTCGGATCCCATCTCTCCCTTCATGCTTCCGTGCATTCCTCCCGGACCAGAGGGACCAGACACCACAGATGATCAGGGCAGCATCTGCTGAACGCACACGATCTGCAGACAGTAGATCTTTGTTAACGACGGATTAATTAGACTCATTAGGCTTCGTCTTGCGATTTACTGATAGAATCTGTAATTAGTTTTGTAATTAGTCTATATTTAGTACTTTAAATGTGTGCCCGACATACTCGAAAAAAAATTTGCGAAACATCTAAACAGGGCCATGCCATGTCGTTGGATGCAAAGCTGGTATTCTGATGCCCACCATCTCTTTGGCCGCCTGCCAAAAGGTCCTTGACATTGAACATTCAAAAGCCACATGAAACAATGATTCACCTTCTGTTCCACAAGTTTCACAAAAATCCTCTCGCTCCACATGTCTCCTTTTCAGTTCTTTCTTAGTGGACAGAAAATTGTTAATCGCACGCCACCAGAAGATTCGTATCTTTGGTGGGATTTTTAGCTTCCACAGCTTGGTCCATATAGCATCTGCATCCGATGTACCAGATTCATTACCAGCACTCGCCTCCTCCTGTCGCTGCTCTGCTCAGCTTTCAGAAGCCGGTATGCTGAACGCACTGAGTAAACTCCAGATCTCTCATAATTCCAAGCTATACTGCTGTCTTCCCCCATCCGTACACCGGGTTTAATCTTCAGAATTTCATCTGCGTCCCAAGCGACAAAGGAGTCACGGGTAAACTCCTCGTTCCATATCCTTGTGCCGATAAACAGTTCCTCCACCTGTTCAACCTCGGATTGGGAGCTTTATGATTCTGCCTTAGCTTCTGCGGATTTTGCTTCTATGTAGTAGCATTTAGATTATCGTTTTGGATTCGTCGGATTGGGAGCTTTATGATTCTGCCTTAGCTTCTGCGGATTTTGCTTCTATCTAGTAGCATTTAGATGATCGTTTTGGACAGTGATTCGGCATTCATTTCTGCAGATTTTACTTGTGTATTAGTCGGATAATCACTTGACGGTCTTCACCATGACAATTGGAATTCTTTACCTTTCGTTCTTTTTATTTGAGGAAGTGTTTTTTATTGTTTTCATGTTTTCTAACTGCGCTCTAACTTCTTTTAAATGAACTTTGCTGCAACGGGGGGATTTTTTTAGCTCTTACTTCTTTTAAACGTTGTTGCAATTGCCGAATTTTACCTTGTTTTTGGCAAATTACAAACAAATTCCAGACAAAATTAGCAGATCATGGAAAATGCGTTGGGATGTCTTGAATCTGCTACACATCACGGTGGATAAACATGTTATATAGATACAACACACTTTAGACAGCATATCAAAGCGTTCTGGGCACCAGGATCATACGTGCATTTGTAGCAATCCCAGGATAGCCAAACACAGAAAACTGAACCAATCCCCCACAAGGTTACATGAAAGCAATACAACATGGTTTCAAATGAAATAATAGCAAACACATGAAAATAGATAGAAAAGTTACATGATTGAGGAAAGAATAGCAAACACATACTTTGCCTGACAATTTTGGATAACGTGATCTCTGAAGTTTCATAAACAATAAACAAGTAGAATAAACAGAGCAAATGAAGAGAATGATGCAAAACGATGGGCCTCGCTAATACCACACGATCAGCAACGACGACTCCCAAGTGAGCCCATAGCAGCGACTGCTGATTAAGAAGCCAGTTGGTTTTGGCTCCAAAACGAGAACATACCCTTGTACCTCGCAGGGGAAAACTGCCGTGACAGCAATGCAAATGGCTTGTCCTTGCCGCAGCTGGTAGGGCATTTGATTGGTTCCATAGTCCTGAGTACAGGAACTATCTCTGGCAGGGCAACACTTTCAGCTATCACTGATGGAGATAACTTAGCAGATTCTGGAACACAAGTCACAGTTCTGCTGCTGCTGATCCCACCGCCACTGTATGCCTTACGAGAGTGAGAACTACTGTTATCAGTTCTGCTGCTGCTGCCGCCACTACTGGTACTGCGGTGAGAATGCTTCCTATCTTTTTTGCTGCCGCCGCTACTGCTGCTACTATGGCGAGAATGCTTCTTGTCGTTTTTGCTGCCACTGGTATTGCGGCTGCTGCTGCTGCTCTTGGAGGGCTTGTATTTGTTGTGGCCCTTCCTTGAACTTCTATGGTGCCCTCTCACAGTATGCGAGTCAGAAGTAACAGGAGGATCATATACATCAGGGGCCCATGAAACGCTCAACTTTGTCACGATTCCCTGCTTTGCACGGGTTCCCTTCATTGCAGAAACCCTTGGAGTGCCCTGCATGGAAAGATAGAACATGTTAAGAAAACAAATTTGGTTCGTGCATTTTTCTTTTTCGCACAGTCAGCCGATACAATATGGTACTATAATCACCCCATAAAATGCTAAATCATGATGGCTAGCAGCTATAATGAACTAAGAAATTATAATTCCAATAACATGAAACCCATATAATCCCATAAATATTATAGTTCACAGAAATGGAATCAACACCATCAATTTGTCAACAAGCAACCAAACCACCAGCTATCAGGAAAAAGGAATTAAACCTCTATTGTTCTATTATCAAAGATACTAAATCACAGGCAGAATAATACAGAACTAGCACCTATGCCTAAATGAAGTCCCTAAAAATTGCGAAACTTGTTGTGGCTGAAAATATAGCTACATAGCTACCGAGAATTTGGTATCAGAATAATATGAATGCAGAACAAATGTGACCAGGAATATGTGCAAAGAATGAAAGAATCCACACTTCAAACTAAATTATAAACTTACATGAATTGATGACCCGTCATCAATTGATTTGCTAATTGACGATTCTGATGCATCACTAGGAGAGGTAGGTGATATGGCCAATTCAGAGTCAACATCCACTAAATCATCAGTTGAATCAGATTCCACAGAAAGAACCGGGTCGTCATCATCATCATCACTAGAATCTTCATCCAGCTCTGGTCCTTCCTCGTCATTGTCATAAGCATTGGCATGCATCACTTCAGTAAGAGCCATTCCAATTTCCTCAACCACCAAATCATCTTGCCCATCTTTCCAGCAGGCATAGTCTGCTAAAGGTTCGCCCATCCACAAGCTTAATCCCAAATTACGAAGAGAAGTTTCTGTTGAGAGGAGAATGGGCATAAGTAATAGGCAATTCTGTATGCAAATTTGGGCTGCATAATAGCAATCCACAATTACTGGATACAGTTATGAAGATTAATCCAGAATTAGATGATGTTGCAATCATATGCATGGACAAATTTTGCTTACATTTCAAGCTTCAACTATATTACCTTTTTCAACCTAGGGGGACAGCTATTTTTGTTAATAATCCATTTTTGGGTGTGACTATTTTTCAAGTGACCAGAAACAACCGCCAAAACCACCTCAAAGAGTGAATAGCTGGATTTGATCCAAGGGGCAAGGATAATGATTGGAAAATAAGGTGGTTTCAAGCACTTTAAATGACAGCAAAATTATTCTCTTTTGTCAAATACCTAAGTGAAAATATATATATACGGCAATCTATGTGCTAAATGGATCAGATATACAATTATCTCCTACAATGCCCTAAACATCAAACTTCAGAGCCTATTTACACGATCTTTATCTAAACGATTCCATGGTGCTGAATAACAAAAGTTTCGCTTAACAAAAACATGAATTGTAAAGCGATCAATACCTCTTTTCTTGTAGGAATGGCTTTCACCACGACCGAAACCCCAAATTGCTTCCTTTTGAATCTGCAGACCGAACCCAGACACCAAGCTCCAACAACCAGGGAAGCACGAGATCGAGCACCGAACCCGGACAGCCAAACAAGCCTCGGATCGAGCACAACCGGATCGAGACCGAAACCTCAAACAACGCGAGGTAATGACCGAGGGGCTTGTGCGACGAGGGGAAGGCAAAGGTCAAAGACAATTACTACTACTACTAAAATTACTACTACAACGATGCTTGAGGCGATGGGGGCAGGGGAAGGATGAGTTCCCGGAGGCGATGGCTGCTGCCGCGCGGAGGCTGGCGAACGCGGCGAGCACCGCAGGCATCGTATCCTCGCCGGACGCCCGCAACGCTTTTTATGCCTCGAGATCCAACTCGGCTGATCCCGGCGACCAGAAACGGCGGCGAAGGAGGGGAAGCGACGGCGAGATGATTCCCCGAGGCTACCGCGCTCCGCGCATGGACACGATCGCGGCTTCGCCTGGATGAATTTGGGCTCGGAGAAGACGGAAACGAAGGCGAAGGATTTGGGAGCTGGATCAGGGCGAGGAGGACGAAGAGAGGCAAGGTATGCGGGTTGCTGGCTCTTGGTGAGGCGAGAGGCCGAGTCAGGGCGGGGTCTTATACTATTTTTCGCCCCCTGACATGTGGGTCCGCATCGTTGGGCCCCAGTACGCGGTGAGACGGGGTACCGGGACTCGGAACCGGACAACGGGGGGTGGCTTTATATGCGGGATTTGGATGACAGGTGGGGCCGATACGCGTGGGCCTCGTGCGGGAGAGAACGTTCGGGTCAAAGGCGCGCGCGCCTGGCGGGAGGGTGCGGCACGGAAGGCGTGCCACGTCGGCCGGGCGGTTCGGACTCTAGAATTCAGATGGGAGAGAGAGGTGGGTGGTTTCTGGTCCAATCAAAACTGAAAACTGGCGCTGAGCTGCAATGCAAACAGCATCGAGACCGTTGTTCCTTTCTGCAGATCTTTTCCCGTCCACCCGTAATAACAAAGAGTATAAGGAAAAATAATTGGTTGATCGTATACTATGCAGAATTTGAATCTCTTGCGAAAACATGAAAAAATAGAAGAATAGATAGATGCTTGAAAGAAGCACGCCTCCTTTCCTTCTGCGTAAGCAAAATATTTGGAGAGATCTGTTTTGCCGGTTTTGTCACTATGCTTAACACCAGACTTTGACGTCTTGCACAGATCCAGTAATGCATGAAAGGTACGTGAGGATATAAACAAATAATTCTTCAATTTTCTAATATAAGTCCAAGAGCATATAAAGCGACATACAGATAAGTTTCTTTTGATTTCTAAGGAATGGAAAATAAAAAACTGTCTACATACGGATGGAATACAAGATGAATCGTTGCTTACAAGTTACACTTTTCAAAGTCAAATCTAGCAAGCTTCAGCTCCAGCCCACAGCTTCGTTCAAGGGATAACCGGATAAGCATCAACGGCAGACTATTCTGGGGAATAGTCGGCAACTTTTATAACAGAATTATCTAGGCGGTGGACGGTGTGCAACATATGTGAACGAGATTCTTTCGGCAACATGGAAACACCGGAGGTGCTTCCTATCAGCATAGCATCTACGTGCCTGGCAAAGTGGCAAGGAAGAATGCCAATGCCATAGTCTGCATCATGCACAAGCACAATTGCACATGGACAAGAAAATGATGAAGCCCTGATGCGCTAGCTGTCCAATCTGCGAGACATCAGCGCCTTCTCCCTATAAGGATGCATTACCAACCCATGGTGAAGTGCAGGTGTTGCTATCTGCACAAAACAGAAATTGCCGTGTAAGGAAACATAGAGCATTAGCAATTATCCATTATGACGATGGCAATATCTGGTGATGTAAACAATCAACTAATATGTGCACACACATAGTTCCAAGAGAGAGAGAGTGAAGAATGGAGAAAGTTTATGCATTGGGAGGCGTGCATTGTGAGAGGGGACACGGGAATCAAGAGAGAAACTTTATGCAAAATGGAGGAACTAATAAACAGGCCCATACAAAAAGTAACAAATACAATTCTGCGTCAGATAAAAAAATGTTACTCTTTTTGTGAAACCGAAACGTATCAAGTATATTCAATCAATCTTCTCCATGGATTTAAATTAAGAGCTATTGGTACCTTCAAACAGTGGAAGGAACTGAAAGCAAACAGTAGGTTTACTTCAGTTTTTTCCTCTTCGCACGTGGCTCATTGATAATTCCGCTTGTATGAGTATCCTGCAGTGGATGGTATTTGGCTCGTTTCAATGCTTCCTCATGCTCATTCAGTTTGTGCTTCTCCTTGTTCTGACAGTGGCAGAAAAAACACAACTATGATAAGGCTAGCCTCTTTCTCTTGGTCATTTATAGTGAAACAGGTGATCACATACATAACTGTTCTTATAAGTTGCTATTTGTTGCTTACAAACTTTCAGCTCCATGTTTAGATCACTAAGACGAGAATCAACAGGAACTGTGCATTGCTGAACCAACTGCTTCTGGCGACCATGAACAACTTGTGGTTGCCATACATTTAATGCCACAGAAGCTCTCCTGTAAACATTTCAGACAGCAAGAAATTGTGCAATCAGAATACATTAATGACAAAGAAATACAGATCCATGAAGTAATGGAACCAGAAGTCATTTTTAATTATATCCCATCACTCCAAACCATGGATGCTTGAACATAGGACAGATGATGCACTAATGAAGGAACCTCAACTGTGAGATGGAAACACCATCTACTAAGCCAAATATTGCTTGCACTTTGTTCATGATCCTAAAGAGTAAAGACATGTTTACAGGAATATTTGTCCATTATATGGCAGGACTGTATTATTAGGCGATGAAGTAAGCAATGAATTGTGCAGGATTCATTCCAGGGCCACAGATGGCAGAGAAGCGATTGCATGGTATCCTCCTGAAATTAAATAGAGATTGCCTAGGGTGCCCCCCCCCCCCCCCCCCCCAAGCCAATTTTCAAAAACAAAAAGGAAACAAGAAAAGAGCTCACAATTCAATTGTGTTGGGTTAAAGAATACCTATCCTTGATGTTTCTACACAACAATTTTAGGCATGGCTTGCCTTCTGATCACTCTGCCATTTGGACCACATTGCTTTCTCAATCTGAATGCTGGGAGATAAGCTATAAATTTTATTGTGCGCCATTTGAATTATTCCCCTGAAAACTGGATAAATAGTGTTGCCCTACTCCAACGATAATCTTTTGTTTGGTGGATAGGACAAGTTTCCATGGATCAAACACTGAATTAACATCTAGCTCCTCTGATTAGCTGTGAGTAAATTAGACTACATTGATTCAATGCTCTCTAGCTCCTCTGATTGCCCTAGATGGAAAAGTTGATTTATGTTTTATAATCACACCACAACTGTAGCGGTGAGAAATGATAACCCATGCAGCATAGGGAAAAAAAACTGTGGCTAATTTTTGGAGAATTCAGTGATAGCATTGCACATAAGAAATTGTTTGGAATCTAACGAACCGACCTGACCCTCTCGAGGTTGTCCAGCTCCTGCGCGGCGGCTTTCATCCTCTCCCCCTCTGCCCGCATCGACTCCTCCAGATCCGCCAGCCGCCTCCTGCACGCAAGCACCCGCGCTTCCGCCTCGAACACCGCTCGCCGCCTCGCCTCCGCCATCCGCACCTTGTGCCTCTCGAACCTGCAGGCAGAGCACAACAGTCAAGCACATCCGCCCGAGGGAAAACGGTGGGTGCCTGGGTTGGGGAATTACTTGGTTTTGTAGAGGGATTTTGGGTGAAGCTGCTGCTGCTGCTGTGAGGTGGAGGACGACGAGGAGGGCTGGGATTGGGAGGGGAAATCGCGGGAGAGGAGCGCCGACCAGAGGGCCGGGTGGAGAGAGAGGCGCCCGAGGCGGCGGGAGGCGATGGCGAGGCAGCAGAGGTCGCGGAACCCCAGCGCGGACGACGCGGCGCCCAGCTCCAGGACGCGCGCCCACAGCTCGTCGGGAAGATCCGACGCCGACATGTTCCCCTTGGGCTGGGTCGGGAGCGCACGAACACGCAAATACTCACTACGACAGCGAGGCGCGCACGGCAGAACAGAGGGAGAACTACGCCGTTGCGCAGGTGCCGCCGCCGCCGCCGTTTCTGTCCTTTGGATGTGAGTCAGGCTTCGCCGGCGGACTAGAGGAATCAGGAAGGCACAACACAAGAGGAAGAGGGAGGGGAGAAGGTCGAATTGGTCCCTGCCACTGGGCCCGCCTACAAACACTTGAAACTTGTTCTCTGAAAGCTTCCCGCTTGGACCTGATGGCTTCATCCTGGCGTTGCTGCGGTTATACTTTTTAACAATTGTTATAAAATGATATCAAAAAATAATAAAAATTTAATAATTTTGTTTTTATACGAAATCAAGTTATTTAATTAAGGGATACTTGGTACAATACAATTATGATTATATATAGAATGAAATTTAAAATTTTTGAGAAAATAATCGTTTCAATTACTTAGAGTATTATTGAAAATTTCTGTCATATGTGGAGATTTCTAGTGGGTTGTGGATGGTTGAAGATAAAATTTGAGAGTAGAAACACTACGGTGATTGCATCGCAACATTCATTTGCAAATAACATTGTACATTATACATGACAACATGTTCATTTTATTGAGAGAGGACAACTTGAGAATTATGCATGAAGATATTAGCCACATAAACTGATGGTTCTAGTGGATGGTGACGTGGATACTTGCATGTTGAAAGAAATTTAGTAGATAGTGACTTGGACAATTTGCATGATAAGATAAGATCCTTTAGTGGAGTGGTTATATATATTTTGGTTCGACATGCTCCGGTTAGCCTTAGCTCTGCAAATAATCCACATGTCTTTGCAAACTCGAGCTCTGATCGTTACAGAAACAAAATAAAATAGCAACCGTAATCCGTAGATCCTCTCAAACTTGGGGCTTCACAAGAACTAGCTTAATAGCAAACCAGAGGCCCAATATGAAATGAAATAATCAAAATTCAGAAGGAAAAAAAAAACGGGAATGTGCGGACAGTTGTTTACTAGGATTACTAGGATCAGCTAAGTGCGTATCAGATTACATGCCTGGTTCTGGTTTGTCCCCTGTCCTAGACTACTGGAAGAAAGATTCTAAGCTAACTCTGCAGCACCCAATTCTGCTTGTTTCACCAAGGTTGTAGAGGCAAACATGTAAGGCCGTCTGTCCTGAACCAAGCTGCATGTGAGTCCTGCAGCTCAATTGACAGAAACTCTGTGCAGCTTCAAAGCTCAATGATCGGTGCTCCCAGCAGGAGCGTTTCAAAACTTTGGACCCTACTTGTTACAATCTACCAGGGTCTTCACTCTTTCATGTTTGTCATGCGTGGAAGCCTGTCAGGTTTAGAGAACATATATTGGACGGTGAGTCCTGTCATGTTTGTCATGCGCTTGGAGTTGTAAAGTCTAGCTATTTCTTCCTCATCCTTCGAACCGAGTCATATATTGGACGGAACAGGATACTGGAGAGGTATCTCTCTCCAAAGCTGGGGAAAATGACCTGCAAATATATGTGACTAGTGAATTGTCTGAATCATGGAAAAATGCCATAAATGAAGTTAAACTTGCTGTCATGATCTCACCGCAATTAACTTTCCAGCATTTTCAGGTCTCTTGGCGACATTAATAGCAGCAACTGCTGCAGCACCTGAAGAAATACCAACCTGCAAATAAAGACCATAAACGAATGACAGATCACATAAGAGCGAAATTGAAGTATATGCGAACATAATAAAAGAAATTCATTTTACAGTATGCTTCTCACCAGCAAGCCCTCTTTTAATGCAAGTTCCCTAGCAGAATCCACGGCTTGTGCGGTGCTAACCTGCAAAGTCAACAATCACAATGACTCAGCTGACTGAAAAAATTGTCAACAAGATCTGACATAACGAAGTTCTAAAGTTAGCATTGCAGACCTTTACGACCTCATCAATCAACTGAACATCTAATATACTTGGAATGTAACCTGTTGTTTATTGACAATAACCAACAGCATGTCAGTGACAAGGAAAAAGTCAGCAAACTTGTTTCTCCAGTATGTTAAATTGCTTATAATAATGGGACCAAAGGGTAACGCATTACCTGGGTTGTCTCCTGAGATCACACTAGTTTCAGCTGGTTCTACCCCAATGACCTAAAATGATAGGAGGAAAGTTATATAAACAAAATCAAACAGTTTTTTCGACTGTGAAATATTAAGTCATTCTCATGGTTACAAAAATCACAGATAAATCAACTCAGTCTTGTGGAAATCAACTGATTTTTCACAATATTATGATAGTTGAACAACTTAAAACTTTGAAACAATAGAACAGATGGTCGTGCCACTACTGCTAAAAACTAGTTCGACGATAATGCCTATGTTCCCATAAAAACAACTAATTTGCACATATTTTGAAGCAGTATGGTTAATAGTGGACAAGGAGAGAATTGTTGCAAGCAAAACACAATTTTGTTAGAAATTTTGATCTTGACTCTGAATATGATGAAGGCTTCAAGCAGTTCAAAAAGAGGGAAAAAAATCTAAGCACAACAGCATCGGACAAGATACACAGAATTATTAAGCTGAGACAATGCAAGACAATCCAATTAACGCAGTTCTCCTTCAAGAATTAATCAAAGAAAAAGTAGGAACCTTTATGTCTTTGTTCATCCTTTTCAAGTAACGCCCTGTGCCAGTAATGGTACCACCTGTCCCTATGCTTGCAACAAGTATGTCAACAGTACCCAATGTGTCTTCCCATATTTCTGGGCCTGTGGTTTGAAAGTGGATCTGTAATTACCCAAATGGCTTCTCAATAGATCTTTAAAGAAAAAGCAAATGGATTTCACATTTGCTGCATTATAGATATTGTATGAGCAAATAATAAAAATCAAGTCTCAAACCTCGCTATTTGCCTCATTGTTAAACTGCTGAAACATATATGCATTTGGTGTCCTCAAAACTATTTCCTCAGCTTTATCAAAAGCTCCTTTTAGTCCTTTGGTAGGATCAGTTAGCACAATCTCCGCCCCAAATGCACGCAGAAGAACACGTCTCTCAACATCTATTGATGAAGGCATAGTAGCTATCAGCTTGTATCCTCTAGCTGCAGCAACAGAAGCAATGGCTATGCCAGTATTGCCAGTGGTTGGTTCTACCAAGATGGTCTGCACAGGTACAAACTATCTGCATAAGTCACAATATTGGTGAGAAGAGCATTGAAAATAATATAAAAATGGTATATAACCTTATTTGGAGAAATTAGCCCCTTCTCTTCAGCATTGTTTATCATGCTTAATCCAATCCTGTAAGCATACACATGAGCTGGCACACAAATGAATTAACATTGAGGGAATCAGACATCAAAGTATGCTGCAATCCCAATTATGTACCTATCTTTGACGCTTCGGCAAGGTCCCATGTACTCAAGCTTTGCGGCGATATTAGCAACGCAACCGTCAACAACACTATTGAGATACACCATTGGTGTTTTTCCAATTAGCTGGTCAAAATGACAGAAATGTTTTATCAGAAAAGCAATTAGGCATACTGAAAGTGAACAAACAAAATCTATAGATCCAGGCAAGTATCCCCTATACAGTTGCCAATTCATGAAGTAGAAACCAATTTTACCAAAAAAAAAATCAGCATCATCTACTTAGATTCTGAATCATATTCGGTGAAAATATCAGAATTAGAACTCTACAGAAGTATGCATAGTCATAAGCTGATTCAATAGCAATCACAAAACAGCTTCCTGGCTTCCCCTAGAACGCAATACAGTTCCATACCCAAATCACTATCCGAAGCATGGGGGGAAAGCAAGCAAGGAAAGCGCCCATGCACCTGGGTGACGTCCTGCGCAATGTTCACCGCGTCTATCTCATCCGCGTACTCGTCCTGGACTTCGATAGAAGCGGAGGCCGCGGCCTTCGGAGACCAAGCCGCGGTGAGGTGGCGGCGGGCGGAAGCGGAACGTGAGGAAGGGAGGAAACCGGGGGCCCGTGGGGTGGGAACGGAGGTGGAGGCAGCGGAAATGGGCGCGGAGGCGGCGACCCGTAGGAGCGAGCATGCGGGCGACGGGGCCATCGCCATGGCCGCGTCTCTCTCGTGTTGTGCTGGTGTGTCGGCTGCTCGGGGGTTTTAGGAAGGAGAGAGGGGAGTTGTTTTCAGGATAAGGGAAGCGGGGATTGGGTTTCGGGTACGGTTCCTCCAGCCCGATCAGCTTTAGTTAGTGTTTGGCTGGACTGGAAAGCTGGATTGTGGTTTGTGGATTCAGAAGAGCGTCCTCTCCAGGATCTGCTTGAATTTTACCCTTTTCCACAATTCCTGTTGGAATTTGGAAATCATCGCTTACAATTTCAGCCTAAAATTGGCTTGTTAAACTTAAGAAGAGCGACCCGCCACCCGGATAGTTCAGTGATTTTTGGCGAGTGCATAAACACTGCATTTTACTCCACTAGTTAAAGTGGAATTCTCAGCTTAGGCCACACATCGTGAACATGAAAATGCCGGAATTCCAAAAGTGTCCCCTGTATGCTCGTTTGAGATAAATTGATGTTTCTAATAGCATCCAATGTTACATATTCAAATCAACGGTAGTAACAATGGAGTCTGCCAACGGGGACTTCCGTCATGGGACATAACCTTTGTCCTCAAAAATGGAGGTTGCATAAGTTGCTGGCGCACTACTGAGTACTGATCGTGCAATCCTGAATTCCTAATGTCAACTAACGAGCAGGATCAGAAACTCCCTGACTGAAGAACCATGCCGATCACTGGTTATTATTCGTAAGCTCAGGTTGCTTAGAACTGGAACAGCATCTCCTTTGTGTAGTTGAGCTCCTCGAGGTGTGCAGCCATGGCCTTGTTCATCGGAGGAGGACCACATCTCAGGATCTGAAATAAGCAAAAGCATGTCTTTGTAAGCCTCCAGGTTGGATAAAGGAATACAGGAGTTTACCAGAGGCAAAGCAACCTCTATAGCTAACTGAAAAAGGAAACAGCAGACCAAAACTCGAGAGTTACCTGAATGTCTTCAGCAGGCGCTGGGCAATGAGATTGGATTATTTCCTTCGACACAAACCCAACACCACCATTCCAGTTTTCAGGAGGCTGCATAGGTAAGAGCTAAATGAGAATATGTGACAAACGTCTTTGAAAACAATGCCTGATAAGTAGAAAGCAAAGCACAATTCTCATTATAAAAACTCTGGACTGTCATATCTGAGACATGATTCATTACTTTAAAATAGGCCAGTAGTCTCTTAAACAAACTTAAGTGGTCATCTTTATGTATGTATATTTGCTGCGTGCAATTATCTAAACATGCTCTGCTGTTCAATAGCCCTGTTGTTTGTCATAACAAGAATTATGTAGTCAGTTTTAAGAATTCCACAAATGGGGTCCCATGTTTTGCAATAAAGCTTCTGATGTGTTCCTACACACAAAATCCAGACTGGTAATACAAATCTTTGAATTTCAAAGGTATTTAATGTGAACCTGATTCAAGACATAGTAGATCTTAAAGCGATCAGGATAGGTCTTGGCCATGTTATCCAGCTCTTCCTGCATAAATTGAACAGAAACTATTAAGATCAGGCATGCCACATATCATACATAACATTTAACCAGACTGACAGATCCCAAGGTAAATAGTGACTTGTATACAATGAAAGTCCTGTTTCAACATGATATATCAGATATCATATATATCAGCTATAGTATCTTCAACATGATGTCTAATAAAATTCTCAGAAAGCTATATGTTAACTCCTTATCTTCACCACCTGAATCCAAGGGTGCAATTCATTGCTACTTTGAGCAGAATAGTTTGCAAAAGTTCGATAATAGTAATCTAAAGTAAGAAACACTTATGCTGAAAAATACGTAAAAGAACACCCATGCTGGAAAATATCCTAAATAGAGCAGGTACTAGAAAAGGACATAATTGAACGGCACCAACTCTCATCAGCAATTAAATGATAATAAGTCTATATAGAATAGTAAACATATCCACTAAAGCCAACTAAAACGTGAGCAATACAGAAAGTACAGTTTGATGATGTACATTAAGCGGTCATTAATCAGCAAGACAAGTATCATATCTCTATTATTTTAATTGAATTAGATTGTATCAAAACTAACACAAATGAAAATAACGTCTGTTCTACCTTCAGAAGAATATCTTCGTATGTGACATTAGCATAGATTAAGTGAACCTTCGTGCTGTCATTAGGGTTCTCAAGAATTGCTCTTGCAACCTGTGAGAACAGAAAAGGAACCATTAGTCACTAGAAAAGGAATTTGTTTTGTGGCATTACCAATCGTAATATAGAACTCTGGGCTAAGTTTTACTTGGAACATTGGAGTAATGCCTGATCCACCGGCCAGCATTCCAAATGCTCTAACTTGGCCAACTTGGTACTTGAAACGACCCTATATCAGAAGTCATATTAACCTCCAAATCCAATCAAAGGTAAATGTGCATGCAACAGAGATTGAGGGGTTCCTCATAAATTTTAGGGGTGAGGCATATTTAAAATTCCCTTGAGAACTCAAAGAAACTAATGTTATATTTTGACCATGAACGAAACATAAGCTGGCTAAGTCAGAGGTCAGAACATGATGTCACCTTAGGTCCCTTCACGGACAAATAATCACCAACTTTCATCTCACGGAAATGGTGGGACATTCTCCCTTGAGGATACATCTGCATCGTGGAAATGGTAGAAGCATTCATGAGTCAACACATGAGCACAAAGGAAGAAAGTAACCATCCAGAGTTGTCAAATAATATGTCCCACAGTAGGTATTATCTGAAGAAGGAAAATGGAAATGAATATGTACCTTTATAACGAGCTCAAAATATCCTAAATCGGAATCCAATGTAGTAGGAGTATAAGGCTTGATTACTTCTTCGCCAGTAGCATCTTGTCCTCTGCATTAACAAGGGAACAGATATATGGTTAAAAAATATGCACTGCAAAAGGGAAAAATTTAGGAGGAAGATAGAATCAAAACCTGCAGCTAATATGTTGGCCAATTGGGAGTCCCAATACAGAAGTTGGACTTGGAAGAGCGAATTTGAACTTGGCAACATTATGACTTATTTGCTTCTTTTCAACAAGTTTGAACTTCTTGAAGTTCTCAGGATCCAAGCAGCCTGAGGGGAAAATGGCATAGCAACAATCAAATTGGGCTATAACGAATTAACCTTTAATTACAGAAAGCACACTTAAGCACAGATAAATTTTGGGTGATAAACAAAAAATAATGGATGGTGCAAATAATTACCAAGTGCTGCAAACAACTAATACTTACATGTACTCCCTCTGTATATGATTTAGATGACGTTTAGGACAAGGTTTTAGTCAAACATTGGGAATATAAATCACGAATAACTTTTAAGCCGTTGAGTTTGGAAATGTGAAAACCATATGAATAGATTTGTCTTGAAAAGTATTTTTATAAAAGTATACATATATTAGTTTTAATAAATATTTTTGTAAAAATAAGAAGTCAAAGTTACGTTTTGGAGACCGTTGTCCAAAACGACTTCCATTTCCTATATGGAGGGAGTACTTCAGAAGCATGACTACACAATAAAGTTACAACAATATTGTAGACAATCAGGCTCAGCCATTAAAATCACATGATAACCAATAAATTTCAATAAGGAAAGCAGATATTTCCTACTACACATGTCAAACAGACCATTTGTTTATATCTTGTGTTATAACTGTTAGGCAACAGTTGTTGTTTATATCCTGTGGTTAGAGTTGTTAGTCAACATTTCCAGCTCAAAGTTCCACCTCAGTCATTCGGAAATGGAGCAGTCAGACTAAACAAAAGTAGCCAACGTACCAACACGTGAAAACAGGTAAAAACTAACTACAACTTATGCGTACCCAGTGAAAACTTTGACATCATACTGCAAGGTACAGCAGGACCAATACTTCAATGGTTGTGTGTGTCAATGGGAATAAACTTGTACTGGTTGTTTTCTTTTTTCTTTCCTTTTGATTTTGGTCCCGACAACTAATAGCTTGGAGGCTGCAAGTAACAACTTTGACAGATCGTGCGAAAGTCTGACGTACAAGTGAATAAACCCCTGGCCCTTTCACTAACTGAACTGACACGCTAATACCACCGGAGCTAATGAAAGGCGCGGTGCCCGTTAGCAACCAGATCTAAACGCGAATCAGAGGCATCTGGCGTACGCAGGACGGGAATAATGAGGCTTGAGGCGTATGCAAGTCCATACCCTTGGCCTTCCTGGATCGGAGGAGGAGGAAGGCGCCGCCCGCGGCGACGGCGACGACGGCGACCGCGACGGCCACCAAGGTCTCAGTGCTCTGCCCCTGCAGGAAATCCATGGCTGCGCGCGGCCTCCCCCCTACCGCGATTCAGAATCAGTGGGCGCCTGGGCGGGTTTGGTTGGGCCGCGGGGGGTCCGTTGGGGGGCTTTTTAGAGGTGGCAGGGCGGAGGGTAGGTGGGTCAGTGTGCGCGGGGAGGAAGACGGGAGATGGGCGCGGTGGGAGACTGGGAGTGGATGGCTGGAGGCGCCAGGCGGAGATCGCGAGGTTTTCGTATTGCCCATTATGCCCTTGTCATAAACTAGGACGTTTGAATTGAGCTGAAGAATGAACTCTGAAACGATGCCATATTCGTTTGGAATTATCATCCTAACGAATTATTTTTTTCACATAATATTACTGAACTAGTCCTAGCGGATTATTTTTCTCAGACTTTTCAACCTAGCTCAGCAAAACGAACATAGCTGAAATTGATGCATTGGCGCACTGTGCGATGCGTAATGCGTTTTATCATAAAACTACTCTTTCAAAAAAGAATCCCTTTTAGTTCCATAGAAACGCGTCTTTCACCTTTTTCAAAAAAAAGATACCTCTTAAGGTCCTGCACGCTTTTCATAGAAAAAGTACATTTTCCTTATCTTTTTCTTATTTCCTTTTTCTTTTCCTCCCCGCTCCCAAACAAGAGACCTCCTAAATGAACTCTAGACGATCGAGGTCAACTAAGCATGAACTGGAAATTTAGCTGACAATACGTTGCGCGCGCGACGTCAGCGCAGGGTGCGGACTAGCGACGCAGGAGAGATGGGATCGGGGTATCTGCAACTGCAATCTATACAGTGCTAGTCAGCTGTAGCCAATCTATACGGGGCTGTTTAGATGTTTCGCGAAATTTTTTTCGAGTATGTTCCCTCACATGCGTGGCATATTAAACGTAGTCGAAAAAAATAACCCATTATATGGATGGAGTGTACTTCGCGAGACGAATCTAATGAGCCTGGTTAGGTTGTGATTAGACAATAAATTGCTACAGTAAATATGTGCTAATGACCGATTAATTAGACTCATTAGGTTCGTCTTGCGATGAACTGACATAATCTGTAATTAGTTTTGTAATTAGTCTATGTTTAATACTTCAAATGTGTGTCCGACATACTGTAAATTTTTTTCGCGAAACGTCTAAACGCGACCCTGACGAGACATCTGGGCGCAAGCGCACCAACCACTGGTCTGGTTCCCTGTCAAACCTGAACCATCGGTCCCGGGTCGTTGCATGTGGCTTGACGAATAACGACGGGGAAGGTGACTCGACACCGTTGTTTTCCCCGTTTCCCGTGGTCGGAACGCAGATCAGCGGCGGCGGGTTCGTGGTATGTGGCGTGCCACGACGCCACAACGACGGCAGCAATGCCGCGCCGGTTGGCGAGTGGCATGGCATCAGCAACACCAACGAGACCAGCAGCCAACGCCAGGCCATCTGGCAACTGCTATCTTTCTTCGTCGACTTCACCACGGTAGTGCCAAGTGTGTGTACCAGAGAGTGTAGTATGTAGCTATTTCCAATACGCACGTAGACTACAGTCCTGTACTACTACTCTGTCGCGTGACACTGACAGTAGTGTACTAGACTGTTCCGCTTGCACGAGAAAGCAGACAGCACTGCCCGCCGTGAGCTTCTTCATCCAACGTTTTGGACAGCGCCGTCTTAGAGGGGGGTCAGCCGGTGCGATGGCCAGGGGCCCATCAGGCTGAGGGCTCATGAATCTACCATGTATGTATAATACAGTATACCTTGCACGATATACCATGTATGTATATTTTAGATACAAATGATCTTGAAAGTGTTCTTGAAGATTTTGCATCAAGAAATGCCCAAAAACATCTTTTTAAAATGCACTGAAGCACTATACATTTATTTGAGATAACCATCATAGTTATTTTGCCCCTTTTTATCTTCTTTGATGCATTGTTACTTTTCCGAGAATAATTAAATATATACTATATATGCTACAAGTTATCTCTTATTAATACTATTATATACTGTAATTGTTTTATTAAAATATTAGATTGTCAGGCCCTTGGTGTCTTACTAGCCCAAGGGCCCATAAAATTCGTGGGACGGGGCTGGTTTTGGACGTTGACACGAGGCAACGCGGCCAACACACTTCTTTTTATCATGGGGCTAATGGGCATGGTTGGATGGTGGGGTAAATGGAGTAAATGAAGCAAATTTGCCCCAATTTATTCTAAAGGTGTCAAACATGCAGGGGTAAATGGGGTGGGCAAATGTTTTGACCCCTAAATTTTATTTGCCCCTAAAGAGTGTCAAATTGGAGTAACTATTTACCTTTCAATCTAAACATTCAATAGGGCAAATTTGTTAAGGGCAAATAAAACAGGCAAAACATTTGCCTTCAGGTAAACATTTACCCTCTCAATCCAAACAGGGGCCAATGTACCTTGGCGGTAGTTTTTTACTCCGTTAACCGATTGTAAAATTATCTTCTTTATCATTGAAATCGACACAATTTTCTTCCTTTGATTAGTGAAAACATTACCCGACAAAGTTGCATGTTCTTCCTGGTAATCGTTACTGATAGTAGTTGTTTTTTTATTTTTATTTTTTTTACGAATTACTGATCGTAGTTTTTTTTTAGAATAATTACTGATCGTAGTTAGTAGGTTGCAGAAAATTTATCGAAAACCAGAGCCCAGCCTGTGTGGGTGTGTTGTCATTGTCAATGAGGTAAGTTGTTCATGACAGATGACAAGGCCTTGGCCCAATACGTTCTTTTAACACACTTGGCCCAATACTTGGGTGTGGTGTGGATCGCGCGGCCTTGCTGCCTTGCCGTTTTGCGGTGAATCGAATCGAGGAACAATAATGCTGTAGCGAAGTGAGCAAAGAAATCCAAGTAGGCCTGGAAGGGAACAGTGTGTTGATGAACATGCAGTTTTTTCCTCTCTTTTTTTTTTGCTTGGAAGAAAGTCCGAAAACAAATGAGTGAAACTCACCTAATTACAATGGTGGTGGGCTGGGACGGTGGCGGGATACTTGGAAAGCAAATTTGAGGGCATAACAGGCATGGGAGATGCTAAAGCAACAATTTTCAGAAGTGGGCCATGGTCCTACGACTTTCTTTTCAACTAGAAACGCATCATGCACATAAAAGGGATATTCGAAAATTCTAAAATCTTCCGCTGAAGCAAGTTCAGCTTATTGTCATGTCAGTGAATGGCTTCTTCTACTGCCAGTTACTTCATGTCTTCATTGAGGTAGCACAAAATATACTATGT
The DNA here is from genome assembly GCA_015476505.1 of Urochloa ruziziensis. Taxonomy (NCBI): domain Eukaryota; kingdom Viridiplantae; phylum Streptophyta; class Magnoliopsida; order Poales; family Poaceae; genus Urochloa; species Urochloa ruziziensis. The sequence continues at coordinate 54,364,045 of CM027122.1, read as the reverse complement.
ATACCACCATGTAGGATAAAAGGCATACCGTGATTGCTCGTTATTTCGCACCAGTCACTTGTCAGGCAATCAGGTTCATGATCCAATTATCAATTTTCCCAGCAAAATTAGCTCCGAGAATAGTTTATCCCTCCTGATCGGTACAGTGTTACAGAAAACTTTGGAACTGGGGAAACATACTGGAACTGAAACACAGGATGTGTCGTGCACTGGCAGTTTGTCCACAAGAGTGAAGACATTCGTGAACGTTGGAACTTGGGAGTGAAAGCCAGCAGCCAGCTAGATTAGCCTGTTTATGAACTGACGACTGAAAAGTGTAATGAGGTTGGGAAACAGCAAACTGAAGTCTGAATGGATCGGAAAACAGCAACTAAAGGGATCAGAAAACAGCAACTAAAGGAATTGGGAAACAGCAACCAAAGAATGAACATTTACATGTAGGCCAATTGTGTTTACTTATTACCCATGTTTTGAAGTGCACCTATAAATTTACCCGCGTTTCAACTTTGGGATTTTGCCCCTTTCAAGAACAGAATTGGTACTGTAAATTCCGTCAGGTGCAAGTGCAACCCAAGTGCATGAATTAAAAATGATCGAAATGTCAAATGTGGAAGAAGGATTGAACTGCACTCCCCAGCCAATTTTTTTTTCCAGTCTCCAATTTTTTCACCTTTCACCCATCTGCTCACCTTCTCTACCTCACAAAGATGCAGTGACCAATTATCAAAATGTGGAAGAAAGATTAAACCACCATCCCCTTCATCTTTCGCCTCGTGAAGAAGCACAACAACATGAAAGAGTGCATGCAGCAAACGTGGTTGCGTGGAGTACTAGTACTGAAACTCAGGAAGTGACATGCTCTAGTAGTTTGTTCATTAGACTGAAGACAGTGATTAACACTGGGAGTGAAAGCCCCTAAACATGTCAGGTAAGTAGTCAAGTTAATGATACTGACACGACTCAAGAGAATAGGTTGGGAAACAGCAACTAGGGAAATGAACATTTGCAGGTACTATAGTCCACAAAAAGCGAAGCCTTTTGTAAAGGTCTGCTGCTCAGTCTATGAAACCGAATCAACTACACTAGAAGTATATTTTAGGCTGGGGAAGTGATATCAATGACACGATAGCTAATGGATCAATCGAGGAATATAGGTTCAAAAGAACACATGAACGGGCATTCAAAACTCAAAAGATAGGCACTCTCACTAAAAGCACTGAGAACATGGCAAAACTATGGGAACTTATGAATGGTAAATACCCCCACCCCCCAAAAAAATGGTACTGCTACATTGTAATTTGACATTAAGCAATAAAAGGAGGCACGCTATGATATGGAATTACTCACAGAGAAACAAAGAACGGACAATTTAAAATTAACAAGATAAAAGGAGAGAAATAACAAAAGAATGGGGTTTTGCCTTAAGTTGGTACGGGATAATATGAAATATGACTAGTGCCACCTCAACCCAGTCATGATGATTGGACTGTCATAACTTATCCATATGGTACAATGGATGTCACAAGAGATAGAAAGGGGGTCACTGAATACAGATTTTCTAAAGTTCGGTAGTCCTGATAGTAATCAAGATACAGTGAACCACCATATTGTGTAATAAAGGAAACCAACTGCGGCGTATGTATAAATTTCAAACCGCTAGCTATTTAGGCATGAATAGATAAATGAAAATTTTCTAGAACTCTTGAAGTAAAAAGCATATTCTACTCGTGTAAACTCTCTCCATACATGCTACATGTAAACCGACTTGTGAGCATTGAATTTGACATAGGTATACGAGCAATGAATTTGACATATGTAAATGCCTGTTTTATGGGTAACATTTAGTTTTAATTTCAGTTCAGAAACTGATTACTAAGTTCTCACTAAAACAGTATGAACGTGTTAATAGCCCCATTTCATAAAATTTATATTGACACTTCATGAAGCATATTGGATTGGCAATTTAGGAGCACTTGGATAACATATGTTCTACTGCACTCACAGTAGAAGCGTCTAGAATTTTGTAATCTCAGCTATAATTACACCGAGGAGATATTGGTTATGAAACAGCCATCAAGGAGCTAAACTTTCACCTCAAGAAGACACTGAATCAACAGAAAAAAAAACGAGATGAATTTAGTTAGGAACTAAACAGAGCAGAGTCGAAGGAACTTACCGTCCAATAACTGTACAGGCCAGATCCACCAAAAGAGTAGCCAACTGTAGAGAGATTAATCCAGTGCCCCATGAAAAATAAAATAGAGAATGAACAAGTAAACGGCATATATTTCTGTCTGAAATCCCCACTGGTTCATAATACAAGGTGTATGTGATGTCTATAGTCTATCTGTGATATATCTGTTGTATCATCCATTTATTTGTTCTCCCTATGCTTATTATTGGAATTATATGTTTCCCTAGCTACATATCAGGAAGGAACAGCAATGGACTAAATAACTAGTGGTGACCAGCTGATCCTTCTCCCCATTTCCCCCCTCCCTTTCACTTTTTGATCCGGCGAACCTTCTTGGCGCCCCAGACCTCCATGCGGCCCTTGGGGCAGCCGCAGGGCGCGCGGAAGATGAGCACGGTGCGGCCGTTGGGGGGCGCCATCTTGCGGAGCTCGGCCTCCAGCTCCCTCTGCTCGTCCCCGAGCTCGACGGGCCGCGCCCCGGCGGCCGCGAGCAGCGCCGATCGCGCCGCGGGTCCAGGCCGCCCGCGCACGCACTCCTCCGTCTCGAGCTGGATGTCGAACTCCACGGCCTTCTTGAGCCCCCTGCACCTGGGCTTGCCGCACTTGCGCGCGTGGTGGCCCAGCACCTCCCACGCGACGACGGCGGCGGCGACGGCGACCGCGGCGCCGAAGAAGGCGGCCGCGGACAGGCAGGACGCGGCCGGGTGGAGCAGCGCGCCGGCCTCGGCGAGGAGGAGCCTCAGGTACGGGGCCACGAGGAACCCGAGCGCCGCGACGACGGCCACCAGCATGACCGCGTCGACCACCGCCATCGGGGTGCTGTCGCAGAAGGGGGCGCCGGCACCGCCGGTGGCGGTGCGGGCGCGCCTGGATCGGGAGCAGGCGGAGGCGGAGGTGTCGGCCGCCTTGCGGTGGTGCTCGAACGCGCGGAGGAACTCGATGAGGCTGCGGCACTCCGCCATCGCGGCGTTCGGGCGGGGGAGGAGGAGCTGCTGGTCTCCGCGGCGGCCGGGCCGGCGTGCACCACGCAGGCAATTCGCCACCGGTTGATTTCTGGTGCGGGTTCGGAAGGGGAGGGAGAGGGAGCGCTGTGTGGTGGGGGCGCCGGGATCTGTGGGGAACTTTGGTTGCCGATCGGATCGGTGGGGTTGGGTTGGGGGAAGGAAGGAAGGAAGGAATGGAAATGGGGACTCGTCACCGCGTGCGGACGGGTGGGGTGTTTGGCTCGGTCGGCGCCTCGTTCCGTGGCGTACGTCGCGTACTGGCCGGGTGCGGCCGTGCCGCCCCGCAGGCCAGGCCACCACCCGTGACGTGACGTCAAGGCCGTGGAGGGAAGGGGGAGCGCAGGCACCAGGCAGGCCCCGGGCGGCGGCGGGTCAGGAGGTCACGTCCGCTGACTGACGTGTGGGGGCGGATGAGACAGCGGCGGCTGGAAGGCAGGCACCCACAGATGACGCAACGCGGAGCCGCAGGCCCGCAGCTTTGAATTGGATGGACGGATGGATGCATGATGGGCGGCCGTGCTGTGTCAAGATGTCAACGCCGCCGCCGCCGCACCTCCCACACGTCACGGCTCCCGTGGTGGTGCCGCCGCGAAATTGTTCGGCCCCCTTCGTACTCCACCACCACTTTTTTCCTACGTCCTCTTCCCTGTACCGGGCTTTCCCTTGTCCGTCCTACTACGCACACCGGTTACGGGCAAACACGTCTCTGGCAAGAGGAATTTTGAGCCACCAAGAATGACTCAGCGACTTTCGGCTCGACCCGACCCTTGTTACTTTTTCCCCCTGGTCTGTGGTGTGGTGTCGTCCTGTTGTGGTATCTGCCTTTTGTTTTTGCACCTTTCGATGGATCCTTTACGAGTCGCCGTGGCACATCCTGGTTTGAGGGAGTCGTCTCTCGTGCTCCTAGTCCCATCTGACAAAAGCAATTAGCGAACGTCGTCGATGCAAATGGGTAGCTAGGCCCTAGGGGCATTATCTCTGCTGACACTCCACGGTCATGTGCGAGGAAATGGAGGATACCAACCGCACCTTTCTATCTCTCCACTAGACCAGGGAGGAACTCGGCTGGTAGTTTGTTTTCCACAGCTAGTCAAATGACAGCGTCATGGTGCTGCGTATTGCGCAGTGGGGGGGAGGATAAGGTGATACTAGTAGTTCTTTGATGCCGGTGAAAATCAACGGACGCGTGATCTAGCGTGGTCAAGCGAATTGATTAGCGCAGGCACGCACGCACGGCCTCATGACCGGAGGAAAAAAATTCCGCGATTTCACATGGGATCCATATCCCAACGCCTGCCTTCGATTCAGTGGCCAACTGAATTAAGTATGCGTCGCCTTCCTCGACCGTGCTCGTACGCTGAAGGACAAATATAAACCAAACCGCGGAAAAGTATACGGAGTATTTGGCATTTTGGATCCCTTTGGTTGTCACTTGGGGATGTCACGAGCGAATAATCCAACGGCTAACAATGATTCTGTGCCACACCTCGGATCTTCGTCGATCACACGGGGGCGTGCGCGTGGCGCAATCATGTGTGTGTGTGTGGATCCAGATGGAGCTGGAGCTTCGGGAGACGTGGTCTCTGAACTTGGAACCTACCGTTTGTATATTCTTCCGAGTAAGGTTCTGTGATGGACTTGGTAACAATGAAACCGACTCCTCCTAAAGAATGAGTCAGAAAGGGTGAATAGATTAGCAATAACCTGCCGTCAAGATTGTCAGTGAATTTGAAGGATCCTACACTGGCTATCGCCTGATCGAGAGTGAAAAAAAAAATAAAGACAACAAGAAGCTTGTCTTCCACAAAAGTAAGCTTCGGTTGACACGTTACAGTGACGCATTGGCATTGTAAATAAGGTATCTTGAAGGCATGAACCAGGCGAAAGACGAGCGAAGAAAGCGACTGGGAAAAAGCATATTCTAATTGTCCCGACGCGACCATTTTTTTAAATTTATCTCTGTTGCTGAACTGAACAATGTGTGTAAAAAAGAGAGACCGCTATCTAACAACTTCATTACAGAGCACACGTTCACGTCAGGTCATCAGCCAAGATCACAACAACTGCTCCGGCCCGTCTCCCTCGCCACCGACTACATGTTCCACCCGTCGCAATGGTCCAACCAGAGAGAACACACGCCTACCATGGCTGCCAAGCAGACGAAACAAAGCATAAAAGGATACTGCACTGCACTACGACGTAGCCATCAGAGCCATCCGTCCCTGCGCGGCCAATCTTGACTTCCAAACACGCCGATGGGGATGGATGGATGGCAGATGACTACACCCTGATCGGTTCCGTGGCCAAATCGAACCGAAAAAAAACTCCTCTTGAACCGTGATCAGCTGCGAGGGTTTCAGTACCGGGGGCTTCCGTTTCCATGGCCATTTGTTCCTGGGCATGTGAGCTCACATGGGTGGACAAATGGAGTTCTAGGTGGTGTTGATAGCAGGTCCAAAGGAATTAAGTTTCTTGCTTGACTTTGCTGGCTTTGACACCTGTGACGTGAGACCCCGTTACGGGCACGCCAGCCGCAGGAGATTTCACGTGGTTCGCCGCCTGACTACTTGGCTGCTAAGGATTTACGTATTTTCTTTTTTCTTGTGTTGTGCACAGGGAGATTTGGTCAGGCCCATCGCCATGACCAGTTCGTTGTGGCCTGCCGGAACGTGCCGGCACGGTCGGTCAGAGGAGAAATGGGGGGTAGAAAAGGACCGGGCACTGCCGAGCGTAGCAGTCAGTCAATGGGTGGGAAATTTTGACTGGATTGAGGTCGGACAGTGAAGCCAGTAGCCCTGAAGTTTAGTGGGGATAAAGACGTTCACTTGACGGGTTTGAAAAGTGCAATTGCATTTCCTGAGATGAACGAGGTGATTTTGTAGTAGTTACCTCGAAGCTAAAATAGATATATTCCTTCGTAAACTGGGCTTCCTAGCTGTAAACTGGGCTGCATGATTTGTGCTAGGCCGAATAGGAACAGTTTGGGCTTGTAGTAGTTACCAACCAGGTCAGGCCTGCACAAAGTTTCGATCCACACAGTCAGCTAGTTAGTTATTCGCACACTGGCATTCTGCTTTGCTAAAACAAACGAAAGTATAATTCACACCTCCATTGACGTATAAAAACAGCAAAAAAAAGGAAAAGCCAGGCCTGAACTGACAGTTTTTTTTTCTAGAACTCGCTGAACTGACAGATAATGAGATAAAGTTTTGCAGCAGTTCCTTCTCGCCTAGCTGGTTTGCCGGGCCCAAATAGACAAGGACTCGGCTTGTTCTAGATCTGAAAACACACTGGGCCGGGTGGACCCATTGATGCCGGCCCTGCAACACGCGAACAGTGAAAACATTCTACCGCCGCATCATCTCCCGGATCCACCTCGCACCCGTGCGTCGGTGCGTGACGTCGTGCGTTGGTGATCAAGATGTCACGAGACGGGGCGAGCGAACCGGCGCTGCGTTGGAGAACAGCCAATGCTGCCTTGCTCGGGCTGTTGCACAATGCCACAAACACACAAGTTAGAGCTTTCTGTGGCCGAGCTCCGGCTTAGTTAAACAGCTTGAGGACTCTAAACTTAACACTTTGGCGAGTTTTTTTTTTTTTTTTGAGCAATTACGTAGTAACACTTTGGCAAGTTGAACGATAGCACTGTCACACACAGACGCGTACGCGCACGCACCAAACGACGACGGAGATCGGACCCAGTTATGCATCTAATCATTTATAGGGAAAAGTTCATTAATTGTCTGGCGATCTAGCGTTTGTTCTTTTTTTCTTTTTTGTCGCGTCACCTTCAGGTATAGCTATCGGGCACCCGGATCCCGGAAATGGAGCGCGGACCACGGTTTCGGTGCAACTACAGGAGCGAAAGCGAGTTTAATCACGCGTATGTCCCGGCTGCGAGCATCTCCTTTGATCCGTACACCATGGTTGTGATGGCAAGATAACGAGAGCCCAACCAAGCCAGTGTTAGCCGCCAAATGGCAAATGTTTTTATCAGCTCCTGGCTGGCGGAAATGCAACAACCAACAAAGGCTGCTGTGCTCGATGCGATCGCCTGTCTCATCGGTCCCAATTCAACTCGAAGATCAGCAGTAGATGCCGTGTAAATCACTGTACGTTTTCTCGATGGAGAAGGTTGTTACGATATCAGGAACCACTTGCAGGAACCTTCCATCAACAAAACTACTCAAACCAAAAATTCGTCATCTCGGCATGTCGGACCCTGTAGACGGCAGCGTTGCGTTTCTTCACCTTAAATGGATGGTCATTCAGTTTGAGAGTTGGTTTTTGAATAGTTTTATTTATCTAAATTCTTTTATATGGGTGTGACAGTATGCTACTACGTATAATAATTTTGGACTGAGAACCTTCTCGTTGAAAAAGTTGAAGCCGAAACTATTTCCATTATCTAAAAAACAAAACTACTCAAACGCTTACGCATCATCCGTCCGTCGCTCGTGAGCCCACAGTTGAAAATGGCGTTCTGCCCATTGTAATGATGGTCCCAGAAAGGAGACAGTTCAGCATTTCTCAGGTCTCGGACGAGTTTTCTTTCTGCAGGGACAATCATAACACAACAGAACGCTGTAGCAGATGGCAAGGCCGTCAACTTATACAGTTCTAGTAACTTTCCATAAAATTTTCATTTGAAAAACCGTGTCGGTTTATTTTTCTCTCTGTGCACGGGGTCTAATGCAAAGTTTCTACCTCTATTCTTTCATTTAAAGCCTTAACTTTAGAGAAAATTTGTTGCTAGATCAAAAGCCAGCGCCCCAGTAGCCAGTAGATGTGCTGTTCACAACTTGACATCGAGTAGCTAGCGCGAAAACAAGCATATACAACGCCAAACAGAGTCACGGCCACTGACTTGAGTCTTGAGCTTACATAAAGACACACGTATACATAGAAAGACTTGAAAACCTCTTTCTCTTTCAGTCGGTCGAGACAGCGGCGCAGCCCAGCTGCCCTAGCTCTAGACTCAATCGACCTGTCCGTCCACTCAGCTCGATCGACCTGTGACAGTGGGTGGCGAAGACCCGGCCCTTGTTTAACACACGCTAAGCTCAGGCTCGATCCATCGCTACCGACGAGACGGCGTAACTACCGGACAAGATCGCTCGTTAACCTCTACTACAGTTTATAGCTAGCAGTACTCCTACTTGTTGATTGGAACTCTCAAAACCACATGCTCTTTGATCTTCTTCTACCCTGAGACGTTCACAGAGGCTTTAGCTTCAAGCTCTCCCGGGGCTCCTGGGCTCATGGCGGTTGTTGGCGCCGGACCCAGGGTAGTCGTTGACCTCGATGTCCATCCTCGCCGCCACCTCGCCGAGGTTTCGCTCTGCTCGCTGCTGTACACACGGATTCGATCACATGCTTAGTAAGTTGCTAGTGCTCCAGAAATCATATCAACAGAAGATCAAGCATATTTTGGCACTTTGCAAGTAATAAAGTTACAATTATTGTGCTAGTTGCACGAACAATCGGCCTTGTTTAGTTCCAAAATCCAAAATCCAAAATGAATGTTTAGACACATGTATGGCGTACTAAATGTAGGTAAAAAACAAATCGCATTATATAGATGGACTGGAATTTGCGAGACGAATCCAATGAGTCTAGTTAGGACATGATTAGACACTAAATTGCTACAGTAATGCTACAGTAAGCATGTGCTAATGACAGATTAATTAGGTTCATTAGGTTCGTCTCGCGAATTCCAAACGTAATCTGCAATTAGTTTTTTAATTAGTCTATGTTTAATACTTCAAATGTGAAAAGATTTCCTTTCAAAATCTTTTCACCGCGGAACTAAACACGGCCTTAGTCGATGACTGAACTTTTATCTTTTGGGGGGGGGGGGGGGGGGGGGAAGGCGTCGTGAGTGGGGCACGCAGATGCAACTGTGCGAGTGGCCATGCATGTGAACTGCACTATAGCCGGCTGCCCGGCCGGCCGGCCTAGCTACTGGTAGCAGTGCATGTGATGTGGGGTGGAGTACGTGCTCCAGCCTCCAGCAACCACTGCTTCTGTTCATCTGCTATCTGCTCCATCGAGCATCCAAAGGTCGTCGCAGCAACAGCTACCTCACGTGTAGTGCACAAAAAGGTATAGCTAGGCGCTAGAAGCTTTGTGAATCTGTGGCCTGTGGTCGTAGTTTGTCGTTGGCTCTGACTCCGGTCACTTGTGCGCATGCTTAGTGCGGATAGTTAAAGGACGATGGTCAGTTCCGTGCGAGTGCCGGCACGGGTGCACGTGCCATGGCACATTGGATCCGGCAGATTTGATCGAGAGGTTACCACGCATGAACAAGCAAAGCGTCTCTTGCTTCAGAACTAAGATGCACAAAGCATGAAACGAAAACTATGCCAATAAAAGAGAGAGAGAGAGAGAGAGAGAGAGGCAGACCTGAAGAGGTACCTCCGCGACGGCATGGTTCGGGAGGCGGTGGTTCGTCAAGGACAGGGTTCCTGCAAAGCAGAACAAGAGGAGCAGCTTAACAAAGGAACGAAGCATGAAACAGAGAACCAGCCAAGGAAGAAGAAGACGAGGATGAGGGAGAGCTGAACAGGCACGGATTGATAGTTGCTTACTGGACAGAGGCGCAGCAGAGGAAGCCAGGGGAAGAAGAAGGCAAGAGAACACGAAGAGGACAAGCAGAGCCTTCTTCTTAGAGGCGTTCTCCTCCATCGCCATCACCCCGTTCACCACCACCACCACAAAAGCACAGTGCAGAGCAAACGGAAGAGAGGGCTGCTCTGTGCTCTATTGAGTGGAGTGACTCTCCCACTCTTTGGCAATGGTGCTCTCGCGCCAATCCGATAGGGTTGCAGTGGAGAGCAGTGGAGGATGGATGGCCAATGGCCACGGGTGGTGGGGGATTTTATACACCGGAGACTGGACAGCTCGCAAGGTCGCTCTGTCGTTTATTATTTGTGCGCCTCTGAAAGTCAACTTGACACACCTCGGTTTGCTTTGTTCATTATTCAGAGTGACGAGGACCAACCGATGATGGGTGTTTTCTTTCTTCCTTTTTGCCCCTCGGGACATCAACTTTTTGCTCTCTTGATTTCGCTCTGACATCCACCTTGGTCTGGTCCTCTCTATTCTATAGTACTCCTCTTCCCTCCGATGCTGAGTGCTGACAATGACCCGTGCCGCGAGGGGCGAGGTGTCGGACGCGTAGGCAAGGTGTGTGGACGCGAGAGCAGCTTAGCATGTGTCCACTGACCACTGTCCGTTCCTCCACCGCCGTGCGTTCGTGCGCGCGTGGGAACCCCACCACCTACCGCCCGCACCCGGCCGGATCTCTCTCTGCCGCCGGTCAACGCCGCAATGAGGGGCCTCCAACTCCAAGAGCTTCAGCTCACATGCACTGAGAGCGCTGTCGAATGCGTTGTCTCTTGCACTTGCAAAAGGGGAGGAATGCGGTGTCCTTTTGCAAGTGATGGATCAAATAGTGCAAGTGAGCAATAGGATATAGGAACTACAGGCACGCCGTCGCCGGCTGTTGCATTGCGAACCAACTGTGACGCAGCAGCAGTTTGGCTCGGTTAGGTATCTTATCTAGGCGCATATGCATGCCCACTCGCTTTATTTACCGGAACACATCATGGTGCTCCGATTCGGATTGCATATAGCCAGCATCGAGGGTTACGTTACGTCCCCCGGTGGATCACGGCAAAAAAAAAGCGGCGGGCGATCGTGCATGGAAACAAGAGGAGATCGAGTGAGAACACGTACACTGGTACGGAGAGAGAGATCGTGTACTCCACTGATGAGGAATTCCACGTTCCATATCCTCTTCTTTTCCCACCGCAGTGCACGTACCTAACCTATCTAGCTCGGTCGCCAGCATCGTGGTCGGGAAGGAATAATGTGCTTTTCCTCGCAAATGGATCGGAGAGCCAGTGTGTGATCGTGTGACCATCAGCACACGTTTAACGGTGGCTGACGTGTGCGTACGGGCAGCACGGCTCGCGGTGGCCCACGAGTGAGCCCGCCGCGCGCCGGCCGGCCGACACGTACCGCGGACCGCACGTTCCTCCTCATCGCCGTGGTGATCTGGTGGACGCTAGCTAGATCATCTCCGGATCCTGGGCGGGGAAAGGCTGGTCTGAAAATGGCACGGGGACGAGACTCTTTTGTGCTTTTTGGCACGATATCGCTGACCTCGTTTCATTTCCACAAGGGGGCATGGCCGTGTCGTGCATATGCCGTCCCTTGCGCCGCCGAAAGAACCTGTCAAGTGTTAGCCTAAGCGACTACGGAAATCAGTTTGTGTATCGCATCCATATGTGCTAATCGTTGCGTCCACGAGGTTATTTTTTGGGACCAATGTGTCTCCACATGCACATTTTTTTGTAGGATCTTGTTAGATGATTTGGATTGGGATTTTTTAGGCGCTGTGTTTCGATAGGCGCCTTTTTTTATAGGATTTTTTACATGAGTTTGATTGGAATTTTGGGGGGTCACTATGATGATGTGATAGACACCTTTTTTTTAGCGTCTGTGCCTGAGCCCATTAAGCATTACTGCATTAGTCCATTTCTATGATGATGTGATAGACACATTTTCTTTTTCTTTTTTTTTCTTTTTTTGCGTCTGTGCCTGAGCCCATTAAGCATTACTGCATTAGTCCATTTCTATAGGGCAAAGGGACAAAAAAATATGATTTATCTCCCTCGACCTCAACTATCACAGAAGTCCGCATGCTGCCGCTCCAAATCTAGTTCGTAGTTAGAGAGGCAAAATCATACTTTTATGATAGTTGAGTGAGGTAACACGTATTTTTTTCTTTGTCGTTAGTATTGTGCCGGGGTCCTTTGCTAGCTGGGCCGCGACTCGGGCCGTTGCCTGTGTCTGCTAACGGGCCGTCCATAAATCCTACTCCCTCCGTCCTATAATATAGGCATTAGAAGCATTCAAACTGAGAAAACAACCGGTTGTACAAATGATGCATGTGCCCCTCAGTTCAATCATGAGGGCGACAGGTTCACAGGGTGTGGCCTAGGCAAAAAATGACGCTACAGTACACTCCACCACTAATTCCACCACCATACTACAACTTTTCACATTCCACCACTACTACAAGCAACTAAAACACTTTTTCACATGAGCGCCAAACACACTGGCGCTAAGTTTAAACAGCAAAAGCCAACAACACAGTATATAAAGGCCCTCTACCACAGCAACTCCATAGTCCACACACCACCACTCCACCAGCGACTCCACGCCTCCATGGCTCTGGACCTCAACATTTCAGCAACTGAAGATGAAGAAGATGACCCCTTTGGAGGTTTACCTCATGGCTAGGACCACCCACCTTTTGCTGGAGCCCACCCCAGGGGAGATGGTGATGGAGCACCTTCTTTTGACCTGAACACGGCGATACCAGAATCAGGTTAGAGAACTTGTTGGACCACAGCATACAGTTTTCATGCATGCATACAGTTTGTATCATGATGAACACTGAACACTGAAGGCTAATTCAACTATTATTCAGACTACTACTAGCATCATCCAATCAACATATGGTCATGAAAGAAATGTGTAGACGATTACCAACTAACTGGAAGCTCCTCTTCTTAGGCACAAGGTCAAGCCACTGCTCGCCCACCAAGATGGAAATTCATGGCGTCGTGCCAACACAGTATGGCGTCATAGGTATGACCTTGACACAATCTGGCGCCGTTGTTCCTCCCGCCGTTGCTGTCGCTGGCACCGCTTCACATCCGGTCGGAGGCGCCGCAGCTCCTCCCGCCGCTGCACATCCGGCCGCTGGCGCCGCAGCTCCTCCCGCCGCTGGTGCTGTAGCGGCTCCCGCCGCTGGCCCCTGTAGTGCCTCCCACCGCTGCACCTCCGACCAGCACCTCCTTCCAAAAGCCTCCGGCCGTGGAGCCTCCCGCAGCTTGCGCGTCTTCGTCAGGGAGCCACGCCAAGGCCGCCATGGCACGACGCATCGCCGCCTCATTACTACCCTCCATCGCGCTGTAGCCCAGCGTGCCAAGGCTTCCTCTCGCCGCCGCCGCCACTCCAAAACCTGACGCCGGTGCCGCTTCAGCTCGCTGGCACAGGTGCTCTCCTTCAGTCGTCCCATCCATGGGGGAGGGAGGAGCAGATGAAGGAGCGCCAGTGGGTGGGGAGGCCATGGTGACGGGGAACCGCCGACCGAGGGGTGCGACACCGGCGGCGAAGGGGATCGGGATCGGGATCGTGGGGGTGCCGTCGTGCTGAAGCGGAAGGGGATCGAGATCTGGGGGGCGTCGGTGTCGTGCGGAAGGAAGGGGATCGAGTGCTGGGGGGCGTCGGTGTCGTGCGGTTGGGGAAGGACCAGGAGAGGACGGGGGATTTTTTTTGGTGGGGGGAATCCAATGTGTGGGACCCACAAAGCATCACAAATGCTAACATTATGGGAAAAAATTTGAACCCCAAATGCTAACATTACGGGACGGAGGGAGTCTCGTTTTCGAAGATGTCGCATGCATGCTAGCATCAATCTCGGGAATGCAACAATGGAAATGGCTCAAACAGCTGTTAATTAATTTGCTGTCACGAGCTCGTTGTAGCTGTCACTCGCTCATCACTCAGTGCTGGGCATGCATATTCCACCTTTCTATATATGCGGGAGGGCGGGCGAGAAATTTCTCATTGCTCAAGTCCAAACCTGACTGCTCCCTCCCTCTTCATTTGCCCACTAGCCTCACATTGACAACCTATACAGTTCAGTGTCAAAGATCCAGCATAAGGGGCAATATCATGATGGCCATGTTCTTGTGCGCTATGATTTTTGGATCCCTAGCCGCAATGCAGGCATCTGGTAAGTTGTATGCTTGTGATGATCCTATTACATTCTTAACTCTGAATCTGCATTGTATACATGTGAAGAGAGTGAGTACTGATGAGCACGAAAATGAATTATTACCACAGGTCGTAGTCCTCAGCTGCTGCCCGGTGCCAGGAGTTCTACCACCATTGTTGCCAACTCTACGTCATTAGATGGCAGAAAGATGCAGCTTTATTGCTACTCCCTCCGTTCCAAAATATAAGTCATTTCAACTTTCTTAGAGAGTCAAACTATTTTATCTTTGACCAAAATTATAGAGATGATTTCAAAGATTTATGATACCAAATAGCTATACTATGAAAATATATCTAATGAAGAATCTAATGGTACTTATTTGATATCATAAATGTCAATACTTTATTGTATAAATTTGGTCAAAGTTAAGAAAGTTTGACTCTCTAAAAAAGTTGAAATGACTTATATTTAGGAACGAAGGGAGTACAATGTTAAATGCAATTACTTCAAACCCAATGGTACTTGCCACTGCTGCCCGGACGCAAGTAGGAAAGAGTTTTGCCGCTTGACATTTGAGGATTGTGCGGCTAACTGCCACCTTAATTGCAAACCCTTGTGTTAAGCCACGTCTCTCATCGGTGATGAACTGATGATGGAACTCGGAAGGCAGCGGTCAAGCATCGGACGCTAGGTGAATGTGAACATGCTTGAGGGATCTAGGAATAATTGGCCGGTTTCCAGCAAGTACTGAATATTGTTGCATTCACTTTTTTTTTTTTGGCATACGCGGAGGTGTATCATTTGCTTGGATAGTTTTTCCTTGATAAATTGAAAATTGCATTGATTCATGCTTAAGATTTCACTTGTGTATTCTCTGTTTTTGGTATCAAAATTCAAAATTCAGCAATTCTCATCTAAAGCCATAGGCAGATACGAAGTTCCTTGATTTTCCATGGGATCACTGTCTGGCACCGTTTCAACCATGGGCCGTAGCTAACAGGCCGAAGGCCCAGTTCGGCCATTCCCGGCTACCGGCGACCACAGAAATACTAGCCGTCCGATCACAGGCGAGATATTATCTCTCCAGCCTCCGCCCGCCGCCCGCCGCCGTTCGGTTAGACCCGGCCGCCCGCCGCCGCGCCCCACACGGCCACACCGAAGCCGGGGAGCTGCGGAGGCGCAAAACCCTCTATCTCTCCCCCCGCTCCGGGCGCCATGGGCGGCGCCTCCAAGCTGCTCTCGTCCCTCCTCCTCACCTCCTCCCCGCTCCGCCTGCGCCCCACGACCGCCGCCGCCGCCGCGCTCTTCCTCTCCCCGCGGCACGCGGCCACGCGCCGCCTGCTCCTGCTCCCCTCGCGCTCCCCGCTTTGCACCCTCTCGACCTCTTCCGCCGCCGCCGCTTCCTCCTCATTCCCGCCCGGCTCCAGCTCCAGCTCGGCCTCCCCGGCGCCACCGCCCCGAGCTCCTCTCCCCGAGTGGTCCCGCCTCGTCGACCGCCTCGCCGCCGCCGGGTACGCTTCCCGCGCGCCCAGCCCCGCCGACGAGCTCGCCCTCGCCTCCGGATGCGGCCTGTCGGACGGTGCGGAGGACGCTGTCTCCACCTGCCTTGCCTTCGCGCGCGACCGGCCTGACCTCCTCAGGTGAAGCGAATCGATTGGTCGGCTAGCTGATTGGGATTTGGCGAGGGTGAGGGCCTTTTGATTGCTGACTAATTCCGGTGTGTGTCCAGGTCGCTTCCAAGGAAGGATGTGGAGGTCCTGGTGGCCAACGCAGCGCCGGTTTTGTTCAAGGATGGGGAGGCTTCAGCACAGCGGCTGAGGCGCTACCTTGCCGGGGAAGAAAACGATGTGAGTTATTGCTAGTATTTCTAGTTGGTCGCATTGCTTCAGTCTTGGTTGGGTGTAGTGAGTCTTAGTTCAATCATATATTGTTCATCAGTCTGCTAAAACAAGATCTTACTGAGCTCTAGTTATTGTCTGATTAGATGCATGGCTTTGCGCTACCAATATGTTTTCAGTGAGATACTGGGACGCATAATCAATTTGCGGCCGGTCCCTGAAAAAAAATCCAAATAGAAAGTTCCATATCTTTGCCACATTTTTTTCCTGCGCTTTCTTTGTTTGTATGACGGTTATCTGCAATTGAAATGCTATATTTACTTCAAATTTTCTATTCGTCCTATGATGTCCAATCAAATTCGTTCAGAGAGAATAGAAAGTTCTGGTCAATCCACTAAACATGTGAAATTTTTGCCAGGTCATTGTTTCAGAGAGAGCTGAAACAGTTGATATTATTCGATATCTTTTAAGTTACACATACAGTCCTTCCGGCATCTTCTCAGAAGACGAGGAACTTATTGATTCAGCTGTGAGAAATATCATGGCTGAGTTAGTAAGTTTTAGTGTTCGTTCCCAGTCTTCGAGTTTTGCGGAATCAGCTTCCAAGAAAAGTTCCTTGAGTCAACATGAACGGTTTTCCAGGCCTCCAGGACAAAATATCGAAATGAAGCGAGGTGACTGGATTTGCACAAGGTATGCCTATTTCTAACATTCTATCTTTTTCCCCCAGTTGTGCTTCGGCCAGTGCTTTGCAGTAAAGCATGAACCTACGCATTAATCATTGTTACTAGATATGGTGTACCTAAATGTATACCCAGATGTTTCCTTCTAGTGCTGCAAAGTAGCCTCCACAAGTTGCACCTATATGACCAGTTTCTCTTTTACAACCTGCCACTGCTCTCACACTAGCTTCTAACTTTCAACCTGTTTTTCTCTAATATATTACCTTTTCATACTAGTCATTTTTAAGTGAAAATGTTCTGCAACTTTCAGATGTAGCTTCATGAACTTTGCAAGAAATGCTAGGTGCCTTGAGTGCAATGAGCACCGGCCAAAGAAGGTGCTGACTGGTGGAGAGTGGGAATGCCCTCAGTAAGATCTGACATGCTAATTGCTAAATTTTCTGAGTTCATATAACTTTCGACACCGCTGACTTTTTTTTTTGTCCTTTTGCTAAGGTGTGATTTCCAAAATTATGGAAGGAATATGTCGTGCTTAAAATGTGACTGCAAAAGGCCAGCAGCAATCCCACCAATTCCTTCATCTGCTGGTGCCGGTTTAGGTGGTGTGGCACAGCTTCTTAATGTAACCAGTGTTGGTAAATCTGAAATTGAGAGAAAACTTGCTGAAAATGATGAAAAGGCAGAAAGATGGTTGAGCAAAGTATCTCAACTCGACGATTCTGCTGATTTAAGCAGTCTAGCAGAAGACGAGGACTTTCCCGAGATTATGCCTATGCGCAAGGGGGTGAATAAATTTGTCGTTAGCACCCGCAAAACACCACTTGAGAGAAGGCTGGCAAATGCACAGTACAGCAGTAATGATAGCCCTCAAGCTGCATCATCTGACTCAAAGATCAGTCAAACTTTGGACAGGATACTTGGGCGTTCAAAATCTACTCCAGCCTCAAACAATCAACCTGGAGTTGGAGATGCTCTGAAGAAATCAACAGACCACCTTAGTGGAATTGATCCTGTTCCATTTGTGCCCCTACCCGCAGATATGTTTGCTAAACAACAGAGTAATAATGGACAGGGAAATCTAGATGGACAAATAAATGCAGAAGTTGACAGTTCCATGGCGAATAGGACAGTGCCGTTACCTGAGAGGCGAGATGGCATGGAATCATCAGATACTGCTGAGAAATGGTCCAATAAAGTAGCGGACCTTGACAATGTAAATGACGTCCCAAGTGTGACTTCTGATGAATATGTTCCCGAGATCATGCCAATGAGGAAAGGTGAAAACCGATTTGTGGTTAGTAAGAAGAAGGACCGCTCGCTTACATCACCACAGTACAAAAGGCGCAGTTTACTTGAGCATGCTGACAATTCCGATTTTGTCCCATTTGTTCCATTTCCTCCTGGCTACTTTGCTAAGAAAGATAAGCCGGCGGTGAATACTGCAGAGACAGGAATAGCGTCAGAAGGTACTCCAGCATCTGAAAACCGCTTGGAAACAAATGCTTCACCAGGAGTTGGAAACAGCTCAAATACTTCACAGGTGGTGGGTAGTCAGCCCAAAGGCAACATGAATAAAGAGAACTGTAACAGAAATTACTCTCGGCAAGACTTTACTTCTGGTGGTTATGGTGAAAGCAACAACTATCAGTATCAATCACAATCTCATGGGGCAGGATCTCGGCCTAGTGGTACTGCAAATACTGGTAATTGGAACACAGGCTATTCTCAAGGGAACTTTAATGAGAGAAGAGGTGACTCTACATACCATGGAGCAAACTCTGCACAACAACCTTACAATTCAGGTTATAACAACAGCCGCAATTCTAGGAGCAGTGAGAACAGTAACTACAACACGGCTTGGACCGGCAACAGCAACAACAATAATGCTTGGAGCGGCAATAACAATTATGACAACAATAATGCTTGGAGTGGCAATACTTCCTATAGCAACAACAGTACTTGGAACAGCAATGGCAGCAACAACAATACTTGGAGCAGCAGTCACGGTTATAGCAACAATGCAACGTGGAGCAACAGCAGCCACAGCTCGTGGAGCAGCAGTACCAGCAATAACCAAAGTGGCTCATTTGCTGATAATAGCGATGCCATGAACCCTAATCAGACAGTCCACAACTCGGGTTATGGAGGAACCTCAAATAGAGGTTATACTGGAAAGAGCTTAGAAGGGTCTGCTGTGAAGGACCCTGATCCTCTGGACATGTCCGAGGAAGCCAAGGCAGAGAGATGGTTCAGGAGAGCAGCCCAGATAAAGGACATCTCGGAGCTTGCCAACATTCCAGATGAGGACTTCCCTGAGATAATGCCGATGAGGAAGGGTGTGAACAGATTCGTGGTGAGCAAGAGGAAAACACCATTGGAGAGGAGGTTGACATCACCGCAGTACAGAAGGAACCTGCCAATTGTGAGTTCTGAACCGGAGAAAGATGCTAGCTGAAAACACAGGCATCGTGATTGTGTGCATATCACAATCATAACAGAGATGCAACTGTAGCATTTTACACCAGGGTATTCTTTGACACCAAATTGTGAGAATAAACCAGCGCGAAAACAGAAGGAAAAAAAAACCCCAGGGAAGTTTTCTGTAATGTAAAATTTTGTCCGCAACAGCTAGGGGTTTGCTGGATTTTGTTTGTCACGTGTATCACTATACAAACTTACGAATGTGTGTTGTACTAATACCTTCAACACTGAATCCGTGGATGGCAATATCAGAGTTTTGGCTTGTTTGAGGTTACATGTGTTGTATACTTGTATTCTTTCATTCGTGGAATATGTTCGTTTTTATTTTTAAAAAAGAATTTGCTGATTAAATTTGGATAATAGTATAATAATGTATTATAACTCCTTGTTTGGATGAAGCATAATATGCCCATCTTTTTACTTAAATTTTCCTTTATACCGGTTCTATAATGGTCCTTAGTTTGAGGAACGAAATAAGATGTGTGATTCTGCATACGACCACGGGGACTGACGGGGAAAGAAGGAAAAGAGAAACGAAAGTTGAGAAGCCATTTTTCTTGGAAAAAAATCCTTTTTACCTCCTTAGACATCGGTACGAGTCTGTATTTCCTCCTTAAACTGTAAAACCAGATATCTAGCTCCCTTCAACTATCAAAACCGTATGTTTTACCCCCTCGGTAGTTTGGATGGCTGTTTTCGCTTACGTGTCAGCGGTCCCACGTGTCAGAGTGGCCCCCACCCCTAATTCTTTCTCTCCTTCCTCTCTCTCCACTATCCCTTCTTTGAGTTCTTTCTCTTCCTCTTCTCCACCGCCACCTCCACCATCTCTGTCACCTCTGTCGCTGGCGCTAGAGCACCCTTCAAGCCGGCGAGAGGGCGGCGGCACGGGGGTGGAGCTAGCCTGAGCTCGTGGGCCAGGCCACCAGCGCGGACCGTCGCCTGTCGTTGTGCCGCATCGAGGGTGAGGGGGCGAGGGTGCGAGAAGGAACTGGCGGGGAGTGACGGTGCGTGGAGAAGCTAGCCTTTCTGGGTGGTGGGCGGTGGAGTTCGTGGCAATGGGTAACAAGACTGCGGCGGCGACACCTGTGTTCGAGATGCGAGCGAAACGAGCATGTGCGCGGCCAGATCCACAAAAATGAGCCGCACGACTGTCGTAGCGTCCTTGTGCCTCGATGGGATGTGAAACTGCTTCGTTAGGTAAGCGAGAACTCGCATATGGCTTGATTTGCTCCATGGACCATGGGATGCTCAGTTCGCCCTTGTTTTGCCTGGGTATCTCCTCGATTTGAACTCGATTCGGTGGCTGGGAGATCGTTTTTCATGAGTACAGGCAACGAAGTTAGAAGTTTGATTTGTGGCCGTAGGAGGGAGCAACTCTACAGGCTACAGGCTCCAGCTCCATGGCCAACATCATCGCGCGCGTGCAGGATCTATTTGGAAGCAACGAGCAAAGGGAAAGAGAGGTATGAGAAGACGACAGAGGCTGCCACATGGGGCCCACCAAACAGTTATCTGAAATATCATTGACGTAGCGCCACATCGGACAAAACTGCCTCTAAAGCCTCCACGTCGGCTGAAAAACCACTCCGGGTTCGAGTTGAGGGGGCCGCACAACTGGTTTTGCAAGTACGGGGACCGGAATGGCTGGTTTTTAAGTTTAGGGAGGAATCATAGACTCGGCTCATTGTTTAGGGAGGTAAATAGGACTTTTTCCTTTTTCTTGAGACGTCCAAGTAATGCATGTGGGCCTCATTAAAGGCCACATATAGCCCACTAGCCCGATAATTCTTCTCCCAGCCCATTCCGAAGGTCATCAAAATCCTACCCCAGTACCCCTTGCGGCAACCCCCATCCTCCCAACCCTAGCCGCCGCGCCGCCGCCGCTTCTCCTCCTTGCTTGAAGGTACCTCCCTCTCGCTCCTTCCTCTCTCGAGCTGCTTCTCTTCCTTGTGCTGGTGGATTAGCTCGGGTGCCTGTCGATCTCCTTCTGTTGCTCGGTACTTCAACAAGTGTCTCTTTGGTCCTGTGATTTTCCTGTTGGTTTCATCTGCTGCTAATTATCTGAGGTTCTTGTCTTAGTTTTGGTAACTTCTATACCTAATCCGTACTTTTCATTTCTCTCTGATCGGATGCGTTCGTTGATACCGAAAATCCTTACTCGCGCAGGCGCGTTCGTTCGTTGCCATGGATCTTAGGGTTCTTGTTCACGTAGCGTTTTTGTTTTTCTGTGATCTGAGTGTGCTGCTGGCCTAATGATTACTGTAGCGTTTTTGTTCACGTAGCTCAAGGAAATCCTATCGGAACTGTTGCTTACTGTAAGCTGTATATAATCTCTTGCACAAGTACTGAGGCGCAGTAGATAGCTCTAATTCTGTCCTGGCCTAATGATTATTGTGCAAGAGAGACATGGGTACGCAGTTTGCAGCAGTTGCTTCTTTGTGTTTCTGCTCTCAGTTTATGGGATTGTGGTGTGTTCTTGTGTATGTAGTTGTCACAACTTGTTGGTTTTACCAGGTTCGTTTTAATCAAAGCACAAGTACTGAGGCGCTATATCTATCTGGATTGCATAGTAGCCTATTTTTTTTTGTGTGCTAGAATGACAAGGGAACCTCTCTTTGCAGTAGAGATTTTAACTCATATTTTTACTGCCAGTAGTCGCCCAATAATTACCTGTCTGTATCCTGAACTTGCAGCCTTTCAGTTCGTGGATGGTTTCTGTAGTTGCTATATTTTCTTCTCTGTTCTTTAAACATATGTCGTGATTCTCATGTTTGTTGCTCATCATCCAGGCAGGAGCTTGTGAAAGTTCCCTAAGGCTGACAAGATGGTTCTTAAGTAAGTTAATTCATCTTATTCAATTATTGCAATGTGTTCTTCACCGTTGTGTCTAATTAAGTACCTGTATGATCTCAGGACAACACAAATCACATGCTTATATTTTTGTTAATTTCGAGGAACAAATTTAGAACTGTTATATCTTGACCACAGGATCTCATGAATCTCTATTCTTTGTTTGCAGGACTGAACTTTGCCGTTTTAGTGGCCAGAAGATATATCCAGGGAAGGGTATTAGGTTCATTCGTGCTGATTCACAGGTATGCTAATCTGAAGATCCCGTCCTTTCTACCAATGGTTAGAAGTTTTATCTAATAGCTGTATTTCTTCTCACGTGGCAGGTTTTCCTTTTTGCCAACTCAAAATGCAAGCGTTACTTCCACAACCGCCTGAAGCCTGCAAAGCTTACCTGGACAGCTATGTACAGGAAACAGCACAAGAAGGTATTTTGTTTTATCCTTTTACTCCTATGCTTACACATGCTGTAATCCATTCATGTAATATGCATTCAATGGATTTTACTATTTTGTACTGCTGAAAATTGGATGATGGTTTGTGGTGATTTATGTTCTTCAATGTGTGAAATAATAACAAGCTATGTAAGCAATGCAATCAGCATTTTGAAATACCTCCAGCAGCGTTGGCATTTCTCCTTGTTGGAGTTTTCAGTTGAATGTTGATTACCATTTTATATGTATTTGATCGGCAAAATGAGGTCTTTTCAATTTTATTTCAAAACTTTGGTGTAAAGATCTGTTTGTTAGATTTCATTTGATGGCGGTGAGATTGGGTTAGCTGCAATTGGTGACTGCAAACATTATCTATGTCTGCCACGCTGTTTTGTACCTTACTATTCTGTAATTAAATGTGTTACAGGACATTCATGCTGAAGCTGTCAAGAAGAGGCGCCGCACCACCAAGAAGCCATACTCGCGCTCAATTGTCGGTGCCACTTTGGAAGTTATCCAGAAGAAGAGAAGTGAGAAGCCCGAAGTTCGTGATGCTGCCAGAGAGGCTGCTCTGCGGTATGTTTTCCATCTTTCTGCAGAGCTATTCCTTACAATTTTATCATAATTTTACTGTGGGGATTTTGAATTAGTAAAATTGCTGTTATTTATCTTTACATTGTTTTAGTCCTTGTGCCTAAAAGCTAATTTGCCTACTGTAACTGTATTCTTTTACGGTCCTGCTGGTGTTTATTTGATGTGTAAACTTACAGTGAGATCAAGGAGCGCATTAAGAAGACCAAGGATGAGAAGAAGGCCAAGAAGGCGGAGGTGGCGAAATCTCAGAAGACACAAAACAAGGGTGGTGCTGCACAGAAGGGTCCTAAAGGCCCGAAGATTGGTGGCGGTGGTGGGAAGCGCTGAATGCCCATCATAGAGAATAGTTCTGTCAACTAGCCTTCCCTCTGATTCTATCTTAGACCTTGGTCAAGTTAGTCTCGTTTTGAGTAACCTTTCCAATGAGATTGGCGCGTCCTGAATGTTTTGGATTATTTCGCGAGTTGATTCATATTGTCACCTGTCATTGTCTATTATGGTTCAGCAAGTTTTTAAATCGATTGCCAACATGTGATAAGCGAATGATTTTGCACGTCCTGTGTGTTCCAACTTCGAACCCTGTCGGATTGTTTTCGTACCGAACGCGTCATTTCGCCATAGATGTAAACACTGATGAATGTCCTAGTGCCCTAGTTTGCTCGTTCGTCGGAACCTGACAGGAATTGGCCTTGTTTTCGTGCTGAAGGCGTCCTTTCACTATTATTCAGTTTGCTCGTTCACCGGAACCTGACAGGAATTGGCCTGCGTTTTTACCGAAACTGCTGTAAACACTGATGCCTGATGGTACGCAACACGATTCTGTGTTGAATTCCACGGAAACAGTAAGCCTATTAAGTCAAGAATGGTAGTCGACAAATTATCTCCATCAGAAAAGTTGATGATTCGGGGACAATGCTAAGCATTTCACATACTCCTCGAGTGTAATGAACTGATCCTGTATACTCGCAAAAAAAAAAAAAAAAAAGAACTGACTACTGAGTTAAACAGCGCCGCAAGCCCGCAACACTGGCAATACTGGCGCCTTGTAAATTTACAAACACGACAATACTATACAGCCTGACTTTCTCGAGCTAGTTGGGTCAACAATACTGTAAAGCCAGCGATTTCCTCAGCAGTATCAAGCCACCCATCGCTTGGCGTTAATGCATCGCTCCATTCATCGCTCCTGAATGTTTTGGATTATTTCGCGAGTTGATTCATATTGTCACCTGTCATTGTCTATTATGGTTCAGCAAGTTTTTAAATCGATTGCCAACATGTGATAAGCGAATGATTTTGCACGTCCTGTGTGTTCCAACTTCGAACCCGTCGGATTGTTTTCGTACCGAACGCGTCATTTCGCCATAGATGTAAACACTGATGAATGTCCTAGTGCCCTAGTTTGCTCGTTCGTCGGAACCTGACAGGAATTGGCCTTGTTTTCGTGCTGAAGGCGTCCTTTCACTATTATTCAGTTTGCTCGTTCACCGGAACCTGACAGGAATTGGCCTGCGTTTTTACCGAAACTGCTGTAAACACTGATGCCTGATGGTACGCAACACGATTCTGTGTTGAATTCCACGGAAACAGTAAGCCTATTAAGTCAAGAATGGTAGTCGACAAATTATCTCCATCAGAAAAGTTGATGATTCGGGGACAATGCTAAGCATTTCACATACTCCTCGAGTGTAATGAACTGATCCTGTATACTCGCAAAAAAAAAAAAAAAAAAAAAAACTGTAACATGAACTGACTACTGAGTTAAACAGCGCCGCAAGCCCGCAACACTGGCAATACTGGCGCCTTGTAAATTTACAAACACGACAATACTATACAGCCTGACTTTCTCGAGCTAGTTGGGTCAACAATACTGTAAAGCCAGCGATTTCCTCAGCAGTATCAAGCCACCCATCGCTTGGCGTTAATGCATCGCTCCATTCATCTGAGCTTCTTGGTGACCACCTCAGCAATAGCTACATCACCATGTGTCTTGCAGACTTGCACGCTCTCAGTGCTTCCTCCAGCTGACCAGCATGACCGAGGAGATTGATGATGCATCTGCAATGCTTCACCTGCGGTTCCAAGTTGTGAACTGATTTCATGCTTTCAAAGTGGTTAAGACCTTCCCAAACTAGATGCCTGTCAGCACGAGTATGCACATATCATAGGACTCCATGGCATCAAATCTTTGTTAGGAATTTCATCGAATATTTTCTTCACTGAGACCAAATGGGTAAATTCCCTCCTTTGCATGTGCAGTGATCATTGCTTTTAGTGTCATGGTGTTCTTATGTTTCATGTGAAAGAACACCTCTTCAGCTGATTGCACCTACCGACTTCTACCATAGTAGTCGATCAAAGTGCTTCCCAAGTACACATCCACCTCAATAAAATAATGATATATCTACCTAACCATGCAATCTGCCATGCTCCAGTCTCCTAGACGAGTGCAAAGTTGATATCATCTTGACCATTAAAATCTTATTGAGATTTGCTTGCGCTTCTTCATCCTGCACTAACCTGGATAATGCCAGAAGTCCAGAACCTCTTTTAGCCTATTGTGCTCGGTGTATCCTCTGATCAAGATATTCCAGAACACGGCATCCTTAACAAGTATCTCATCAAAGACAGATCTTGCAGACTTGCACCCAAACCAGATTACTGCAAACAGCATATAGATGAATCAGCAAATTGGAAACAAAGATGGCCAGAAGATATCCAAGTTTTATAACATGGTTGTGCGTATGTTTGCGTTCCCTGTGAGCATAAGTTTTGCCCAAGCCTTCAATACGAAAGGAAATGTCCAGTTTTCTGGCTCCATACCTTCTTCCCAAGATTTCTTGAAGAAAATGATGGCATCATTTGGTGATAACCTTGCACATTGCTTATTGGCAGCTGTGCAGGACAGAAACAATAAGATGATAATGAAGCTTCTTTACTGCTTCCATCATTTCAATATGAGCCAGTTAAACCAGTTAAAGAGGAGAAAGAACTTGACATGTCATTCAGTTCACCTGTGTCCTGCAAGGAATCAGACTAGTGAACAAATACAAATACAGCACGCATTTAAGGCTTAGTATCAGGATTCAAGACACAAAAGAAAACAAGGTGAGATGGCACAAGGAGACAACTGAGGTCAAATGTGGGATTGTGGTCATATCGTTTGTAACATAAATTTAGTAGTCAAGAAAAGAAAATGCATCTTTGCATGGAAGATTAGAACACTAAATGAGTGCAATAACCCACATTGGGTCAGTAGATCTAATGAAAGTTGGAATACTACAAGGAGAGTTAAGAAAGTAAAGCTGCAACAAAATTTGAGAGAACTTCTTTCCAAGATTTGGTTCTTACCAGAATATAACTAACTAATTTCACCAACAAAAGCAAGCCCAGGAACCTTAACAGTTTTCCTCTCATCTACTAGCTTTCGTGCTTGTTCAGCATCACTAAACCAACCAATCTCATTAAGCATATTAGACAACACTGCAAAATCACCACCGGATTCCCTTTCTAAGTTCAGTATCTTCTTTATCGCTCTCTGCCCCATCTCTACTTCTCCATACTTACTGCAACAACCCAACAGTGTCCTCCACACCACTGCATTAACCTCCACAGGCAACCCCTCTATTATTTGCTCAGCTTCACTCAAGCGTCCAGCCCTACCTAGCATGTCTATGATGCACCCAAAATGCTTGACCTCTGGATTTATATTGTACTCATAAACCATGCTTTTGAAAAATGCTAATCCTTGCTCCACCAACCCCCCATGGCTGCAAGCATTGATGACACTCAAGAAGGTGACTCTGTTGGGTCTTATCCCTGCTCTTCTCATCTCTGCAAACAGCTCAACTGCCTCAATTGACAGCCCATGCATCGCAAAACCTGAAATTACCGATGTCCATGACACCAAGTTTCTTCTATTCAGCATCTCATTGAACACCTTTACTGAGTTCTGCACAGAGCCAATCTTAGCATACAGGTCTATGAGTGAATTCCCAATCCGGACATCTGACACGAAACCTTTCTTCTCGCAATAGCAATGCAACATCTCACCCATAAGGATCCCTCCGAGATTGAATACTGCAGGAATAACCGCTAAAACAGTTATCTCGCTTGGGCTGATGCCTCCTGCCATCATGTGGCAGAAGAGAGTGACAGCCTCCGCATAAAGACAAGCACGTGTATACCCATCAATCAGTCCTGTCCACGAGACAACATTCTTACAGGGCATACGCTCAAACAGAATCCTTGCATACTCAACCTCGCCCCACCCAGTAAATCCAGTGATCATAGCATTCCAAGTGACCGCATTCTTCATGGGCATTTCATCGAAAGCCCTCCGTGCTTCCTCCAGACGCCCGCATACAACGTAGGCATTGACAAGGGAAGTATGCACATAGGCATGAAACTCAAACCCTTTCTTGATCACAAGCCCGTGGAGCTGGGCACCGGCTCGTGGCCACCCTAGACCTGCGCAAGCTTTGAGCGCGAACGCAAAAGCAAATGTGTCATCAGCCAGGTGTCTACGGGCGTGCCTGAAGAGGTGCAGGGCCTCCTGCGGAAAAGGGCCGTGGGAGTAGGCCTTGAGGAGGGCGCGCCACGGTGCGGGACTTTGGTCGAACACCTGGTGCGCAACGAGCTGGGCGTGGATTTGAAGGAGCTGACGCCTCTTGTCTTGGTGCCTGAGGAGGAGGGCGATTAGGCTGTGCCGGTGAGGGCTGGCGCCAGGACGGAATGGTGGCGGGCTTCGTTGTAACAAGAGGTGGGAGGGAGAGAACCATGTCATGGAGGCAGTAGTCCCCAAGAGGCCAAGACCTATGAGGAAGACTCTTTAAACTGTTGCCGTCTGCTCTCTACCAACAAACACAGAGAAATAGCAGTAGTCTGACACGGCGGCTGGCTCCTCCTCGATGTTGCACAGGTTCCTCGCGAGAGCGATCCCACTCTCCACCAGCTCCACCGGGTTGCCCAAGCCGCTAAGCCCTCTCCTCATCGGTGTCTCGCGCCTCGCCACTTCTTCCGGAGACCCCGTCGCTGACGGCGGCGGCGGCGGCGGCAGTGGCGAAGATGACCCCTTCTCCTTCCCGGACCACCACCAGCAACAGCTCCCGCCCGACGTCGCCCGAGGGGTGGACGCCGTCGTCGCGGCGGCCGAGGCCAAGGCCTCCAAAGCGGCCGACGCCGCGCGGGCCCTCGACCGGTGCGGCGCCGAGGCGTCCGAGCCGCTCGTGGTTGCCGCGCTGGCGCGACTCCGCAACAGCTGCGCCGCCGCGCACGCCGCGTTCCGGTGGGCCGTGTCGCAGCCCGGGTATGCGCCGGGGCGGCGCGCGTCCCACTCCATGCTCGCCATCCTCGCCAAGCACCGCCGCTTCGACGACGCGCGCGCCCTGCTCGACGAAATGCGCCGCGCGTCGACGGCCTCCCCAGCTGCGGTGCTCCTCCTCATCCGGCGGCACTGCGCCGCCCGGGACGTCGCTGGCGCCGTCGCCGCGTTCCGCGCGCTGCCGAGCTTCGGATTCCATCCTGGCATCGCCGAATACCATGGCCTCCTGAGCGCGCTTTGCCGGTACAAGAATGTGCAGGATGCGGAGCACCTGCTCATGTCCAGCCAGAAGGAGTTCCCCTTCGAGACCAAGAGCTTCAACATCGTTCTCAATGGTTGGTGCAACATTATCTGCAGCGTTCGGGAGGCGAAGAGGTTTTGGAGCGCCATGCAGAATTTGGGCATTGACAGGGACGTCGTGTCGTATGGGAGCATGATCTCATGCTTCTCAAAGTCTGGGAGTTTGGACTCTGTCATGAAGCTCTTTAATCGCATGAAGGAGGCTGGCATCGCAGCAGATCGGAAAGTGTACAATGCAGTTGTGTTTGCGCTAGCAAAGGGACGTTGTGTGGACGAGGCAAAGATGCTTGTCCAGACTATGGAGGAGAAGAAGGTTGCCCCAGACACATCCACTTATAACTCTCTCATTGGTCCTCTTTGCAAGTCTCGTCAGGTTCAGGAGGCAATGGAAATGTTTGATGCTATGCTCCAAAGGGGTCTGTCTCCTTCAGTGAGGACCTTCCATGCATTGCTTAATGTGGCCAGGAGCCCCATTGAGGTGTTTGATCTGTTAGATAAGATGAAAGAGTTGCACTGCGACCCAGAGATGGACACTTACATCATGTTAATCAGGAAGTTCTGCCGGTGGAAGCAGCATGAGAGTGTGGAAAAGCTATGGAGTGCAATGCCTGCAAATGGGCTGAGCCCTGATCGAAGTGCGTACATTGTGCTGATACATGGATTATTCCTAAATGGAAGACTAGAGGCAGCGGCAAAGTATTACGAAGAGATGAAAGACAAGGGTTTTTCACCAGAGAAGAAGACTGAAGAAATGATACAGGCTTGGCTTGCAGGCAGAGAGCTTGCGAAGGCATCAGCTTCAGTTCGCACTCAGGGTGGTTCGGTGTCTCTCAGACTTCCCAGAAAGTGAAAAGGTTAATGTTAACTCACTTTGCTTTTCTTAGTTATTCTATAGAAAGTCTATCAGACTTCCCAGAAAGTGAAAAGGTCCAAGAAAGAAATGAAATTGGATAGGATGGTGTCTATTGTTTTCCCTGAAGAATTACTATAAGAGTATAAGTTGAAAATTGGAATTACAGTGCCCAGCCATGTTCAGGTGGATGCATTTGATTTGTATTTCTTCGCATGTAGCTTTTATGCTGCACTGATCAGATTTTCAATTATATGTGTAGAGAATTTCTCCTGAGTCATGTAGGGCTTAAGCCCACCTGAATGCCTCCATTAGTATCGAAGGGGCACCACAGGTGATCTTGCAAATGAAATAAGGGACAATGAGATGGAAAATGCAAAGAGCAGACTGACGCAGCTTTCTGATCTGAAATTTTTTGACATTCGTGTTTCAAGTAAAGCTGCAGATACCATCAAGAGATGAGATCCATGGAGGACCTTAGTGGGCCGGCAAAGCTGCCACCAGAATTTGGGCTGATTGAGGACATTGGAAGGAAAAGTGGCCTTAGAGTCTCTGTTTACAAGCAGAAGGGGTTAATAGCTGTGTCCACCCGACTGCTGTTCTACAGGACCGCTCTTGTGAAGTCTACCTGGCGGTTGAATTGTAAGCAGTTTCAAGTTTCCACCATGTTCATTCCTCTCATTCCGTATGGCTGGAAACTCAAAACTTACTCTTACTTACGCTTCATACTATGATGTTTCAGTTTCAGCAGTTTCATTGTGTATAGAGCCCACTTGCCACTGTCATATCATATAGGTATTTCAGTTACAATCAATCTCGTTACATATACAGATTGTTGTGTTATATCGTTACGCATACAGATTGTTGTGTTATCTCGTTCTTCTGGATGATACATCATGCACCACTACACATGTCTTTATATTGTCTAGGGTCTATTGCAACCTTTCCGATGGCATTACTTCTTTGCATGTGCGTATGAAGAATCTGAGGACAAGATCACATTGGATTTGAAGATGGGAGTAGTTGCTGCCAGCCTGCTATTAATCAATGGCGATATATGCATGGATGCGTTCTGACGATAGGGCTCATCTAGCCATCTGATTAAATCTAATCTATCAGATACCGTTTAGATTGCTACCTTGTGGCTTAAAGTAATGCCTAGGAGCTGGCGGCTTAGATCATACTACTCCTGATAGTAAGGTCTAAGTCAAAGAGCTTATCCTTGTACGGTCTGAAGACCTTTCTATCATATTCCGAAAGATATACCGATGCTGATCGCAACAGGCTTTAACGTATATATCTTCTCACACGCCCAAACTCTTCTGATATGTACTCCAGAATTTGGCTTTATCTTGCAACCAGATGCGAGCTGCTTTAAACTATACTGTGTAGATAACAGATGACGCATTTTCTTGAGGAAAACGATATCACTTCCTGTGTGCGACTCAACATGCTTAGCATATGTCAATGCTTCTGTTCTACGGAGTATGTCATTTTCATGGTATCTGTCCAATCTAGCTGCAAGTGTCACCATACCAACTCGTATGGGTCATGACTCAACAGTGGATGGACAGCTGACAAGGCTACCATTAGTTCGAGGAACGCAACAGTGGATGGACCGTCTCGGTTTCAGAAATAGATTTGGTTGATCAAATATCACTCTCAAATGCAAAAGCTTCTAGAAACCTAGCGAGGAACAATATGACACTGTAAAAAGAGTTAAATACACTAGGGGTACATAAACTTGTCTCGAGATGCCACTTAGGTCCACGAACTTGAAAAATGCACATTTGGCTCCCGAAACTTGTTAAAGTATGCCACTTAGGTCCATACCCCTTCGATATACGGAAAAAGACCCACCCTTTTCTATTTTCTTTTACATTTTCATCATAATCTTCATCTCCCTCTCCTCTCTCAAGCCCGGCAGCCGCCTCCGCCGCCGCTCCTCACCACGCCGCCCGCCAGCTCCTCCCCACGCGCCGCGCGCCGGCTGCTCCTCCACGCACCGGTCGCCGCCCGCTCTTCCTACGCTGACGGCCTGCTCGCCCAGCTGTCCGCTGCGGCAAGCCAGGTGGTGACGGGCGGGCGGGAAGCTCCGGTGGCCGAGGTCGCCACCGGCCGGATATCTCCCGGTGACGCGCGACGGCCGCCAGCGGCGAGGGAGCAGCCGGGGATGTCGGTGGCGCGGCTGGCGCAGGCGGGCGCGCGGCGGAAGGCACTGCGCGCGATGCCGACGCTGGTGTACACGACGGGGATGGTGCTGCTGTAGGCGGCCGGCGGCGGCGGAGGTGGGCCATGTGCGCCATCTGCCTGGCGGCCGGCGGAGGCGGCTGCCGGGCTTGAGAGAGGAGAGGGAGATGAATATTAGGATGAAAATGTAAAGAAAATAGAAAAGGAAGGGTCTTTTTGCATATATCGAAGGGGCATGGACCTAAGTGGCATACTTTAACAAGTTCCGGGAGCCAGATGTGCATTTTTCAAGTTCGTGGACCTAAGTGGCATCTCGAGACAAGTTTATGTACCTCTGATGTATTTAACTCAAAATAATATAGGATGATTTCAGGCTAGAGTAAACATTACTCTAGAATGGTGCATCTGTGGCATCTTACCTCGTGTACTGAGTGGCACCATTCTATGAATCTGAAATAGCTGTACGAAGATCAGATAAAGACCAAATGTCCATAGAATCATCCAAGATAATTTCAGTTCAGACTGACCATGTGTATGACAATACAGTAACTTCATAGTTTTCTCAGGACAAAGGGAGATGCTTTTTTTGGCAGGTTACCAAATGCATAGATAGATCTAACGAATGAATAAACATTACAAAGCCTACAGCTGTTTTGCAGAATCATACCCTGCTCCAAATTTCCAATCTTGTTGTTTTCTAGTCCTGTCTAGCCAGCCACTCCTATTGCCCCCTTATTTACAAGAGCATGTCTTTCCCCTCCCATCTCAACTCTCAGAATGGCGGCAGGATTGTCTGCCACATCTTCATCGACGGCGAGCTCATCGACTGCAGGTAGCCATGGCCTTGCCCAGCTGCCAGGTTCATCGTCTGGACCGGCGGCGGGACAGGATTCACCATCTGCGCCATGCCGTAGGACGCCTGCAGCTCATCCAGGTTCAGGCCGGAGAACCAGTCGTTGTCCTCCTTCACCGTCACCATGCCGCTCCTCATGGCCGCCTTCCCGAAGCTGTTCTGCATGCCGGCGGAGGCGTTGTCGATGTCCGAGTCGTGCGTCTGGAAGCTGTCGGACATGGAGTCGGCGAGCTCCCCGCCGCTCTGCTGCTGCTGGTGGTGCGCCGCCGCCTCCACCTCCTCCACCTTCACCTTCTCCCAGTTGTTCTTCTTGTTGTACAGCCGGCACAGCACCCACTCGTCCAGCTGCAAGAAAAAAACGTCAGCAATTTAGCACCAACAGGGAATGCAACCGGAGGAATGAAATGGCCCATGGCCATGGCCGCGCACGCACCCTCTGCGAGCCCTTCTTCCCCGGGGCGCGGTCGGCGTCGGCGAGGCGGTACTCGTGCATGATCCAGTCGGTCTTGACGCCCCTCGGCGCCTTGCCGGAGTAGAACACGAGCGCCTTCTTGATGCCCGCCGCCCTGCCGCATCCCTTGGGCGTGATGGGCTTGTCGGCGCCGGTGGCCTTCCAGTACCCCCTCCCGGCGGCGCGGTTGGGGCGCGAGCCGTTCGGGTACTTGCGGTCCCGCGGCGTGAAGAAGTACCACTCCTTGCGGCCGAACAGCGCCTTCTCTGAAGGAGAAGAAGAGAACAGAACAAACCGAGGTCAGAAACGCCATCCATTCGGCTCGATTCTCCAAAGATTTGGATGAACCAATCCGTAAACAAAAGTGAACGAAAAAGCGATTAGGATTTTTTAGAAGATATATAGAAGGAAGATATTTAAAGACATGCTAAAAGAGAATGAGTGAACAAAAGAAAAAAAAAACAGAGGAAAGCAGAGCAAGGGGAGAATTCAAGAAGCAGGGGAAGAGAGGGGGGCGGCGCGCACCAGGGAGATCCCATGGATCGAACTTGTAGAGGTCGACGTCGGCGATGATGGGCACGGGCAGCTGGTGCCGCGCCACCTTCCTGCAGAGGTAGTGCACGACGAGCTCCTCGTCGGTGGGGTGGAACCGGAACCCCGGCGGCAGGTTGAGCTCCGCCTCCGCGTCCCTCCTCCCGCTCCCCTCCGCCGCCGCCGCCACCATTGCCATCCTCCTCTCCTCCTCCTTCGACCCCAAGCAATCAATCAACTCCTCCCCAAACTGCTCGGCCTGACGGATGGATGGGGCGCTCTTGTCTCGAGTCGAACCAGGTTCCAGAAGAAGATGAGAAGAGAGACCTCTGCCTCGTGTCCGGTTTCGAAAGGCGGCTGCCTTGGGTTGGCAGCCGGTAGATAAATCCTCGTTGCCCGTGAGCTGCGCTTCCTTGGTCACCAAGGCGGTTCCGGGTTTATATGGGCTGCCCCCTGCCTGCGCGGCCCGCCGAGAGAGAGAAGGGCGTGACGTGGGCCCCGCGTGTCCCCTCGTGGGCTTTGGGATGAGGATGCCCGAGCCTGCCGCGAAGTTTCCCCGCGTGGAAAAGCCTCTGACCCTGTTCGGCGGCGCTGGTGGCCGGCCGTGGCCGACGACGAAGGCGGCCACCCCCTCTCCTCAGCAGAAGGGTCAAAAAGATTAGCGGAGCAGGTCGGGACATTTTCCGCGCGAAAATTGTACAAAATCCCCCGCGATCTCTCTCGAGTCCTCGATCTCGGGGCGCCGAGGTCGCCGTGACTAACTCCATGCCTCTGACTCCCTTTGCACGATCCGCCTCCTGTTGCCGGCGCCGTCCACGTGCGGATTTCCGCTGCTGCTGCTCGTGGCAGGCGTTGCGGGAAGGTACCTAGGCGCAGGGGAAGCTGACACGTGCGGCAGTTTTTTTGAGCTGCGGGGGGATTTGGTCATGGTCTCGTCTCCCACTGGGCGTTGGGGTTTCTGCATCGGGAGGCCCGTGGAACGGAAGGAGCGGAGAGTAATGTGATCGATCCGCATTGACAATTCAGATCACGGCCGATGCCACAACGGCGACGAGCGCTTGAAAATTCTAGGCGAGGGGTTCACGAGTTCCCAGTACATACGAACGTGACGATGCTCCAATGCAACATTGATCTTCCGGTGGACAGCTGCCTAAAATCTTTGAATAAATGTGGGTGATGTAAGCCGCGTGCTTTTTTTTTCCTTCTTTTCGATACGATATGAATGCGATTAGGATCGGTGACGTGATGATGCCCTGTCCATGAACTGTTCCCATCATCCACAGACCATTTCAGCTGATACAGGCGCCTCTGCCTGTCGACAACAACACAGCACAGGATATGCTTTGGAACATTAAAAATTCACAAGCATCAGCATCCACATACTTTCCAACCTTAACCCTGGATGTTCATACCAACGGTCCCCGTGCGTCCACTTGTTTAATTACAGACAGGCCGCCAGACAGCCAGTGGACAGAACATGGTAGGTTCATCTCCTCTTTTCCTCCAAAAGAGAGAGAGAGAAGTTGCCGCCATTCAGCACGTGCCGGATGGATCAGCACCAGCCCGCCGCTGCCGCCCTGCTGGACGCACGCTATCCTATCCAGGTGCGTTGAACCTTGGCCAGGGAAGGGTCCGGTGCGCGGGAGCCGCAACGGTGGCGACTGGCGAGCCCATCCGCGCGTGGGGGTTGGTAGGCCCACCCCCGTCCGCGCGGCGCTCGTCGTCGACGGCGGATGCGTCGCGTTCCTCCGACGTTGGACTAGGGGATGAAATTTGGGTATGTTACCGGTGAAAAGGACGGACTGCTCGTAGGAAAAACGGGGCATGAAAGCGAATTTTCCACCATGCTTGTCTGTTTCTTTTAGGAAAATGGAGAGCGCTGTGTTTGGCTGCGGTGTTCTTTATTTAACAATTTGAGGTGCTCCACAGCTGGATGGCCACTCTTCGTGAAGAAAGAAAGAAGATAAAGCCGGATGATCACTGAAACATTTCTGACGGAATATTGTAGCCTTGTAGGTGAAGAAATAACAGGTCTGTGTGTTGTGATGTTGGCTTAGCCTGGCGAGATAATTTAGTAGGGTTATTACGTGGTTACTAATTAGAAAAGGCTTAACCCCGGAGTTCTTTCAAGATCAGTTTTTGAAAAAAAAAAGTTATAACTTGCTGATATGAGTATTCAATCAATCAAATTAAGCACTGGGTCACAATCTCACCTCCTTAGGAGAACAACACCCTCGTCGGTCAATCCCAGTGCAGGAACGTCCCCACCGGTCACGTCCGTGTGTCCAGTGCTAGCGCATGTGCCATGTTGTGTGACCACTCTGGACCCACACCAGTCGTGCGCACAATGCCGCGCAACTGCGACCCCACGCGCTCATGAAACCATGAGAGTCGGCTCTAATACCCATAGTAATGTCCCGCCTCTCGAGTCGGGCCCGCTTACACCTGGCAGCTCTCTAGGAGCGCTATAATTCACTCACAGGCCAACACACGTCTTTTCTACGCATTTTGTCCTCACTCGTGCACAACCGGGAATGACTTTTCGATCGGTCACCCATCTCTAAATTGCTCCGGGCCAAGCACACTTCACCCGGAGTTCTTTTAAGATGAGTTTCTGAAAAAGAAGTTACAACTTGTTGATATAAGTATTCTATCAATCCTATTAAACCCTGGGCTACCACATATACGATTCTTGCGGGTCGTATGTATAGCTTATAGACATATGTATATGTTTAGGGTGCGAGCATGAGAGTAATTGTGACTGCTTGGTACTCCTTTTTATTTTTGTGGTTGGTCCAGAACAGGTACGGTTACGGTGAGTTCTTCCTGGTCGTGATTCACTGATCCAGTCGTGTTGAAGAGAAATGACACGCATGACTTCTATGTGCTTTTACCGTTGTGTTGTGTGTGTTTTTTATAACATATATAGTGCTCTTGTTTTTCTTTGGCAATCTATACTAGACATCCGTTTAAAAAAGTCTTATATACAACTTGTAACTTCTAAAATCGCATGTAGAGCATTCAAGATAAATCTGTGTGCTTTACATTTTTATATAGCACACAAAAATAAAAGAATAGTGGCTAATTATGTATGTAAACAAAAAGTATAGCTTTGTTGCTACACAATTCAGACATAGACGTTCGTACGCATATGCATACTCGACTCTATGAATATACTCACACAATCTCTTTCTACGAGAACATTCGGTATAAAAGGCCAACAAATTCTTAAGATTGGTGAAATTACTATTTGCCTCTAAATCTAGAAAAATGTGAATCCCATGTAAAGACGAGAACTCGAATTCGAGTGAATAGTTTTGATTAGAAAACTTTTATCAGCCTTACCAGTTGCGCTACATTTAGTTGACGTCTTTGTGTTCAGAATCGATCATATATATATTGTCAGTCAAACCAACACAACCTGGACTAAACAAAGGTCGCTTTCTAAGTTCCAGGCTCTTGGCTGTGTTTAGATAGGTATGGAAAAGTTTTTGAGGGTAATAAATACACCTTTGACCAATAATTAGGGTATTAATTAAAGGCAGTTTACAAAACTATCTCTACAACCCTAGGTAAATTCTCGAGACGAATCTAATGAGGTCTTTGACCACACAATTAGAAGATGGTTACTGTAGAGTTAATGTACCAAATCATAGATTAATTATGCTCATTAGATTCGTCGCGCAAAGTTATTCCCATCTGTGAAAAGGTTTTACAAATAAACTTCATTAAGTGCTTCATGCATACAAGATTCTTTGCATTTAATGCCTCTGAAATTTTTTGCGGAGAGCATCTAAACACGGCCAGAGTCACAGCTCAAGATCCGCCGCGATCGAGGAACGAAGGTCAGTCAGAGAGGTAGGCCGTAGGCGTATCCAGGGATGGTAGAAGAGATATCCACCGGACGCCCGAGCACGTGACGCCAGCGCCGACGCAAACCCGGCCGGCCAGCTGCGTCGGCGTTACGTCCTGCTGGTGCTGGCTTTCCTCGAGCGCGAAGGCGTCACAGCGGCCGTGCATGCGCTGCATTGTGCGTGTCCTTGACTGGACCAAATCCAGGAAGGCAGTATGAATGTATGATGATCGTCATCCACCTACCCCATCTCGATCGATCTCGCTGCTGGTGGTAGCCAGCCGTACGTGCGTGGATGCGCCCGGCCGAGTCATAGCGTCACGTGTGCGCCGCTGCGTCGCAATTACGTACCTGCTGCGGCTGACGTGTCGACCAGCCGGGCTCAGCTCTGTCCCGGGACGACGCTCCGTGGCTGCAGCGGCGCCATTGGTCCTGGTCTGAGCCTCACATGCCCCTGTTTAGATGTTTCGCGAAATTTTTTTCGAGTATGTTCCCTCACATACATGGCATATTAAATGTAGTCGAAAAAAATAACCCATTATATGGATGGAGTGTACTTCGCGAGACGAATCTAATGAGCCTAGTTAGGTCGTGATTAGACAATAAATTGCTACAGTAAACATGTGCTAATGACGGATTAATGAGACTCAT
This sequence comes from Urochloa ruziziensis, assembly GCA_015476505.1. Lineage (NCBI taxonomy): Eukaryota > Viridiplantae > Streptophyta > Magnoliopsida > Poales > Poaceae > Urochloa > Urochloa ruziziensis. The sequence continues at coordinate 54,326,167 of CM027122.1, read as the reverse complement.
TAGGTTCGTCTTGCGATTTACTGACAGAATCTGTAATTAGTTTTGTAATTAGTCTATATCTAATACTTCAAATGTGTGCCCGACATACTCGAAAAAAATTTCGCGAAATATCTAAACAGGGCCATGCTTATCAAACGAGGACCGCGCCGGCCTGTGGCCGGGTGGTTTTTTTACAAAATGGCCTTTTTTTGAAACTATTTTCACAAATGGACCCCCGGCGAAACTTTTTCCAAAAATGGACCCTTCACCTCGGCGTATCATCAGTTAACGCCGAGGTCCGTGGCACGGCGTGCACCCGTGCCGCGCCGAGGTGGCCACGTCAGCGCCACGCATGAAGTCGACGCGGCCACTGGGCCCAGAGGTCGGCGTGAGGCCCGTTAACGCCGAGCCACAGACCTCGGCGTTAGCCCGACCCACGCCGAGGTCTGGGCACATATAGGCCGCGGCGCCGGCCTCCTTCTTCTTCCTCACGCCATTTCCTCCTTTAATCCTAGATCTCGACGGCCCGCACCTGCCCGCCGCCGCCCGGCCCGCACCTGCCCGCCGCCGCCCGCGCCGTCGTCGTCGTCGTCCAGCACCCGCCGCCGCCGCTTGGAGGGTTGTCCCGCCGCCGCGTCGAGGATCCCGTGTGCGGCGCCCGCAGGAGGCGGGGCTCCCGCCCCTTCGCGGCGGCGGGCAGGGGCCGGCGCCGGCCTCCGGCCTCAGCCTCGGCGTCCTCTTGCCGGCGGCGTGCAGTCGCGCCGCCGGCCTCTTGGCTAGTCCTTGCCGTTGGCGCCCTCCCGTCCCTGGACAACTAAGGTGGTTGTTCTCCTCCCTTTGCTCTCCTCCCTGGACAGCTAGGTGCTTGATACATTGAATTTGAATTTCCAAATATAGTAGGCGGACCAAATATAGATCTAAAATTCGTATTTTTTCGGTTGTTGTTGCTATGCGGTTGTTATAGATGTGTATACAACTAGTTTATGTTTGCATGAATTTATCTGTGCAATACTAGTCGTAGTAAAAGTTGATTGGTTGTTCCTGTTTTGAATGGTAGATTCGTAAGATTACATTGTGAGTTTTTATTTTTCAAAGGATAAGTGCGTTGTTCTTGCATTTGTTTGAAACTATGGTATTGTTTGAAACTCAATTGTTTTGAACCAAAGGTAGTAGGAGTATCATATTGGCATACAGGACTAGGAGTATCCTATTGGTATATAGAAAAAAAGGACCATATTGCCAAAAAAGAACCATATTGTTATATAGAAAATAAACAAGCGAAGGAAACAAATCATGTAATTTGTTTTCAATTTACCAAATTGTTAGATTAGGAAACTCCCTTCCTTAATACTAATAAAAAAATTGTAGTTCAATCTCAGGACTCTATAGTTTTTTCTGTTGCTTTATTTTTCTGGTAATAAACAAATCACATAAATTGATTTAGTTGCATAAACATGGTACTATTAGCACCCTATAGTATTTTCTGTTGCTTTTTTTTTGCTATAGTCGTGGTAATAGACAAATCACATATTTTATTTTTGTTATTCATTAAATAGATTTCCTACTTATTTGGTTATGAAATATAGCTTAACATGTGTAATATTTTTTTGTGTGGATATAGATGGATAAGTTAGTGAGGTTGCATCACGGTGGTAATGTGTTGAGGACCAAGAATGATAGTGTGGAATTACAGAATATGGATGAGGAAGTGGTGCTTTTCGGTCAATCACCTAGTTTAACCCAACTAGTTCATCGAGTCAGAGATAGGTTTGGCTGGTTTGATAGGCATTGTGATGTCAAGTTGGAAGGTGTGATTGATGTTGGTTCCTCTAAAGGTCCAAGGATTAAGAGAGTGGTTGCAATTAGTTCTGAAAGTGATTGGGATACTTACAAGCAAATTGTTTTGGCATCCGAGGTTAGGAGTTTAGATGTGGTCGTGCACAAGGTCTTGCGTCACCGACTCCTCCCCCGTAGCTTGTCTTTTGATCTAAACGATCCTGCAAATTCTAACACTCCGTTTGGTGAAGTTGAAGTTGAGCTAACCCAACCAAGCCAATTAAGCTTGCATGTTGGGAATGAAGCTTGGTCCGATAGAGGTTGCGTTGAAGATGTTGTGCCCAATGTAGATGTTGCTGTGGCCCAATTTGATGGAGATGAGGCAACACATGTGGTTGAAGATGAGCTAGCACATGAAGATGGAGATGAGCAAAGAGTTTTGAACGGAGATGAGTTGGACGACTTGGATATACCTCGTTGTGCTAACTTAGACGTTGAAGGTGATGGTCTCCCTCATGTAGTGCCTCAATCTGAAGCAGGTGCCTTTGCTTCTAACCGTGTAGACGTGCAAGTCGAAGGTGATGGTGTCACTTATGAAGCAGACAGAGCAATGGATTCTGATGATGATCGTCCCTTTGATTGTCTTGGTGACAATGAGATTGATGCACTAACTAGGGTGGTCACAGGACGGGATCCTCTAGTTCCCGAGTTCATGGACTTGAGCGAAGCTCATAGGGCTGTGGCCGATGGTGGTGCAACTGATGGTGTGGTGCCCAGCGTTGATACACACACAATCATCAATAAGGGTATGGTATTCTCTACAATGGAAGAAATGAGAACTTGGATGCAAGAGTACTCAATTGTTCATAACCGTCCCTATAAGGTTGTGAACTCGTACAAGAAGAGACGGTACACGGTTAAATGTCAAGAAGAGGGTTGCCAATGGAAAGTTTGTGTTCGAATAAACAAGGCACAGAGATGGAAGATCACATCAGTTATGCAACCTCATACTTGTGAAACAGCTGAGGCGGAGGAGAAGCATTTACAGCTAAATTCAAAGTTCATTGCAAGGAAAATGTCAGCAATAGTGAAGCATATGCCAACCATATCTGTTTCAGCAATGATCGAGACCATATACATGTTATTCAACTACTATGTCAAATATGGGAAAGCATGGAGAGCCAAGCAACGTGCTTTGAAGCTTGTGTTTGGTGATTGGGAGGAAGCGTATGAGCGTCTCCCTGCCATGTTGAATGCAATGAAAGCAACCAACCCTGGCATGCACTATGTGTATGAACCCAAGCCTAATGAAATGAGAAATGGCAAAGGCGTCTTTGGCCGTGCTTTCTGGACATTTGGGCAGTGCATTGAAGCATTCAAGCATTGTAGGCCTGTCTTCTCCATTGACGGCACATTCTTGACTGGCAAGTACGAAGGGACGTTGTTGATTGCAATCGGAACTGATGCCGAGGACGCTCTAGTTCCTTTAGCTTTTGGGTTGGTACGCAAGGAGGACAAGGATAGTTGGTCTTGGTTCCTTAGCCTTGTTAGGCGGGTTGTTGTTGGTCCAGGTCGTGAAGTATGCGTCATATCTGATCGGCATGCCGGTATTATGCATGCCGTAGAGGAACAAATACCGGGTCATGGTCGGGTCCATCATCGTTGGTGCACAAGACACCTAGCCCAAAATCTTTTTAACAAAGACGGCATAAAAGATAATTTCAAGCCCTTTGAGGAGGTATGTCGTCAGAACGAGGAGAAACTCTTCCTTCAGAAGCTTGCAGAGTTGCGTTTGTTAACTGATCATAATGGCAATGCCTTCCTTGATGACTTGTTGCTGTCGAAGGAGAAGTGGGCACGTGCGTATGACACAGGAGGATTCAGGTATGGGTTCATGACAAGTAACATGGCTGAGATGTTCAATAGCCTGCTTAGAGGTTGCCGTTCTCTTCCTGTAACCGCAATTGCTTCATTCACCTTTTACAAGTGCAATGCATGGTTTGTGAAACGGCGAAGTCAAGCATTGGCACTTGTTAAGAGGGGCAAATTGTGGCCTGAGAAAGTGAATGATGTTCTCCTTGGGTCGAAGAAGAAGTCGAAGAGGCAGAAGGCAACTTGTTTTGATGCACAGACGTTAACATATGAGATACTTGAGCCTGGTGGAACCAATATCGGTGGAGAGGACCGTGAAGCAAGGAAACATAAAGTTGTACTTAGTGCCAATACCTGCACATGCCAAAAGCCTACCTTGCTACACAGGCCATGCTCCCACATGATCACAGCTTGCCGAGTGCGTAGATTAAAGGCTGAGGCAGAAAGGAGGTTTGCTAAGGAATTCTCTTTGCAATCTCTTGTGAACACTTGGGCTCCAAAGTTTGAGCCTTTTCTTGATGATGACCAATGGCCTGTGTATGAAGGGCCTACGTATGTGGCTGATTTGGGATGCTTGTGGAGAGGTCCTGGTCCTAGGAGACGAAAGCGATATAAGATGGACATGGACCGCGCGGTGAAAGGGAAATCTAAAAAGAGCATGGTAGGGACACATTTTGTAGAGGACCCAGAACGAAACCGGTGTTCTAAGTGCCACGGAACTAGACACAATAAAAGGAACTGTCCGGCCCTTAAAAACTCACAGGTGCCATATTTGAATAGTGTCCATGCATGTCTTATTTTTCCTATTTAATATGAAGTTTATTTTTGTTGTTATAACTATATGTAATTGCCTTGTAACAATCTTTTTTTTGTGAAACAGGATGGAGCGGTACCCTCTACTCGATGAGAGGTACGACTCGAAACACCGGGCAAGGAAGACTGAGGCAGGAGAGGTAAGATTTTCAATTTCAATGTCATATCCATTCAATTATTTTATGCTTTCCTTGTTTACCATTGTGGTACTACTATTGATGTTATTTTTGTTTTGCAGGTACTCCATGCTCTTCGGCCGATGACCCATGAAGCCACCGCGGTCATGCAGTACGACGCGCGGTACACGCCCCTACTGAAGCGTGCCAAGCTCGCTACTGTGGCTCGGGTCTGTCAGCGTGGTGTGCCACCTTTCAACCCTGCTGCACTCACTGCGCTGATCGACAGGTGGCGGCCTGAGACCCACTCCTTCCACCTACCGTGCGGTGAGATGACGGTTACCCTGGAGGACGTTGCCATGATCTTAGGCTTGCGTATCAGAGGGTATCCAGTGACAGGAGAAGCAGAGTCGGCGGGGTGGCAACAACGTGTGGAGATTTTCTTGGGTCGGGCACTACCAGAGTTGCAGCCAGGCCAGAGGAGGCGTAGCAGTGGTGTCCCATTACGGTGGCTTCGCCAGGAGTTTGGAGCTTGTCCCCTTGATGCGGATGAGGCAACGGTCAACTACCACTGCAGAGCTTGGGTGCTTCACATGTTTGGCTCCTTTCTTTTCCCTGACGGCACTGGAGACACGGCCTCCTGGATGTACATGCCTTGCCTCGTCAACTGGGACGATGCGGGGAACTTGAGCTGGGGGTCAGCTGTGCTGGCGTTCCTTTATCGTCAGTTGTGCGAGGCGTGTCGACGCACGGCCGGGACACACGCTACCCAGTCCGGATGCACTACGCTACTTCAGGTTTGTGCTACTTGTTTTACTATTTCAGAAAAAACCTATCATATTTTTGGGAATGAAGTTTTATTTGTATGCATGCAGATTTGGATGTGGGAGAGGCTCCCTGTTGGCCGGCCTCAGACTTTGCCCCATCCACCAGAGTGGCATGACCATGGCGACCCTGAGTTGAGGCCCACGGTTGCGCACCTGTACGAGGGAGCAACGGGCCCATATGCTTTAAAAAGATTTTCGTACATCCTTTACATGAACGAGATTGACGCCCTACTCCCGGAATTTGTAAGTATACCGTCATCCTAGTCTGTCTAGCCCAAAGTTAACAAGATTGTATGATGAAAATGGTACACTAAGCTTAAGAAATAAATTCAGCTGTAGTTTGTACATCATTAACTTGTTTACAAAAGGACAATATGCATGTTGGACACTAACATGCCTAATTCCAGGTTGAGTGGAGGCCTTATGCACGTGACCAAGTTCAAGACATGGAACTAAGCACATTGTGCCGTCAGGATGAAGATGTTTGGTTCATGAGGTGCCCCATGATCTGCTTCTATGCTGTAGAGTATCATCTTCCTCATCGTGTTGCCAGGCAATTTAATAAGCAGCAGCCATGCCCTCCCGACCCATTTTCGACTAGTTGGGAACTCCACAAGTGAGTCGTCTAACTTGTTTCACTTCTTTGTTTGCCATAATACTTATGGAGTTTGCTTGTAATGGCTTCATCTTGAATTTCACTTCTTTGTTTCAGATTTGATCGTCGTCGACAGAAGAAGATCACAAACTTCCAGCACGAGCACCGGGACTACATCGACGAGTGGATGCGCATGGACGCAAATGTTGTACCCATTCACAGCATTCACCACAACACTAGGTTCAACGAATACCTCGGTTGGTACCAAGCAAGAGCAAGAATCCATTTGAGGCCGGCGTGGACACAAGAAGACTATGCGGACATTGCTTCGGATGACGAGAGAGAAAACAAGTACGACCGCGACGTTCGACGAGGCTCCCAGATTCAGTTCGGCCCCGTTCTTGATAGGGCGGTTAGTGTCTCGATCTATTCTTCTGCCCATTTTTAATTTTATCTATCACAACATTATAATCTGAAAATGTTATATAGGGAACCGAGATTATGCGGACAGTGGCTGAGGCAGGTGTGGCCTTGAGGGTCCCCGAGGGGAGCGTCGGGGAGGCTTCAGCACTACGGGCCTTTATCGAGGTAATCCAAATTGAACTTTATTCATATTGCAATGTATTTTCGTAAGTTTGCTTCCGGAGGTTCACTTATTGGTTTATATTGTCCATGTTGCAGCGTGGCATACACCGCCTCCGTAGGGTTGCAGCGAAACTTGGGTGTCGCGCACAGGAAGTTGACATCATTCCGGGCCATCGTCAAGCCTCTGCTAGTCGATCGAGGAGGTCTTCAGCTGCCGGTAGATCGTCTGCTGCGGCAGGGTCGTCCTCTCATGGACGCACATTCAGCTCAGAAGATGAAGAACCGGGCGCTGACGATTCAGAGGACAACGGAGGAGTTCGACATGACACAGAGACGGATGATGATTCAAGGGACCCAGAGTACAATGAGATTTCTATGTCCCAGCTACAGGATGCCCCTAGGTCTTCACAGCCTACTCAGCGTGCTCGTCGTCCAACAGCGGACTTGTCGGTGTCTAACATCGTCTCTGGCCGTCGGGAGAAGAGGCCACGTGATGCATTGACCCCAGGGACGGATGCGCTCGGCAAGGGCAAGGGCAAGGCAAAGGGAGGGTGAGCTCGATGTGTGGACGTTATGGTTGTGCTTCTGTGAACGCTATGGTTGCAGGCTTTGTGTGAACTCTTATGTATGGAACACCTATGTCGAACTCCTATGTAGAACTCCTATCTATTTGTGTGAACTCCTATGTATGGAACACCTATGTCGAACTGCTATCTATTTGTGTGAACTCCTATGTCGAACTGCTATCTATTTGTGTGAACTCATATGTCGAACTCTTATGTCTATGTTTGAACTTGTTGTGTATGAGTTTCCTGAGGGCCTTGATGTTTGCACTTTGTTGTCAAAACTATGAATGCTTGTGTTGTGTCAGTTGGGCTTTGCTTTGGTTGAAAACTATGAATGAATGGGTTCTGTACCTCGGCGTTAAAACAGCTAACGTCTGCAGCTGAAGCTCGGCGTCGCATGGTTTCACGCCGAGGTCATGCGTGGGGGCCGGTGCATACTGAGTAGCGGCCAAAACTGACGCCGAGCCTCATACCTCGGCGTCACACGAATTCACGCCGAGTAAATGACCTCGGCGCAGCGACCTTTAACGCCGAGGTCGTGCGTGGGGGCCGGTGCATACTGAGTAGCGGCCAAAACTGACGCCGAGCCTCATACCTCGGCGTCACACGTATTCACGCCGAGTAAATGACCTCGGCGCAGCGACCTTTAACGCCGAGTAAACGACCTCGGCGCAGCTTCCTTTAACGCCGAGTAAGTGACCTCGGCGCTGCGTCCTTTAACGCCGAGCTGTGACTCCAGAACGACCCATGCTGAGTGGCGGCCGCAAGTTACGCCGACCGTCATACCTCGGCGTGGATCAATCCTACGCCGACCCTCGGTCCTCGGCGTGCTGTTACTCTGCGCCGAGGTATGCAAACGTAATGGAATTGCATAAGTCTTGTAATATTAAAATTGATACATTTTCAACATACCATGCGGTAGATTTTTGAACTATCTATAGTCATTTTTTTCATTTATCTTGTCATCACGCCAAAATGATTTCACATTTTGCTTGAAAAATCATTTTATTTAACTTTAGCTTATGTCATCTCTATAATTATTTTTTTAGCTCTATACGTACACATTTGATGATTCCATTGTTTGGTACACGTCATTAGTTGTTTGGTACAAGAGGACAACGCACAGAAGCATGACCAGATTAACCAACTCGTACAAGAGAACTGCGTCAAGTATCAAGCTACAACATGAAGATGGATAACAAACATCTACTCCTCATCATCATCATCGGGCACTATCACAGGCAACTGTGCCACAAGTTCTTTCATGGTCTCCAATTGAACATTACTACCACTAGTACCTTCGTTGCTCTTCTTCCTCTCCCACCAAGCAACCAACGGAGACACAGTTGTATCCTTACTAGCTCCACCCGGCCTCGGAAACAGCTTCATTTGTTTGGCTAACTTTCTTTGATCCTCCTTCCGGTACTTAATGTAACTTCTCACAACTTGAGGATGCATTCCAGGTTTCTTCCGCCTCAGTATACCGTTCTCCACTTCCGTCATCTGTAGGTAATACTCCCAGTCACATTTTTTAGTTGCCTGCCATTAAAACATATAACTTCAAAAAACATTTCAATCAACATTTCAATCCATAGGACATTTATAAAAATGTTATGAACTCACAAAATCATCTCCAACCATGTGGCCACAATAATAACCAATTCCAAGCTCGGATGGAATTAAACCATAATTCGCCAACACGCCACAACGACATTTCTTCTCCGTGGATGGAATAATCACCTCGTCCTGCTTGTCCTTTTCAGTTGGCTCTGGCCAATAAGATTTTGGTCCATACACATACTCAGAGAAATCGCAAAGCGGGTAGCCATTCTGCAGTTCACATCAAGACATCATCAACTTTATCAACTAAAACATAAACAACTCGCTTCAATGAACAAACTTACTTCATTACGATTGCGACACTCAAATCTCGGGGTGTATGGAGACCCTGCTGGCAGCGTATGGATCACAGCTGCGACACCACAATTGCAAAGTGGTGGATTAGCCATCCGCCTTGCAGTGGCTTCTTTCTTCTCTTCTGCGGTCATTGGTGGTGGGTTTGGTGGAGGGGGGACCCAACGCTGAAAACGATGATATGGCTTAGTGCCCCATCGCTTGAAATGAAGGATCCTTTTGTCAACCATATCTGGGCCATCAATCCACTGGAAAAAGTAGCACTTCTCCGAATCCTACAAAAATAAAATCATAATGAAGTTAGGCAATTCAACAAGCAGTGCCATTTAACTAACACTATGTAATTTCTACTAACCCGATAATCAGAACAAGTGTAGTAAGCCCGAGCAGCAGTGTCCGGATGCATTGATTGAGTAACCTGGGCTGGCTTACCACAATCACAATTAGGGACAGGGAGAGCAGGAGGGACTGGGGCATCCTTACATGATACATTGGGATATAAATTACTAGGACGGTCCTTCCACTTGTTCTCACGCCATGCTTCATCCATGTCTGAACTGAGTAAAAAACAAAAAGAAATCAATTCTAACACATTAATGACTTCATATTTCTAACTTAACTCCCAAAACTAGCTAGACTAACATATAGAAGTAGCATTTAACTATGTCCATAAATTATTCATCGTATCACTAAGCAAATGTACACTTTCAATATACTAAAAATATTCATCACACCACCTAAAATTTCTCCACATTAATAATTCACTAAGCAAATATTCATTATCATCAAGTTGCTATACTCAAACTATTCACCATATCAATGAAGCATTCCACCAACAAGTTCTCTGAAGTTTGGAAATGTACAGTTCCACGACGACCTTCTCAAGCTAACAACTTCATATTGTATCAATAATGCAACCCCATATAACCCTAGCACAGCCAACCTAGGGTTCCAACCCTAAATTTAATTCCCAATCCAATCCATGGCCATAGAACGGTGGAGGGGATGGAGGAGTACCTTGGTGACACACTTGGGCCTTCGATCCGACTTCACTTCATGCACATTTGGGAGCTAGGGTTTCGGAGCCCCTTTGGAGGAGGGGAAGAAGGAGGTGGAAGGAGAGAAATGAACAGAAGGGAGGAAGAAGAAGGAGGTCGGCGCCGCGGCCTATATGTGCCCAGACCTCGGCGTGGGTCGGGCTAACGCCGAGGTCTGTGGCTCGGCGTTAACGGGCCTCACGCCGACCTCTGGGCCCAGTGGCCGCGTCGACTTCATGCGTGGCGCTGACGTGGCCACCTCGGCGCGGCACGGGTGCACGCCGTGCCACGGACCTCGGCGTTAACTGTTGATACGCCGAGGTGAAGGGTCCATTTTTGGAAAAAGTTTCGCCGGGGGTCCATTTGTGAAAATAGTTTCAAAAAAGGGCCATTTTGTAAAAAAAACCACCTGTGGCCGGCGGGTGGGCCGCCCTAGTCTGTTCTGCGGCGCATGAGCCATGACCATGAGGTGCATGAATGAACACGTAGCTTAGCTTGAGCCTTGAGGTCATCCTGAAGCTAAATGGTGCGAAAACATTGATGCCATATACTGAATCGGTTGGTTTCATGAGCCGGGTTATCGATCGGTCACAGTGACCTCTAATTGGTTTGAGCCACAGCACAATTAAAATTCTCTCCGTAGTCACCTAATAATTAATAAATAAATAAAGGTCATCCTTGCATCCATTACTCCGTGGTTTGCCTCGGAGCAGCGCCGACTGATTTGAGGCTCCAAATACACAGCCGTGTCAACTACGCGAGTCAGGGCCTCACGAGCCGGGCACAGCGGCGGCATTGTCCTGCGGTCTGCCAAGTGGTTAATCGCACCTGGCCGGTTGTTGAAGCCAGCCCGTGCCGCGCGCGCGCGGCGAGGAAAGAAAGGATCATGCAGCACGCACAGGATCGTGGTGAAACGTTTAGCACGTTGCGCATAAGGGGCTGCATGCACCCTGCACCTGCAGCACGTTGGATAGTCGAACCAATTTTTTTTATGCAATGCTACTGGAACCAAATCCATACTAAACGATACTCAAAAAAAAAAAAAAAATCCATACTCAACGATTCCAGATGCAGTTATGTCACCGAGTCCCCATCCAGTTAGCAAGCAAGGATGACATACATTTAATGAAACCACAAGCATCAGAAACACTGCCAAATGCTTGCGTCGTGACTCAATTATTTTCGACACGAAATTTGGATGTTTCCTACGCATTTCGTGGGAAATTAGTTTTGCAGGTTAGCAAACGCCTAGTCTTCGGTTTGAGTGAAATTTATTCTTAGCTGTTAGCGCTCATAGATGTTGACCTGTGGTGACTTCTGAGGAGCCCAGTGATGCAGAGGGAATCGATCTCAAGTGTCTCCTGATGTAATCGCAACTCATCCAACCAGCATTGCTCTACTATTTGATTCTCCAAACTGGGGATAGGAGAGTTGCTGGATATACGGGTCCCAGCAATGCCGTGTTCAATCTGGGAATGGTGCCTAGAGCTGAAATGGCATTGCTCTCTCCAAGGCCGCTTGTGTGGGGACGTCAGTGCAGATGGATTCCGTGTATCAAACTGAATTCCGTGCAAGACTTCTACGTATCCTTTTAGACTAACAAGCAAGGTGGCCCGTGCAAATTTGCGCGGGTAGCTAGTATTTATATAGTAACATTTAGATTTTTTTTAAAAATAAACAAATATTTTTTCTTAGTAATGTTATCGTACTTTTTTCATCATCATGTTCTGCGACACATTCTTTTTAAAACATAGAATTCAGAAAAAAGAAAATACATAGTTAGAACATACATTTTATATTTTCTAAATATAATATTTTTTATTTTTTTAACACTTTAGTTCTTTGCCCGCCGTCTACATGTTTATCCGAGAGTTTTTGTATGATGATAATTCCACCTCAAACTTTTAAAAGAAAATTCAGATAAGTATCCACCAAAGATAGTCATGATTAAATTTGAGCTTGTGTCTACACAATGAATGTTGCAACGTCATCTTTTGCTCTTTTCATATTCAAGTCTCTCTTTTTCTTTAATATCCTATTACCAATTGCTACGGCTCTATGCATGCAAGCTCTCCTTGCCTAACCATCCGTACCTTTGTTCCCACTATGGATTATTATATGTTGCGGTCGGCAAATTTACTTTGGCACTAGCACCAATTTGAGGTTGTTGTACTATGTATTTTTTTAGCTTCACGTGTTGTGGATTCTGTCCCAAACATCATAGCTACTCCAAAGTTAGAAATACCTAACCCCAAGGATATAGAACATCTCTAGTTTATTTTAGTAGATTTGGAAAGGAGTAAGAAGCTAGCGGAGCTACCTCACTTTGAATTTTTCATAGCACAATTAAAAAATTAGAGTGAAGCATCTCTCTGGCCCCCTCCCCCTCCCTCCACTACCTCTGCTCCCAATAAGCGCCCCTACACTGCAACCACAGAGGATGTGTCCCTAATGGCTCGTGTTGTCTCCTCTCATCAAACATTACTTGCATCAAGCCATGGACCGGTGTGCATTCCAAACATATGTTTTGATTTTTTTTTGTTTCAGATCACTTCACCACTATGGCATGAGTACATTATGTCATCACACTTTACTCCTGAACTTTTTAGCTTTCAAGTGGCCTTATCCATTTTTTAGCCTCAAGGGGTTTCTTACAAAGCAACCTCATCTATTGTTGTACAGGAATGCGGTGGTGGCGCCAGCTCTACTCGCCGAACTTGCCGGTGCTCCTGTGGCTAAGGTTCATGGGGGACGGACGATGTAGGGGTTGGTGACCTACAGGGCACTTCGTTTCTATATTTCGTCGCCGTCGAGGGCCACAACATAGTGGCAGCAATGCTCGATCCAGGCGGCATGAGAGTGGCGGCGCAACTAAGGGCATGGAGTGAATCGGGTCGTATGGTACTTACAGAGCGACGACTCGACAGCTCGGGCCCAATGGGCCTTGGCATGGTGGTGTTAGGCAGAGATGGTGGTGAAAACAGGCTGAGGGAAGGTGACAAACGGAGGTGGACAGTCTCACGCTACATAGGAGACACAACTGGGGTTCCGTGATGGGTGACTCAGAGATGAACAGTGAGGATAGAGGTAGCCGGAATCAAGGAAGAGGGGAATGAGGACGTACAAATGGATATGGGCTTATAGGGCAACGTATTCTTTTCCGACCGCATTTAAGAACAAATGGATGGAATGACACTGGAATAAATCAATTTTTTAATGACACTCAAGGGATTTTTCTATGTCGCTAAGGAGATTTTCTCATTTATAAGTGTCTTGTGTCGAGAATGCAATCCACATTTATAATTGATGTGAAACGTAGACTCCTTCTTTACTATCTTTTATTCAAAATTTTTAATTGTCTCTTTGAAAAAGCTGAATATTTTGGATCCGTGTAGTGTAGACCGTGTAGAGGTGCAATTTCTTTTTTTTTCTTTTTTAAATTCCAAATCCAATCCGTGTAGAGGCCAATTTATTTTTTCTTTTTAAATTCCAAAGCCAATCCGTATTGAGGTCAATTTTCTTTTTTTTTTTGCTTTTTAAAATTCTGAATTTAATTATACTTATTATTAGTAGTATTTGACTTGAACTCTTTAGGCTAATCTAAACCGTAAGATCTTTATAAAATCTGACGGTCTAAATCCTTCTCTTTTTTAGATTAACGTGAGATTTTCTAGGCTCTCTCGGTGAACGTGGTGACTCCTTTTGCTTCTGCTTTATTAAGATAAGATAATAGATTAAGCTACATGTTTCTTAGACTAATCAAACTGGTGCAATCAAATTTGGTACGGCATTCGCTTGAATACATACCATGAAACAACACATCAACTCTAAAATCTCAGAATAATAAAGCAACCCATGTAAGCAACGAGCTCTGCTGGGAAAAATTACATGACGACGCACATCTAACATAATTTTCCACAACATCAACCAAAACATACATTATGCACGGACACGTATATTTCACACGTAACTTTTGCAGTTAATTTAAAATGAACAGTTCTATTGCTGTACACCACAGTAAAAATCAACACATGACGGCAAAATGTGTCAGTACTAATTAGCCCTTCATGGACTAGCTAGTAGCTACTAAAAGGAAAACATCTGGCTAGCTCTCACCTAAAACTGCACCCAAAGGCTCTGCAAGAATGGGTTGACCCGGCACAGGGGTTACGAAATGTCGGCCCCGTGCCGTTTAGTGCATCCGACATACCTATCTACAAACAACAGCATCACTATTCCTCAAATTTTACATACAATGGTTGGTATTTCTCAGAGTACTGTTATCTTATCTATAGTGGTTCCATAGACCCACTCTTTAACCTCTCCATTCGTGCTTGCAGCCCAGAAAGAGCCCGTTCATCCATAGGCGGAATATTATTTTGTTGTTGGGGTTCGCCATCCAACCTTGTTGCCCCATGGAGCATATTAGTTCCGTTCATACTTGCCAACGGCCGAGTCTGAGCTCCATCAAAATGGCCTACAGCTGCAGCTTGAATGCTCTTCATCCTTTCCCTAAGAGCATCCAATGTCCCTGCTGATAAAGAAATAATAGTTCCAACAATCAGATGACGTAAATAGTGATAGCATATACAATTATGCATGCAGCTGCATTGAGTCAGTATAGGATGGGGACCTGAGGTCTGGTATCTATCGGTTTGTTGATCTGTAGAATGTAATCTAGAATCGTCACCTCTGAAGACCTGTTGTGTCTCAGCGCTGTGATCATCTTCATTAGACTCTGTTTTGCTACCAATCGATTTTGTGTGAACAGGAGAAGGTGCAAATTTTGGAGAGGGTATTGCTGCTATTGGAGGAGGCGTAGATAATGGAAGACTAGAGGGTGTTCTTCCAGCTGCTGCATTTTTCTCCACCTGCATTTGTGAACAACGTAAATTCAATTGTACCTCAGATGATATTTTCAAAAAAGATCAAACTGATCCATGACGGAGGTTTCAAACCTGAGCTAGCCCATCTCTGATATAGGTTCTAAATGCTTCACTTGCATTCTGAAGCTGAGCGAATATGTCAACCTGAAAAGGTTAAGGTGGATCAGAAACAAACAGAATAGAAAGCTCCACATATTACAAACTTCCAATCAAAATATACGCTTACATGATAAAATCAATGTAAACTTAATTCAAAACATTTGCACATGGAATAAACAGTGCTAATGTTAAACCTTCATTGGTTCAATACCTTTGGATACAGCTGGGTTATTCGATAGAGTTCATACAGACCAATTGTACATGTCTGCTTATCACCAATTTTCTTGAAGACAGCAGCAAGCTCTTGCTGTTCATGCAGACAAGGAAGATTAAAAAGTATGTGAAATCACCACGTTAATTTATTGGCTGCACAAAAATGTGCGGCTAAAAAAATATGAGATGATTGTACCTTCAATTGCGCATCAGCTGAATGAGCAGATGGATTTGGACTGTTCGATGCAGCATCACCCCAGTGAGTTTGACCCATAGGCCCAGATGGCGTCAACATTCTAGCTGCTGCAAGGGTCTAGGGACCAAACAATTTGCTTAGCACGAAATAGAACACTGAATGCTCTTAGTCTTAGGTAACAGTGGGCGTGCATGTTGTACCTGAAGATTAAGATCAATGTATGCTAGAATTATTGGCTGAGGTTCAGCATCTATAGGAACCATTGAAAGGTGCCCCTTAATTGCCGTCCCTCTAAGCTTGACAAGTTCATGCAAGACCGTTTTGACCATTCTTAATGGCTTATCATCAGCACCAGCCCTAAAGACAAATATCTATATAAACAAAAATCCAAAGAAACAATTAAAGAGCTATCCAAGAGAAAGGCACAGACCTCCTGCGTATTTCTTCCATTCCCAGTTCTTGCAAATAGATATGAATGCTCTGAAGAATTCGATCAAGGTCAACTTCATAGATTGTACTCTGAAGAACCTGAAAGATGGAAAGCAGAGTGTAAGAAATAATGTCCTGTAGATATAAGGGCAAGCAAATAATCGTGTACCTTTGTCAACTTAATTAAACATTTGACAACTAAGTCTGAAAACTTCTGATTCTTTACAGCAAGAGACTCTGTTGGTGTGGGCGATGGCCATCTTGAAGAATTCAAAGGCCTCAATAAATTAATTAGCACAACAAACGAGGAAGTTCGCTCGGCATTATCCTGTTGAAAACTGAACCATTAAAGAAAGCACAGATGATAACCGAAGGAATGCATGAAAAAGAAATTTTACGTACCAGGATCTTAAGCATTAAAACATTTAGTGCTTTGAGTAATTGACTGCCATCATCCATAAGAGGAACCCTTTCATCCAAAAGCCAAAGAAGTAACTCCGTAATAAGGTTGTCCAGGGTACCCTCCTTCACAGCATGAGCAAGACGTTTGATTTGGAATGTCTGCCAAAATAAACAAGATTTTAGATAAACAAAATTCACCAAAAGAGACAAAAGGTCAGAAGAAAAAACAAACCTGCATGAGCGTATTTAAAACATATTTGCAAGACCTTGAAGATGCCCCAGACAGGCTAAAATTGAAGGTCTTTGGAACCTGCAAGATCGTGATGTAAGGGTGTCATACTCCGTGAAAATGAAGAGAGAAAAAATGTAACATGATTAGCACAGCAAAAACTAACCATAACTGCCAAGCATGAAACTAATCTGTCAGCTTCCTTAATGAGATCTTCAAGTACCGAGCTTTCAGGGTCAGCCGCCTGTGTTAGCTCATGGCATATGACTTTCATGCCTTCAACGGACTGCAAACAACAAAGGCGTATCTCAGGTTTGTGTTTAATAAGTGAACGTAAAAATTTAATGGCACAAGGTATTAAAATCTTTAATCCACTACACATCATATAAAAACTGATCAAGAAAGCCTCAACAGGGTGAGCAAAAGCACGACCTGCTCAGGCAAACCAAGTGCAACAATCTCAAGAGCTTCACGCCAGTCTGCAGGACCAGTTGCAGCTGGCATCTGCCTAGGAACCATATGCCTATCCATATGAGCATCAGCATATCCGAAGTTGTCCCTATTGACAGATGAGCATAGACAAGTTGTGTTATGTGATGGTATAAAAAAGTATGAGCAGCAAATAATATAACTGGAGCACCTTGAGATCATTGACCCTGCGACTGAACGGGAAACTACTTCTCCGCTTTGTTCTGCTATGTCAGACCTACATCCATAAAAATGAAAGAACAAATAACTACAAGAACATCAACCATAAAATCAAGGATAAATAAGTGGCATGATTTAGAAACAAAGACAAACCCATTGTCTCTAACTGAACGCCTCAAAGCTGCTCGAGCGTCACCAGGCCTTCCTTCTCTCCTTTTATCCATTTCTCTAGCCTGACATACCATCAGATAGGATATGGTAAATCCCTTAGTTGTAACAAGTGGTTGGTATAACTTTGTGCTAAAAATATATGTTGGCTGATAGAAACAAACCTTCCATTTGAACCTATCATCGAGCATGCTTCTTTGGGCATCTGAGAGTTTTCCAACATATCGCCATACATCATCCCCTGTTTTGTCAAACATTGTAATACACTTTGAGGCCCATGGAAAGCAATAGTATAAAGTATTGAAAAGAGACATAAATCCTGCTAAATTCAGTTTCGGCATGGAAAGCATGCGCATGTTTTCATCTTGGACTGGCTAAGAAGGAACCATATGAAACTGCAACTTGGCAAACCACCTAAGGGTTTGATTGGGTATGCACCAAAAGGAGGTTATAAATAAATACAGTGGAATATCATCTACTCAAAAAAGAGTGAGTGAGAAAAAGGTGGGTGCATACCAAGGTTTTTGTAGGCAGTTGCAAGTGTATTAAGAGCAGCTTTCCTGATCTCACCATCACGCTCTGCTGTAAGTGCCGCAACAGATGGCAAGTTTTTCATCAACCCACCAACCTGCACCACAGAAACAAGTATGCTTTAAGTAACACAATACCATCTAACTGGCACATGGGTGGGGGTACTGAATCAGACCTCAGTCCCATGATGGTCAATAAAGTATCCAATAATATCGACACATTCTATCCTTGTACGATTATTCTTGGAGCGCAGTCCTTCCAAAATATAGGGAAGTAGTTTAGGAAGAGAATAAATGTTGACCATTTGCTTTATCAGCTCCCCCATTTTTTCCCTAACTTTTTCAATGTTATGACCAGACTGCAATGCAACAATAATTTGGTCATCAAAGCGAACTGTGAGCACACATAATATGATACTTTTTACTAAGCAATTTATGTACAGCTGAAGTATCCATGTTACCTTCTCTGTAAGGCAAGGAAGGAAAATTGCAGCTTCAGCTTCTGTTAACATGTATGATTGGTCTTTTAGAAGATCAAACAACTCAGGAAGAAAGTCAAGGACCTACAGGTGAAGGTAGCGCACGATATAGAAGAGTAGGTTAAAGTGATGTAATAAAGGGAGACAAGATCAACATAAATCTTAACACGGGTGACATGCATTTACCTTCAGCAAACATGTCGTGTTAGATTCACAAAAGCGTAAGACAAACCACCTTAATAGTATGTCAAGAAGTTCAATTACTTCTTTCCCACTTGAAGGAAGTGCCTATACAAATGCAACAGCATGTAACCAAAAGTCACAGGAAGAAGCAATGTTAAATAAGTCAATAATATCAATTTCTGACCTTTTGTAGCAATTCAATACCATCTATTTGCCTCTTAAAGTCCGAGTTCCACAACCGCAAGCTTACATCTTCTCGGAAATGTTTAAACAAATCAATCTGCACGTGCAATGTTATTCCAAAAATAAATCAGCTGACATGTTCACACAATGAACTACACTTTCTCTGCCACAATCTAGCATACTTGAAACTTCACTAGGGAACAGTTGTTCTCTTGGGACCCCCAAAAATGAGAGATTTAAACACCCACACAATTTCACCATGTTTCATATCAAGTTAATTTAAACTGTATATCATACCAATTAATGAAAATCCAACTTGTCTTTAAGAATTAGAAACTTAAATTCAACACAATTCCAAAAAACTTTCAGGGTACTGATGGATGTCAACTAGTTAAGCATCAGATTTTCTTTTTATGCTATAGAGTCAGCCTCTGCAACATCATTGTGTAATATCACATCTCAATGCTATAGGGCCTTGTTTCGCATGATTGCATGAATTTGTTATACTGATACAAATAAAAGTCTGGAGTTCAACTTCTGCTACATAACTGTGCAACATCTACTACCATGCATTTGATCAAGTTGAGTATGATGGCTACCATAGGATTTTGTAACATTTACTGTACCGGCGTCCTAGTTCTCATTAACAAATGGAAAGGTTTTTAACCGTTTAGGCAACAACGGTCAAAAGAGAACGCCGGCTGAAAAGCCAGTCTACTGGAACATATAAAGGAATATAATATGATGTAAATGTCACAATCTTTGACCTATTCCCTTCTGCACAATACAAACCTTTAATTCATCAATCTGCTCTCGGCGCGGTTCTTCAAACTTGAATTTTCTGACCAAAACACGTCTCTCCCGCTCTTCCTGAATAACAAGTACATTTGTATCAGACCAGCACACAACCCAGAAATGTTTTTTTTTTAACCAAACAACTCAAAGATGTTGCAGGGCACTATGAATGCTAACCTTATTTGAATCCTTTATGTTAAACAATGCCTGGGATTGTACATGATCTTGAGTAGAAACCATCGAAACAGATGCTCTTGCTGGAAGTCCTCTCTATAGTGGAACACAATAGTTAGAAAACAGGTACCTTTTTGCGGGTGCACAACAGGTGGAAATGGCCTCCTTTTTGGTATCGATGAAAAGTCATCCGAAACAATTCTTTTTTTTTTTTGAAAATAAAAGAAACTTGGCAGATCCATAGTTCATCTTATAAAATATTGTCACAGAAGTTGAGGTTCAATCTCATTCAAGCTTAATTCATACAAAAACAACTTTTGAGTGAATATGCTAGGTGACAAACTATCAAGTATATTCACCCAAAATTAGTCATTTCTGCATGACATACTTTGAACCTTAACTTTAGCGACAAGGTATACCTTAAGATAAACAATTGATGTGCCAAGTTCCATTCTTTAAAAATAAATCAAAATGCACTCTTGAATGAATTTTCACAGTTTCAATAAAAAGGCTCATTTGCACCGAAGTTGGACCCCTCCCACAATGACAGAAGAACAGGACACGTACTTGAGATGGTTTGCCCACATTAGAACCACGATCATTCAGACCATGTTTACTGCTCTTCAAACCAGCTTTTGATGGCAAGCTCATGCTTGTTGTCACCATCTTGACAGATTCAGAAAATCCTGGCGTGATGCAGCAATAACAAGTTAGAACAAAAAATTCAACAACTACAGAAAAACAACTAAATTGCAAAACATGATTGGCAAGAGACACACCTTCATGCACAGTAGTCAGTTTCAACCTCTCTGCTACAATGGCCAAAGTAGGCGATGGCAAATCTTTTAGGTTCCTTCCAACCTAAAAGAAAAAAAAATTGAATTGAGGAAGAAAGCTCCAGCATTTAAGTGGAAAGATGGATTAAACGGAACAGGAAGAAGAACCATACCACTTCTTGGCCACAGATTTTGAGAATTTCATTCATAAAGGATTCAGCGGCTTTACGAACTTCAGAAGATTTATCCTATTCGAAAGGGTATAACCATTATATATTTCCATTGAACAACATGAATATAGAATCAAAAGATTAGTTTCGGCAGGTACCATCAAAGAAGATGCTGATGGCTTCAACAAAGGCAAAGCCTCAGATGGATCACCCATTTTTGAAACATGCTTAGACAACCAATCAAAAAGATCTTTTCGCCCTTCTGAACCTGTTTTCTGATCACCCAAAGTCACTATAATATATGGAACCATCTTGTCAAGTTGGGCAGCAGCCACCCATGAATCAAGAGCAGTCAATGTGCATTCTCGCATGTGCTTCTTATTGTCACCAAGGCACTTCAGCACATCTGCCAAAATACCCTTCATAACAAACGGTTCTCAGTTATCTTAGCAGCCAAATATGCATGCCGAAGTACATGAGATAACAAGAGAGATAATTCCAAACCTTGCTTGATTTTTCAACAGAGGGACCCATAGCAGATGCAAGGCCACCAATTGTGGACAATGTTGCCATTACTAAATTTTTGTTGCTGTCATAAAGACGGCCTCTAAGTGCAGTGAACAGCTCTACTGCAGTGATAAGATGGCCAACACAATTTTAGTATTAGTTAGGTGAATATAGCTCAACAGATACAAATATAGTTGATAAGGTGGACCTGTTCCTGTAGGCTGGATGCGTTTATGGGCCTCCTCCACAATTTTGTTGACTGCATCGATGGAGTCCAGTCGTACCTGTCAATTGGGATAACCGTAATATAAAACATCACAATAAAATGCAAGACATAAAGAAATAAAATAACTTAATGAAAAACCAGATAAGTGCACAATACCTTCCAATCCGGACTGCCCAAACTTTTTAGTAAAGTAGGTGTTATCTTAGCACTAATGTCTTCACGTGGCAGCCCATCAGATGGGCCAGCAGATGTAGAAGATGCAGTATCCAAAACTCTTACTGTTCTCTTCGGAGCAGCAGCAGCACCCTATGAATTGAACCAAATCGGTGTAGGTGAAAATTGGAGAAAAAAGTACGCATTTTCTAAACAGTAACTGAGATATGGCATACCTCAAAAGGATTTTTCTCATATTCAGCATCCAGCGCACTTAGAAGTGCAGGTTTAACATCACTTAAAAAGCCCTTGATGTCTGCAGGAAGGTTTATTTCAAAAGCACGATCTTGTGACTATTAACATGATGAAATTCAAGAACCATAATATGACCTGGTCCCACGAACTTATGTAGCATCCCAATTAGTTTTATGGTTGCATTTCTTGTCGCAGCAGCACTAGATTGAAGACCGATGTCTTTGCAGAAATCAATCATGTCCTGGAACAACAAAGACCACTAAGAACAAGAATGTGGTAAACCTGCACGTACAGCGCAAACATGTAGAGGGAAGTGCACCTTGAGCTTCAAATTAGAGATTCCAAAGTCTTCTACAGCAGAGACCATCCAAAGAATGCCCTCGCTAAGAACCTTGGGATTCTTGTGTTCCTTCATTATTTTGTATAGCTAAAAAAATAAACACAATTTTAGTGGTTGCCAGACTCCATCTTCTGTGCATTCAACCAAAGCACAGAACAATTTTTTTTTAAAAAAAACTTTCAACAGTTCATGCATTGAATATATTGAAGGCCAGTGTATAACCTCTGCAAATGAGATTAATTCAAAAATGTATAGGACCTTTTGAACAAAAAAATAAGAATAGTGTAATGTTATCTCTTACCCTGTCAAAAACAAATCCTGGACCTACAGCCTCACAAAAGGCAGTGAGGCATTTCATTGCATGGGCCCGTGTTTTTATATCAGCAACCCTTTCACTTATGCCTGAGAGAAAATAGCAATTCAGGAAGTTAACAACTTTACTAAGATCAACATTCATAACACATGAAATAAAAGTGACATGTTCTAATCAAAGATCATGACAAATTCATTACACTGCACAATATGATCGATAAATAAGTAATAACAAAGGTTATACGAATCAAAGATAGTGCATCATATATGCTGTGCAGAGAACACAAGAACCTCCAAGTTATATGTGAACATTAACCAAAAAAAAAAGCACCAAAACAAGATTGGTGGCTCTTGTTGAGTTTTCAATTCTACCCTACCCCAACTTGCTTCGGACTGAAAAGGCTTTGTTGTTGTTGTTGTTGGCATCGTCATGCATTTTAACGATTCATACCTTAATCGAAATATGACGCATTCAACTTCGAATTCACACATTATTTTTCAGAAGCCACCAGAGCTAAATGGAGAATATCATGCCCAATGGCAAGTGAGCCAACTGAAGCATCTATTCAGTGATCCTAAGGCTTCAAAATCAAGGACGTAAGCCTCAATGTAGTTCATAGCCTGTGCTTATGAGCCAATAAGCCAAACAAGAGCAAGAAATAAACTTTGGTTCAATCAGCGGTCAAGCTCATAAATTTGTTGTTTTCAGGTGTTGACAGGATCTTAAGCGTAGGTGGGTTCATGCTCTGACGAAGTCAAAAGTCAATCTCATTTTTAGGTGCAAGGTACATAGCTAGTAAAGTACTAGAGAAGAGGAGCACGTACCAAGAAGGCATAGAACCACACATCGCTTTGGAAATTTTTTAACAGTCGATGAAATATGGGTGATCACCTCTATAACTTGTTGTTGTACCTGTTTCATTAAAACTTACATGAACTTACTTCCATAAAGAAGGGATATTTCACCCAACGAAAAAATAGCTAGCAAGCAGTAAGTACCTGAACGTTCTTTTCACTCCATCCAGGCACAGCACACAACAAACGAACCAGAAGTTCAGCAGACTTATCAAGTTCTGTAAGACTTTCCACCTCCTGCTTGAGCATGCCAATAGCTGCCACACATAGCAACGATTTAGTCCAACCGTAGATGTAAGAAGATTGCACAGAAAAATAGGAGCAACTTTATTTCGGAAAATAGGAGAAAAAGAAAAGGCAGCCGAATCAAAATGTATAACGACAAAGTGTTTCCATTTAGCTATTTTGCACCAGCAGGAGAATCATGTATTCTATTAAGCAAATAAAAACAGTCACTAGATACATGATACGGCGTCGCTGTCAATGAGGAGAACAAAGAGGGGGGTGAAGGAGCAGTGACCAGTGAGGCTTGAGAGCAAGAATGGAGTTAGAGGCTTTAAAGCTTCAGAATAGAAAACAGAAACAACTTTTATTTGCCATTCTTTTTTGCTAAATCAAGTGTTACAACAAGACTTCTTCATTTTTGCTCATCTCAAACTAGCAGGAGAATTGTTGCCATTCTAAGGCTAATCCCAATCCATAGTATCATGCCACGTTATCCAAAGATGCCATGTCACCTGAAGGGACAATGATACCACCCTTTTACAGTGCATTGTATCATACTGTTGTTTCATAGTAATTACAAGCCAATTAATTAGTGTACAAATTATGCCTATGCCAATGGGCCCAAAACATGTGCGCAATTTTCAAAAGATTGTTTTTGTGACCAAGCTGCATCTCCATGAAGATACTGGTTTCATCTCTCTCTTCTTTAACTACTTTCCATGTCATCAAAATGCCCCTATGTGGCATCTTATTACTGACCATGATACTACTCATTGGGACTAGCCTAATAAGCTAGTGAGCAAACAAAGGAAAAGACCACCATTGCACTTACTAGAATACTAAGAAAACAATCGCATGCACATTACAGACCTTACTAAGATATTGGCTCCACAAATATGCACATTACAGCCTTTACTCAAACAAGATATCCTTATTTAAGATAAGCAAACAAACAAACAGATGTGTAAAAGGAAAAAAAATATTTGGGCTAAAGATGAAAACAAACAAGGGGTGCAATAAAGGTATATGTGATTTTAAAAGAAAAAAATAAATATTCAAGTTAATCCTTCCAAATGAAACAAAATAAACAAAACTATAGGATAGGCGACAAAAGTTAACAGTAACCTTCAAGCCTCTCTTTCCAGACAGTGCTCTTCAATTGGGAAATTGTCTCAGCTTTCACAATGGAGCTTAACCTCTCTTCAATTTCCTCCAAGCTCATCTCTGCTGGCTGAAAAAAAAAAGGAAAAAGGATACATGAGTTGTGTGTACCATCTACAGCTATGAGTTCCATCCATTGTTTTGGGAGGGGGGGACAGACAACATCTATAGACCTTCAAATATCCATAGGACGGAAAGGGGAACAGAACTACTCCCTCCAGTTCAAAATGTTTGTTGTTTTAGCCACTTTTACACAATCGTCAGAATATTTGCATCATTAATTAACCTCCCCTGCAACCCCCCCCCCCCCCCAGAGGTGGGTGGGCATTCGATTTAAACCGACTGTTTGGTTCGGTTTGTTCGATAATGTAAAATTTCGGTGTTCCAAAATTCGAAAACGATCGGTGCCAGGCAAAACTAAAAACCGACGATTTCGGTGTCGGTATTCGGCTTTTACCGAAGTTCATACCTTCCCCTCAATCATCACTGATCTTCGCATCTTCAACACAGAAGCATACGAAGGAGAGCTTAATCGCATACGGGGGCTTCCAAGCTCCCTTGGTTTTCCATGCTGCCGAGCATTATTCATTTTGTCTATTCCTACCCAACTCTAAAGTCTAAAAACATCATGCACTTTTAATCGAAGGTAAGGACTACTAGAAAATTCCAGTTAAAAAGAAGAAATGACAAAGTGCTCATCCTAAACAAGTAAGGTTACT
This sequence comes from Urochloa ruziziensis, assembly GCA_015476505.1. Lineage (NCBI taxonomy): Eukaryota > Viridiplantae > Streptophyta > Magnoliopsida > Poales > Poaceae > Urochloa > Urochloa ruziziensis. The sequence goes on along the minus strand of CM027122.1, from coordinate 54,300,774 downwards.
TTCAGTAAAGGCATAAATATGGGCATCATGAAAGGCACATCATAACACAGAAATGGTTGGATTCTAGCAAACAAATCACCTCAACATCTTCAATCTCAGGAGCAGCAGATGCCTTTGACTGTGATCCACCATCCGCCTTTTTTGATGCAGTGGATTTTGATGGTCCAGATTTCTTAGTAGCAGCCTAAAAACAAGAAAAAAAACATATGAAAATGGTGCACAAATTCAAAGACTAGAATATAAGTCCAACAAAACCAACCACTGCCTGGACAGGCTTCTTTCCACTAAGCATGCTTGCAGCAGATCTCTTCATTGACAGGCTATCTGCAGCCTATAAACAGAATAACCGTGCATTAGTTATCAGACATTTGGTCAACAGAACAGGTCATGAAATTGATCTGATAAACAAGGTCGATATCATTAATCAGCCAGCTTGAAAGCATTTTTAAGAATTCCCCACAGGTAATGATAGGTGCTTGGGAGAGAAATGCCGACAGGTTGTAACATCATCTTATCAAAAACAGAAATTATAAGATCAAGAAACATACCCCGCGAGCAGATGTGGCAGCTCCTGAAGATGTGATAGGCACTGGAAAAATGAAGTTTTTGTACAGAAATTAATCCAAAACAGAGATATTTATTCCATTAACACAAGTAAAACTACAAAACTAAAAGCAAATCTAACCTGTCCCTGAACTCAAAACAGTCTCACTGGCAGAACCAATCATATCTGACAGTTTCTTTTTCCTCACATCATCTAATTTCTCCAGAGAACGCTCCAAGGGTTTCATACCAACCATCTATACAGACAGTAAAAGTAGTTCACTGTCAAGACTTTAGAGCTACATATTGATATATGTATTTAAGTAAAGACAAGGCAAGCTGTGAAAAGGAAACCTTGGCAATGGCAGTCAAAACAGAAAATGAGGCGTCTCTTACTTCTGGTGTACCATCATTCAAGCACTAAATATAGATGAGACACAGATCAGAGCAAATACACAACAGCAAATAAGAGATATCAAGGACAGTATAGAGTGGTTATCCACCTCCATGCAGATAGGAACATATTCCTTGTGCAACTTTAGTACCGTTGCTTTATTGCTTGTCTCAATGCAAAATGCAACCCAGGTCAGTGTTAAGGAACGAACAAGAGGGACCTTATTTTTTACAGCCACCCGAACATCTGCAGCACCAAAAGAAAGCATTTTTCTTATTCAGATTTTGATCCAAGCTGAAAGGTAAGTCTTGAAATTTAAAAGGAATTTTATATCATTTTTCGATTGCCCTAGTTTTACTAGCTTACTGTTGATGTTACTTATTGGGCAAACTATATAAAAAAAATCATCGAATATAGCAATTCGGATTTGAATAAAGCAATGACACAGTTTTGGGAACTTGAATGCATAATTCTAAGGTACAGCGAACATGTGTAGAAATCCATGACACTATGGTGCATTCTAGTGAAACAAGTGTGCTTACATAAAAATTAAGCTTTCGAGTAAATAGGAATATCACCTCTCTGACTAAAAGCAACCACAACAACAATGAAAACAAAGTTACAGACATAAGCAAACAAGATATAGATTCCGCCAAAAAATTACAAACCTTCAATCACGTCAATAAGTGTAAAACAGCCAGACTTGTGCATCGCTTGAAGTGTTTGAGATAGTGCTTCCGTCATTGTCGGTTTTTTCTCTTTCAACTTTTCCTGTTTAACAGAATCATCAGGACAAACGAAAATATGTAAGGTTCAATGGGCACCTAGTTCACATAGTATAAAAATAAACATGCTTCATATTAAAAAACACATAAATATCAAAAATAACAAAACGATATAGTGGATGTACAAATTCAAGGAAAAAGGAATATTATTCTTCTTACAAGCAAAACTGGAAGAAGCATCCGTGCATTTCCAGAAAAATGGGCCCTTAAACCTTTGGATAAATTCCCTATTGCCTGAGTAGCTTCCACTGAGACAGCCAAATTAACATCTGTAATGAGCTGCAGTGCCCAAAAAAATCACCATAGGTCAGAATGTAGTAAGAAAAATATTGGATACGACGACATTAGCACTAGATCAGAGTGCTAGTTTCTATTCCAAAATTATCTTCCAATTACTTATAGGACTTCAAAAGAAAACAATACAAACTTTCAAAGATGGTAGCTGAACATTTGAATAATTAAGATATGCCAAAGAATTAGAAGATCAAATAATGCACGCGAAAAAAACAATCAGATATTTAACCTTCTTCAGTGTCCGGCAGATTTCATGAAAATCACCAGGAGCAATTTTTTTGGCCGAAGCAAGCTTGGTTAACTCCGCTACAGCATCCCTTCTCTCTGACCATTTAGTTGCTTTCTGGAAACAAACATGAAAACCAATATAACAAATACTAATTTTCGTATGGTGGTGTGACCTAGTGTATTGATGACGGATCACATACCACGCCATCCCAGAATCCAGATTTTTCTAGTGGGGTTAAAATGTCTACAGGATCAACAAGGTCATATTCGTCGATCTCCACAGGGGCTGAAAAGTATAATTGTGTAAGTATTTGCATCTTAAATTTAAACAAACTATCAACAATATATACGAAAGTAACACGTAAATGATCTTTAGAAGAACGTACCATCTGTTGCAGCTTCTTCAGAGGTGTTAGCCCCGGTTGTCTCCGCCACAACCTCCTCCTCAAGCTCCTTTTCTTGTTCGGATCTAGGAAACAATGTAAAATCACCATTTCAATGCAACATGAACCAAGTCAAAGAAACATTATATTCATAGTCTGCTGCATTAACATTGTGAATATTGAATAGGTGATTTCCAACAGATCTACAGCACATACATTACATAGTACATGCAAAAGAAGCAAATACAACTAAAATATTTGTTATGGCCCCAAAACTGACATGCTTCGCCAATTCCCAAAAAAAAAAAAAAAAAGGTGATCATGTTCTTCAAAATTTTCCCATTACAAAATACTATGATGCCTCAGTCTCAATCACATACATGGGAGAGAAACATGAAATGGATAAATCAATGAACAGAAAAGTCCTCATCAAGGGCAGGCTTACTAAAGACTTTAGTTTTTGAGCTAAAATACAAAGATTGCAGTGCAACAATGTGATATCATAAATGAGACGTACATAACAAAAAAGATTATCACACAACCTGCTGGCTATCTACCGACTCGCAAAGAAAGCAATGATATATTCAAATATAAATAGCACTACAGATAACTTTTTAGGTGGCATTTCAAATAGCTGCGTGGAATTGTAGTTACACAATCTGAACCCAGATTAGACAATAATTATTTTTCATATGATTTATTAATTACAACAAAAAGAGTGGCATAATTATTATTAAAAGGGGGAAATAGAAATACCTTATTTTTCGAGTTGGCTTAGGAACTCCAGAGATGTTTGCTAATTCTGCTTCCAACTCCTTTTTCTGCAAAAACAAAGAAGCTTGGTCATACTATTGAGTGATGGAACACAATGATTATGCATGTGACATTTAAGAATAACGCACCATTGTATCTCTCATCTTCTCAAGTAAAAGAGACTTTGCAGCATCTTTGCCAATCCACCGACAAAGCTCTAGCGTCAAACCCTTAGAAGAAGCTCGGACATTCTGGTCTGGATGATCAAACAGCTCAGGAAGCATCTTCAGAATCTTTTTGGGTGGTACTACCCTAATTCCAAATTCACTGGTAGAAGAAAGATGTTTGTAAGAGCTCGTAAAAACTTGTCAAAACAGGGAGCCAGAGGACCAGCTAGGGACTTACCTGAGTGCTTGAAACATCACATCAATAGCAGGTACAACTGCTTTAGCCACTTTGTTCTTCACAGCCTTCTCCATGGATTCCTGATAGCACAACCACATAAAGTTTGTTTGAGCATGTTATCATGCTATACAAAGTTACAAGAGGGGATAAAACAGATTAGCAACCTTTAGATGGTGGGTGGGCAAATAAAATAAAGCAAAACTAATATGAACAGCCATAGTCTCACAAGCCTCGTTGGGGCAGAGCTTGATTACAGATGGTGCAGAAAAAAAAAATCAAAACCTAATGAAACTGGTTTATCGCCACCATCAATCAAATGGACGCGTGTTTCCCAGACGCTAGCTTCGAAAGAACACTCATGTACTAGCTAAACTGTTTTTAATCATGGCAATGAACCTGTTGCATGCTGTTGCAGGATGCCCATGACCACAATGAAACTAGAATGGCAAAGGAGGTAAAACCCCTTGTTTCATGCTTCCTGCACTTATTCATGCAATGGTGCCTGACGCCAATTGGCAATTTGACCAACTATTTGATAAGTGAAAATGCAAACCATCTGGTGATACGAATGTGGCACACAGTCTTATGTCAAAGGCTTAGCATTTGTAACAATATTGATTGTTCGTTCATCAGCCATTGCCAAACTGACAATAATATCTGCAACCGCGTTGAACAATACACCTACACAATGTCTGACATATGTTGTGAAAAAACACATGAACAAACAAGACAACTACGTAGTGAATGCATTACTGCAAATACATTTCATTGATGGCTCTCACAAGTCACAACTATTGCTATCAGAGGGTTGATGAACAACTTACAAGGAAGACCTCTGCTGCCTCCAGTTCCACCCATAGGAGGAATGCAGCTTGAGCCTTCTCCACGGTCTTCGGTCGGCCAGTGAGGCACTTGGCCACGATCGCATCACAAACCTCCTTGGCATATCTGGGATAAGCCAACTCCATGAATCGTTGCAGATGACAAATAATCAGAAGCATAACAGGGAATGACTTGGCACCTAAGGGCACACACACCTTGAAGCGTCGGCATCAGCAGCTCGCTGGAATGCGAGAAGGGCGTCCAGCGCCTTCTCCTGCACCGGCGCATTGGAGTCAGCGACCGTCTTCTTAAACAATGGCCCTAACCACCACAGCAGAACAGAAAAACACTGGACATCAGATCTAGCACCGAAAAAAAATCTGTTCAAATCCCGAAAGGGAACGGACGAATCGCGCATAGAGCAGATCCGAGCGAGAAATGGGGCGGATCAGGAGGCGCAAGGAGGGGTGTCTCACCGAACTCGCGGAGGCGGGCGTCCTTGGGGTCGGTGATCGAGTCGCAGAGGGCGGCGAGGTCGATGTTCGCGTCATTCCTCACCTTCCAGTTCTTATGCTGCAGCCGCTCGTCCCAAGGCAGCTTCTTCGCCTCCTTGAGGAGCTTCTCATCCTCCGTCGACATGGCCGGCAGCCGCCGCCGCCGCGGGCCGGCTCCGCCGAACGAGAGACACTACAGCCCCACCCGCTCTACAGCGGCCGCCACTCCGAGGCCGATGCGGCCGCTTAGGGTTTCGAATTCGGATGGCGGCGTTCGCCGGGAGTTTGGATCGGAGGGGGTGGGGGAGGGAGGGAGAGAGAGAGAGAAATGAGGGGAGATAAAAAGGCAAAAAATATTTTTCGGGGTCAGGAAATCGTAACGAAAAATGGAGGGAGTTCGGGGTTGCGTCAGGTCAGGAGCGGAGCGCCACCTTTGTGTGCTCGGGCTCGCACGGGCGCGGAGCCGGTAGGTTCCCCGTCGGGGTCGGGGGCTAGGCGTACGGGGACGAGTTACCCATACAGTCACTATCTCGTGGGCCAGTCCATGGGGTCCACCCACCGCTGAATGTGTTGTTGGATGGTTTGGTGGTGAGCACTGGCAACGGGAGGGAAGGAGTGGGACGGTGTCGGTCCGGTCGGGGTTTGAAAGATTTTGAATTTCCGGGGAAGACGGGGATGGACTTCGAGGCCACGTGTACGGACGATATTAAGTGCGTACCATCAAGGATGATGAAGCTATGATGTTGGCATTTTCTTTTCTTGAGCACCATCCAGATTCCAGCATGTAAAAAAACCATATTGTCAGCGATTTTGGCTGGGAGGCTACACTAGTTTCACTTGAAAACTTCCTACAGGCATGGATGCCCGTGGGGTGTGAGAATTACAACTTGAAACTATTGGGTTGTTCGCTTAGTTTATTATCCCGGCCCAGCAGATTATTTTTCTCATAAAATATTATTGAACCAGCCTAGCAGATTATTCGCTTATCAACCCAGCCCAGCGAAACTAATAGGGCGATATATAAGCTATCATGTGTAATGTGGACGATGTGGGTCACATGCAACAAGAATGCCATATGGGGGTGATGCTAAGTGCTCCAACTGATATTCTGTATATAATATAATACTTTTTGCAAAGATGGCGAACGAGATTGGAGGAGCATGACAGAGAGGAATTGGACAAGGCCACCAGACAAGCGAGAAGTTGGAATGGAATGTTTCACGGAGAAACTAAAGCAACGATCGCCGAAGAAAGAATACATGTGACGACCAGCGCCTCCACCGGTCTTAAACAATGGGACTTCGTTTTGTGGCACTTGTTTTTGTCTTTGTGTTGATGTGTTAAGCTTGTAATTGGTATCCCCAGTAGTTGGTCCGTTGCAATGGGTTTGTAAACAAAACCTTATTTTGCTTTCTATAAAAATAGGGGAAAATCTACAACAAATGAACAAAACCACATTATTTCCTGAGCGAAAATGACAAGGATGAGTACAAGGGAAACGTAGGCATGACAAAATATGCGGAACAGATGAGATAGAGAAGTATGTAAAAAAAACTCTCGTGGCCTATAAATGATGTCTTATCCTCTTTCTTTCCATTAATGTTAGTTCTTTTCATACACGTATCTTTGGTCTCTTGTCCATCAAGATTTTTGTTTGTATTTTTATATATGTGTTGCTTTTACTTGTATTTTAAACATAATTTTCATCTGCAGTGCAAAAGATATGTAGCTCTCATATTGACTAACATAGTGAAAACGTGAGAATATAATAAGGTAGATGTTTTTCAAGGACACAAATTTTTATATGGCATCGCGTTAATTCGATAATGGCAAGATTCTTTTTTTTTTGTTAAATTTCTATTGAACCTTTTGTTCTCATTCAACCATCTTACTGATCGTCCTCTATCAACATCCTATATAGAAAATTCCACTAAGCCTTTCTATTTTCCGCATCACCTACCTCGCTTAGTTCCCGAAATTGCCTCTACCTCTTCCCGCACTATTTATTAATGCAGCTCCAACGTTATATCCTTATGCATCATTTTATATATCTAAGCACTTCTACCCCATCCTACACTACAATGTCACCACACACCACCAACTCTGGACACACCAATTAATGTACAGGTGAGTGTTTGGATTTCAACCAAAGAGAACAAAATATGCAAAATACTTAAACCAATTTATTTTACAATGTAAACTTGAAGCCTGAGGTGGAGCTCAAAGTTGCTCATATTCATCACTAGCAAAACTGAGTAGTGTAATGAGGAAAGAATAAAACATGAAAGACCTGCAAAGTCGTAGCTTGTATCACACCATATTACCCGAGCATGCAGCATCATGAATGGTTAGTATAGATGTCCAAATGGGCGGCCCGGCACAACACGGCACTGACACTATTTGGCCCGACACTATTAGGCACTGACACTAATAGGCACTAACACTAATCGTGTCGTGTCGTGTCGTGCTGTCGTGCCGACCTTCTGGCCCAGACACTACACTATGTCGTTTTTATAGTGTCGTGCCGGCACATGGGCCTGATGGCCCATCGTGCTCGTGCCGGCACTGGCACTATGCATCCACTCATTCAATTCCAAACTTTATATATTTCATCACAAATTCATCTAGATATGCATCAATTTCATCCATTTCATCATGAACTTATATGAACATTGATCAACATCATAAATTCATATAAAGATATATACATCTCATCAAATATTTTAACAGAGACATCTATTTCACAGTACTATGATCGAGGTAATCGTGTCGCATCGTGCCTGGTCAAAAATCGTGTCGTGTTCGTGTTGGCACTGCGTGCCGAGGTCGCGGCCCAAACACGGCCCAACCATCGTGTCGTGTCGGCACTGACACTACGACATCGTGTTAGTGTCGTGTTAGTGTTGTGTTTTTTAGTGTCGTGCATCGTGCCGCCCATCGTGTCAGGCCCATCTGGACATCTATAATGGTTAGTAGAGACGGTTGTACCTACTATCGTACTCTACATGAGAAATCCAAAATCCTAGCTATGAAACACTGTTTCATTAGTGACAATTTCTTGATGTGGTAGGTTACATGTCCGTTCATCAATCTAAATTCTAAAGATATGAATCTATTCATTCTCCTATAAAAGTTCGCGGAAACCAGATCTCCTGTTCTTGTATCTTGGTTCACAAATTACCGTCCCACTCATGATTCGTGTGTTCCGTTGCCACTTCACCCGGGTGGTCCTGTCAGTCGCATCGCGAAGAAGGCCGGCTCATAGGCCACCCACGTCGTCAGTCAGTTAACTTAAAAGAAAAGACAACCCGTATTGCTGGATGAGGTAACGAGTCCTTGCGCAGTTGCGCTCCTCCTCAGTCCTCACCAACCGTCACCACATGCGCGAGCCTTTTCGCCTAGCTTTGCTTTGCCTCGATCGATCTGCCAACGCCTTTCAAGCTGCAGTTAGGCCTTCCTCATCAAGCTAAGGCAGCAAGCTAGCAACCGGCCGTATATGCTTCACTGTTCATGGACAAGAACAGGACGCTGCAGTTTTAAACACGAGCTCGCAACGTGTATTCCTCCCAGGATCAGGCAGGTTAATTAGCTTCTGGTGGAATCTGAACCCGTGGTTAGTTTCTAAACCATGTCGTCGTTACAAAAAGAACAAAGTTTCTGAATTCTGAACCATCGGGCGAGATAGTGACGCTCCGAACTTTCGGTGTCCGCCTCCGCGCGCGCGGGATCCGTCAGTCCACATCCAACTATTCCGTTCCCATGCGCCGGAGTCGGTTCGCGTATCGCTGTTGCCTTTTGCCGCGCTGCTGGTCTCTCCGGTTTCGCCGAAAACTATTCGGCACCAACAGCACCAGCACGGCAGCACCAGATCACATCTCGCGGCTCCGCTCCGATTCCTCCGGCACCCGGCGAGAACGTGCGCCGTCGGAGAGAAAGCGAAAAGGGGGCAGTAACATCTCACGCTGCCGGGAACTTTGCGCTGCCCCGGCTGCTGCTCCCCCTTTGAAGATGATGGCCCATTGTCGCACAAGAGATCCATCTTCTTGACTTGCGATTGCGACGACGAGATCCACGGGACTTTGCTTTCCTTTTTTTTCCCCACTGGAGAGTCGGAGACTTTTGTTTTTGAAAGATGGACGGAGACCTTTTCGTTGCTTGGTGCTGGTACCCCTCGTCAGTCGTCACGTCGAGAGCAAGCTGTCACGGCTGAAAAGAGCAACAATAAACGAGCCGTGGCCCGTTACTATTTCCGGTGCGTTGCATACAGGGGGCGACATGTGGCTACGATATGTGCAGCGCCTGCCAGGTTCAAGGCGCCTAGCCATTTCCTCGCCAGCTCGCCGATCCGTGGCCGGTTGGCGTTCCGCCAGTGGCCAGTGCAGTGGGGGCGGGCGGCATGATGGTAAGTTGCTCCTCTCGTGGTGCCCGTAAAGCAGCGCTTGACTTCGCTTCAAGCAGCAGCCAGGAATCCAGGCGGCTGCTGTTAAGTTCCCCTGCGCTCGCTACTGAATGAGTAGCAAAGCTACTCCGTAGAAGGCAATGCTGTATGGGCGAGGCGATCGCACGTAGTCGTACACGAAGAAATGCGTCCGGAGAACACGGGCTGGCGACCATACAGAGATGCGGTTCGATCATCAGGAGGGCAGCAGAGCAACGAGAACATGCGGCACGGAATAGAATCGTTGAGCGGCGCTTGTCTCGCGCTCTAGCTCGCAGCGACGATGGGGGAGGAAGGGGACAAGACAAACAGGTCGCGGGCCGTCAACATGCGAGTAGCTCAGTAGCCTCGTGCCAATGATTGGCCCGTCCGTCGTCTGAGTCTGATCAATAATCAGCACGTAAACGTACGGGGTAGCCAGACAGCGAAAGATACGTACGCACGCAGATGCTGGTTTATGGTGATCGATGGGAGTGGTTAGGAATAATCGGCTGGCCCAGCTCTCGTACAGTTCGTAATACGAGAGCAATGCAGCTGGTAGAGAAAAATTCCAGCGGAGAAATTCGTTGGTGCTAACGCGCAAACCACCGGCCTTCAACTACGCTACCAGATCAGACCATGAATTTGCATCGCATGATGATATCCCCGGTTAGACACGTGGTTCGGGCATCACGCATTCATTCCAAGCCTTTCATTCGAAAGCCGTACGACGATACGAATTCGTTTGCCCCATGCACGGCAAATAAAACCGGTACTGTTGCAATACAGGCAAGATGTGTACGTGGCACAACTGCATTTATGGTCTACTTTATCGACCATTTAGGCCCACGGTCCCCCGTGAAACGCGCTGTCGCCGCCGCCGCCGATGTTGCAGCGGTAATTCACCGGCGATGCGCTGATACGATACACGATGGTCTACAGAGCTGCCGTGTGTTCACGTGAGCCTACCTCACATGATGGGTGTACAGTGTACTTGCTCGACGACGGTTTTACGAGTTCCCACCAAAAGTACCCACCGGCCCACCGTCACTCTCCCTCAAAAAGCTCTAGCTCTGCCTCCGGCTGACGCGAGGATGGACTAGCGCTGCATACCTGCACGTGGTAGCCTTTTGCAATTGCGTCGGGATATTTTTTTTTTCGAAAGAAACGGGAGGGGCAAGCTGCTACTAATTAATTAAATATATTAGAAACAGAAAAAAAGGAATTCTGAACAAACAGGAGGAAAACAAAGCTAAAACTAGGAGCTCCGAAAAACAAGTGAAGAAAGAAAGGAAGAAAGAAAGAACAAGAAAAAAAAGAGCAGGGGTTACAGGTTGCAACGGTATATTGGTCTCTGAGGAATAACTTGGTGGTTTTCTGGATGTGAGTGATGGAAGCTAGCGCAGAGCAGCGTCTGCTTCTTTTTCTGGATGAGAAGCAGCGTCTGCTTCTCAGTTAAACCGTAGCTCTTCTTCATGAACTGCAGAATTATACCTCTCGGCAACACTCCAAGGTTTCCACTACAAAAGTATGCGAAAGGCCGGCCGAAACCATTTCATGCAAAGGTGTTTGGTATACATGGATTTTCAATACAAAAGTCGCGACGACACATGGCGAAAAATGCAAACTGCAAAGACTCGCCTTCCATGTTCTGGGCTTACTTCGCGATGGGATCCATCCAGCTTCATTTCGCTTGGGCTGGACCAAATGGAATGGTCGAGCAAGGCCTGGCCATACAACCACACGCTTTCCCTTTTTCATTTGGTATAATCTCCTCATTCACATCTCTGGATGCTCAAAGCTACACGACGGCACCTAGCTGATTAGCTCCTCTGTCTTTTTCCTTTTTTTTTTTCAATCCAAGGCTAAACGATACAGTAGCAGCCAGCGTGGCACCGTACGGTTGAAAACGCCTGGGGCTTGCGTAGTTTGCTCCCTCTCCGAAGCGACCTCGTGCCAGTTCAACAAACAACGCGGCGCTGAGCTCAGGAAGCCGGCTGCCGGCCTGACGGCAATTTTGGCTCTATGCAAAAGGCTTGTACCGGTCAGCTGCATTTTTCCGCAATGGCAACAAGCGGCAGAAGCTGGCCAGGTGCGTCCAAAGCTTCGCCTTCCTGACCAATTGAAATTTCCCATTGGCGGACAAGTAAACATTGTAGTCTGCATCTGCTGCCGAATAAGCTTAGTTAAAACACGAGGCCATTGGTTTCGTTTTTTTTTTTTTCCGTTAGAGATCACAATGAACCTTGTCATGCTGATCTTGTAAAGGACTCTAAGAAGGATAAAGGGAATCCTGAATTCATACCGTCACGGTCTCAATTCCAAAGCTTGTTGAGTCTTTGGGAAACCTGCCGATTGAGATAACTAATTCAGAATGCATTGGTCGTACCATATTTCTGAATAATAAATAAGTTTTGGATCATGGTTAACAGTAGGTGCTTTCAACGGAATTCAAAGCATAGTTAGCATACCCACATTAGTCCTTGTCCTGACGCCAAATACGTTGAATCTGCCTGAACACTCCGATTCACAGCTCCTGTGGCCCTTAGCTGAACAAGTTGAACCAAACTGCAAAGTATCAAATAAAGCAACTGGTGCAAGCACACAAAAATCTTATCCGTGGCCCAACTAAATTATTTTAAGGAATGATGATGACTGAATAGATTTCTTCAAAAAGGAAAAAACAAAACAATGACCGATTGAAACTCAAAAGGAACAATGCTTAAGTTACTACAAAATGGGAATACGGAAACGTTCTCTCAAATCATTTCATCTTCTGATCAGTCACCAGTTCAACTGTGCTGGCCTCACATCACCTTGGAGGACAGCCCAGAAGTGCACAACACCAGTGTCAACTGGCAAAGCGGCAATGCAGCGTCTCCTTCTTCTGTCCCTGCTCTTGGTAGGCCTCCGGCCAAGCTCCAGCCAAACAAACTCCCAAGATGGTAAGTCTTCTGGATTTCAATGGGTTACAGGAAGAATGCTGCCTCCCTTTTTGGGTATTTATTTACTCACTCATGGAGTGACCGTTGCTCTGAAAAAAGAGCTTGGCCGTATCAGTACTACTTCTTTCTTGCTGGTACAACGAACCAACCCTTGTTTCTTCAAATTCTGTAAAAAATGACACTTGCACATGCTTCTCATATCAATAGGATTCGTTAATGATATGATCAAAGATAGATGCAAAAGTGCTCGACTTAATGTTAGCTTAATGAATTCTACAGTTGCAGCACTTCAGGCACTCATGAAGAATTGGCAGAATGTACCGCAAAACTGGACAGGGACAACTGACCCCTGTACCTCGTGGGATGGAATTTCCTGTTCTAGTGGGAGGGTGACAAAAGTGTGGGTACTTGATTAACCTTTCTATCGGCAAACTACACCACAGTATGCGGAAACTGAAACTTGGTGTTTGCAGGAAATTACCAAGCATGAATCTGCAAGGTACAGTAAGCAGCGCAATCGACCAACTCGCTGCTTTGACATATCTGTGAGTACTTTATTGCTTAGTTTGAAAGAACTTAATGTAGCCAGCAATGAATTTTCAGTAATCGGGTAACCTATAAGATACAGTAATGAGATGCTACAACCTATGAGTTCACCTAGAGATCATGAACAGAGAAAACATATGTTTAGGCTACTGAGATAATATGCATGCAGGGATCTGTCTAACAACCCAAATCTTGGTGGCCCACTCACTCCAAACATAGGAAAATTGAAGCAGCTCACAACTCTGTAAGAAATGACATTTCTAAAGAACTAAAAGGGGAAAAATAAGAGCGGATAAGCTGATTTATCTTGGTTTTCTCAGGAATTTGCAAGGATGCAGCTTCACTGGCAATATTCCGAAAGAGATAGGAAACTTAACCCAGCTCACCTTCCTGTAAGAATTCCCAGCTTGGAAGGAAATCCTCAATGGACATTCTTCAGCACATAATGTGAATTTAATTAACTAACTGTTTTCATGCAGGGCCCTGAACTCAAATAATTTCACTGGTGGAATTCCTCCAACGCTCGGTCATCTCTCAAATCTTTTCTTGTTGGACTTGACAGCAAATCAGCTGTCAGGACAAATCCCAGTTTCAACAAGTTCAACTCCAGGGCTGGATCAACTTGTCAGCACAAAGCATTTGTAAGTTCTCAACTGTTGTAGCGCCTCTAGGATAAAAAATAAATAAATTTGCTAATCACCACATGTTTGATCCATCCATCCAATCGGCAGCCACTTTGGTGAGAACCAGTTGATAGGCCCAATAAGCGAAAGCCTTTTCAATGACAACATGACCCTTATACATGTGTAAGGCTGTAAGTTGCGTTGTTCGTTCACGCAGTTAATTTACTCTATTATATGTATCATCTTACTGCTTCCTGTAATCATTATCAGGTATTTTCAGAACAACAAATTTACTGGGCCAATCCCTGAATCTCTTGGGCTTGTCCAAACACTTGAAATGATGTAAGTAACAGTCAAAACAATTTTGCATCAGTCCTGCACACCGTACTAAACAGTTTCGATTTCCTTTTTGCATGCCAGCCTGCTAGATAAGAACCAGTTCAGTGGCCTGGTTCCTAAAAGTATTGGCAACCTAGGTAACCTGATGGAACTGTACGTAACTACAGACAACAAATACGAGTATATCATGGTGCTTCAAATTAGTTGAAAATATTTATTTGTTTGCCGCAGGAACTTAGCAAGCAACCTACTGAGTGGGACGGTGCCAGATCTCAGTAATGCGACACAGCTAAATTATTTGTAAGATAAACATATCAAAGGTTCGGGTTGATGTTTTCCCCCTGGTGTTAAGGACTTTTCTTTTCATTGCCTGAGCAGGGACCTAAGCAACAATAACTTTGCAAGCTCACCAGCACCAGGATGGTTCTCAACGTTGACATCCCTGAATACCTTGTGAGTTATCTGAGGATTTTTTTTGTGAGTTATCTGAGGATTATTGAAGTAAACATGAAATGGACTTAGTAACCCACAGTACACTATAACCAACGTTTATGCTTTGAATGAATATACAGACTTATGGATAATGATGGTCTGACTGGGACAATCCCTAGTGCTCTGTTCAGTTTGCCACAGCTGCAGCAAGTGTAACTCTTCATGGCCTGTGCAACAGATTTCTGAATAATGTATCTATACCCAAAAAAATTTATGTATCTTTTTATCGTGACTTGTCATGCAGATCACTAGCCGATAATACACTCAAAGGGACACTAAGTATGAGAAGTAACATCAGTCCACTACTTCGGGTGGTTAATTTGACAAACAATCAAATCATTGAAGCTAACGTAGATCCAGGATACAACATCAGCCTCATGTGAACATCCCTCTTCCTCACTCTTTCTTAAAAAAAAAGAAGATTGCACACTTCTTGTGCGGCTAAGTGGTATGCATTCTGAATCATCTCAGTTTTTCTGTCCAGATTAACAGGTAACCCTATATGCTTAGATGACACTAGTATCTGCAAACCCAAGCAACAGCAGCAAGGTGTCCTAGGCCAATGTGGTGCCGTTCCATGCCCCCACAACCAGTCGGCATATCCTGCGACTTCACAGAACAGCGCAAGCACCAGGTCCTCCCAGTCCCAGGGTTCGATGATCTTCATGGTTCTTATCATGCACTCCCTGTTTTTTTTGAAAAGCAAATGTACTCCCTGTTTTTTTGAAAAGCAAATGTACTCCCTGTTTTAATATGTCATTTGGATTCAATCTTGGGTGCTACTTAGTTTTCTGACAGTAGTAGTAATTGGTAACTAGAAACAATGCTACTCCTGTAAATCTTGAAACCCTAGCATTTCTGCTTTGTATAAGAATAACCAGGGTCCAGGGACGATGCCCTTCGTTAAATGCTTGCGCCATTGGAAAGTGTGCTTAGCTTCTCCCGTTCCCGAATTAGATGGGCCGAGCGGCTAATCAACCACACGATTCTTAATCGACGAATTGCTCAATTACCAATTGCTCGTTGCAAGCGTTGGCGTACCTGGAGGAAGGCACGGCTGAGGCCATGGCCGTGAGGATACCTCGCGAGGTCGGCATGTATTGCCCCTCTTGTTCATCCACCGCCCCAATCAAGCTCCATCGCTCCAGTTTCTCTACAAGGATCTCCGGACGCCGCCGGAGCGGGCGGGGAAGAGAAACGGAAGAACGTGAACGTTGGTGCCTTTTTACCCTCCTTTTCGAATTGTACCGGACATTCCTTCTCCTGGGTCCATGGGCCTCCTCACACAAAATCCGCGTAGTCTGATTTCGAATGTCAATACATTTGTTTTGACTATGAAATAGCCCAGTAATTACAAGTATTTTGCAAAATAAATTAGGTTTACATCTTTTGTTGCCTGCATCTGTATAGTACCAGTACCGTATATCTCCAAAAACCACTGGAGTGGTCAAATTGACAGCGAGAGCCAGCGCCCGACAGTGACCTAGTAATTTTTTTTTGAAAGTACAAATGACCTAAATTAGCAACATGGCCTGCCTAGTTAACTGTCATAGAGAGCTTCAGAGGTGCATGCCTGCATCCAGGATAGAGAGCGCCTCGGACTCGCGTCATTTGCTCCCTCCCCGCGGCGAGCTCGTGCCATTTTGACAGGCTCCGGTCGACCCGATGGCGTCACCCGTGCTAGCGTCGAGATTTTTGGTATACTGTCCACGAAATGGACGGGCTTCGTTAAAATGATTACGAAACATTAGGCTTCGATAAAATGACCATGAATCCGTTGTGACCAAACCTGAGTTTTATAATTTTTTAATGTTTTATTAACTTTGTAACTACCCTCAACCAAACTTATCTGCTCCTTCCACCGAGTCTCCCTTCCGCCCGACGCCGCCGCTCCAGATCGAGAGATGGCGCCGTCTCCGGCGCCGGCAGCTCCCACCGCGGCGGCCAACCCTCCCGCGACGACCACCCTGCCGGCCCTCCCACGTCGTCGCCACGAGGAGCGCCACCCGCGGCACGTCGCACGACGCTGGCGCGGTGGTGCCACGGGCTGGCCCGGGCGCGGAATCCGAAGCGGGAGGCAATGCGGGTGCTGCGGATGTTCCAGGCAGCGGCAGCAGCGCGACTCCGGTGCTGGCGGTGGCGGTGGCGAAGCCGGAGGGGGGAAGCAGAGGCGGCGACGTGGGGAGCAAGAAGGGGGCCTTCGCAACCTTGGTGGTGACGTTGGAGGGGAGCGGAGGCGGCGAGGTGGGGAGCGACAAGAGGCCCTTCGCGTCCTCGGTGGCGGCGGCGCCGCGCGCGTACCCGCCGCCCAAGCGGACGACGTACCCGGGGCGTGCAGGCACGGCTACGACCCGCGAACCATCGTCCGCAGCAGACAACTTCTCGAGAACGCCACCAGAACCAGCCTTGCCGACCGAGGGAGGGTCGTCGCCGGCAGGGTGGTCGTCGCGGGAGGGTTGGCCGCCGCGGTGGGAGCTGGCGGCACCGGCGCCGGAGACGGCACCATCTCTCGATCCGGAGCGGCGGCGTCGGGCGGAAGGGAGACTCGGCGAAGGAGCAGATAAGTTTGGTAGTTTGGTTGAGTGTAGTTTGGTCAGTTCAAGTGGTAAAAAGTTAACAAAACATTACAAAAATTGTAGAACTCAGGTTTGGTCATTGTACCGTATGAAACAACGGATTCGTGATCATTTTAGCGAAGCTCAATATTTTTTTGTCATTTTAACAAAGCCCGTTCATTTCGTGGTCAATATACCAAAAATCTCGCTAGCGTCAGGGACTCCGGGGCCGCGTGTCGGCCAGAATCTGCAACAGCCATGAGGCATCGATTGCGCGCCAGTCCTCTGCTACGACCTGCAAGAGGTGGGCCATCCAACCACAATGACGTGCGCGACGTGGGCCGTCCATGCGGCCAAGGCAGCGATCCAACGGCGCGCATGGGAGGGATGCCCTTCGACCGCTTTGGGTGCTTGCCTCCGCTCCAACCTTTCATATTTTAAATTTTTAGGTTTCAACCAAGTCAAACTTTTCTAAATTTGACCAAATTTTATGTAAAATATTATTAACACTTATAACTGCAAATAGATATATTATGAAATCATATTTCAATGAGATTCTAATTATGGTTATTTGGTATCATAAATACTAATATTTTTTAATATATGATTGGCCAAAGTTAGAATGAATTAACTTGATCAAAAGCTAGAAATACATGTTTTTTAGGGCAAAAAGGGAGTAGTAACGATTAGATGGCGGCCGGCGGCTCAACAAATAAAAATGGGCGTAACCACTAACCAATTCACACTTGTTCCCTGCTCATACGCTCCAATCAGCCGATCGCTCAACAACCTGCGAGTATTGGTGTTAGCTGTTTTCGAAATGGAAGCTCTCAAAGCACTAATCGTCATATACCACTTGCACATTATTTTTCTCAATTTTTCTGTTGTGAACTCTCCCACTTGCACGGTTGCATGGTCATCATATGCTCCCACCTCTGTCTCTGTTGTTGTCGCTGTGCAGTGTGGTTGCGGACAATGAATTTGAGATTTTGGGCTCGTTAGGAAATAGGCGACTTCAGCAGGCAATGTTCATTTTCACTTTAACGTGTAGCCTGACGTGCTGCTATATGTTCTCCCCTCTAGTACAAGACCCCAAAGACATGGGCAACGCCGTGCACGATCAGCATTACTGGTCTGACTAGCTCCGTCTTCCGTCGGAGTAAACGTGGTATACAAATGAAATTGACCTGGCCATAATTTTCGTCGCACACAATTAATGTGCTAAGCCTACCACGGTTTTGCAGCACCGGGTAGGACCTATCAAAGCAAACTTGTTCTAAACACCATTGAACTGAAGTTTCTTAAACTGAGAGCAACGGCGCCTGCATTTCCCTTTGACAGTTCACCCCCCCCCCCCCCCCCCCCCCCCAACCCCCCCAAGAAGATTGCACCATCCACAAAAAAAGTACTGGCATAAGGGGCTGTGCCAAACTCTGTCCAACCACATTTGCAAAGGTAACATATACGACATGCGCACTGGCGGTCAAGCATAATCCAAAACCGCAAGCACGCACTGAAACAACGGACGAAAGATACGGCACCGTTTCTCTCTAGAAATCTTTCATCGGCCAGTGCGAGCATCAGCCTGCCGGCCACACTTTGGCTCCACTCTCAAGGAACCATCCGTGTGCAAGCCGTCGTTCGTGCTGCCTCGGCTGCATTTTCTGTTGCAGTCATGCACCAAAATGTATCCGGCAATCCCAACAATAGGAAGCAGTTGAGCAGGTGCGTCCAAAACTTGGCCATCCTGATCCATTTTCAATCAAAACAAAAGGCAACATAGTAAGACCCTGCCAAATACGTTTGATTAAGACTGTTGAATAATCTGTGTTACGGCCAGGTCATACCGAACCATCTGCACTGCTGACCTTCTAATGATTCCACCGAGAGCAGTCGAATCATCTGCACATATCGACATGTGTATGCGTTCGAAGACCAAAGATTCTAGTGTCCGCGAGAAGCCTGTGCAATAAGATGCCATGTTCAAATTTAACTGAAGGCCACTTATCAAATTTCTCTGCATTACAGAAAAAACGAAACAGATTTCTCAAGCAGGAAAAACAATTCATGCTAAAAAAAGGGGCGCATTTAAAGAAACTTACATAATATCCATGTCATGATGCCATATCCACATCAGCAGGGCTGGCAGCCAGGTGATAATGAATTGGACAGAAAAAACCGGTTCTCAGCTCCATGCACTGGGGGTTAAAAAATACAACAGTTGAACAGCATAACACGTTTCTGAACTGTGGGTCCATGACACAAAAGTCCAACTCTTGGCCGTATTAACTTTGTTAATTAACAAAAAAGACTGGATCAAAGATCAGAAAGAGCTATTTTAGGGTATTATCCGGATGCGGCCCCAGCAGCCAGAAGCAACTGGCCCCACTACCAACGAGGAACGTTTTAATCAAATAATTCATGTTTTGATCAGTTCAAACCAGCTCTTCGCAGACTTGTTTAATACCTCTAATCTTGCATACCTGCATTCTTATGAGCATATCCGTTGAGTGGACTGGGTAAGCGGCTTAGTCAATAATTGATGAGAGATTCTTCTGAATCTGGTTATGTAAGATTGTTTTGCTTCAAAGGTTATTCTCTTTGCCTAGTTCCAACCTCGGGAAGGAGAGTGGCGCCATTTGGTATCTGCTGGCTCGTGCATAGACTTCTCCAAGGACATCCATCGGAGTTTGCTGTGATCTGATGCAACTTTGATTTGTGTGGAGGCCTAGCCTTGAGGGAGCGACACAGTGGTGATGCAGTGGCTGCTGCTTCTGTTCTTGCTCCTGGTAGGACTCCGGCCAAGCTTCAGCCAGACTAACTCCCAAGATGGTAAGACTTGATATTTTTACATTTCATCAGGATATAGGAAGCATGCTGACTTCTTTTTAAGATACAGTTATTCACAGAGTACCCGACCTGAAAATTGATTGAGCTAGATTAGTTCTACCAGGAATATAAGGCAAGAATTTTTCAATCACAATGGATATCTAGTTTCTACCAGACATAATCATATAGACAGCATTCATTTACATCAAAATTAAGTTTATTTTCAAATTTATCAATCTTATTTTTTTAGAATTATTTCTATCAACAGAACAAGTAGATTGTTCAATGTGTTGCTTTTGAATTAATGTTTTTGAGGCAGTTCTTCAATCAAGGTGGTACAAAACTGCAATGTAATAATACCCACACGAGGTCAGTGATCAAATTTGAAAAGCCATGATAGTATATGAAGTATGTTCCCAGGATAAAAAGGTCAAATGACTCAAACTGAACACCAAACACTGTTTCTTCCTTCTTTTTCTTTCCTTTTCTTTTTGCTAGTACAAACCTTTCTTAAGACTGAGCTCTCTCTTTGAATTATTTGCATATCAATATATATACCTCTGGTATATGAATGAGATTCATATTATCCAAACCACGAGTAAGATTCATGGACTCTATGGCCCCTAAGATAGACGCGGGATACTATTAGAGTTCCCCCCTTGAACCATAAGGGATAAAAGAACCAACTACTAGAGTTCTTAATGCAAAAAATGCTCGAATAATGTTAGCTAAATGAAATTTGCAGCTGCCACACTTCAGGCTTTGATGAATAACTGGAAGAATGGACCACAAAGCTGGACAGGTTCAAGCGATCCCTGCAGCTCCTGGGAAGGAATTTCCTGTTCTAATGGAAGGGTGACAGAAGTGTGAGTGCTCAATTAACCTTCTTCTATTAGATAATAATCAAATACTGTGCTGAAATCTGGTACTTGCAGGAGATTACCAAGCATGAATCTGCAAGGTACATTAAGCGACGCCATAGGCCAACTATCTGCTTTGACATATCTGTGAGTCCTATGTCCTACTATGAAAATAACAATTTAACAACAATAACAAAATTTAGTATTTCCCCAAGAAAATACCATCAGAACACATAGTCTACCTACCAATTTACCTTAGCGATCAAGGAATAAATGTTGAGCTGACATTACATGCAGGGACCTGTCTAACAACCAAAATCTTGGAGGTCCTCTTACTCCGAAAATTGGAAATCTGAAGCAGCTCACAACTCTGTAAGAAATGACATTTCGTGATAATGATAAACACTGAATTTGTTTTCTAAGGGATCTGCAAAGATCACCAAAGAAAAGAAGAAGAGAGGGATATGGCTGACATATCTTGGTTTTCACAGGATTTTGCTTGGATGCAGCTTCAGTGGCAATATCCCAAGAGAGATAGGCAACTTATCACAGCTCACGTTCCTGTAAGAAATCACTCAGATTTGGAAGAAGGTATTTAGTGGGCAATCTGTTCATCAGGTGAATTCAATTAATTATTTCTTTGTGCAGGGCACTAAACACAAATAGTTTCACTGGTGGAATTCCACCGACGCTTGGCCTTCTTTCAAATCTTATCTGGTTGGACATGTCTGCAAATAAGCTGTCAGGCCAAATACCAGTTTCTCCAGGGTTGAACCAACTCATCAAAGCTAAGCATTTGTAAGTCCTGAAATGCTATATCGACTCAAGAACAAAAGAATCAAAAACGAATTTGATAATTCCTTATGTTTACATCCATGCAATGAACAGCCACTTCAGTGAGAACCAGTTGACAGGCCCAATGAGTGAAAGACTTTTCAGTGCCAAGATGAACCTTATACATGTGTAAGCTGTGTTCTGCGTTTGTAATAGCTATTTCTGTTCATTCAATGTCACCTCAGTATGTCACCGCTTTCTCTAATCAATGTCAGGATATTTGATAACAACAACTTTACTGGCCCAATCCCAGCATCAATTGGACAAGTCACATCACTTCAAATAATGTAAGTACCCAATCAATCATATTTGGCACCAGTCTTGCACAGCGTTTTGAACAGTTTTATTTATTGTATGGCAGCCGACTAGATCATAACCAGTTCAGTGGTCCAGTTCCTGATAGTATTGGCAACCTAAGTAACCTGATGGAACTGTAAGTAAATAAATTTTAATGATCACCGCAGATATTTCATGGTTCTTGAGAATGACATTGCAAATATCTCTTTGGTTCTTGCAGGAGCCTAGCAAACAACCTACTAAATGGGACAGTGCCAGATCTCACTAGTGTAACTCAGTTAGATTATGTGTAAGAAAAACATATCAACATTTAACTTAATATTCAGTTCTGTTGTTAATTTTTTTTCTTTCTCCAAGCAGGGACCTAAGCAACAATAACTTCCCAAGATCGCCAGCACCCGGATGGTTTTCAACGCTGACATCCCTGAATAGCATGTGAGTTTTGAGGATTAACAAAGTGAATATTAAATTCAATGCTACAATACAGACAATGTTTCTCGTTGGATATGCAGATTTATGGAAAATGATGATCTTACTGGAACAATCCCTAGTGATCTGTTCAGTTTACCCAACCTGCAACAAGTGTAAGTCATCAATGCTTGTGCCATGATTTTTTTGAATATCTATAGAAAGTTTCAGCATGAGTTTTTTTATTTTTGTATTTATTTATGCCACAACTTGTAATGCAGATCACTAGCTAGGAATGCATTCAGTGGGAAACTTAATATGACAGGTAACATCGGCTCACAGTTGCGGGTTGTTAACTTGACAAATAATCAAATCATAGAAGCTGATGCAACAAGCTACAGCAACAGCCTTATGTAAGCACTGTCCTCTCAAGCGGAAATAATGACATGCTCGCATGCTGAGTGGCATGCATTACTAACCATCTCAATTTTTGTTCTGGTCCAGATTAGTCGGGAATCCT
The DNA here is from genome assembly GCA_015476505.1 of Urochloa ruziziensis. NCBI lineage: Eukaryota > Viridiplantae > Streptophyta > Magnoliopsida > Poales > Poaceae > Urochloa > Urochloa ruziziensis. The sequence continues at coordinate 54,278,008 of CM027122.1, read as the reverse complement.
GTATGCTTGGATAACAGTAGTTTCTGCACACTCAAGCAAAAACAGCAAGTGCCATATGCCACTAACCTTGGCCCATGTGCTGCCATTCCATGTCCCACTGATCAGTCAGCGAGTCCAGTCACTTCACAGAACTGCGCATGCACCAACCCCTTTCAGGGTTTGATGATCTTCCGAGCACCTGCCTTCTCTGATGTCACAAACCCCACATTGTTCCAAAATCTGGAGTTGACACTTGTGCAGAACCTTAGCCTGGCACTAGGATCAGTTGCCCTTTCCAACGTAGATTTCAGTCCAGGAGCACCTCTGACATTCACAGTGAAGATTTTTCCAGTCAGTGGAACGAGCTTCAATCGCTCAGATGTTATAAGAATTAGTACTGCTCTGGTCAACCAAACTTTTAAAGCCCCAACCCCGTTTGGACCATACAGTTTCATAGCAAGCACATACTTTCCAGGTATGTAAATAGTAGCAATACATTTCAGGTCCCAGCAATAAATACAGGTTTGTACCATCTTCTGCCTGATGCATCTTGAACCGTTAATTATCCATTTCAGGTCCCAGCAATAAAAAATCCTCAATGGGCAAAGGTGCAATAATTGGAATCGCAATCGCGGGTTCTGTCCTTATTGTTGGCCTTATTCTAGTAGCAATATACGCTCTACGGCAGAAAAGGATAGCCAAGGAGGCAGTAGAGAGAACTACAAATCCTTTTGGTAGTGTGTTATTTCACAGCTAAATTTCAATCTAATCGAAGATGCATATATGCATTTTGAGCTAGCTGCTCAGAAATTCTATGCATACCAAAGATTAGAAAGATAATTTGTTCCTGTTAATGCTTTGGTGCCACAGCATCATGGGGAGCTGGTGGTACAGACAACGGAGATGCACCACGACTGAAGGGTGCCAGATACTTTCCATTTGAGGAACTGAAAAGGTGCACCAATAATTTCTCAGAAATCAATGAGATAGGATCTGGAGGCTATGGGAAGGTAACTCAATTGCCATGCTGACCTGCTCACAGGCAGAAACAGGTGTTTTGTGAAAGCATCTAATGCACTATATATTTACTCTATGAAAAGGTATACAAAGGGACACTTGCAAATGGGCAAATAGCTGCAATAAAACGAGCACAGCAAGGATCCATGCAAGGTGCAGCTGAGTTCAAGAATGAAATAGAACTACTATCCAGGGTTCATCACAAGAACCTAGTGAGCCTAGTGGGCTTCTGCTATGAACAAGGGGAACAGATGTTGGTTTACGAGTATATTCCTTATGGGACATTAAGGGAGAACCTGATGGGTATCATCTACATTACTCACTATAAGTAACACCGTATTTTACCTAACAACATGTGCCTTCGCAATAACAAAGGGTATAATCATGACTTGACTGCAGGTAAAGGAGGAGTGAGCTTGGATTGGAAGAAGCGCCTCAGAATTGCCATTGGCTCAGCAAAAGGTCTAGCATACCTCCACGAACTTGCTGATCCGCCAATCATACACAGAGATATCAAATCAACCAATATTCTTTTGGATGAAAGTCTCAACGCAAAGGTTGCTGATTTTGGTCTTTCAAAGCTAGTATCTGACACACAAAAGGGTCATGTTTCTACCCAAGTAAAGGGAACACTGGTACGTAATATGTATTTTTGATATTCTATTACAATTCCTTTTGGAGAAAGAAAACTTTTGCTGATCCTCTTTTGCATTGTTGGTAGGGCTATTTGGATCCTGAATATTACATGACACAACAGCTCTCTGAGAAGAGTGACGTCTACAGCTTTGGAGTTGTCCTGCTAGAACTAATAACTGCCAGGCAGCCCATAGAGAAAGGCAAGTACATTGTCCGTGAGATAAGGACAGCAATAGATCAGTATGATCAAGAATACTATGGCTTGAAGGGTCTGATTGATCCAAAAATCCGGGATTCAGCTAAATTAATTGGCTTCAGGAGATTTGTGCAGTTGGCTATGGAATGTGTGGAAGAGTCTGCTGTTGACCGCCCAACAATGAATGATGTTGTGAAGGAACTTGAGATCATCATACAGAATGAAGGGGCACAATTGTTAAACTCAGCATCTTTATCAGCTGAACAATTTGGAAATGCAACGGGCCAAGATCCTTATGCAGAACACTTGCCTATGAATGATGAAAGCAGCAGCAACACCTTTGATTACAACAGTGTATATTCATACTCAGCTGTTGAACCAAAGTAAATATCAGTCGCTACTGATTGTTTTTGGTGCATAGTCCAAGTTAAATGGACATAAGAGATGTATAATACAATATACACCTTTCCTGTCTGTTGATAAATCAATGCATGAATGTTTTAGAAACACTGGCGAATGGCTTGCTTAAGATGAAACAGCAGCTAATGATCTGTCTATAATACCATTCATACCCTTGTACTCCTTTACATTGACAACTTGGCATGTTGCAAAACAGAATATCTTCTCTATATGCCAAGATAAACCTTCTCATGTGTTCTGAATTATTTGTCCCGGTGTATATTGTAATTCATGTAGTTTCATAGTTTCAAATGAAAATCCATTAGTTATGTAAACAAACTAGCTACACTTCTTGAACACGTTAATGGCCTCTGATTGGCCTGTTGGATCAAGGAATAATAACTAGAAGTCCAAGATGCTATGGAGAGTGTAGGAGAGTAGAGAGGGATGCGTATAATGACTGTGGATGTATTGCATTGAGGCCTCGACCGGTATATATGAGAGTACAAGACTTGGGGGCCAAGGCTCCCCCGGATACATATGGTAGTCTACGATAGGGTATATCTACAACGACCAAATATACTCTAACACTCCCCCGCAATCACAGCGGGAGCACCGCAGACGGTGAGACTGGAGAAGAAGCCGAAAGCGGGAGCCGACGGACTTACAGCCCCCCGCAGTCACAACGTGGGCGCGGTGCGGATGCTGCGACTGGAGAGAAAACCGGCGAGTATCTCATGCGGATGGTAGCCCTTTGTGCCGATGTCGAGGTAGCCAAGCTGGAGGGCGAGGAGCCATGGTTGAAGATGTCGTGCGTAGCATAGCCGTGGTCGACGTACGTAGCTGTCGAGGTTGCCGATGATGAGGTAGCCGCACATGAAGCCGCGGGCGCACGAGGAGGCGCCATGATGGTGGCGTAATGGAGAGGACGCCGGAGACGAAGATGGCGACGCGTCGAGGCAGTCGTAGAGGGAGCGATGCCGAAGTCGATGCGGTCAGGCCATTAGGCGAGGCATGCCCGGGTTTGCCAGGCCCGGGAATACGTCGGGGACGATGGGCACGCACCGGTGTTGCCAATACCGGACGTGCAAGGGAGGACGATTGCACAACCAGACGCCATCGCCGGGGGGACCAGCAGAGAAGGCCTCCATAGCTCTGATACCATGTAGGAGAGTAGAGAGGGACGCGTATAATGATTGTGGATGTATTGCATTGAGGCCTCGACCGGTATATATGAGAGTACAAGACTTGGGGGGCAAGGCTCCCCCGGATACATATGATAGTCTACGATAGGGTATATCTACAACTATCAAATATACTATAACAGAGAGAGGCCATGAAGTTCTAGTCAACGGCAGGCAATATATGAATACATCAAAGAGCTAATGAGGGACAAAATTATTACTTATGATTGCCTTTTTGTGACAACAAAATGGTCCAGAAGAGGCATTGCCCATGTATGCATTTTTTTCTTCTTTTGATTATATTACCAGTAATGAAGATAACTCACAGTCATTACTTTGTCTCTACTGTAATGCCCGTTTGCTGCTCTCCCGTTTGGAAATAGTAGGGACAAGTGTCATGAAAAGTGGCACTTAATTGAGTTCTCATATCTGCCACCAGTTGGGGGCATTAGATAATTCAAAGGTATGCATGCTCAAAAGCTAATGATAAAAAAAAACGGGCATACCCAGTGAGAGAGCTCCCACACAAGGCGGGGTCTGGGAAGGGAATTCCTAGACAGCCTTAGAGCATCTCCAACAGTTTCCCTTTCCCCTTTCCCCTTTCTCATCTTATAGGGGAATCCCCTTTCACATTTTCACCATTTAAGGGAGAGATGGTAAAATCAGTTCTCCCTTTCCCCTTTTCCCTTTCCTCCTCCTAAGAAATGGGACCCACCTGTCATTGGCTAAAAGGAGCTTCTTCTTCCTCCCCTCTCCTCTCCCTTCCTATCTTCCTTCTGCTTCTCCCCTGCTTCTCAGCTAGCCGCCGACGGGAGGGGCTTGGACGAGGAGCCAGTGATGGCCGCCCGGCGGGGCTTGGCCGGGCGGCGCGCCACGGCAGTCATGGCCAGGCGCGCGGCGGCGGCGCACTGCGGCGGGGAAGCCAGCGGGAGGCGGGGCCGTTCGCGTCTGCGGGTGGACGCTCGAGCAGGGGAGCCGGTGGTGCGAGGCGAGGGCGGCCGCTGCCGGCGAGAGGCAGGGCAGCTTTGCGGCGGCGGGCGAGCGGAATAGAAGGAGCTGGCGCCGGTGGTCGGGGCGCGCGCGACGGTGGAGCTGGCCGGCGGCGGCACGGGGTCAAGGCCAGGGGCAGCAGCACGGGGTCAAGGCCAGGGGCAGGGCGAATCGGGCGGCCAGGGATGCATGGGAACGAGCAGATCGTGTGGCTAGAGTGAACAACAGGAAAGGGAGAGGAAAGGGAGGAGGAGGTAGATTGAGAAAAGAAAGGGGAGAGGTAGGGGGGAAAAAGGGAGAAAGGGGAAAGGGGAAAGGGAGAAGGGGATCTGTTGGAGATGGATTTTTGCCTCCAATTCCCCTATATGGCTAAAAAGTGGAAAGGGGAAGGGGATAGGGGAACTGTTGGAGATGCTCTTACCCTTGCAAAATTCTTTTAAATTATGCAAAGAGCCTTACCTTGCTCAAAAGCTAATGATACAAAAAAAAGATACCACTAAATAAATTTGAAGTAAGACGTGGGTAAAACAAGGAGTACCTTGCACAAACAATGGAAGTAACTATGTCATTATCAGAGCTTCCAAAGCATTGACATTGTTATTTCAGTCCAGCCCCATCATATACTGGATCAATGAAAATAATATCAACCACTTAACAGGTAAAATTATCATGAAATGCTAATAATAAAAACTTTATCCCACAAATTACAACCTGCAAGCATGACAGGCTACGCTAATTTAAATAAAAAACGCAACAGTTGTCAAAAGCACATCCAAATTCAAAAGTTTAAAGAAACATGTCCTTTGGACAGCATTGTGACTTGCACCAAGCCACCAAAGACCAAAGCAAACTTATATCTGAGTTCTCAGACAACAGGCCATTTAGGGATCCATGGAAGAGTCAGTAATCCTTATGCAACTCTGTTGTTTTACATGCTTTTCCATATCCTTGGCTTACTCTCCAGTTTGACAACAATTTTGCAGCTGGTGCAAGTTTCATGAGGAATATGCAAGAACGAGCATATTGTGCTGACCTGTTCCTACTCAACGGAGCATTCATTAAAAGAGCAAGGCTATGGTGTTCAGTTGTTCACCCTAGAAAGCTCCACACTTTGGCTTCTTGAGAAGTATTCACAACAGCTTTGTGGTACTTCTTGTGCCTTTAGCTCTCAGAATGAAGGTGCTGTCCATTCCTCTGCTGCTGGTCATGTTTTGGGCAAGTCTTCCTGGAGGATTCTGTGATACAGATCCTCAAGATGGTAACTATAATGAACCTGGTTTCTGAAACTTTCTCTTGTTACTTCTTAGACCAGGCTTCTTGCAAAGTTATAGCTTAGTAGCTTACACATCTTGAAGGTGACAAGATACACGTTTGTGTTGATGAAAAACCTTTTATATGCCACACTTAATGTTCAAGAAACAGTATTGTTCTCTCCAAATAAAAAAATTCATGTTTTAGCATGCCTTTGTCTTCAAAGTATATATCCAATATTTGCTATCATAAGCACCATATCAAATGACAAAGTATTTCTTTATTTCCCAAGTTGGTAGTCTTTCCAATTTCATCTTGTGTAAGTAGCAAACTAAGAGCAGCTGACGATAAGAGATGGCAGTATGTAACCATGCAAATGAGTAACTCAATTCACTGCAATATAACTTCTCAATTAACAATAACACGGATACAAATTGTCAGTGGCTGCGCTTCAGTCTCTAATGAGAGAATGGCAGAACTTCCCATCAAGTTGGCAGGCATCAAACGATCCCTGTGGTAAACAATGGGGTGGGATTACGTGCAACAATGGGCGAGTCACATCAATGTGAGTACCAACTAATAATGTTTTACTAGTTTAACTTTCACACTTAATCTAATCGAAATCAAAATCCATGTTTCCAGGAGGCTATCAAGCATCAACCTTCAAGGCACATTAAGTGACAGTATAGGCCAGCTCAGCGAGCTTGTTTATTTGTGAGTCATTTCCATATAAATTGTTGAAGTTTATAGGCTATAATTATTAAGACCATATTTTCTGGTTTCAACTGATAAGACATATAAGAGGAGTCTGCTCATAATTTGATTACCTGAGAAAACCACGTCATCAGCCTACGAATACTTTGTTTCCATGTATAGGGAAATAATTATATGTATCTATACTAGAAAGCATTACAGCAAATTTAGCTATATACAGCTTCCCGATGAGAGAACTTGAGTAGAAAATATTGGGTAGCTGAAATTGGAAGTTAGTCCGTTCCAGCCAAGGCCAGTATTCAATGCACTTAAAGACATTCAAGAAACTGATCGCTGCCATACTTCCACCCTATGTATAAGGTAGAGTTTGTGGACAAGTTTCCTAATTCAACAGTAACACGAATTACATGTGTGCACTAAATAGTTAAAAATAACATAAAATATTTCTGTTTATAGTGTGAACATCTCCAGGTCTCAAGCTATGTGTAGCATAGAAAAAGGCACTTGATAATTTACCTACACAAGAAATTGTTTCACTCATATATTATGGTGCATGCAGGGACCTCTCCTCCAACAGTGGTCTTAGCGGCCGATTGCCCACTTCGATTGGGAACCTCAAGCAGCTTACAACACTGTACACCCTAACCCTAAGGGCAAATTCTTATATGTCATAACAAGCTATAACACTCAACTAATCAACGAAGCTGACCCAATGCATTGTGATATTCAGAATCTTGGCTGGCTGCAGCTTCACAGGAGGCATTCCCCAAGAATTAGGAAACTTGGTGCAGCTATCATTCTTGTAAGAGTTTTTAGACTGATAGGAAATCTTAATCACAGCTCCATATTCTTGCCATTGATCTTCTGCTTCTTGGGCTATACTGGTGAAATGAACTATAGATGATATATACTCTGCAGGGCCCTGAATTCAAACAACTTTACAGGCAGAATTCCTGCTTCAATCGGCCTACTCACCAACCTCTTCTGGCTAGACTTAGCAGAAAATGAGCTTTCTGGTCCAATTCCAATTTCATCAACCACTTCCCCAGGACTTGATCTACTTACACACACCAAACATTTGTAAGCTCCTCTAACATTTCTTCCTTCCCAAAAATCAAGAATGGATGATTAGTATGTGTCTTTTTACTTGCTTTCCTACCACACTGATACTCTGCTCCAACCAATTAACAGTCATTTCAATAAAAACCAATTAACTGGTACTCTCAACGGCCTCTTCAGCCCTAGCATGAGACTCGAACACATGTAAGATAATGTTGATTTCTACTAATAGCAACTCCTCTAGACATGTTATAGTATTGTACTGACCACTTTGTTTACCTTCATCAGATTATTTGACAATAATCAATTGTCTGGTCCTATCCCTGCTGAACTTGGTAGCATCACCAGCCTCCAGATCCTGTAAGTATCTTGGCATCTCCCTTCCTTCCAACAATATTCTCAGCAATAATGTTGATTCCTTTGCATCTTCATCAGCCGATTAGATAAGAACAGATTCTCAGGAACAGTTCCAACCAACATCAGCAACCTTGTCAACCTAAATGGACTGTAAGTGCTGTGTGATTTTTTGAACTCTCACAGTCAAATGAGTAAGACAATTACATGAGTTATCAGATTCTAGCGTACCTTATTTGAATAACTATCTTCTGCAGAAATTTTGCGGACAACCAGCTGCGTGGAACAATGCCAGATCTCAGTACCCTGATAAAACTTAATGTCATGTACGATCTTGATCTTGCTTTCTTTTCCTACACTGTCTTCTGATATAGAACACTATGACAAGTCCTGATGAATGCTTCTTTTCATACCCAGCGATTTAAGCAACAATTTATTTGATCCGTCTGTCCTACCAGCCTGGTTGCTGACACTGAAAACACTTACATCAGTGTGAGTTTAAGACATGCAGTATTTGATCATCTCATGTATCTCAGCTCTACCTTTTCTCCTTCAGTGAAACCATGTTACCTTAAAAACCCTCATATGCAGAGTAATAGCTTCTGGAGGACTGTATGGCCAGGTTCCCAACAGGATCTTTGCGTTGCCCGAACTGCAGCAAGTGTAATTTTCTGGCAACACATAACAAGCCAAATTTTAATAAGTATAGAAGTTTCTCATGTTTGCTTGTTTTTACCACTGATCAGACAGTATACTGAGCAACAATGCCTTCAATGGGACACTTGAAATGACTGGTAACATCAGCCAACAACTGCAGAGAGTCAATCTCCTAAACAATCGTATAGTTGCAGCCAATATAACACAAAGCTACAACAGAAAACTAGTGTGAGTACTTGCATGCTCTAAAACAAAAGAAAATGTGTTGCTTCTCTTCTCCATTTATTACTCACTAGAATTGCCTCTTCCTCTATCGACAGACTTGTGGGGAATCCTGTGTGCTTGGATTCCGAATTCTCCGGTAGCCGCTTTTGCAGCATTCAGCAAGATAGCATGATACCATACGTTACTAGTGTAACCAAATGCGGCTCAACTTCATGTTCCAGTGATCAAAGCCTAGACCCTGCGAGTTGCAGCTGTGCCTATCCCTACATAGGCACGATTTTCTTCAGGTCACTATTGTTTGCAGACTTGACAAACAATGAGCACTTTCAGCAATTGGAAACTAGCCTCTGGACAGAGCTGGGACTGCGCCCTGGTTCGGTTTTCCTTTCTGATGTCCTCTTCACTAGTGATGATTACCTCCAAGTTAAAATGAGAATGTTTCCATCGACTGGAACATCCTTCAACCTGTCAGAAGTAACAAGGATAGGCTTCGATCTTAGCAATCAAACTTATAAGCCACCACAAGGTTTTGGACCTTATTCCTTCGTTGCAGATCCATATGTCCACTTTGCAGGTATTCAAGCAATCAAATATAATAATGTATGTAAAACAATGTAATCAATTATGTATGAAATACATTTGTGCTATCTTGTCTCAGGAGCAGCTGACAGTCGAAAATCACAAATAAGTACAGGCGCCGTTGCTGGGATTGCAGTAGCATGCGGTCTTGTTCTGACCACCCTAACTTCTTGGGCAATATTTTCTTTAATACAAAAGAGACGGACAGAGGAATTATCAGGACAAACAAATCCTTTTGGTGAGGTTCCATAGAATATCATATCATTGCGGGTACTTTTTAAGAAGAAAAGCATGACCTTGTTGGGATGTGTTTTCAATGGTAGCACCCTTTAAAATGCTTTATTTTAATCAATAAATTTACAGATATCTAAAGACAATTAGTGAGAAAGGCACCCCAATAAAAGTACAAAAATAAATAAATAAGCGGGGAACTACAAATTCTCTTAATGGTCAAGAGAAAAAGGGAAGCACATATATGATATACAGTAACAGTGATTTGCTACAAATTCAGCTTACTGGTGCTAAAATTGTACAGCGAATGCAACTTTACTTCACATAAAGTTTGTGTATATTATCTAGTTGTAATTAATCAGGATTCAAGCTAGTTAATTTTATGGTAGCCTAATACGCTAATCTAGAGATATGGTATAAATATGCTACAGAATTGACAGAGGTTAAGTGTGCTAACTAGGTCAGGATGTGAAACCAATCTTTCCTGTTGTTACATAACCAACCTTTCAAAGCTTACAAACTGTTATAGAAATGTTCCTAACTAAAAAATTTTAGTTATCAAACGCGCGCAAGTAGTGATAACCCAGACAAAATGTACTATAGCTTACAGTTTTGGTTTCCTTGGGCTCAGCACTTGCTTCTTGCAAGTCTTTTTATTCTTCTCATTTTATTAATATATTTACTACAGTAGGGGGTTTCTCCTACTCATTCCCCAAAAATGGAACTATAGCTGGATATAACTTTGCTGATTATTTACCTTATGCTTCAAATTTTAGCTTCATGGGGAATCGGTCAAAAAGATAGCGGAGGTGCTCCACAGCTCAAAGGAGCAAGGCTTTTTTCTTTTGACGAACTAAAGACTTGCACCAACAATTTTGCAGAAAACAATGAAATAGGATCAGGAGGTTATGGAAAGGTAAACAGCTATACATACAGAACGTATCACCTATCAGCATCCCTTTGAGGGGTTTTGCACAGACAGCTAATATAGTGATTCACATATGGATGCGAAAGGTTTACAAGGGAATACTAGCAGATGGAACAAGTGTGGCAATAAAACGAGCAGAGTATGGATCAAAGCAAGGTGCATTGGAGTTCAAAAATGAGATTGAACTGCTATCCAGAGTCCATCACAAGAACCTGGTAAGTCTGATAGGATTTTGCTATGAACAAGGGGAGCAGATGCTGGTATATGAATATGTTTGCAATGGGACATTAAGACAGAACTTACAAGGTATGTACACAAAATCTAACTACAAATCCAAAAGTGCTATGTTCTTTCCTTTTCCTTTCCTGTTTTACTATAAGAAATATACTTGTTATGCAGCAAGAGGAATTTACCTGGATTGGAAGAAAAGGCTGAGGATTGCTTTAGGATCAGCCAGAGGACTAGCATATCTTCATGAGCTTGCCAATCCACCTATTATACACAGAGATGTCAAGTCCACAAATATCCTTTTGGATGACAACTTCAAAGCAAAGGTTGCTGATTTTGGCCTGTCAAAATTAGTGGCTGACACTGAGAAGGGCCACGTTTCTACCCAAGTCAAAGGAACACTGGTAGGTTATCTGCTTAATAATGCTTTGCATAGTTCAATTAACTACTACTGCTGTTGCTGATCATTTTCATATAGGGCTATTTGGACCCAGAGTACTACATGACACAGCAGCTCTCGGAGAAGAGCGACGTGTACAGCTTTGGCGTTGTGATGCTAGAGATACTGAGTGGCAGGCTGCCCATATCAAAGGGCAGGTACATTGTCCGGGAATTCAGGATGGCCATAGACCCCAACGACCAAGACTACTACGGCCTGCAAGGCATCGTGGACCCAGCCATCTATGACGCCGCACATACCACGGGGTTCAGGAGGTTCGTGCAGATGGCAATGGAGTGTGTGGACGAGTCGGCCTCAAGGCGGCCCACCATGAACTCAGTGGTGAAGGAGATCGAGGCCATGCTGCACGGCGAGGGGCTGAGCTCCAGCAACTCATCCACCGTGGAGTTTGAGCACGCAGGGACCGCCTCTCACCTGTACAGCGGACCGGTGGTCACGGTCCGCTCGAACAGCAGCAGCAGCATGTCTGAAGAACCACCCCACCCTGAGCTTAAACATGCCGAACCGTTAGAGGACGCTGCTTGATTTCCTGCCTTTTTCCTTTATCATTTTGTTGTGCCAATCACACACTACTGTCTACCTTACTTGACATACATGTATTGAAACACGATTTTCCTAAGGGTTGCGAGCTGCTAGCCTGCTACTACGCTGAATTTTTTCAGAACCATAAACAGATTAGCATCTGGTGAACCCGGCGTGGAAATGGCATCGGCGAACGCACCGACCGAATCCTCTGAAACTGCTAGTAGCACTTAGCCATTTATTTACTGGTACGAATTGTGGGGGGCGCTCGAATTCGAAACCGTAGGCGAATTTGGGCGAGAGCGAGGCGGAAGGGAGAGGAAATGCAGGCAAACCTCCAATACGGGCGCCGGAGACGTGGACGGAGGTGGCGGAGAGGGCTCGCTCGCACCTCTGAAGGCTCGCCTCTCCTCCAATCCCACCCGCCCTCGCCGCCGACGGTGTTGTCGCCTCCGCCCGCCCACTCCGCTTCCCCGTCCGCTTCCAGTTTTCCTCCCTCCGCGAGCGGAGCGGCCGTGCGTGGTTGTCTGGGCCGGGCTATTTCTGATAGCTAGCGTGTGTGTGTTCCCTGTCTCGAATGAAACTGGGCTGGACGCGCAAGTGACCAGGCCGGGCCGGCGGGCACGTCTCGTTTCGCGCCCACGGCCCACGTGATTGATGATCAACGTCCAGGGCCCAGCCCACGAAGGCTGGACCAGACCAGCAGCAGTGATAGATAGCGAACCGCCGCACCGGGCCGGTGGCTGTCGTCCGTCATGCAACAAGAACGGGTCAAGAAGAAGAGAGAAAAGAACGTCCGGTGGTGAGGCAGCCAGATCGGCGGTGGCGGGGCGAGCGGACGCGCGGGCAAGACGGGGAACCCACCGGGCGCCACGGACAGCGCGGGCACCGCTCCTTCCAATGGCCGGCGGACCCATATAAGCCGCGGCGTCCGGGCTCCCTGTACCCACTCGCTCTGCCCGCCCCCGCCCCCCGCCACCGGCCGGATCCACAGCACCACCTGACCCGCCCGCGGCAGCTCTCGATGGTGTGGTCGGCGATGACGACGATGCGCGGCGCCCCCGCCGCCGCGCTGCTCGTGCTGGTGGCGCTGGCCGCCGGGGCGCGCGCGGAGGACCCCTACCACTTCTTCGAGTGGAAGGTGACGTACGGGACCAAGACCATCATGGGGACGCCGCAGAAGGTGATCCTCATCAACGACCAGTTCCCGGGGCCTACCATCAACTGCACGTCCAACAACAACATCATCGTCAATGTCTTCAACATGCTCGACCAGCCGCTCCTATTCCACTGGTAGGACATTGCCTCGATCGACTGACGGGTCGTCTTGTGTTATGTATTATTCGTTCATTCATGGCTCTGTTCCTGCATAATTGAAGGCACGGGATCCAGCAGCGGAAGAACTCGTGGCAGGACGGTCTGCCGGGCACCATGTGCCCGATCCAGCCCAACACCAACTTCACGTACCACTGGCAGCCCAAGGACCAGATCGGCACCTTCTACTACTTCCCCAGCATCGGCATGCAGCGCGCGGCGGGCGGGTACGGGCTCATCACCGTGCACAGCCGTGACCTGATCCCGGTGCCCTTCGACAACCCCGCCGACGACTTCCCCGTCCTGGTCAGCGACTGGTACACCAAGGACCACACCGTGCTCGCCAAGAACCTGGACGCCGGCAAGGGGATCGGCCGCCCCGCGGGGCTCGTGATCAACGGCAAGAACGAGAAGGACGCGTCCAACCCGCCCATGTACAGCGTGGAGGCCGGCAAGACGTACCGGTTCCGCGTCTGCAACGTCGGCATCAAGGCCTCCTTCAACGTGCGCATGCAGAAGCACAGCCTGCTGCTGGTGGAGATGGAGGGGTCCCACACGGTGCAGAACACGTACGACTCCCTCGACCTCCACATCGGCCAGTGCCTGTCCTTCCTGGTGACCGCCGACCAGGCCCCCGGCGACTACCTCCTGGTGGCGTCGACCCGGTTCATCAAGGAGGTGAGCACCATCACGGCCGTGATGCGCTACAAGGGGTCCAGCACCCCGCCGCCGTCGCAGCTGCCGGAGGCGCCCAGCGGCTGGGCATGGTCCATCAACCAGTGGAGGTCGTTCCGCTGGAACCTGACGGCCAGCGCGGCGAGGCCCAACCCGCAGGGGTCCTACCACTACGGCCAGATCAACATCACCCGCACCATCAAGCTGTCCACGAGCAAGGGCAAGGTGGACGGCAAGGAGAGGTACGCGCTCAACGGCGTGTCCCACGTCGACCCGGAGACGCCGCTCAAGCTCGCCGAGTACTTCAACGCCACCGACGGGGTGTTCCAGTACAACCTCATCGGAGACGTGCCGCCGGCCGCGGGGACGCCCATCAAGATGGCGCCCAACGTCATCAGCGCCGAGTTCCGCACCTTCATCGAGGTGGTGTTCGAGAACCCCGAGAAGAGCATCGACACGTTCCACATCAACGGATACGCCTTCTTCGCAGCCGGGTATGCTATGCATTACAGTATATTCTTTCTTCCACGCTGCTAGCTAGACAGCTGCTGCAATAGCCAGCTCTCAATGCAATAGTCATCAACACCTCCTCGACGATGTGCGTGCGTGCAGCATGGGCCCGGGCACATGGTCGCCGGCGAGCCGGAAGACGTACAACCTGCTGGACACGGTGAGCCGGCACACGATCCAGGTGTACCCGAGGTCGTGGACGGCGGTGATGTTGACGTTCGACAACGCGGGGATGTGGAACATCAGGTCCAACCTGTGGGAGAGGCACTACCTGGGGGAGCAGCTCTACGTCAGCGTCGTCTCGCCGGCGCGGTCGCTCAGGGACGAGTACAACATGCCGGAGACCAGCCTCCGCTGCGGCAAGGTCGTCGGCCTGCCCATGCCGCCGTCCTATCTCCCCGCATAGACCATATGATGGCCCGCGCCACACGGTACGGTACTACTACACAGATCGTTCAAGGAGCAAAGCTAGAGGCCGGAATTAAAAAGAGGCATTTCGTTCCCGTTTCCCTTTTTGTCCCCCCACACCCACTGCACGTTTGTTGTTCTTCTCGTCCGCTTCATTTTTCGCTTCCGAGGAATAACCAAAAGGGGCTCAAGACTTCATGTGGGCACTACTACTACTGATCGACTGATCACCAGGGGCCAGGATGGAAAGTGGCGAGGAGAAAAGCTAAGATTGTTGGCCAGCTGCGGATGCAAATACCACCAGCTCGAGAAGCCCTCTCGAAACATTGTAGGGAGTTAAGTTGTTTAAGTATATGATGATGATATATGAGTCTGTCCGATATGGTTAATAAGTCCCCCCACCCAAAACTATTCATTCTTTATTATGTATATGTACATGCATATGTCTCCTAATTCAATTTTTTGATGTGTTTCTCTTTCGGTTTTTCCAAACTTAACTCTGTAACTTGATATATGGATCAATATTATATATCCAATAGATTGTAATCACGATATATATATGACTTCCGGCTCATAACAAGAGCAGCATTGTATTCATGAGATATTGTGATCGATCACGTAAATTAATTTGTAGTTGAATTTTACGCGTTCTCCTCCGGGGAAAAGATAGCTGTAGTTTTTACGGTATGAATGCATACATTTCTAGCCTTTTCATTCATGGACACAACTTCTTCAACATGTAGTTTTGTCATAGTTTTACCAAGTATTACTTATAGTTTATTTGCAAAGAACATTGTCTATGAATACCATGCTCATTATACTTTGTCCGTGGGCCCAAGGGCTTCAAATTGTGCTTAAGAGGTTTTGCGGCGGAAAAAGGGTGGCCATGGGCAACAGGCTAGAATGTCACACCTAGTGGATTTCAATCACCCTAAAAATGGCACACCTTACGGTGATCTTAGGTCTTTATAATTATTAAGATTATGTTTAAGAGGTTGTAGTTCTTAAAGAATGAACATTGGCACCAGACTAGAATGTCACACGTCACAACCGAAAGACGCGTGATAGCATTTTTCCATCAGTTGTTCACACAGGTCTCAAACCGCGGAGCAGGAAGCGCGCGCAAACGTCACTGGCGGACTGGCCCCTCTATATTGACTAATCCAGGCTTGAACGGGACCCTGATTTGGATTCCGCGACGAAAAGTGATCGTCGGCTTGGTCGCTGGCGGCGGCATCAGTATCTTTGACTACGAGCACGACGAGGATACCGCGCCGGCGCGGCAATTGGAGTCCCTGTCCGGCCAATAGCTGAATGCCGGAGCGGATCCTCTGTCAGTCTGTCAGATAGTCTGGCTCCGGACGGCGCCGCCTGGGTTGATCAGGTATCAAGATTCAAGAGTCGAGTCTGTGAACTCCCGGTTATTACAACTCTGGTTGGGAGAGGAAGAACGTTATGCGGCGCATACATACAGTACGGTCTACCCCTGGTTGCGGCCTTTTGCAGCTTGCGGATATAGACACAAACTGTAATACTGGACAGTGGATTATGCAAGCAAGTCTTTCAGAAAGATTTTTTAAGGTTAAAGCATCAACGGTGGCGAACAAAGAATAAAACTGCGCGTGCATCTCCTCAATGCGGTTTTAATCGGAAAATTGACGCTCTCCTTTTCTTGGGAACTAAAACTGACGCTTAAGATAATATAAATGCTGTGATTACAGCAAATTACCCATTTCTTTGTAGGGTTTGTTTGATTGTACCCTTTGCACTCGTCAGGTGCTATCACAAAATTTCAGACCGTGTGAGGACCAGTATTCTGCTTCCGTGTAGACGTATGTTGGACCGCATCTGTACGCACTCCGACTCCACATTACGCAGCCATATTTAGAGAATGGTCTTACCACGTGCCGGTTTGCACTTTGCAGTACTTCCTTACTAGCTTGTTTTTTAAGTGACTTATTACTAGCTTAGACACCGGATTCGTTTCAAAGTACATTTCAAAAGGCACGTGATTTTATAAGGGTCCTAATCAGCGTTATTTGGAAAATGAACGGCAGCGATGGCCCCATACTCCAAGTTTCCAACAGGCGCCACAGTACAGATTCAGTAAAGATTATTTACCACCAAACGTAAGAGCTTCCGTATAGGATATATAAAGCTAACAAGTCACAGTGAAACAGTATATTAGCAGAGACTGCAAATTATGCAGCTCTCAGTAGTGGGTAAGGATTGCCTTTCAACTATCAGGTGCTTGTGCTTCAGCATCGCTAAAAAAGGGTTATACTGACCTACACATTTGCATAGGAGAAGACCGTGGAAAAAGGTCCCAGGCAGAGGAAGTAGGTCTATCTCACAAGTGCAAGAAACACCGGTTACTTTTGCTAGTAGCGGTCATCGCTCCCAGAGAATGAAAGAAGTAATGAAGCAATGGTGAATTATTTGTCATTTGTGGATGGATAGCTCATGGAGATGAGCCGTGTCAGGGTTGGACGTGCCGCACACCTTCTCCAGGGGATCCTTGCAGCGCCTCTGGAGCTCCAGATACCTGTCCAGGTTGAAGTTCTGCCTCTGGATCAGCTTCTTCTGCCGAGACTCGAACATCCTCTCCATGAAGTCACGGTAGGTCGGGTCCCTTGACGTGATGAGGAAGTAGGCGTACCCCACAACCAGGCCCGTCGTGGTCGTGAAGAACGTGATGGGCTCCATGACGTCCCACGAGAACTCCCAGAATGTGAGCCTGAAGAAGAGACCGACCTGGGTGATCTCCTAGCCAAAAGAGAAGTTGAAATCTTTCAAAAAAGAAAAAGAGAAGTTGACTCGATCTCACTTTTGCCAACCAAAACCTGGCGCCGGGCATGTGCTGACGCTGCTACTACTACTCTGCTGCCGCCAACGACTCGGGTGAGACGACCTAATTCTTCGTGGGACATCGGTCGGTCGGCTAGGTTAATTCGACCCGCCGCCTTGGCACGGCAGCAGATAACGTATTTCCCGGGTACGTCTTCAGCGTGGTGAGGTTTCCATTTCCATACGGTGCTGTTGAGATGACGGCCGCTCACTGCGAGGGCCGTGCCGCTCTGGAAGCAACTCCTCCAAAGTTGGGCATCTACCATTGAGTCGCTGTCATGTAGGACCCATAGAGCTTGAGCTCATATGACAGCGATCCAACAGCAGAGGGACCAGCTACAGAGGATCTCGTTCGGCCGCGCTCGTGTATTGCTCATCTTGCGTGCTGTGTCCTGCAACTACAGAAAATGAGTGAATTACGGAGGATGCCGAGTCCTGATGCGTAACTTTGCTCGTACGTTGTCAGTCTAACGGTCTAACCAAAACCCAACACATGCTGATCGGCGTTGCTTTTGATTCAGAGCATATAGGATGGTGTCAGTGACAGCTAGTAGCTCTGTGCTTGAGTGCCTTTGCCCTTCCAGGATTTCCACCTTGTTTTTCACTCCTCACATTAAATAGAATCTTATATGTATAAAGTACTAAATATAGACAAAAAATAACCAGTTACATGGATTGAGTGTATGTGGCGAGACTAATCTAATGAGCCTATTTAATCCATGATTCGCAACATTAATGCTACATTAAATGTTCACTAATTATTGATTAGTTACCCTCTAATTACTTATCATTAGATTCGTCTCACAATTTACTGGCTAGTTCCGTAATTTGTTTTATTAATAGTCTATATTTACTACTTAAAAATGGTAAATTTCGTTTGATGTGACATCAAACACGGCAGCTCCTTTGCAGTGTGCAGAAGTAAAGTACCGACTAAAGCTCATAGGCCCATTTGCAGGAAATGGATCGATTGGCCCAAACTATAGCCCAGCACACCGTCACCGATCGTCTGAAGTCTGAACATTGATGCGGTGGATGGAACAGCTAGTTAAGCAGAAATGCACCTTATAAAAAGTTAAAAACACTGTACTAAGTTTTCTTTTTGGAACTGAACTGTACTAGGTTGAGATTTTAATAAGCGAAGTAGTGAATGACAGACTATACACGCATATAAGACACCAGTCATTTTTTATAAGAATATATAGCACATCTCTGTCACAGAAAAAAAGAATTCAGGGTTAATCAGTACTATTAAGCTGAACAAAAGAAAAAAATATAATGCGTCTGCCGGGAGTCGAACCCGGGTCTATTGCTTGGAAGGCAATTATCCTAACCGTTGGACTACAAACGCTTTGATGGGTAATTAAATTAAGTGTAATTCCAGTAGTATAATTAAGATAAGAAACAATAAAACAAAAGCTGCGTTTGCCGGGAGTCGAACCCGGGTCTATTGCTTGGAAGGCAATTATCCTAACCGTTGGACTACAAACGCTTTGATGGGTAGAATTCGTCGCCATTTTATATGTACAATGAAAAGCCTTGCGCGACCTCAGCGCGTGTCACGTGGGATGACTAGTGCTATCCTGTAGAAAACGTTGGGGGCTGCGTCACGATACGCTCAGATTTCTACGTATCCCGTAACATTATCACGGAGGCGAGTTCTACTGCTGCTTCCACATGACGTACGGTGCATAAAACCGAGGGGGGCACGCACAGCTGTTGCGTAGCACCGTTGCGGCAGTGGAGAGTATTTTTCCCCAGACCGGGCCTGCTGCCTGCAGGCAGGCGCGTCTCGCCAAGCGGCGCGTATATGTGAGATGCCGGAGAGCACGCGGCGGCCGCGGACGCGGCCAAGCTCCCGTTTTGTGCCGATTCGTGCGCGACAAATGGCGATTTGAGGGCGAGCGCGTCGGCACATGGCTGCCTGCCTGCCTCTGCCTACCCCGCGCGGCAGCGGGGGCGACGCCGGCCGGCCGAGATCGCGGCCTGGTTGGGGAATGGTCACGAGCGCACTGTAGTCAGCGTGCGCGCTGGCGGCTTGCTCGCCCGGCGTGTGACTCGCCACCCGTTCTGAATGGGACGTTTGCCCGGCTGCTTGCTCGTACCGGGCCTGCTGCGATCGTAGCCCTGCCCCTGCTCCATCATTCCCCAATGGTCCCATGCTTATCATGCAATCGAGGGCCAGCCACACCGGATCCAGGGAGACCGCACCGAATTATGGGCAGAGCTGTGGCCATCGAAGTTACCGGATACCTTTTCCTTCAAAAAAAAAAGTTACCGGATACCGGTGCTGCGGCGCATGGGCAGTTCCGCGGTTGAGAAGTATGATGCAGGTACAATTGGAGCAATGTAGAGTATGCACTTTGCATACTGTGAATGAGAGATTGGGAAGATTATGGTTGGAGGTAGTCCAACTTGCCTCAACTATCAGTCTGGGTGAGGAAGACGATACCATGATCTGAAAATTTATTTCTAATGGGCTATACTCCTCACAGTCTTTGTATAAGGTCATTAATTTTAGATGTGTAAAACCTTTGTTTGTTCCAAGTGTCTGGAACCTCAAAATTCCACCTAGAGTTCAGTTCTTCTTGTGGTTATTGTCCAAAAACAAAGACTTCACCAGGGATAATCTTGCCAAGAGACAAAAAGTAGAAAATGAAAGATGATTATTTTGTGATGAGCTAGAATCTTGTCAGCATTTGTTCTTTGACTGTGTGTAGTAGATAAACTTCTCTGGAAACCAGTAGCTGATATAGTTGGTTTAGACCTTGGTATCTCCTTTGAGTCTATGGGTTCTAAATGGCTGTGTAACAAGAGATTTGTTGTAGCAAACATTTTAAGTTCGGCTGTGCTCTGGGTTCATGGAAATATAGGAATGATTTATGCTTTCAGAATGTCTCTTGGCAGAGTATTGGTCATCTCATGGGGGAAGGTTTGTGCGAGCATGTTGCTCCTGGGTTATCGAGAAAACTATCTGAGCTGTAAACGTAACTTTGTCTTTTAAGTAAGGCTGGGGCTTTAGCCCTTAAACTCTAAAAGTATGCACTTTGCACATAAATGGTTCTCGTCTTCTCGACCGGTGTGATCTCACTGACACTTTCACAGTTTTAGCAGGGAGGGAGTCTCTGATGAAAATGGGTTAGCCAACTAGGACCTTGAAGACAGTGAGAACTGAGAAGCAATGCCTGCTCACGCAAACGCAGGCAGTCCGGCGCAGAAGATCGACGTTCCCTCGTCGCCCATCCAGCGTGACATCAAAAGCGACGTCCTAGGTCGGCTAGCCAGCCACCATTCCATGCTACCTTCCACCGCTGCCCCATTCCCGCACTCACTCCCACTCCCTCCTTTCGTCCAGCTCATCTCCTCCCAAGAAATGGCCGCGGCGGAACCAGCAGCCTCCTCGACAGCCGCCGAGCGGCTGCTGGAGGTGTCGGAGGAGGAGGTAGTGATCGACTTCAAGCCCAACGCCAAGTGCCGCGCCGACCTCCGCCTCCGGTCCCTGCACCCGTCCCTCCCCGTCGCCTTCAAGGTCCAGACCTCCTCCCCGCTCAAGTTCCTCGTCAGCCCGCCGCGCGGCGCCGTGCAGCCGCTCTCCTCGGCCTCTCTCCGCGTCGTGCTCCGCCCGCAGGCGCACCCGCCGCCCTCCTTCCCGCGCTCCCGCGCCGACCGCTTCCTCGTCCTCTCCTCCCTCTCCGCCGCGCACCTCGACGCCGCCGGCACCGACGAAACCACCGGCGTCAGCGCCGTCCGCCTCCGCGTGTTCTTCGGCGGTCCGTACCTGCTCCGCCTCGCGGCGGACGCGGGGGACGCCGCGGCGGTTCGGCTCATCCTGCGCCGGCAGCCGCACCTGCTGCCGTTCCTCGAGCCCCTGGCGGCGGCGGTCGCGGCGCCCGATCACGCCGACCAGTGGGCGCCGGTGCACGCCGCGGCGGCGCGGGGGGACTGCGGGGAGGTGAGGCGGCTGGGGCCCGAGGCGCTGGCGGCGCGCGACCGCGAGGGGAGGACGGTGCTGCACGCGGCGGCCGCGGCCGGGGAGGCCGAGGCAGTGGCGGTGCTGGTGGACATGGGCGCCGACACGGCGGCGGCCGACGCCCGCGGCAGGACGCCAATGGACGTGGCGCGCGAGAAGGGATACGTAAGCTGCTCTCGTCTCGATCGAATCTACCTGCTTGTCCTTCTTACTGTCCTGTACCCACAACAATTGCGCAGGGAATTCAGACGCCACTTCTTTAACTGGACATGGATTCGCTATAACAAACCAACCCTTGGGTAAACCAACCGCATATACTAATCTGTCACTAACGAACACAACACGGGAAGAGACACAAGGAATCGCGCCATGGACCAGCTGCTGGCTGCACGCAGCAGCTTGCTTGTTGGCTTGTGCGACCCGCGTCGTTGTGCTCGTGAACACACATGATAGGAGTAGCACGACGACGAACAATAACAAATGGGGTAGCTAGTGCAAGGCCATTGTTGTCCAATAATGTAACACGGCAGTGTTGTTTTGTTTTGCTGGGTGCGTGCAGCAAGAGGTGGTGGACGTGCTGGAACGGTGGGAGCTGGTGATGACGGCGGCGAGGCGCGGCGACCTGCCGAGCCTCGAGACCCTGCTGGGCAAGCGCGCGGGCGTGCGCGGCCGCGACCAGTACGGGCTGACGGCGCTGCACCTGGCGGCGATCAAGGGCCACTGCGACGCGGTGGCGCTGCTGGCGGGGTCCGGGTGCATGGACATCGAGTGCGAGGACGTGGAAGGGCACAGGCCGCTGCACCTCGCCGTCGAGGGCGGCCACGCCGACGCCGTCGAGCTGCTGCTCGACATGGGCGCCGACGTCAACGCCAGGACCAGGCGCGGCGCCACGCCGCTCCAGATGGCCGAGGCCATGGGGTACGAGGCCATCGCGCAGCTCCTGTGCGGCAGGGGCGCCGAGGTGGCCCCTGCGCCAGCGTTGTGCGTCGCGTCCTCCTCCTCCTCGTCCATATCGTGCGCCTGATTCTGCTGGGATCAGTTCGCAGATGTTCCAGGGACACGATACGGCACTGTATAGTCTACAGATGTGTTTGTTCTGTATCGTTTATTGGAGAGTATATCATGTACTGTTACTATTAGCGTGCAATTGCAACTAGCAAGATGGCCCGCGCAGTTTGCGCGGGTAGCTAGTGTTTTACATGTTAAATGCTAATAATTTAATTTATTTACGTGTTCTAATTTATTTTGTTATTCTAATGTTATTATTTTGTTCAAATAGCTCAGTAAAGTACCATCTTTTGTATCATCATTCTCTCACAGAATATAAATTCATTATAAAAGAAAATACCATTGTAAAAATATTGCTTTTGCTATTTATTGAAAGTAATATATTTATATTTGTAATGTGAATTTCCATTAAACAGTTTTAGTTGCAATGATAAACTATCCTTTGATTTTAAAAATAAGATATGTGCTGTGAGTTAGCGGTTTTACTTAGTCTTTTGTTTATTTAGGTTTGAATATGTCCAATGGTGCATAATTTTTTCTTCCTTGATTAAAGACTTCTTTTTTAATTAAAAATTTATGCATGTACTAATCATATTTGGCATTGTTATCATCATCATCCAAATGGTCCAGATCAAGGTCTCATCATTTTTATTATAAATTTTCTAGCATAGGACATTAATTAATAACACAAAAGGGAATACCATACGTAGAAATTCTCTTTTCATGTTTACTAAAAGTAACATAATTTGTATCTTGTATTGTGAATTTCTATCAAGGAGTCTAGTAAGGTTTGAATTTTTTATCTTTTATAGTTAGTTTCTACCAAAGATTATGATTCCTGTAGATTTCTCCTTTCATCGCTAGTGCCTCATACATTTTCTCATGCTATGTAATATTGATTCCTATTTTTATATTTTAAATATATGACTAAGTTATGATGAATTAGATTTTATATCACTCTCTTTTGGTATTTTTTCTTCCTAATACATAGAGAAATCTAAGTGCAGACCAAGCTCTTTTATTTTTTTCTAAAAAACTAAAGTGTTTATCATTTTTATCTGACATAGAGTCCTATCTAATTGTTATAGTTTCAAAGCCATAAAAATCAAAATGCTAATTTACTTAATTCTATTGCTTGTTTCGACTAAATAGGGACCTCTAATTTTGCATAGTGCCATTGCTTATTGAGTCATTATTATTTCTACACTTTTACAAAAATCCTTTAATTCAAAATTGTTTAGAAAAGAATAGGAAATACATTGACGCATTATGTCATGAAAAATGTATTTCTCTTTCTTCCTCTCCCTCGACCCCCTCTTTGTCCCTCTCTTCTTGTGGCCTTTCTTTTTTCCATCTCACCGGCATTGCAACAATGCCTTGTCTGTTCACCCACATGTGAAGTCTATGTACCTTCTATTACATGATTCGTATGCTTCTTTCAATTTCTCACATTTATTCTACTTATGTTTCCTAGGACCGATGGGAAAGTAGATATCCAAGGCGCAATCAGTCTCCTTGATCCCACTTCCTCGTTGCACACCACGATTCGATGAACACTAATTTTCTCTAATCACTTGTAAGCTACAAACTTATGTTAACTGTTATATGAATACCATCTTGGCCTTTAGGATGCTTGCATCTAGCGCTAGTGAGGCTGTCACTTAGAGTGGGCTAATGGGCTGCTTTTGATCACGCTCTCATCTAGCTGTTGAGCTAGATATCTGATCATGAAATTAGACCTGATCATGGGTCGCGTCGGGTTCGGGTCGGGTCATGTCAAGTTGTCAAGTCAAAATTTTTGGCACACATTTGACCCGTCATATGGTCAGGTCGGGTCAAGTTCGGGTTGGCCCACGGTTTTATGTGTTATTTTCGGGTTGAATCGAGTTTTTTTAGTTTCGGGTCAAATATTTTGGCCTGCATCCGACCCTGACGGGTCAGATCGGGTATTTTTCGGACAGGTTGTGTCGGGTTTGTCAGGTTAGGTGGCCTATGATCAGGTATATGGCATTTCCCTCGGTCTTCTTAACTTACTATTTTGGTTGGGCCACCACTGCAGTGTATCTCGTGTCATTATTCCTTATAGTGTAGGATCATCCTGTTCTCTCGTCATACGAATCTTCCTTATGCTCTATCTTTTTTTGGATTTTCTAAATGAATAAAATAATAGGAATTTTGGAAATGCTATAACTTTATAATTATGCTTAGTCATTTTGGTTTACGCAACTTAAGGAAAAGGATTTTACAATCTTCTTCCATGTATGGTGCATGGATATCTTTCTCAACTATGACTTGAAAACATGGCTTTACATTCTCGTGATGTATGAACATCATATTTTTATTTTTTTATTCCTATAATTTAATTTTTATTTTTTATTCCTATAATTTTAGTTAATTATAAACCATATTCAATATGGACTGTTCGTCAAGGCCAGTTCCTCTATTTTTTTAAAAAAAATCCGAATACTCATCTTATTCGGCCTGGACTCTTCAAAAGCTAATTTTATTTTCTTAATTTCTAAATTAGGTATTTATTTATATTTTTAATTCTGAAATTTGCTATTTAGTATAGTAGAATTATTTTTTATTTTGAATTAGTAACGTGCGTTGGGATGACCGTATAGGGTTAGATTAGCAAATTGAATTCCTTTTTAAATTCTAAATTTATATAAATATATCTATTAGTCAAATTTTTATAAAGTTGTCGTATATGATGTGGACTCTTTAGATAACTTTTAACCGTCGGATGTTCATAAAATCCAACGGTGGAGGTTCTTCTCTTTTTTGGATTAACGTGGGATTTTCTAGGCCCTCTCGGTGAATCTGGTGGCTCCTTTTGCTTCTGTTTTAATAAGATAATAGATGCTTTACATGTTGACATTATGTTGTTTGTGTAGGAAAACATTTTACTGTTCTGATTCATTCATCAGATTATTGCACTTTATTTAAAAGCGTCCGAAAGTAGTAGCATTTCACGTAACTTGAAAGTAAATTAACCACCCTGAAGTTTCAAAATTGGTACTTTGCACAGGCTACTAGTTCTTCATTCGAAATTAATTCTAGCACAGGAGGAGGATGTTAATACCACAAGAATAAGTGTTAAAATTCTGCCAAGATTTTGCTCAGTTGAAGAGGGGAACTGAAGTAAGCTTTGCTCCATGTTGAAGTTTGCAATCAACTTTGTAACCTTCTAAATAATATGGCTATGGAGAAAGTGAACTAAGCACTCAACCCGTACTATCTAGAATATCATTGCGACAACTGAAAGCTATGTTTTGTTAGACTATGCTACTACTCATCAAATACACAGATTAGTTCGCAAATTCCCTACTTGGGACAACCACTGAGATAGTCTTTCGTGGTTTTCTTTAGCTGTACTAATTCCACACTCTCCGAGCATCATGTCCTGCAAAATGATCGAATTGTAGGGGTCTCTTCTTCCTGGATCAGATAAATACAGAGAATCAAGCGTCAACTAGAACAATAATCAGCATAGGGAAAACAGTGAAATACTTACCAGAAAGCACTAGGAACTAGCAGCGAGCTACCAAGTCGAGAATATGACACTGTGCCAGCGCTTTTATGCAGGAGCTAGAGAGAAGCAACGGCTTCAGGATTAACGCAGGCTGGCCTCTTTGCATTATAGTAGAAATGGGCAATCATTTGGACTAGCTCCTCTGCAGTCCGTATCTCTGTAAAATGACCAGTGTGAAAGACAACCATATTACGACTCAATACAAATCTTGGCAACTGAAGCTGCAAGCATCATTTACTCGGTGCTGAAAGCAGAGGCGGGTCAAAAAGGTGGCAATTTATTGATCACCAGTTCACCAACTTATTTTCAACCAAAAACCTCATTGGACATAATATAATACCAAAGCAATTGAAATATTTCATGTGAAGGGAGTCAATATATACTCCCTTTTCAAGGAAAAATAGATTGGGAAACAGAATAGAGAAATAAATAAATAGTGGGATCTGCTTGCCATTTTGACAAAGGAAAAATCCTCATCCCGATCAGGCGCTGCTCAGCAGAACAGGTCAGAACAGCATAACTTCTGAACACAGGTGGTGCACCCCATGTAGAGCAATTGGCTTGAATCTGTTCAATGTCTAGGACTGATGTAGTGATGTTTGTCGGATTCAATTGGGTGGGATTGTTCCCGTGTGTTGGTTCTGAACTATGATCCATTCAGACTCTTGATTGTTTTGTGCATCAGTGTGATCTTGCACAGGTTGGATTTCCAGTTGTCCTCTTAAGGTGTGTGTGCATTTATGATTCGTTGTCATGTTGTCCTACATCTCCTAGGTTTCAAGCTAGTCAGGCAGATTGTCATTGGGTGGAACAGTTGTGTTATATCTCCAAGAGCAAACACCGAACCTACAACAACAGCAGGGTGTAATTGTTCTCTGGGACAGCAATTATCGTACTTCAATATCTGATGACTTTGAGTGTGGAACTAATGCCCACCATTTTTACTTATGGCTGCTGTCCTGATGCAAACTAGTATACATCTACTAGCATATTCTTGGTAAATCAGAACAATAGCAGTAAATGAGAACGGTCATTAGTCTCAAAGTGTAATGACACTCAAATGTGTCAGGTGGTTAAGTGAAGTCACTGTCCAAGAGAACAAACGTGTTCCCTTGGTTGCTCCGAGCTCTCAGCATCTGCTTCCAAAGATTGGAGACTGTTCTTCATACCATCCATACCAAGACATTCTACAAATTTGTTGAGACCTAGGAGACGCAGCACAACCCACCTAAGGACAGGCATGTGCTGGCCAGGTGCTACAACTAGGTATGCTTATACCAACGAATAAAACAGTCCACAAGCCAAATGGATTAGAATCAATGCAAGACCAGTCCAACCCAATCAAATTCACCCAACATTTGTCCCCGTTCTCGTACAGGGACTGGCCAAAAGGACGCAAAGGTAGTGCTGCTAGAGAGTGAATACTTCGAGGTGCTCGCCTGACTGCACTGCAGGGAGACATGGCTGATGCAGCGCTGCTTGGGATGGAGCAGAACTGGAAGGACCTTTTGGTGCGGAGATGAAACCTTCAGCGACAAAGAAAATAAGGAGGAACTCCAATGGAAGACCCTATTCAGGAGCTCAACCTCACAGGCCTTTGCTCCATTGTGGACATGGTCAACAGGTCAGTCATAGATCCCATTTTCTCTCCAACATTATAACCAGAGCTATCTCTTCCTCTCTTATGTCACAATATTAAGGAGGTCACGCATCTAATTATCTATTTTGTTTCACAATAAATGCCATGAGTAGGAAATAAAATTGGTAATTTTGCTGAATTCTCACAAGGACATTCTGAGAAGCATAAGGGGCTGATAGGTTAGCGTGCTAGTTGGACATACCTTTTTCTCTGTATAAGATTTTGTTTCCCCTAAGGAACAATAATTGTGGACATTCTCTTACTTGAAGTGCATATGCCAAATCTCTCTCAATGTTTATATCAACTTTCACAGTCTGAAAACATTATAAAATTTAGCACCAGCACAAACACCAAAATAACCTTACCAAATAATTACATTCATACTCACCCGAGGAGGTAACTTATCCTTAGCATTCCAGTATACCTTTGCAGCCTTTTCCAACTCTTGAAGAAACTTCCAATTCTCAGCAGCCCTGCAAAGCACAAGATTACACACGGTTCAATACTAAACTACCAAATCATCCTGCAAAGAAACTAATATAAGTTTAATTTTCATGGGGGCAGCTCAAAGCATCCTAACGAATTTCAGATAGTGAAGCCCGTTTACATGTCAGTCGTCCCAGGACAGTTCTGAATTTTCACGGTCGTTGGATTCACAGTTGGCACACATTGCAATTACAGAGAACAAACGCTTAGATGACTAGTGAATTGCATAATGCAGACAGTTTATGAATCAAAATTAGACAGGGATTAATGATTTTTACCTGTTGTAGCGCTCGAAGACTAGGACGACCAGGGGGCTGGGGTGGAACGCGAAGCTCTCCCACTCCAAGCAATTGATTTCCTTAACCCATCCCTCGTCGACATCCCGTTCCCAATCGATCTCCACCCCGTCCACCGTAACATTCCTGATCGAATGCTTGTCGAAGTACTCCGACGCCCGGATCCCCCACCCGACGTCGGCGTCCAGCGGCCAGCTCGGGTCCTCCTCCTCCACCACAGGCTTCTGCTCCTCCTCTCCCAACCCCTCGCCGTCCTCCCCATCCGGGACCTGCTCTTCACCTTTCTGCTTCAGGAAGTCACCCTTGCCCTCGAGGACCTCAGGGTCGCGCTCCCGGATGGAGGCGAAGACCTGCTCGAGGCGGCCGCGGACAAAGTCCTCCACCGCCGCCGTCTCGCCGCGGCGCCCCCGGCGCGGCTTCCGGGGTTTGGTCGTGGGGAACGCTGCGGCGGCTGGGTTCCCCGTGTTCTGGCTGCGGGCCTCGTCGGGCTTTGGTAGTTCCGGGCTCGGGGTCGGCTTGGGAGGCCGTGAAGCCGGAGAAGGCGGCGGAGGAGCGGATGAGGCGAAGAGGGGCTTGCGGCGACGGCCATGGCCGCCGCCGATGGGGATGTGGTTCGAGCTGACGGCGGGGGTCGAGGGTTTAAGGGCGGTGAGGGTGGGGAGGCGAAGCATCATCGCGCGTGGGGGAGAACGGGCTCCGAGCGAGCGGCTGGGTTTCGCCGGCCGGCAGCTGCGCCCAACGCCCGTGCTATCCTTCTACACTGCGTCACTGCCGTTGCTTTTGCTTGTGCACTCAAGCACTCGCACGGATGTGAAAAATGATAAATCACCCACTCCTGTCGAAGAAAATCACGCTAACATCGGATTTGAAATTTACCACTTCGAATTTGAATATCGAAAGGCTGCAAATAAAAGTTGCCTCGTGTAGTCGTGTTCGTTTCTCAAAAAAAAAAAAACATCGTTTGAAAAAAGAATTCGCCTGTTGTCCTGAGTTGTCCTGACAGAGTGTATGATCTGGGCCGTGCTTGCAAATCTGGCCCTATAAAGGACCAGGATGGGCCATGTATGGGCCTTTGTTTTAAGGATGGGCCTAAATTCAGTCGAATTTTGAAGTGATCGCTACCCTTCCTTTTCCTCCTAAACAGGATGATTGTGCTCTTCTAACAAAACAAAACGCAGATAATAATCCTCTCAGAGGAAAACGAAAAAACAGGATAATGGTCTACATCTTTCTGCAACTGTGACGCCTAATCCTCTGCAGTCTGCCGTGATGCCGTCCACTTCCAATCATTCGCTCCAGGCGTCGAAGGCCATGTCGATGAACATGCGCGGCGTGTCAGAGCAACGCACTTGGGCTCGCCGGGGCCGGCCATCAGGTCAGGGTCGGCCGGCGACAGGAACTTCGGTCTCACGCAGAGGCCGGCAGCGCGATCGGCGTCGCCCGGCACGGGGTCAAAACTCTGATGCGCCGCGTGCCCACCGCTGCGCGCCTGTCTGGCCCCAAGTCCCCCAATCAAAGGAGCTATGTGCTCGACGAGGCTTGAGGAAGGGATAACTCATAACTGGCTTCTCATTTGTCAACAATGCTCATCAGAGCTGTAGGCCATGGGCTCAAGCCGGAGTACGGATTACTTAAGCATGATTTTCTGCATAAAATAATTATATATATACTGTGTACATTATAGAGGGTGTGGTTATGGGGGCTCCAAAACGCCTACCAAAAGATCGTTAAGGGTTCAACTATAAAGTTCATCAAGACCCATATAAAATTTAGGATAACGTCCCATTCAACATTTGACCAGAAATAATGTTAGATAAAAATGTTGAACTACAGAGTACAATTTTTAAGGAAAAGTTAAACCAACATTTTTTAAAAAAAAAGTTGAACCACCATTTTTTAGAATTCAGCAACACCAACATTTTGACTCGACATTTCTTGACATTCACCAATTTTTATTAATTAGTTTGTCAAAAATATTGGCACTGTTAAGCAGAGGACGGTAAAAAGAAAAAATCTTGCAAAAAAATATATAGGACTCCCGGTGGTTATATGCCACATGCGCGATAATGTCGCTTGAGGAAATGACACGACAACGTGCGCGATCCACCAGTTCGTCCTCCTTATACCTCATGCTCTCCCCCGCGCTGTCGCCTCTTCCTCCTTCATCTTCGGCGGCTCCCATTGCCGGACCCGATGTCACCGCGTGTTGCCTTCTCGATCACCACCCACACCCTCTCCTTTTGCTTGCACCCTCGCTGTTGTCCAGCACTATCTCCGGCAACCCTTACAGCAGGATCTATCACCACCGCCTTAACTCAGCTTCGCCCGGGCGCTTACAGTCATGCCTCCGCCTCCTCCGCCACCCACGACCGCCAGCACCCCACGTGGGGTGGTAATGGGTCATGGCCCTTATGCTCTCTCCACGATCCAACTCGCCCCTAATTAAATTTGTATAGAATTTTGGCTCAATCCGTTTAGGGCCCGATCCTTAAATTTGTTAGTATAAAATGTTATGCCATTACCACCCCTACGCGTGCCTTGTCACCTCGCCCCCAACTCGTGACCATCGTTGGTTCGTCGCTACTCTAGAAAAGTCCTTACATAGTCGAAAAGCAGTATGAATCTGACTCCATAACCCAACCTCGAAGCCCCGAACCCTGACGTGAAGTGACAAGGTCTGGCGGCATCGACGGAGAGCACCAACATGAGCTTGATGAGGAAGGTTCGCCTTCACACGATAAGTGTAAATTTGCAGTGCGATATATAGTTGTGGGCCATTATAGAACCGTGTCAAACAGGTTATGTATAGCTTTCTATAAAGTAATATATGGACACGAAACAAGAAACAAATCTTTAACAATGGATAGTTAGTGTTATCTTGAGTTTTTTCAATATGTTTATCACATTTTTATTTAATAGCATTTTGAATAGTATACACAAATCTATAGTGCTCATATGCTTTTCTTAGCAAACTAGACGTTTCTTAATTTTTTCATATTCATAGATATGTCATATATATAAATCTAAATATAAGAATATTGATTTATTGCTTTTGGTGTGCATATGCTTCTGTCGTCCATAAATGTAAGCATTTCTAGCTTCAAAATTTCTTCACAAATTTTGGGTGTAGTATATATTCTTCCTTCTTATTGCTCAGCTACTTACCTTATTTTTGTTGATGTAATGTTGATGTTTAACTATTTTGTTGATGCTTGCCATTTCTCACATGACAACCATAAATTGTATGTAGTGTCATATTGCCGATTGATTGAGGGCATAATCTACTAAAACTGAAACTCAGCATACTCACACTCCTAGATAGAAGTAAATTTATAAAAAGAAGCTTTATATAAATGCATTTGTTTACAAGACCTTTGTCACTCATTTCCATTTTGTTTCATCAATTGAACAAATTACATTATGGTGTTTCCAACCTAGAAAACAATCAAATATTTATATAGAAAAAAAGGAGATTTGAGAAGGAGGGAGCTCACAAAAATTCTGGTGTAGGAAATGTCCAAATAAAATATAGACTTACTATCAAATCAAATAAATGAAATGCATGGCTATAATTGATGGACATGCAAACATGAGAGAAATCCATGTGTAGGGTCTAGAAACACCAGGATTTTTTTTCATCATGCATGTCTTTCAGGTGACATGTACTGATGTACATCATGTGCTTACAAACTGGTGCTACAGGCAAAAGGCACCTAGAATTCCTACTGGCACCGAGACAATAAAGTGAAACGCAAATCCATAGCTATTTTCTTTTCGAAAGAAACCCATAGCTATTTGACCTCTCACACTTTGGGATGGTGTGCTTCTATGGTAGTACCGTAGTAGTAGGGTACCAGTGTCTACAGTATCTAGCCCGCATGCACTACGTATAATACACGCTAGATGTACGTACGTGCTGTGCTGTAGCTGTACGTACGTGTGCGGATTCTTTCGGCATGGATGGGGGCCACCCAGGCGAATATGGCCCGCGTAGCTCCCATCAGCCTCAAGTCACACTCTCTCCAGTAGCATTCATCTCCCCTTCTTCCCCTTCCCGGCTCCCCGTCGCTCTCCGACTCCGTTCCCCCGCTCCCTTCCCTTTCCAACGTCCCATCTCGATCCACCCCGTCGCGCCCCGCAGATCTCTCTGCTTTTACCGCACCCCGCGCCCCGGTGCGCGTCCACTCAGCGCGATCACCCCCCGCTCCATCGATCTCTCATCACTGCTAGCTCGCAGCTGCGCTATAGCTTGTGATCCTTCTTGTAGCTCCTTCCTCAGTCTCTGGCTAGCTACTTGTTGCATGGATCCATCGGGACCAGGCCCGTCGTCGGCCGTGGGCGGCGGCGGCGTTGACGCTCCGGCGGCCGTGGCGGCGCCGCAGCAGCAGCGGCCGGCGCAGCTGAGCAGGTACGAGTCGCAGAAGCGTCGGGACTGGAACACGTTCCTGCAGTACCTGCGGAACCACCGGCCGCCGCTGACGCTGGCGCGGTGCAGCGGCGCGCACGTGATCGAGTTCCTCCGGTACCTGGACCAGTTCGGCAAGACCAAGGTGCACGCGGGGGGTTGCGCCTACTACGGCCAGCCGGCGCCGCCGGGTCCCTGCCCGTGCCCGCTCCGGCAGGCGTGGGGATCCCTCGACGCGCTCATCGGCCGCCTGCGCGCCGCCTACGAGGAGAGCGGCGGCACGCCCGAGTCCAACCCCTTCGCGGCCCGCGCCGTGCGGATCTACCTCCGCGAGGTGCGCGACTCGCAGGCCAAGGCGCGTGGCATCCCCTACGAGAAGAAGAAGCGCAAGCGCGCGCAGCAGGCCGCGGAGGCGTCGGCGAGCTCGTCGTCCGCTGCCGCCGCCGGCGGGAGCAGGAGCGCCGGCCGCGCCGACGGTCGGGATGGAGGGAGCGGCGCTGCACCGAGCGCTACTACTTGAGTATAGTAGACCTGCAGATCTCGTTTGATTATTCGTCTCCGTATCGCAAGATTTGAGCTTTTTACCACTTCTGCTATATATACTCCTGCTTCTTCGTTGCTTCTTCTCTTTGTGCGTTTCATCCTTTCGTAGCTTGTTTTTGGATTCCCCTTTTTTTCTCCGATTTTGTTAGGTCAGTATATGGCTAGGAATTGGAGTAAAGTAGTAGGGATTAAGGGGAAGTGGGGTGATTAATGGGTGCACCTTGTGTGTGTTCATGATCTTGATACATAATATATATATCCTTGGTAATATAAAGCAATGAAGATTTGAGGCCATGTTAATGGCTTTCATAGCTAGCTTGCTAATAACATTTCCATCTCAATCTCCCAAGCATTTTTTTTTACTAACTTGCACTTCATCATACTTGCTTCTAGTTAACGGATATATAATTTGCATTCTCGATCTATATGCTATGATAAATGCACCCAAAGCATGCACAGCACTTCACTGTAGAATAGTATGTAGTATGTAGCAGCTGCCTATCTTTTCTCAAGCATTTCTTGCGTGTGTTTCTTTGCTGAATTTCATTTCTCCTGGAATGAACGGAGCTGTTCAAATGGGGAGGCATACAGTCACGCGAAGCCGGCATTGATGGCGGTGCTCCCTCCCTCCCGGGCACGCATGGCGCATGCCCCTGACGGGCGCTACAGTTCCGGCTGCCCTATCTCTCTCTCAGTGGCCCAGTCCTCCTCCTCCCTCTTTCTGACCTGACCAACTCCATTTACCATGCATATATGCTCGAGCACAAATTAGGTGGAGCAGCAGCAGAAGGCCGGTCAGAGGTGCGTGCATGTGTCATCAACACTAGCTTGATCTTGTGGGTTGTAATGGCGACGATAAGGGATGGGAGAGAGAGAAGAAGAAGAAGGGGGGAGCGAGGGATAGCCGGGTAGGCATGCACGCGCGAGGGGTTTGGCCTTAAATAGAAAGAGAGGGCGCGGGGAGGAGAGGATGGAGGAGATCTGATCCCTGCACTGGTCCCCGGCCGGCGGACTGTAGACTACGGAAGCAGCAGCACGGAGGGAGATCAGGCCCATGGCACGGCGTGCAGGTGCAGGCACTCCCCGGCGCGCACTGAATCTCTGACCACACGTGCACTCGAGCTCACTGATCACTGTCACACTCACACTGCCGCCATCTCTTTCTCACGCGCCGCTTGATCTCCGTGCAGTGCGTCGTCCTCGCCGCCAGGCGCACGCACGCACGCATCTGCCCGTTGCCAGTGCGCGGTGGTCCTTCGTGGATTTGCATGCCAAGCGTCCTCTCAATCTCTTACTTTTTTTTTGTTCAGAGTCTTTCACAGGACAGAGACACTCACAGGAAAGAGACACACACAGCTCACTCTCTCAAATTTACTAGCTAGTGCAGTAGTGCTATACATACTTGAACGGTACGGTGGATCTTCATTTCTCACATTGTTTTCTATGCTTCTCTAGTTACTAGTTTACCACTCGCTTCCAGATTATTAGTTTTAGTGGCAAACATATACTTGAATGGTGGATTTTCAATTTTTATGTGGTGTGACCTCTCTGATTTTGAGTGCTTGCACTGTGGATGTTCAATTTTAGTCGTGCTACGTTCTTGAATATTGTGGATCTTCATTTCTCACTTAGTTTTCTATGTTCCTCAAATCACCAGTTTACCACTCACTTCCAAACCATCAACCTCGTAATAAACATGTAAAAAGGAGATGGGCACAGCCGTTAACCTTATATATAGTAGAACATCTAAATAGGTAGACATGCATCAGGATTAATTTGAACCCCTGGCGTGCTTCCAAATGAGGATTATATATAGAGACTTGAATCTCTCTAGATCCTAATTATTAATTAACCCCATCCAGTAATCTGTGTTTCTTGTTGGCTGTTGCCCACATGATCTGATGAGCATTTCTTATTTTCCATGCATGTGAGTATATATATATGTGACCTCTCTTACTGAGGGCTTGCATTGCTTCCAGTTTCAGATAGCGAGGACGAAGATGAACAGTCGTTAGTGGTCACCAACGGTCTTATAGCTTAGCCTTTCCCCCTCACTTTGTCAACAAAGGGCTGTGTGTGCAGTGGGTCAAGCAGCAAAACCTTGCTCGTGTCCACATGGCCAGGGAGGAAATCATCAGGAAAAGACGACGAGCCCGCTGGCCCGCTGCGCGCGCGGCTCCCCTTTGCGTCCTGTGATCCCGTGTCCATTTCCAGCATCACCTGGTGCGCAGGGCCTCGCGGCGCCACTTATCCGCGCACGGCCGCAACTTGGCTGCCCGCCTGCTGCTTGCTTGCCACTGCAGCACCGTCTTTTTTTTAGGGAAAAAAAGTTTTTCCGCGTCGGTGCCATGGGTCGCCGTTGCTTCGCCTCCCCCTCGCGCGCGCATCCGGCTCCGCCGTGGAATTTCACTGTAGCTAGCCATTGGAGACCTCCCCCCTCCTCCTCATCATCATATGGGTCCCGATCGATCACAGGCGACCCGTTTTCTATTGGAGTCGTCTCATATATATTGTCAGGTCTTTGTCTGAAATTATTGTGCGAATACACACTATACCTTCATATATATATCCTCCCTGGCTTGCACCATATAAGGCAAGACAAAGGCTTAACAACTGCAAGTACTGTTGGAATCTTGAATTTTTTGCGATCTTCTGTGCCTCTCTAACGCTCTACAGTGCCGCATGCAATCATGCAGCAGGCTCCATTATCACCAGCTAGCTTGTCCATGCATTTTCTGATAGATAGCATATCTTCTAGCTAGTACTCTAACCTAGAAAAAAAATGCATGCGGATTTGGTGTGCTTCATTATATGCATGTTGGATTACTTAATTCTTTTTTCAGTACGGGAGAATGATCTCTCAGGGACGGCAGACATCATTGGATTCTTCATCAACGATGACAGCGTTGCCATTTTATAACATGCATATGCATCAGGGTGCATTCTGTACTCCGTAACACTGCGTGTATACAGAGATCGTAGGCACCACCATTATCTCCATATCATCGTCGCCTTGTTCGATCTTTATAAATTAAATTGGCCTGGTTGGGTGCCGGAAAATAACAGCCAATAAGCTGTTTTGGTTGGATGATGGCGCCATATATCTACTGTTTGTTTAGTACTAGATTGCATCAGCAGCAGTAGACCTAAGGCATACGCCAAACTGAATTTACAACTGTGTTTTCTATACTGTTAGTATCTGATGGTTCTGTTGTAACCAGCAATAGGTATCATCTACTGTAGTTTCTTCTGTTTATTAAGTAACATATACGAGCATATATGCTGCATGCAAGCTCTTGTTCCACAGTCCACACTGCATAATCTTCAGTGCATTTTATATCCGTGTGCAATAATTAATGTGGTACTAGCTTATAAATAGAGGTACGGCTACTGTACTGCTTTCCTTCCACATTCCATTTGCTGTCTTCTTCCCGGCGTTTGCGTGTTCACTGGTGCATGAACCCTGCTAATTAAGTTTGTTTGCAATAATGTTTCTCATTATCACATATGAGAGAGATGGTGGTGATGATTTATAGAAGCAACAGAAGTTTGCAGCTTTTACAGAAGAATAATTATACTGATGTGTGTAGTGTAGTCAATCGATCGAGCAGGAAAAAGCACAAGCATTTTTCCTGTTCTTAAAGTCGAGAAAGACAATCTGACCCTACATCTATCATGACGCCCCTTCCTCAACCTATGAATGGATTTCTTGTTAGACCCGTACATGCACAAAGGATACCGGCTCCCAGCAGCTACTGAATCTCTGAGCTGGCTAAAGGTTTCTGCTAGACATAGGAGCCAATCAGCCAGTGTGATCTGCAGATGCAGCTGATAGACTTTTATTCCATGGATATTTTATAGTATTTATTTAATCGTATGCAATAATATATAACCAGTTCATATGGTTTTTTGTGAGTGAAGATTCTTCAGTTAGAAGAGAACGATGTGACTAGCTTTAGATTTTACTAGAATCTTAATGACGGCTTCACCCGAGTAAGAAATTAGTGTCAGCACGTACACGCAAACAAGTTAGGTCTGCTTCTGCTGATTTTGCAAGCAACCTTATCTTATGATAGTTTTTATTTGCCTCTAATAATCAACAAGCACCTCCATCTTTTTGGTCAAAAGATTCATTCAGGAGATAACCATGGCACACACATATGTGTGCATAATATTCCATATTAAATTAATTAATGGGCAGCCTATGTTATATTCACTGTTTCTCTGCAGCCTCACGTCTATACGACACTTTATTGTACAATTTATGCAAACTTTTCTTTTATGGTCACGGAGGGTGTAAAGAAGCGCCTCTATATATATGTCTTAATTTCGTTAATTGCATATGTATTTGGTCCCACTGAAAAGTCTTGCATTCAATTATACATGATGGAAATCTGCTTGGCAGGTGTTCATGTGCTTCTTTCGTTCCTCCATCAGTTCAATGCACGGGACAAATCCGTTTGACAAATTAAATGCCTGATCAATTTGTTTTACTATAATTAATGTGGGAACTAGGTCTAATCCCAATGGGGAGTTTCATGAGGTTTCATGCACGGTGACAAGTCATCAGTTTTGATGATGTAGCAGTGAGTTAATGAGAAGAGAGATGAGATGAGTTTCATCTAGATGAAATCATGTATGCAAGGTTACCAACACAGTTTGTGTCTTGCATGTAGTGCCTATGAAACCACACCATGAAACTTTGCATTGTGGAGGTAGTTTCAAACACCATTTCATTTTCATGTTGCTTACGTGGCTATCTTGAAAACATCAAAATGAAACTCTCCACTGGAATTAGCCTAATATTATGAAAAGAACGAACTGCATTGCTCAACTATCTATACATTAGTAAATGCCTTTCAACAAGTGTGGTCATGTCCATTAATTTGTAATATTTGAATCTTTTTAGTCTTGACAAGCATAGTTCCTGGCCAGCAAAAAATATTCATTGACAGCATATACAATCACTAGTATCAATTGTACCTCACTATCCCTTACGGTTTGAGAATGTCTGTTAGGAACCATGCATGCACTGAATAGTATTATTGGCGTGCAAAATGGCTATTGATGAAAAGATGAATATGTATACTAAAAAAGAAACTAGAAGCACACGTCGTGTTTGCACTTCTCCAAAACCTAGTCCCTCCATATTGATGCGGTTTAGAGTGCCTGCCATTAGCCACTCTCCTTCAGAACCATGGGTCCATGGCCAAGGGTGACATCGAAAAGTAATATAAAGCCTTCAAGAAACCTTAGCCTGGAATATTTGCATCCCTGTCTAATGGCCTAATGCACTTTCGTGTCATCTCAGATGAATTTAAGCCGTATTTGAAAGCCTCATTAGATAGTGGTTATACATAGTGCCTACTACATACGGAGTATATGCAATACAAACTAATTAAACATGCTGAACTTGATGCAAGAAAGTCGAAATATATAGTTTCCTTTCGTACCACAGTACTAGAGACATATATTTATTATAAGATAACCATTAGTACAAAATGCGATCAAACTTCGTAATTAGGTGGCAATGATGCTTCCTTTAGTGCACCACACACCGCCCTAGGCACTCAACATCTGAAGAATAAAAGTGGGGCAGGTTGAGATATGTTCTATTTCTCATTATTTTTTACTCACATTCTGTGGCTAGCTAGCTGTTTCACAGCAAGCATGTACGGATCACTTTAAGCCTACAGAGCTAGAGAGGAATATGTATCAGTGTTAGCAGACAAATGGTTAACAGAAAAGATGTAAAGGAGCACAAGTGTGTGTACGTAGGAATATTTCGCTCTTAAGAAAAGTGACTGGAATAATTTTGTTTAAGCATGCATCATCATATCCAAGTATCCATCTCTTTCTGAGGCATACGAATAGGCTTCTTATATTAAGCTATTTCAATCAACTTAGTTAACTGTTGCTTTAAATGACAAATCAGATCGACTTGAAATGCTTTTATGTCTTATAATATGTATCACTGTTTTTCTAGGCTCTGAAGTACCCCCATTGTGTCGTTACTGAGCATAAATAAATAAAAACATATTGTACAAGTACAGCACCTATAAAGTTATAAACTTTGAAGACTATAGTCTATACAACTACGTATAAAACTATAAATAGGAGTATGTGGTAAATCTTTGATTTGAAGTCGAAGTTTTTGTTCAAAAATATAATCCATTGTCCAAATATAAAGTTAGTTGATAGAGCTCTTGTGCAGGATACTCAAAAGCCATCTCAGATTCATTCATTTGTTCAGTCATTCAATTACCAATTAACACTGCACCTCGATTCAGAACACCGGCCAAATTTAAGTATGTAACACTCTTCACTACACACATTAGGCATACATCGTGGCAACGGCATCGAGTTGTTCATGGGTCAAGTCCGTTCCGTGGATACTTTGGTCAGGGTCATTGTACTAGCTTGCTACAGCTGGGACGCATGTGTGACAGACCTCAGCATGTACTGTGCTACAGTGGGAGTGCCGACTGGTAGCAACAAAGCATGCTAGTGCGCTGCAGGAGGGAGACCGGGAGTACCCTATAGGCAAGACTGCCCCGCCCGACACGACGTATTGGCATCAAGCATTAGCATACGAATGCACTGTAGATACAGTACTACGCGCTTCAGCTAGTCCTACTAGAAGAAATAGATGGGTATCAAATGGTGTGACGCCGTGCCGCACTGCTCGTTCGAAAGCGCGTACACGGTGCACGGAGGTGCAAATACACCTGGCCGTCTGGTTGGCCGGAGAGATCCTGCTCACTGCATTGCATGCTGGGCCCGGTAGAAATCATGGCCAAAGGGTCGTGGCTTTCTGCTTTCATCACCAGGAATCAGCTCGTGAACGGCAGGGCAGCCAGTAGGCACCGACAGGACGCCGGAGTCGCCGTCATGTGCGGCGCGGCCGGAAAGGGGCCCTCTCAATCTCGCTTGAGAGGTGCAGTGCAGACGACTGGTTAAGATGATAATGAGAACCATCGATCTCAATGCTCACTGGGATTGTCCACTTGTCCATGAGCAGCAGCATTAGCGGGTAGTCTCGACGTTGGGCTGCAGCGCAGCCGCGCAGGGTCGGATTCAGGATGGTGGTAGGAATGGTGTCGAGTGAAGAGTGAACCAAGTTCCCTTAGCTAAATCAGTGGCCATGAGGCCATTAGAATTTGAAAGGTATTCTTTCTAATTCAAGCTCATCGTCAGCCCAAAGTCTCGTATTGTTGCCCCAGTGAAAAAGCTATTATATTGCTCCTCCGCTGGCTGCTGAAGCTGAACCGGGGCCGTTCGGGTGCAGACTGCAGAGGTCGGCGACAGCGAACGGTGTGGAGATAACTGATCACACAGGTACAGGTACATCGTGAATATCCCCACCTGCCACGCCCATGCCGTTTCACGGAGACACGGGGGCCTGACACGATGGGCGGCACGATGCACGACACTAAAAAACACAACACTAACACGACACTAACACGATGTCGTAGTGTCAGTGCCGACACGACACGATGGTTGTGCCGTGTTTGGGCCGCGACCTCGGCACGCAGTGCCAACACGAACACGACACGATTTTTGACCAGGCACGATGCGGCACGATTACCTCGATCATAGTACTGTGAAATAGATGTCTCTGTTAAAATATTTGATGAGATGCATATATCTTTATATGAATTTATGATGTTGATCAATGTTCATATAAGCTAATGATGAAATGGATGAAATTGATGCATATCTAGATGAATTTGTGATGAAATATATAAAGTTTGGAATTGAATAAGTGGATGCATAATGCCAGTGCCGGCACGAG
Source organism: Urochloa ruziziensis (assembly GCA_015476505.1). Classification (NCBI taxonomy): domain Eukaryota; kingdom Viridiplantae; phylum Streptophyta; class Magnoliopsida; order Poales; family Poaceae; genus Urochloa; species Urochloa ruziziensis. The sequence goes on along the minus strand of CM027122.1, from coordinate 54,236,968 downwards.
CACGATGGGCCATCGGGCCCATGTGCCGGCACGACACTATAAAAACGACATAGTGTAGTGTCTGGACCAGAAGGTCGGAACGACAGCACGACGCGACACGACACCCTCGACGCATGCCCATGCCGGCGCTTGCTGCAGCCTGCATGGACTGCCAATGCGGTGGCAGTTGGTAACGGCGCCCTGCTGAGGGCAACGTGTGACTGCCGCAACCGCAAGGATCTTAACAGTGCTAAACGATAGTATGTTGTGGACTTGTGGCTTCCACGCGCTCGCCCGTTATGCATCGGGCGGATACAGAAGCGATTGGCAAAGAAGCTCGCGCCGCCACAGGTTCGAGGAAACCCCAACTCGACCGAGTCCGCCGACAAAAGCATCCAGTTGTGTCCTCCTCACGGCTTGCTCCGTGTTCGCCCAACGGCACTGGCATAGTGGCATCCATGACAGACAAATCACGCCACCAACATTTTCACCAAAATGCTCAGTAGCGGCTAGTGCCCTGAAGGTGGAACACCAGCGGAAGAGAGGTACAACAGAGCTCGGGCACTAGAGGATGAATTACCTACAGGGCAAGAGCAAATTATAATACCTCTGGAGTTCTGGTTCATCACACGGGGTCGTTTCATTTACCCTAGCCGTCAATTGCCATCCAGATACTGAGGAAGTTTCAGTATGAAAGTAACGTTTTTCCATACCATTTCAGACCCACTGTTAAGTAGAATATTTCTACAAAAGAAAGCTCCATAGGTAAGATAAGTTAGCCTTGAATGGCTGAACTGTAACTAGACATATATTCCATGCAGTTTACACACAACATGACGAGAAAAATAAATGAACAGAGGTGAAATAACTCAAAGCCAATAGCCTCATATTTTATTATTTTGCAGAAGGCAAGGATTTTGTAGTTAAATACACAAAGTACTGATGGCATATCGTTGGAATTTACAGCTAAATATACCCACGAAAAAAATCTTCTACAATCCACCTGATATACTTGTTAGCGCTAAACCACTAACCAATTGATTTTAACCTGTTTGCCATAACAAAGCTAAATTCACATGGCAAAACATTTTGAAAAGGTGAAACAAATTGGGGGGAAATGGAACTCTGAAACTCACCTTGATATGTGGCTACGGTGTGTCCTCTAACCATCTATACCGTGTGAAGAATCAATGTAATAGAAATCAGAAGAATCAACACAACTTTTGGTGTACCGGTGTATCCATAAGTCATTGGCACCATCTGGAGTGGAAGCGGAATGATCATGAGTTTATGACTGTGAACCTGTACTGTCAGGGCGCCAGAAGCCCTTGGCGGCAACAAGAAATTGATGTCTGACAATTGTAGTCCTGTAATGCAGAGAGCGAAGAATAGGCTCCATCTTTCTTATCACTTCTATGGTGTCTTGCAGCACAAACCATCTACCAGGTCTAAGTATTCTGTCAATTTCCGCTGCTACTTCAATGATATGGCACCTAAAGTACAAAACCAAATAAAGCTTACTTGCTACTTTTTATACCAGAGAATGGTACTACCTCCGATCCAAATTATAGGTTGTTTTGACTTTTCTAGGTTCATAGATTTTGCTATGTATCTAGACATAACGTTTATCTAGGTGCATAATAAATATGATGAACCTAAAAAAGCCAAAACGACCTATAATTTGAAACGGAGGTAGTAGAATATAAACAGTAAAAATTCTTCAGCAATCAAAGACAAGTTCCTTTACCTTTTTGTAAGGGGGCCTAGGAGATAACTCATGTGAAGAAGATCGTAAGTCCGTGGGTATGTATTAAAAGATTCACACCAGTCATGATATAGCCCAATCAAACCTCTGTTGAAAATGATGGGCAATGTATCTGGCTGATCAACAGGTACGACATTCATTACCCATAATGGTTGATGAATAAGTGATGCTGCAAATCTGTTAAGGGAACAATTTCGATCAATTTTCTCACCACAAATGAATCGCTTAGTTTGCCACTACTTTTAATAAAATAAGAATATCTAAAATTTTTGAAGCTAAATGTAATGAAAAAAACATAAATATTCCCTCTGAATAAAGTTGGATCCTTATTTTATTTTACAACGAGGTACCCTCCGAAGTCCAACTCTCAATTAGTTCCCCAAAAAAAAAAAGTCCAACTCTCAATCCAGGACTAGAAAAGCACTGACAAGCTGACAGCTTCTAAAGAGAAAACTGTATACACTGTGTCCCATCAAACATTACAAAGTTCAGACCAAGGATTGCAAAATCAATTGCTGAAAAATACAGCATATTACTCCCTTCAACAAGAAAAAAAAAGGTATGAAAGCTAATAAGGTGAAAAGCCATAGTTTCAGTACCTTATCAAATTAGCAATTCTAATTGTCTGACACATTTTGAGCTAGTAGTCTAACAAGATTCAGTAAAATAAAAGGGAAATAAATCCATGGTAATCAAGCAGAAGTGAAAGTAAGAAACTTCAAAAAAGATTGTGACAACTGACACAATCAATTAGCTACCTTAAATTCATAAAGAGCTCAGATAAGTTTTTGCTTACCCTCCAAAACCAGCATTCATGTCCATAACATTGCGAACGCTAGACCAATTAACTGCAAATTCATTGAGATATACTTCTGAAACAAGGTCTTTCCAATGGTTTGTATCCGAATCAATTTTTTCTTGAGAAAACTGAATGGAAGAGTTGTTAGATGTAGTTGTATGCTTCATGTTAAGTCTTTCAGGCCATGAAATGGGCCAGCTATTTCCTCCACCTGAACTTGAAACAGCAGGAAAGAGGCAGCTGTCGAGAGGTGTATACCTGAAGGGGAAACAAAAATACAAGATGATTAATACATATGGCATGAATAAAGACCATAGCATAAATCCTCTCTGAAGTGATGCATCTGTAGCCAAAGCACAAGATGGGGCAAATCATAATTGTCTTCATCACTGATGACCGATGCAGTCATTGCCCAGGTAGAGTGATCCTAGCCACTGGTAGCTAACGAAGACAGGCATGGATCCCCAGTGAAAAGCATGCACAACGAAAAGAAAAAGGAAAAGGTTCAAGAAAATGTACCAGGGAGAACGTGATCCATCATCCTCAGAGCAGAGAGGTGGTTCGTTATTTTTTCTGTCAATGTAGCACGAATTTGATGTCGGTTTTTGGTATATAACAACTCCAATCTTATTAATATCCCGAGACTTTACCACCGTCCTCCAGCAAATCGATTTAGTCAGAGCAACCATCGCTGCCAGCAATGGAACACAAATCCAATCAGTAATAAGTGATTGTTCTCTGCTGAATTATGTGATAGATTAGCAACCAGGATTTGCAGGTCTCTAAGGAGAAACAAACAAGGTACCAAATCAAACCTATTTTATTTATAAAACAATGACCGCATGTCATTAAGAACAATAACTGTAATTACCTAGTGAACTAACTTATGGATTCCATCAAATGACATACCTACTGCATCTCTCATATTTTTGTTAGATTAACGCTCTTAACTGGTAGGATATATTGCACACTGACATGACTAGATGTCCTGCAGCCTTTCTTACTTGAGAACTTCCAACTATCAAAGAAACGGAAAACAAAGAAATAAAATGAACACCCCACGAAGAAAATATTTTTTCTACTTTTGATTTGATTAAATGGAAATTCTTCTTCCAGGTGCCGGTGAGCTTTATTGGTTTATGGGTTTTAGTTCCGTTTTGAAGGTCTCTCAAACCTGTCCTTTCACGTTCTCCAAAAAAAAAAAAAAAAAAAACTGTCCTTTCACCCTTCTCAGAAGGAGGGATCATAGCAGGGAATGAAACTAGAAATTTACATTTTTATCTTCAACATATGGTGCTAATATATGGGGGAACCACATTGAAAAAAAAACTTGTTATTTCGCAAAGGTGCATGACTTATTTGAGATACTAATGCTACGGTAAACACTTGTGTTGACAAAAAAATGAGGTAAAAAATGATTGTCACAAACCTTTCCAGTCATCTACATCTCTTTGGTCTTTGCGATAGACTGGAGTTGCAGACCAAATGTAATATCCTCCAGGTCTGAGTACTCTATTGAGCTCCAACAATGGTTTTCCACCTGTGCGCCCCAAGTAGAATCGTGTTAGCAAAACAATATATGCATATCACAAACATTAATTTTTAATATAGTGCAGAAAGTAAGTGAACAATGTCTTTTTTTAATAGAATAAAGGGAAGAACTACGAGAGAATTTAAAGGGTTCCAAAGTACTTGCCATCAGCATACCAGTGGACCCTACATCTTGCACAGTGAATCACATCAAATGAATTGTCAGGGAATGGAAGCTTTTGTGTTCCAATCACTGCCAAAAATGCTGGAATCCCACGCTCCAATGCAAACTGTATCTGAGCTTCATGCTCATCTTTGGGTGCTAAAGACATGGTAATGACATTCCTGTCGAGCAAGTATCCACCAAAGCTAGCAACACCACATCCAACATCCAGGACAGTTCTTGTATGGATTCCCCATTGAATGTTCGGCAAAATCTACAAGCACAATAACTGTAAGTTTTGAGTTATGACAGATAAAACAAGGGGGAGTATTGTATTGGTTATGTTTGGGTGAGAAAAATTTCCAAGGAATGCAATATGTCTTTATTTTGACTGCCCAGATCTTCAATGCTAATATTACAAACATACGAATAATATTCTGCCAGAAAAGCAGCATCACATGAAGGAAAATATAATAGGGAATAGCTAGGAGTGTATAATAGCATATGTAACATTAATATCTACCTGTTGAATGAATCGAATATATGCAGTCACGCCATTTTTAAATTGAGTCCCACCTCCGGGGAAAACAAAATAGTTACCAGACTTCCTGACCCAGTTCTGGTCCTTCTTGTATTCCACTAACTTTGGGTGAGGAACATTGTTATACCAAATCTGAAAAGTGGAATGTGATATTACAAGGTGGTCAGCAATGGTATACTTCACTGATTGTTCAACCAAGATAACAAACCATAAACTAGCTACATTCTGGATATATGTGATAAAGTCTGCATTTACAGAAAAGGGAAAAATCAATATGGCAATATCCATGCATTGAATTTTCATCTAATAGGTTGTATTCAGACAGCATAGCCATGTTCCAAACGGTTCTTCACGGAAATGGATAATAAAAAGGTTTGATCAGTATTATATGTTAAGGCTTACCACATGGATGCACAAAATCGCAACCTGGTAACATGCTTTATGTACAGCTCAATAAGATGGGCATATTCAATCACTAACTTCTAAGTTCTAAGGCTGCATCCAAGATCTAGATGCCTCTTACAGAGTCCTCTACTACACTTTCCAGGCGAGTCTGTCTGTTATTCAGCTCCCAAAATGTTAAAACATGTGCTCAATTGGATCTTACGATCGAGGCACAGCTGACCACATACTACAAAAGTGCATCCTATTCAGAGCATGGAGCACAAATTAGCATATTAAATTACTGCTACCACTACTCAACCATTCTCCATTCCGGAATAAACAAATAGCAGTAGAAACCGCTTCCTCGCTTACCGAAGAATAGCGGGCGTCCTCACCATGTCACGGCTGAGCGGCCACGGCACCGGGCGCCGGTACCTCTCGGGCAGCGGCACGAGGCACCTCGGCCTCGGCTCCGGGCAGTGCCGCTCCCGGTGCTCCATGTGCCGCAGCGACTTGAGCGCCTTGATCGCCCCCACGTTGTCGAGGCAGGGGATGTAGTCCGCGGCCATCACCCCCTTCCCCACCTCGCACAGCTCCCACGACGGAAGCTCCACCGGCTCCTCCACGGCGCCGCCGCCGCCGCCGCCTTGCCACTCCCCATCTCGCTCGCCCGAGACTCCCGTGGTGGTCTCATTGTTGCCTGCCGATCCACTCCCTTCGACTTCCACAGGGGGCGTGGGCGGGGCGTGATCTGGGCTGGGCACGTCGGCCTCAGAGTCCCCGGCAGCGGCGGCGGCGTCTGGCCGCGGCGGGTCGGCGGTGCTGCTGAAGACCCCGTCGGACGCGACTGCTGTTGTGGTTGTGGGCGGAGGCGCGTCAGCAGAGACGGGAACGGGATCAGCAGTAGTGCGGCTGCTGACCCCGTCGGAGGCGACAGAGGTTGGGGCTTCGGGCGGAGATGCGTCAGAGGAGACGGGAATTGAGGTCTCGGAGGAGGAGAGGTGGGAGGATGGGGAGGAGAAGAACGGGAGCGCGGACGGCGCGGGGCTGAGGAGGAGGAACAGAGAGGACAGGACGATGAAGAGGACGACCGCGACGGCGATTGGGCGCTTGCGATCGGAGAGGAAGGAGAAGGCGGAGGAGACCGCCATTCTTCCACGGGTTTGGGAATGGGGAGCAAGAGTTGCGGGGAGGTGGGGAGAAGCGGGGAGGGGAAAGGGAGAGGAGAGAGGACTCGTGAAGGCGGCGGCCGCCGCGGCCGGGGGAGGAGAAGGAAGCGCGCGGCCGCGTGGGCTCTGCGCGGTGCAGGTCTGGCGCTGGGGAGATTTGTTTCCTCAGCGAATCAGTGAGCAGTGGAGATTTGTTTAGGCCTTGTTTAGTTCAAAATTCAAAATCCAAAATGAATGTTTAGATACATGTATGGCGTACTAAATGTAGGAAAAAACAAATCGCATTATATAGATGGACTGAAATTTGCGAGACGAATTCAATGAGTCTAATTAGGACGTGATTAGACACTAAATTGCTACAGTAATGGTACAATAAACATGTGCTAATGACAGATTAATTAGGTTCGTCTCGCGAATTCCAAACGTAATCTGCAATTAGTTTTTAATTAGTCTATGTTTAATACTTTAAATGTGAAAAGATTTCCTTCTAAAATCTTTTCACCGCGGAACTAAACACGGCCTTAGTTCGGTTTCAGAGAGTTGACGCTGTTTTTCTTTCCTTTATTTATTTTTTTTTTGTTTTTGCTGCTTTTGCATGTTGATGCTTGACTGCTCTCTGTATTTTGCATCTTGAAGCAAATTAAACATTTTTTTTAGGTCACGGGGGAGAGAATCTCCCACCTGAATTTCATTAAAGGGCCTTTGGCAGGCCAAAATATTACATGGATTTCAGCAGCAATTCATAAGGAGGGAGGAGGAACACCCAAATACAACACAACACCACACACACTTTTCAGAAGTCATGATACAAGTCGAAAGAACAACCATCGATCACCGATTTGAGCCTCCACTAAACAACATACTCGCCCAGAACACCCTAGTCATTGTACTTCCATACATCCCTCATAGCTACGCCGCTCCGTTGTCACCCTTCATCTGAGGGTCAGGCCAACAGACTGGGGACTTAAGATGGCGGGAGGTGCGCAAACTAGAACTCCCGGGACACGATGATCTCCTTTGAAGCTGATGAAGCACCTTTTGCACGTCCGGGCTCCACACACCGCCATTCAACGCCGTACAAGGGGAGGAAACCTCGTAGGGGAATGGCGGAAGATATGGAACACCACTCGGCATAAGATTTGATGACCCCATCAACAAGAAGAGCATCGACGGAGCAGAGGCGCCTAATGGAGGGCACTCACCGAATCACATTGGTAGCCGACAACCAGTTCAGCATAAGAATGAATATAGAAGGAGAACAAAAGCACTAGTATCACCAAGAGCTCATGGGAGGACCAAGGGGGGATTGTTCATGGCGGCATGAGGGGATCTCCAAAAGCAATGCCTTCACCAAGGGAACGACGTCGAAACCGACGCCGCCATAGCTGGACATGAAGATCCAATGGGTTTTCGCCCGAATCCCTCATAATGGACCTTGTCTATGGGGTGCTTCGGCGACGCCTCCAAGAAGGAATGTGAAGCCCAGGAGCATCACCGCCGCCGGCACCGGCATTACACCGGGCAGAGCTTTCACCCAGCACCCATCAAGCACGTCGGAGCGCAAGCGCCCGTGCAAGGTCCTGATCCGCCAGAGCCCCGCCTCTCTATACGCCATTAGGCGCCTCTGCTCCGTTGGTGCTCTTCTTGTTGATGGGGTCATCAAATCTTATGCCGGGTGGTGTTCCATATCTTCCGCCATTCCCTTACGAGGTTTCCTCCCCTTGTACGAATGGCGGTGTGTGGAGCCCAGATGTGCAAATTAAACATAAGAACGAAATTAAACCACAGATGGCCCACCTACGCTATACCAACCAAAACGGCTTTCGGTCAGTGAATTGATCGCTATGATCTATTGATCTTTACAGTTGAGCAAAGGCAGATTGAAGCAATATATGCTCGCTTGCCTCTGTTGTCGATGAAGAAATTTACAAAACGACTCCAATCACATTATCTCGGTCACTGAATTGATCACTATGATCTTTACAGTTGAACAAAGGCAGATCGAAGCAATATGCTCGCCTGCCTCTGTTGTCGACGAAGAAATTTACAGGTTCCTGCTGTAGTATGTTGTTATCTGTTAGTCTACTGGACTAGCTCCATGATCTGTCTGCTTTTGAAAAATTGGACTACTTGATAGTTGATCTTGAGGAGACGGCGCGTCATAATCCGAACCATAGGGCGATACCAATGGAAAGCGCAACGGCCGCCTCATGTGGATTCCTCTGAATCATAGGAGCAGAGCATACAAACGTCAAACGAAATGCGCGAACTTCAGAAAAAAGCAAAATGCTAGTAAAACGGGCTTGTGCATTCTCAGCAAATGTGTCGCTCGATAGCACTACAAAGTTGTTCTGCAATGCTGCAAGCATCAAGCATGGAAGCTGTTGCATTCCTTTAAAGTTCCAGCAGAAGCTAGATGTTTTTCTGTCAAAAAAAAAAAACTCCAACATACAAGAAGATTCAGCAGGACAGTAGATATGCAGAACCTCTTGAAACAAGATTCTAAGCATGCTCTCTGTTTTTGTTTTTCCTCATACGCAAATTAGCTTATAATTTAGCTAACTGGGCACACCTTGTCACCTCCGCTCGCTTTCGTGTGTTGTGCAATTGCTAGGTGCTTCCCCTTGCACGCTGCTGGAAGTTCGCCATCGTAAACGCTGCAGATGTAGGCCTCAAAGTTCATGTAATCCTGCAGATGCTAAATTAGTCTGGATTTATAAAGGCTTAATATTACTACATCTCTACGTCTTAGAAAATAAAAGGAAAAAGATCCAGCTTACCTCACCAAGCGGTTTCCCGTTAACGACCACCCATGGCACAAACCGATGAGGAGGCTGAAGAGCATTTGTCTCGGCAGCATTCTGCAGCTCAAGCTGTGCAATTCCAGGTTGATTGCTTATCAGATTGTGAAAACTCGAAGGTATATGAACAACGTCATACTGTAAAAATTGTACTAGCAAGATTTTTTTTAAAATGTACTAGCATGAAGGCCAGCAACTATTCCAGTATTCACCCACCTGCCTGCCATATCCTGAGTTGTAGCAGTCAATAACAGGCTGGGAGGGCAGACTAGTTTCCTGAAAGCAAGACTGCCAGGCGTCCCATTTCCGTGTCAGTGCTAAATGCTCCACGCACTGAATGAAAGGGAAATGCTGCTCCTGCACAAAGAGAAACATATATACTAGAATGGTTAGTGCATTATTTTAAGATATTTTTTTCTTCTGGGGAACAGATAAGGGCAGACCCATTTTATAAGTTCAGAAAATTCAATGCCTTGCACAACGAAATCATTAAAATCCGAAACAAATAACAATAGGATATTGAACTACCGGAATGAGGTAAGGATCTGTAGACACTGAAGTTCTAAGTTCTAACAGATGCTTGTAATCGATAATTTTCAGGGACATTTACGTTCATGATTAATGGATATAGGTCATACCGCTTTTGGCCATAGCCTGATCACACAAGCTTCTATAGCATTGAGCTGGCATTCCTCCTCTCCATGCTGCAAAACAAAGCGAGTGGACTAGTGGAGTGAGCAAACTGAAGCCTGTTCATCAAAGGTAAATAGTTCACCACTTGCCGTACTGATCCCATAATTTGTGAAAAAGAATGCTCACACTCACAATTAAGAATGTGAAACCATACTAGCATAGAAACACATGATATTCCTCATTGCATTTAGCAATGGGCAAACTGAATGCGAGCAGCTAGCTGCAGATTAAAATCAGAAGAACTAAGATGGACTTCAATCCTCTCAAAATTTCGCCTGATGAACTTCTTGAGAAACACACATAATTCACCCGAGAGAATGTACGATTCAGATACTGACCTGGCAGGTAATGGATCCTTGGGCGGAGACGCGCCCATTGCCGAATGGGACTAGCCTGAGGTCAGCAATGGAGGAGACCCCGTCTTGGAAGATCCTGGCGAGGTCGTTCACGACGAACGCGGAGCAGAACGGGCACAGCGTCTCGTAGTAGACCGACACCGTTACTCTCCCGGCGGCGCATGCCGGTGAGAGGCAGAGCAGCACAAGAGCGAGGGGAAGAAGAGGAAGTGTTGGGGAAGCCATGGCGACGGAGCAAAGAAAAGGCACCGCCGCCTTTTAGTTTAAGTCGAAGGCTAGGAATATGATGGCCTCTGGCGCGAGAGATGCTTTTCCTTTTTGGAGCGCCATAGGAGAGGAGCGGGACGAGGAGATGCCGATGGCCTGATGCGCCTTGGCCCACTGGAACAAGGCAGATTTTGTTCGGTGATCCCTTTTCCCAGGTTACACGGGACGGAGGTTTTTGAGGGGGTTGCATACTTGCATTGCTTTGCTTCGGATCAAGTGACCGAACTTTGATTCTTTGCCACCGCAGGCTCTCGGCTCTGCACTTCCAAGTCCCAACACATACTTTCTTCTTCCTTTTAAGGAAACTACAGCAATGATAGCTAATACGCTGGACTTATAAATATACTAGGTATCTGAATATTCAGGTTTTGATAATTGAACTATGGGGTTAGGTACCTAGTTCTGTGGTGGTGCTAGTGGTATTCTGTGCTCTTTCATGGAGACAAAAATAAAGAAGTTGCATGACAAAGGCATGGAACCTGATCGAGAGAGATCTGAGATCTGCAGTTGTGCACATCAAACTTTTCTTTACTCTACTGTGAATGCTTTTGCTTCTTTGTTATCCACTCCATTTTATAGCTTTTATTCTTGGTGTTTTTTTTATTGTCTGGTTCCATGCTCTTTTGCTTTTCAGCCCTGCTAGAGAACTATATCAAGAAGAGACAATGGAACCATATACTGAGTAATGGAACCATATATTGAATAATGAGTACTGATGACCATGATGAGGATTATGTCCATGAATTCTGGCATTTTATTTTGTTTGAGCTGGGAAACTATCACACAACACTTTTCTGAAGCAAGCATACAGCAGGACATGCATATTTGCAGACTAGTGACTAGATGAGCCCTTTGTTTCTGAAGCAATCCACTGTCTCGCTGACGGTCTGGTCAAATGGGATGAAACCAACGCCCAAATCGATCAGCTTCCTGGACGGCTCCTTTGACCTCATCAACCAGCCTTGCTTGTCCTCCTCGTTTCTGAAGTGAAAACAAAAATGTAGCATTTATTTTTTTTAGAAAATGTAGCAAAATGAATAGCGTTGCTTATAATGGAGGCTTGATGTTCTCTGAAATGGGTCACCTATGAACTGGGAATTCAGGGTACATATCGGCAAGTTTGGCGGTGAAGTCAACCAAGCGTTCCATGGCCGCCAAGCACAGGTGGCGTCCCATGCGCGGATGGGTTCTCATACAGCACAATCGCAGACTGCGCCACATCTCTGACATCGACCCACCCCGTGTAGACGGCGTCCAACTGAAGCTCGTGGCCTGTGGTTAGATTGCACCGTAAAAACTATTAGTACCATTTGTGCCTTATAATGCGCAAGTCATCAGATGGAACGATGCAAATGACAAACCTCTCAGGAGTTGCAGCAGAATATTGAGGCTGGTGTTGACCGACGGTATGAAAAATGGGCCCAACGTCGTCCCTGGGTTCAGCACAACCAGCTGCAAGCCCTCCTTTTCGGCGAATTCCCACGCGGCCTTCTCCGCTAATGTTTTGGAGACGTTGTACCAAAGCTGCACCTCAAAGAAAATGAACCAGCAAGCCATAAACATGTGCTCTCTATCTAGTGATAAACGATCGTGAAAGCTAGAGCCAGCTAAACAAATCTACCATGCATTGTTGTGTGCAACTCTGACATGATAAAGCATGATGCGTCACTTAAACACGTTCTAATTAATTTAGCCCTTTTGTTTATGTTACTACTAACTTCAACATGCAAAGTCTACATCTAGCAACACTGCCTACGTCTGTACCTGACGTTTCTTGAGGAGCTCAACGTCGGCCCAGCAGTCATCCTCTGCTATCGCCGTATCCGCCGGCCAGGAAGGATTCGGCACCATGGCCGACTTTGACGACATGAGCACGACACGGCCGACGCCGCAGTCTTTGGCGGCGCGGAGGACGCTCAGCGTGCCCTCCACCGCAGGCTGCAGCAGCTCCTTCTGCGCGAGCAGCAGATCAGTCCACATCACGCCATGAAAGAGGCGCGGTTAATTTTGCGACAGCAGATGATGGTCATGGGGAGGAAGAATTGCCTCCGGATCTCGTGTCTGCTGTGTCAGAGGGGACGCCAGGTGGAAGACGCCGCGGGCGCCCTCGATCGCCGGCCGCATGGAGGAGGCCGGGTCGAGGAGGTCCATCTGGAACAGCCGGAGCCGCGTGCCCGCGCCGTCCAGGGCACGCAGGTGCTTCGTCTCGCCCTCGTCCTCTGCAGCACGACCAAGCAGGCAAAAACTTGCAAGAGTCCTATCGATCCTGTCTCGCTCGTGTACGTCGTGTCGTGCGTGCATGCAAATGAATTGAAAGAAGGGGAGAGTGAGCAAGCATGCGTGCGTTACGTACGGAGGTTCTTGACGGTGGCGTGGACGGTGTAGCCGCGGTCGAGAAGGAGGCGGACGAGCCACGAGCCGATGAAGCCGCTGCCGCCCGTCACGCAGACGAGGTCTCCACGGGCATCGGCGGCGCTGTCACCGACCGTCTCCATGCCTGTCGCGGCAAGCCAATGTGACGAGCTCTTCGCACACTCGCCTTACCGTTAAAACGAGGCAGAGCAGCTGCCATTTTTCTTTTCTCGTGCTAAAAATACGCACAGGCCGGCGGCCTAATGACAACACACCCGACGTGGAGAAAAAGACCGGATGCACGTTTAGTGTTTGGCGGGAATGATGCGGCTGCACACATACAGGCCGGGTCAGTCTGGCCGCTGCCATTTTTTTTTAAAAAAAAGAGCACACAGTACTCATTCGAGCTCTCACAAGTCACAAGCGTCTGGCCTGTACACAGCTTGTTGCATGTTTTCATTGCAAATTAATTAGCAGCTCAAGAAAAAGCTATGCATACAAGTTGCCAAGTCGGCGATGCCGTAAACGGCAATTTTTGCTGACCTTCCAGAAGCCGCAGGAACAGAAGGAGACTAGCATTCACCGATGGAGTCAGAGATCAGAAATGCATTGCCGAGGGTAGCAGCGACCGCGGAGCCTAACGCGCTCTCCTGATTGGTTGCATGCTGTCGCGGGACCCACCATGCATGCGGCCAGATTCTCCATTCTGGTATACTTTATGCTATGTGGGGCCCATCCGGTCAACCCCCGCCTCGCGCTGTCTCCAAATTTCTGCCCAAAATTTTGCCTCACGCGCCCATCTCACGCGCTCACCAGTCCAAAATTTTGCCTCACGCGCTAACCAGTCCAAAATTTTGCCTCCCCCATTTCAGCCGGTCTATTTCTTCTCCTCGCCATTGCTGCTTTATCCGCCGCGCCAACAATTGCTGCTCCCTCCGCCGCCACGCCTGCTCCTCTCTCCCTCTCCAACTCCCTCCGTCCCTGCCTCTTTCTCTCCCCGCGCCGCACCGCTTCCGCGCCGCTTCCTCACTCGCGCTCCGCCGTCTCCTGCCGCCGCCGCCGTATCCGCCGCTCGCCAGCTCTCCGTCGCCGTCCTGCTGCGCCTTCTGCTCTTCACCGCCGTCCAGCTCTCTTTGTCCGCACTCCTGCGCCCTCTTCTCCCCGTTTCGGTCCTCCACGCGCTCCATGTTGGCGCCTTCCTCCAGCCGCAGATCCCGTCTCCGACGCCGTTGAGCTCGCCGGAGCAAGACGTCCTTGCAGCAACCTCTCCTCCACCCGAGATTGGATGGCCTGCAGGCGCCCGGCCTTGTCTGTGAAGTCATCGGGAATGCCTCAGTCCCTAGTCCTCCCGAGGTTTGTTGTAGATCTTTGATTCTCTGATATTTCATTTAGTATTGATTACTCGTTTCCGTAGATCTGACCAAGAAATTGTTCTTTCTCTTTTCCAATAGCACATCATCTGGTCCCTAATCATGATGCAGAGTATGCAATCCGCACCAATTAGCTCCACTACAGGAAACCTGAATGAACGGTGTCCTCTTCAGTTGCTTGTGCAAGTAAAATTTTTTTTTCCCGTGCCACCATCCGTCAGCTATTATTCTTATTTCTTTATAGTTTGCAGATCGATGGCAAGGAGACGGTAATTAGACAGACTAGACAAGATTATAGATGCATATTGATTTTTTTGTAACATATTAATTAGACAGACTAGACAGGATTATAGACAGAAACTCGCTGTGTTCACAAATATACTTGAATGTGTAAAAACAGCTAGATGTTTACATTTTTTTGTCGAAATAATGAGCCAAGGTATTTCTTAGAATCTTTTTTTTAACATGTAGAACTGCAAGCAGTTACTACTTGTGCATCAACGCCTACCATATATTGTTGTTATTGCAAATAATCAGTTGTTATTCCTTATAGAGTGATAGGTCTTATCTGGAAAATCATTAAGATTACAACAGTTGTCCCAATGCTGTTATCCCATCAACTTATTCCTACTGTATGCAGAGATGCCGCGCTAAAGGATATGAGGTTAGACATGTTTCTTTCTCTTTTTCCTTTTCCTGGTTTCTTATTCAAATTGTTTGCCTTGGTAGCTGTTTTGATTGCTGCAAAAAATAAGAATGGAAACGACCATATATGTAGATGTCTTTATGTGCTTGATGGTCTGCCCTTGCAGCTATTTTTATTACTGCATAAATAGGAATGGAAGTGACAAAATCTGCATCTTACAAAGCAGAAGAGAAATTTATGATATTATCCTTGGATAAAGTAACAATGGTATCCCAAACATGAATTGATTACTATTTGATATGAGTCATATGACCATGGCTCTGTTTAGATGTTTCGCGAAATTTTTTTCGAGTATGTTCCCTCACATGCATGGCATATTAAATGTAGTCGAAAAAAATAACACATTATATGGATGGAGTGTACTTCGCGAGACGAATCTAATGAGCCTAGTTAGGTCGTGATTAGACAATAAATTGCTACAGTAAACATGTGCTAATGACGGATTAATTAGACTCATTAGGTTCGTCTTGCGATGTACTGACAAAATCTGTAATTAGTTTTGTAATTAGTCTATATTTAATACTTCAAATGTGTGCCCGACATACTCGAAAAAAATTTCGCGAAACATGCCCATAGGACTATCCACAGCGGTGCTGCCCACCGGTGCTTGAAGCAGGAGAGAAGGTTCAAACATCAGTGCATCCAAAAAAATCATTATCTTGACTTGATGAATAATTAGGCACCTGATAACATGTACTGCTGGATTTAGTAACTACATATCTTTATCTTGTGCAACTTTAATTTGAATTCAACCGCGCGCGGCAAATTACTGTATGCTAGTTGACTGCTTCACCCAAATCCTTTGAGCTGCAATGCCTTTGCACATCAAATGCGTCTAGTCCAAAATCAAACATAGATAAATATTTTCCGTGCAAAACTTATTTTATTGACATGTGCACATTGTTTTTTTACTGGGGAATAAAAATGTTACAAGAAGTTAGAATCATCAGTAAAAATATTTTACCCCTTAGTTGTGAGAATCATTTCAGCACCTCACTTGTGTGGTCTTTTTACTGATGCAGGATCAACTTTTCTATCTCAAGGCCGCTAGAGGTAGAAGCTTGGCACTGCACAGCCGTGACAGGATGCTCCAGTATCTATCACCAGAAAAATAAATAAAAAGTGGTGTGTTCCAGCTGTGGTCACAACTACATGACCAGGAGGCTAGTAATTCAAAGGATTCCTGCTCGGCAGTTATTAGAGGGCCATCGGTTCTCCTAGTCCTGGATGCTTGAGTGGGTGGTCTCTTTACTGTACCCTGAGCAATATTCTTATATAGAACTACTGTAGCATACCTCATGCATGTCTGTGCTGCATGCATGCTGTGTGCAGCAGCACGGATGGAAAAGGCTGCTGCACTGTACATGCCGCGGATGACGGGGTCCTGAGAGGCACAAACAGAGAGGAGGGGAGAAAACATCTCGTTGCACGTTGCTGGTACCCCGTACCAGACCAACGACGAAAAGTCAAGAGTACTATTCAATAGTACTCTCAAATGTCGCAGATGCAAGCTTATCTCACTACCATGTTGGATAATACTATTCAATCGTAAGTATAAAATTGTTTATCAGCCAAAGAAAGTATACAAATCTATATAGCTACCTACAATAGGAAAGCTAGTTTCGTGATCATCAACATATTGTGTTGAAGCAGAATCGTGGTAGAAAAAAGAACTAAAAAAATCAAATCAATCGACACTCTCAAATCTCATTTAAGAAGACATGTCCTGTTGCCCAAGTACGACCCAAGCACTTAGTACTAATACCAAAGGAGTGTATCTACAGACCTGCAATATTGGATCCTAACTACCCAGGACACTGCTAGGCACAAGAATTTTGGATATGTATTATTAGCTTGTTTCCTTGGGTTCTTTCTGTCATTAACTTTCAAGTGATCTTCCTTGTCACGAATGTGTCGTTAGCATTTCTAGTGGAATATCTTTTACTGATGTGCCTTTGTACCTTTCACCGTGACAATAGCTTTCAAGTACTAGAGTTCTTGCTAATTAAGTGTGTGGTTCTGAATCAAATCCCTTATGGTACTTTTTTTTAAAGAGAATATGGTACATTATTTAACGAGAACTCTGGTAATGCAGAACTCTAGCAGCATATTCTCGCTAATAGCATCGGTGTGACAAGCCTGAGCAAACCTGCTCCATACCCATGGGCCATGCTGCTGTTGGAGTTGACTAATCACCCCTTCTGCCATCCTGTTGTACCGCATGGACACGCTACTAGGCTCATGGCTACGCCAATGCTTTTTGACGTGGCGAAAACATCCTTTTCCCATACATCAAGCAAACACACTCAATGTCCAAAGCTGCTTAAGTGCTTAACACTTAAAAAACCTTTTCATATGTTTTTTTTCCAAAAGCAAGTTATTACACAATAATCGATGGCACATTGCAACAAGTTATCCAAACGATCGATTTTTAATATCAAAAATTAAACAAGGTAGTATTTTTCTAGATTGCCCAAAAACTTCATGTGTACTAGTTGCAACAGAATGCAACATAATAACTTCACAAAGAAGGAGAGGTTATCCATACGTAATAGTTGTTTGAGGGAAACATTTTTTATTTGTAACAACGAAATATTTTTTAGAGTTTAGGATTTAGAGTATACATAATAGGTAATTTAGTAATTAGCACATAATCTAATTAGATCGTATGATCCCTCGAGCTCCTATAGTCCACGAGAGGAATGTGACATGAGGGAGTCAATGAAATGATCGGAATGGAAGTAATGTTCCCGATAATACATTTATATCACTATACTACTCTCTCTATATTGCCCATACCACATGTGAAGTTTGTAGTGATATAAAATGTATAATTTATAGCAACTCAAAATTTATAAAGCATGCAACTGAACTGTTTAGGACTAGAGACACTACTTTGATAGTGCTCTCTTTTAGTGGATCGGACATCTAAGCACTATGTAGGATCGGATATCTAACAACAAAACTATTAGTGGTTTGTCATCAAACCTATGTTGGTTCTGTTGAGAGAAGGAACAAAATAACTGCTAAGAGAGAAGGAACAAAATATCTGCATTGAAACAACTGCTGAGAGAGAAGGAACAAAGTGTGGAGGCAAGGAGATGAAGCAGGATAAGGTCCCGCCAAAATAAATACAGGAAGATGAGAAAGACCATTCATTAAAACTTGTTTTTGAATGGGTTGCACCTTTAGATTTACTAACAAGATAGACTTGGAACTAAGGGAGGATGATCTTGCACCTTTAGAAGATATGATCTTGCCCGTGGTAAAAAGCTAGTTGAAATGCCCTGAAGACACCTTATACCTTCCTAACACAATTGTCTTAGTTTTAAATGCAACCCTTTTATTTTTGGGCCTCCCAAAATGTATGGATTTTTTAAGTAGGAAAATTTATATGGCCTCTGCGGTTCCCTTGCATTGTCAAAGGTCGTACAACAATAAGGTAACATCTCTTGGTACGGAATATGGTTTCAGCACCAAATATATTATAAATCACTAAAATCCAAAAAATTACTAAAGAAAATAATCATACTGCTATATACTTATTGCCATGCTACAGATTTACCTCTTATCCAAGGAGCAAAATGAAGGGAAGACCTTTGATACACAAAGTGAAAGGAGGTTCAAGGAAGCAGAAAAAAATGAGGGAATGCTTCAAGTCTGGGATTCGAAAATACTAGATGCAGAGATATGGCTGAGCCGAGGACACAAGCCAGTCTTACTTTTCCAGTTGAGGACCATGCCTAGTCTCTAGATACCTGCCCTAGTGAGATATTTTAGACCAAATGGCTAAAAAATAATTCTAAATGCAAAAAAGCAGAACTGAGATGAAATAATTTATGATTCCCATTTCTTGGCAGGACATTTTCCAAATGAACATGCATGCACTCGATGAAATGCAGCACCACTTCATTGAAATTGGTAACAGGCCTGTAAAACACATTATAATGATCTAAGTACTAGTTGTAAATAGCTGGTAGAAGTATTGGTCCGTACAGACTAGACAAACACTACAATAATAAGTTCGATTTCTAAAGGGCGGTTACTTGTCACATTTCTCATTGTGAATGTAATAAGAATGCATACATAATACTAACGAATCCAATTTCCAGCTTGGATGATACTGTTTTTCGGCTTGCACTAGGCTTTAGAGAATCAACCCAAAGGAATAGTTGCAGAATGCAACGATCACAATATGGTTCTTTGGTGAAGACTAAGGATATATTACCAGCAGTACTTATCATTTACTACAAAATATGACCAACAAAGCTTTAAGTTAACCCAAGCCAAATGCAAGCATAAAGAAGATTGTGAATACACTAGAAAATTTGAGAAATGTAGGAAGAAGCATGATGTCAAAAGATAGCCTTATTTCCC
Organism: Urochloa ruziziensis; assembly: GCA_015476505.1. Taxonomy (NCBI): domain Eukaryota; kingdom Viridiplantae; phylum Streptophyta; class Magnoliopsida; order Poales; family Poaceae; genus Urochloa; species Urochloa ruziziensis. Next base: position 54,217,716 of record CM027122.1, on the reverse strand, counting down.
ATAAGATTAATAAATTAAATTAAATGCAACCTTCTAAGTTCTAATGAGAGTTTCATCCAATAACAGGGAATCAACAATCATATGTAAGAGGTAAGATAACTGGTTACAACCTAGAAATAGTTAGTGTGAGCAAGGCCATTGTCTCCAAATTCAAATTTAAAAGGCGTGTGCTGGTGGACCACAATAAAAGGGTCAAGTGAGACAGATCCTAAAAAGTTTTATGTACAGTTGCCCTTACATCTTCCTCGAAAAGAATGATTGTTTGCAATTTCTACTGTTTGTGACCAGAATATCCTAATAAAAACACAAGGTGCATTCTCAAAAAGATAAACCATATATCTGTGAATAGGTAATAAAATGGTTTACCATACAAACAACATCCAAGCTTGGTGCGCAAACAAAACTTTGGATAAATAAACCATGAGACAAAGTGAACAGCCCGAACATGTTCTATGAACATTTAAGCTCCATTTTTACGGCAACAAATCATACTGATAAATCTTTACAAACAAGATAAACATTCCACCCGAAATCAGCAACAAGTGGAAAGCTAAATCTGTTGGACGTTTCAATGCAAGTAAATTCAGCACACAACTTAGGACGTTTTTCTCATTGAATTTAAGAAATTGCTTGTAGCCCTGCAACATGTATAAGCAGTTACAAACATGTCAAAACATGGAAGCATCTACCCGTGAAGCAGTACTGGTCTGTCTAATTACTGGATGGTGGCAGTGGGGGAATGAATATACCACAAGCATCTCAAGTGGAGACTGTTCATAATGGTTTCCTGTAGGGGAGCTAATTGGGGGCTAATTGGTGTCGATTCCACAGTCTTGGGGGCCTGATGATGTGCTATTGAAAATGAGAAAGAACAATGTCAAAAGGATAGAAGGGCTTTTCTTCGTCAGATCTATGGAAACAAGTAATGGGCACTAAATGTAAGATCAGTGAAACAAAGAGTTAAAGATCTAGAACAAACCTGAGCAGAGATCTAGAGCTGGACGGTGACGCAGAGCAGAGGGCATAGGACGACGGCGACGAAGAGCTGTAGGGCGGCGGAGGCGTCGGCGAACAGGGGTGCAGGACACGGCGACGACGGAGAGATGCGGGACGGAGGGCGCAGGAGGACGGTGACGGAGAGCTGGAGGGTGTCGGATGCGTCGGCGAGCAGGGGCGCAGGACACGGCGGCGACGGAGAGATGTAGGACGGCGACGGGGAGCAGAGGGCGCAGGACAGAGGAGCGGCGGCGGCGGCAGCAATTGAGCGGATGAGATGGGAACGGAGAGGAGAAATTCGGGGAGAGAGGAAGGGAGGCGGAGCCCACGTGAGGCAAGGCAGGCAGCGTTGAGAGCGTGAGGCAGGCAGCGTTGAGGGCGTGAGGCAGAATTCGGGCGCGATAGCGTTGACTGTGTGGGATCCATCCAACATAAAGTATTCCAAAGTAGATTCCGCATGCGCATGCAGTGTGGGCCAGCAGCTTGCATGCAACCAATGGCGAGCTCCCGTTAGGCTCCGCGGTCGCTTATGCAAGTGGTTTTTTCGCTCTGGTCAGAAATGGGCCCAGCACCACCCCTGTGTTGAGCACAGCTAGCTGCAACCCCTCCTGTTCGGCGAAGTTCCATGCAGCCTTCTCTGCCAGCGTTTTAGATATGCCATACCAATACTTCACCTCAAAAGAGGAGAGAGTAATTAGCGTCGTCACAGGCTTCATCCTGAACGGTTTGCATTGTACAGTACTAATAAGAAGCTGCATTTACGAAATCAGTGTACCTGAAGCTTATTGAGGAGCTCCACGTCGGCCCAGGAGTCGTCGTCTATGGCCTTGTCGGCAGGCCAGTTGGGATTCGGCACCATGGCCACCTTCGACGACACCAGGACAACTCGGGCGACTCCACAGTCCTTAGCGGCGCGGAGGACGTTGAGCGTTCCCTTCACCGCAGGTTCCAGCAGCTCCTTCTGCGCGATCGAGCAGCCAAATGCAGAGCAGAGAGCAGGCACGTCAGGTCGTCAGCCCATCATACTTTAGATTGCCTTGAGCACGCACTGGAACAAAACATAGTGAAGTGCATGGAGCATTGCCTCCGGGTCTCGTGTCTGCAGTATCAAGGGGGAGGCGAGGTGGAAGACGCCGCGGGCGCCCTCGATGGCCGGTCGAACGTAGGTCAGGTCGAGGAGGTCCATCTGGAACAGCCGGAGCCGCGCGCCCGCGCCGTCCAGGGCCAACAAGTGCCTCGTCTCGCCCTCGTCCTCTGCCAAGAACAATGCGATCCGCCGATGGTGATACTGACTTGCAATCTGGTTATATAGCTGCGTGCAGAATAATGAGTGAGTTGATGAATGAGACTAACGGAGGTTCTTGACGGTGGCGTGGACGGAGTAGCCGCGGGCGAGGAGGCGGCGGACGAGCCACGAGCCAATGAAGCCGCTGCCGCCCGTCACGCAGACCAGGTCGCCGCCGGCGCCGTCCGCGTCCGACGCCATCGCGATCGATCTCGTCGGGACTCCGGGGGTGTGGCCTGCATGCCCTCTCGCTCGGCTCTATAAGCTATAGCACGCAGGAAGCCAGAGCAAACGAGCGCAGGAGTCGGCAGTGACGCGACGGCACGCCAACCAGCGTCGACAGGGACCGACAGTGCACGTCACGTTTGGCGCGTGTGGAATTCTAAAGGTAATAAAATTGCAAAAATATCCTCATAAATCACTTAAAGTTTGATATTGTTCCTCATAAGTTATTTTCTTGCAAATGTCCACCCCCAGCTAGTTTTGTTGTGGAAACACCTCCAATTTATACATCCTTATATAATTCAACATATTTTTATACACTGCGAGCTGTCAATATGGTCTTTATTGATATTAGATACTCAACACTTTTTGTAGGTTTCACAAATAAAATTGCAGATTGCATAAACAAATTTGATCTCGAGAGTTTAAATATTGCTGCACTGAATTTCTTTATTTTTATAAAAAAATTCAACAAAACATGTGAATAATTCTAATGCAAGTACTTCGAAAGAATTTGACTCGACCAGATTGCATCTAGTTGCTCTAGATCAGCGAATATAAGTTGATTCGGTTAAATACGTATTCGTTGGGGGTGATTTCCGCAACAGAATTGAGTAGATGGGTGAGTATTTACAACAAAAGCACTTACCACTAGAAGAGAATGAGCCATCCGCGGATCACATAAACAGGGGTCATTTTTGGACCCGGTGCTAATAAAGCTTTAGCACCGGGTCCAAAGATTTGAAGCCTGAAAGGGGAAGTGAGAAGGCTTTAGCACCGGATGGTGGCAAAACCTGGTGCTAAAGGCCACTCATCAGCACCGGATGAAGCCACCAACTGATGCTAATGTGCCCAAAATGCTTCCCGGTTGTTTTGCACCGGTTGGTGGCTGCACCCGGTGTTAATGGGTACGATTTAGCACCGGGTGCAGCCATCACCCGGTGCGAAATGGAGCGAGCATCGAGGAGGCACAAGGCGCACGATTCTCCTTCTCTTTTATTTCTCTTTCTCTTCTCTCTACTCTTTCTTCAACCTTATCTCTTCTCCTCCTCACTTCTGTGTTCTCTCCTCTCTCAGCTTGTAGGAAGGCAGGCGCGCGTGGTAGTCCGGCGCGGGAGGCTGGCGCCGCCGTCGGAGCGTGGGCACGGGAGGTCGGCGCGGCCGCCGGAGCACGCGCGCCGGGAGCAGGCGCGCGCGGGAGGCCTGCGCGGCCGCAGGGGCACAGGCGCGCGCGGAGTCCGGCGCGGCCGCCGGAGTGCGGGCGCGGGAGGCCGGAGCGCAGCGCGCGCGGGAGCCATAGCCAGCGCGGCGGCGGCGTGTCTCGACGGCGGTGCGGGAGGGCGGGCCGCGCGGGGCCAGCCGCGTCCCAGCAGCGGGCGCAGGTCGAGCGCGGGGATGGGCTCCCCGGCGACAACGCAGAGGCCAGGCCTGTCCCAGTGGCGGGCGCAGATCGAGCTGGGGGACGGGCTCCCCGGCGGCGGCGCGGTCCCTGCTGCAGTCCGAGCAAGCAGGTGTCCAATCCTCTGGATAGCCTTTTTGATTTTCTCTTATTTTCTCCGTTCACATGTGATAGACATAGTAGCTGGAAACAACGTTATGGGCAGAGATGATTTAAGTGAATCTTTTTAAATAGATTGAATCTCTTGTAAATAGATGTTGTAATGTAAGTGAAGTTTTTTCTTCTCCTTATCTCTTTCTTTCTCTTATTTTCCCCACCTATTTATCATCTCATGTTCTTGTATGTTCTTGAAGAACAAGAACACAAGGAGAAAGATATGGTGGTGGAAAGGAGAGAGAAAGAGATGAGGAGAAGCCATTTAATTTTTTTTGCGTATAAATTCTTTTAGCACCGGTAGCACCGGGTATTTTAACCGGTGCTAAATGTGTTAACTTTTAGCACCGAAACATTAGCATCGGTTGGAAACCCGGTGCTGAAGTGGGTTTCCAACCGGTACAGATGCGTCTTTCTCTACTAGTGTACAAAGAGCAATATCAAACTTGATGTGACTTATAAGGGTGTTTATGCAATTTTACCGATTCTAAAATACTACGTACCAAATCCATGTGGTGGATCATGCGCATACAGTCATACTATTGTTTTCTTGCCTTTGGCCGTGAGCATATGAAGCTAAGCTTCAGTGTCTCAGCCTCGTGTAGTCGTGTGTACCCCCCAACCGTTGTGCTTACATGTGCTGCTGTCAGCCGCTCCATCAATCAAAACCGCATCATTTATTGCTGTTTGAGTGTTGATCGTCTGAAAAAGAAATGTTACGCCGTCGGCATTGTCAGTATTTTATTTTCTTTCTTTCTTTTATCATAGAGACAGAGAGGGGAGTTGGCAATTGGCACTGGCAGGCCACGGTGGCTGTACATGACGCGCACGACAGATAACAATATGTCGTGCACACTCGATGGAAGGTGCGGCTTTGCTCCATTAGTTATTTCGGCCTAATACTGTACGAATTCGGTCTAGAATGGGGAAGATTTGGATGCTCTTGCATGTGGCTAGTTAAATAATTTGGTCCATGGACTCATTTGAACTGTTGAGCAATTAGTTTTCTTCTTATTCATCTGTAACTCCTTTTGCTGTCGGTTTGGACTGTTTTTATTCTTTTTTTCCGTGCGTGGCTGGTAGAATAAGTAACTCTATATAGCCGGAGGATTCGTGGCCTCCCGGCGGGCCCTGCTGGTTTGCGCTCGCACTAGCCGCCAAAAACCGGCGGCCCCCACGTGCTCTCCTATATAGAAAAAAAGCTGTATAAAATTCATCAAAAAATTTTGTAGCAAAATTTTATCAACAAATTTTGCTCGTTTGCTTGTGACAAAATTCTTCAGCGTCAAAAATTTTGTAACAAAATTTTGTCACACAAACATTTGCTTGCTTGTGACAAAATTCTTCAAAATTTTTTGCAACAAAATTTTGTCAACAAACTTTTGCTTGCGACAAAAATTTTCAGCGTCAAAATTTTGTCAACAAACTTTTGCTTGTGACAAAATTTTTCAGCGTCAAAATTTTTGCAACAAAATTTTGTCGACAAACTTTTGCTTGTGACAAAAAAAACTTTAGCGCCAAAATTTATGCAACAAAACTTGCGACAAAAATCTTCAGCGCCAAAATTTTTGCAACAAAATTTTGTTCAACCAACTTTTATTAGGTCCCACCAACACTCAGGGATGGGGGAGTCCTGTGCGCTCGCCCCCAGATTTGGGATCGCGCCTCCCGGCGTCCCTCCCCACTGTAGCAGGGTTTTCCTTTTTTCTTTTTTTTTCTTTTTTTAGTTTTTCTTTTTTTTCATATGAGTACTATTTCGATTTTGTTTTCTACATCTATGTCACTAAAATAAAGTGTGTCCATCTAGAGTCAGTGTATTCTCACTTGCCACGTGGTTTCAGACTTTCAACGTTGCGCTTTGCATACGAGCGTCACATGTGCTGGTATCTCAGCATTGTCCTTCAGAAGAAATAGGTACATCCATGTCGTCGGAGGAAAGCGAGTCCACTGAGAGTCCGTGCGTCCTCGCTTGCCATGTTGTTTCAGGCTCCTAGCATTGCGCTATTACGCAATTGTTCGGTCGCCACATATTAATATTTTGTATTGTAGGCAAACGAAAATTGTGGTTCCCTTGCGCATTAGAGAGTCGTCCTTGCCTTCCCTCACAAAGTTGAGAACATGACACAAACATTGCGCTCCTCAGATACTCACCCAATTTCTCTCGCGCGTGTCAACTCGCCTCTCTACCCTCTGTTCGAGCCCCCGCTCGGATCAGAGGTGGTGGCGGTGCCATGGAAGGAGGCACCTTCCTCCTCGAGCTCATCAACTTCATGTGTGAAGCCACTACAGCCATTTTTTGGAGGATGAATTTGCAAGATTGTAGTTCCTCCTCTCAGGTTGTCCTCTCTGTTCTATTTGTTGTCGCCAGCTAGCAGGTCACTAATGTCAGAATGCATCGCTCTGGTTCCCAATTTCCAGAAACTCTAGCGCAACAATAGAAGAAGGCTCTCATGGGTGTGCACTTTGTGTCACACATAGCTAACATTTGTCTAACTTGCCGAGAGATCATACCAGAATGAACCATCATTATCTATGATCGCTATTTTATGCCTACTTTCTGTGCGCATTACGTACTCCATTCAATAGTCTGAGGTTCTTTCATGTCTATTATAGCTAATCAGCAAAACTAAATATTATAGAGAATTCAGAACCACCAATAGTATGTAATCTATAACAGGCGGCGGCGTTAGCGCGCAATCCTTCCTAGTAATTATGCTTGTGGGCTGGTTCGGCTCCGCTTATTTTTCCTTGTTTTTTATTCTTTGGAAGATCGTAGCTGGTTCTAATAGTAATGCACAATGATTTGGTCTTATCTTGGTTCTAGATAAGAAAGAAAATTATCATCGTATCTTTTTGCGGAAAGATATTATTTTATTTATTGAATTCTATATTTTGTTCTTGCAGTATCATGGAAGCCAGGTAAAAGACGCTGCGGACGCCCTCTACCGCCTGTCGAATGGAGGTCAGGTCGAGGAGGTCCATCTGAAAGAGCCGCGCTCCCGCGCCATATCTAAGGCTCGCTGGGTGCTTTGTCTCGCACTCATCCTCTGCAAACGGTTTTGGTTCGACTGCGGTGAAGCGAATGCAGAGGCAGGCAGGGAAACGAATTTGACGCTACGGAAACAGAGGGAGGGAGCAGAGAGCAGGTCACGCGCGGAGGTTTCTGACGTTGGCGTGAACGGTGTAGCCACGGCCGAGGAGACGGCGGACGAGCCACGAGCCGATGAAGCCGCTGCCGCCCGCCCCGCTGTCCCCGGCAGCCTCCATGTCCTCTCGCTGTCTCACTGGTACTGCTTGCTTGTCTGCAGCTGTACACATGTAAACGCACAAGGACCTCCGTGTAGGTGAGTGTGACAGAGTCGCCTAGCCGTTGATTAAGAGCCCGTTTGGTAGGGCTCTATGAGCGGCTCTAGATGAAGCACTGCCAAACGGTGTTTTTTTGACCGGCTCCGACCATGAATCCATAGATAAGGTCATTTTCGACTCTCATATTGAAGGTGGAGCCAAAAAACCATAGCTCTACCGGTTCCACCTTCACCTCACGCCATCCTTCTCTCAGCCTTGGCGCACAATCCTCGTCGACGACAGAGGCAGCCGTAGATGGGAGGAATGGGAGAAGACGGCCAACGGTGGTGCGGACAGGGGTCGGCATCGGCGCGGGGAGGCGACGCGAACGGGGGCTGACGGCGGTGTGGGAGGGCCGGTGGCGTGGAACGATCGGGAGAAAGACAGAGATGGAGAGAGAGACTGAGAGAGACGAGAATGGATAAGCGAGAAGGAAAAGGGGGAAATGAAGAGAGGAGAAAAATAAAAAGAAAAAAAGAAGGGTAGTTTAGTCATTTTACTTGTTTTATCCATATCTAACATCCAGTGAAGCTGTTTTCTCAAACATTTTTCAAAACAGATTCAGCTTCACTAGTGGATCCGCTCCACAAAAGAATTCGGAGCCGGAGCCGTTTTCGTAGGAGTCGGAGCCCTGTCAAACTAAGCCCTAAAATACGAGGTGCCACCGGTCTTGCCTTAAATCTCGAAATCTATTCCCCACATTTGGAAAAGGGCTGGATGACGGTGTTGCTCCACTGTTACCATAACACTGCATGGCAAGGGTTTTTCGTTAGAAAATGAATGCAATCTAAAAAAAATGAGATCCAACCTAGAAGAAACTAGGACAGATTTTTTATTAAATGGAAGAAAATAAGCACCCAAATTCGAGTTTGAAGGGACTCAAACTTGGGTGGTCAGGATGCACGACCAACATCTCACATCTTAATCAGTTGAGCTAGGCTCACTTCCTAAGATAAGTGTGATTTTACAACGCCGACACATATCGGCCACAAAGAGAGAGGAAAGAAGGCTATCTCGGCGTCAACGATAGTAGTGGTACGAGAGCACGATCTATCATCTAGTAATAAACTGTGACAACAGCCATGTTTTGTAATGATGATTCGGAAATGAATCAAGACCATTCCTACTATCAGCGCTATAGAGTCTAGTCGGCCGCCATGTAGCTAGTCCCATCATTATTCCAGAAGTATAAAGAAAATGCACACTACACATAGCTACAATACCGGTCTTAATATTAGTAATATACAAATGTATCGACACTATACTTTTCCAGAGTATAGCAATGGGAAGAAAAACAACCTCAAATTAAAGTACAATACTACAATTTTTGTGTTTTTTTTTTTGCAGAAACTGTAGATCACATCCATAGTCCATGTAGCCTCCTCAGCTGTGGTAGTGTCCCGGCAGCTAGTCCGGCCGCCAGGGATCGATCAGTGATGGTTATAGGGGGGCAGTGCCATCAACCTGGCCAGGTTGTCGAGGTTGATTCGAATGAAGCCGTCGACGAGAAAGCGCGCATCTTCGGCCGTGCCCTCTGGAATCAAATCCATCGTGTAGGACTCGACCACCATGGTGACCGGCCCTTCCGGCGCCGCCGCCTGATGCACGGTGGTCACGGAGCGGTAGTTGGAGAGCTGGTGCTCCCCTCCCAGGATGCGGAAGCTGATCACCCGCTGCTCGTCGTCCAGGATCTCGAGCCGCTCGCGGCTGTTCCTGCCGGGCAATCCGGACACGAGGAACAGCTCCCGCACCGATCCCACCGTGGTGCCATCGCCGTGCACGATGTCACAGTGGTCGATGAAGCTCTTGTACCCTTGCGGCCGGTCGAAGCGCCGCACCAACGACCACACCGAGTCCGCAGGCGCTTTGATCGTCTGCACCACGACTGAGCAGACTTGCTCGACAGCCAGCACGTGCTCGTGGTGTCGCGCCACCTCGCTCGGCACCCCAGTGTGCCCTGGGCATGGTATCACAGCCCTCCCGTTGGCCTTGATCTGACCGTGCTGCTGCTCGGCGGGCGTCCTTGCTGCTGTGTACGGCATCGTACGTGTTAGATGTTCGAATCTTGATATCTCTGCAAGGACAAGATGAGGATTGGGTTAGGAGGAACAAACAAATAATGGAAACCAGTTGTGTTTGTGTGAGAGAGACACAGTATGCATGCCCAAAATGAAATGAGTAGACAGAGTAGTCCGACCGTTTAACTATGGTCTAAGTTCATCGAACTCTAAAACCGGGTGTCCTCCGCTGTCCAACTGTCAAAATAGTTCATATTTGACCATCTAGTTATTTTGGATGGTGGTTTCGATGATACGGACGATGACCCACATGACATCTCCCTTCCCTCTCCTCTCTTTCTCTTCCTTTGTTCTTCTCTCTTCTCTTGTCCATTCAACGCAAGCACGCACGGGTGGAGGACACGGGTGAAGAGGCTATGGCTGGGGCCGTAGCGGCATGTGGGCGTGAGAGACCGCAACAGCGGCAGCTCATGGGGCAGAGGGCTATGGAAGCAGCCATGTCAGCTCACAAGTGAAAGGATATGGTCGCGGCCAGGGCTCGCAATAATGGGGGCAGCAGGGTTCTCACAGGAGCCCGCAACCTCAGCGGTGGTTGTGGTCACGGTGCCGGTCGGGGTCGCTCTGGCGGTGGTGTGCAGTTGTGGCGCATAGTGCTGCTTGTGCTCCCCACCTCTTCCACTCACCCGACCCATCCTCGCTCACCATGTCCCCCATTCACCCGCCTCGTCCTCACTTGCCACGTCCTCTGCCGCCGCCCCAAGAAGCTTAGGCCCCGCCACTGCTGTTTGGGGGCTAGACTCTCAGGCAATAGTTAAATGATCAAAAATAAACTTCACTCAAAATAAATAAGCAAAGCTGATGCACTTTTTGGTTGTTGGCAATAGAATATGACACATGATGTCAACTTTGAGCACCTATGATATATTTATGACATACTAATGAAATATCACGTCGAGAATGTATTTAATGCAATAAAAACCAAAGCATGAGGTCCTACATGCATGGGAAGATCAGCAATTGATAATCAATAAATCAATAGTTTAGCACCTGGTAAGGGAAAATAAAGCCATATGGGCATCATATTGTACTGAGTGGTAGTGCTATACTGTGTGACATTGACGGCTAGGGATGACTTGAGAAAAAAAGGAAGCATATGGATATCCATGGCAATTTTTAGTCCAACATAATGTCCTTTGTAAGTTGTTTCTATAAAATGTACATAGTTCAAGTGCACTTGCACTTCCAAACCAAACAACAAAGATAGGGAGATTGCAGAAAAATAAAAAACAAAAAAACATGCTTAAATAGTAAAGAAACTAAAGAGAGACTCCTCTCGATTTTTTTTCTAGCACAAGAGCACTTTATTTTTAGGAAAGGAAGGGGATGAAACAAGTAAGAATAGAGATAAAGTAAGAACGGATACAAACCTTCTATTTCAGTTGATGGGCGGTGGTGATTTGACTGTGAGTAGGTTCCCGGTGTTGGCGGTGGTGATCTACAATAAGTAAGAATAAGATAAAAGCAAGAATAGATACAGACTTTTTATGTTGATGGGCGGTGGAATCTGACGGCGAGTAGGTTCTTGGTGTTGTTGGGATTCAAGATTTAGAGGTTAGGGGCCCAAGATTCACGACGGGAGGGGGTTTGGTGGCTTACCGAGGTTACAAGGACAACCTGGGTGGTCTTCAATCTGGAAGTGATGGAGAGTGATAGGTGACACAATGAGGTGAAGGTGACAAAGGAACTTCAAATCCGAAGGTTGGCGATGAAGGAGGTGGAGGGCAATAAGTCTACACTGGAGTGCAGTGGCTAATGACAATGTTAGGGAGGGCGTTGAAGATGATGGGGGAGGTGGCTTGGTGGGCGGGAGCAATGCTTGGTAGGGGCAATGGAAAGTGAATAGGCGTAGCATACAATGCAAAGGAATTGAAGATAACAAGATCAGGGTGGGGTGAATGTGGATAGGATTTGAAGGTTGGGGCGTGTTGCTTGTTGTTAGAGCATTTTCCTAGGTGCGCCTGCTAAGTGCCAGCCATTGCTCACCTCATATAAGCAACCGATACCTTTGACGTGAAGATAATGGAAAGTAATCATCAGATAACGTAATAGGAGCAATGCTTGACGATAAGGGAAGTTGGAGATCACATGATCGGGATAGGAAGTGAATGTAGATGGGATTCGGTGGGTGGACACACATTGCTCGTTGTGGAAGCCTAGGGTAAGGGGTGAATGTGGATGGGATTTGGTGGCTAGGGGCGTCTTGCTCGTTGTTGGAGCATTTGTCTAGGCGATGCCCGCTAGCTGCCATCCATCACTATACCTCTTGCATGCAACGGGTTACTTTGATGTAAAGACAAAGGGAAGTAGTCATCAGATAGCACGTTGGAAGCAATACTTAATTGGGACAATGGCAAGCAGATAGGTGAAGCACACAAGGAAGTTGAAGGTCACGAAATCGGGATGGGGGATAAATGTATATGTGATTTGGTAGCTGGGCATACATTGCTCATTGTGGGAGCCTCTGCCTATGCGGTGAATGTTGGCTGTCACACTTCTTATATGGAATTGATTCCTTTGACGTAAAGACAATGGAAAGTAGCCGTCATAGCGTGTGAGGCTACACTTGTGAGCAAGCATATTGCAGCTTCATTCCCTAGTGTCAGATGAGTTGTTGTCCTGACTTTACAACAAAAGTGTTTTTTATCCCTCTCACGTAGTAGGCCGCCCACCATAGGCTAAAGTTTTATTGGGCCTTAAATCAGCAAGACAAACCACACATGATATCACGGCCCACAATATCAAGTTCCGCCTATTGGGCTTTACATTTGCATAAAATTGTTTCCGATGTTGTTCTTTCTAAATTTTTCTGCTAAATACAACACAAGAGGAAATTAGATAGCTATATGGGAAACAATGCATAGTAAAACATGATATGGGACTTTCAAAATCTGAAGGAACAATTGGATATAATGTATATGTTTGATGGGTTTGGGAAGGTTCAATGGACACATCAGGATATATATTAATAAAATTCACTAAAATGACTTAGTTAAGTTTTTTTAGATCAAGAAAGAATTGTATTATATCAAAGATGAGTACATCGTTAAGTTACACATAGCATCCTCGATGTACTCACACATTAAGCAGCTCCAAATCTCGATCACAAACCTGTGTAAACAATCAAATAGAAGGCCGCACATGCATACACTCAGCAAGCCGACTGAGGACAAGTGCCCAAAGAACGACTGACCAACATTCCTACAAGCTGGAACGAGCACAATCTTTTTCTTCCTCCTTGCGTCCTTTCCTCTTCCTCTTTCTGCCACCGATGAAGAAGAGAGACTGATCCGAATCTATCCGATCCGAGACTGATTGACATCATCTCGGGGGATAGACCTAGTCTCACAAGCCTTTCATCGTGGTTGGATCTAACCACGACAAAACAGAGAAGTGTCCGGAGAAAATTATTCCATGACGACGGCACCATCCCCGCCTCGATGTCGCCATCCGGAAACCCAATTCTCCATGTCGTCGTCCTAAGAAAGTTGTCGACGTCGTAGATGTCGTCGTCGCCTCCTTCGTCGGTGCCGCCATGGAGAAACTCAAACCACCCTATCTCTTCGCCGTTGCCGGAGAGGAGGAGGAGGAGGAAACAAATCTCCCATACCACGAAACGCGGCATGGAGAACCCTAACCTAGACTCGATCTACTAGAATCTATTGGGAGAGATGGATCCTCACTCCCTTCAGCCTCCGGCGAGATACCGGAGGTGGAAAGGGAGAGGGACCAGCGGTGGTGGAGACGGGAGGGCCGGCGACTCGACGACGATCGGCGCCGCCCTGCCGCCTTAAGGGCGACGCGGGGGCAGAGCGAGGGTTTTTCCTTTGAGGGGGTCGCGTTTTCCACACCGAGCGTTTAATGACTTACTCCCTCCGTCCCAAAAAACGAGTCGTTTTGGGATTCAAAATTTGTCCCAAAAACAAGTCGTATTACCCGATTTGACAGGTTTGCATGCAATAGTCGGTTAGCACCAAATCTGGTTAAAAGATAGGGGCAATCAAGGTCAATTTACATTTTTGTTAGTCTGTCCTAAAACATCTAGAATGACTTGTTTTTTTAGGACGGAGGGAGTAGTTAAGTATGCGTTGAAATTTTTAGTAATTGTAAGGAGGGGTACTGGAGCGGTTGGTGTGTAATTAGATATAGGAAAACAGGTTGAATTACAAAAGCACATGAAACACCAAAACATCGTCCAGATATTATGCAGTTTATTTGAGCTATGGAACTGCTGTATAATAGTTTTTTTCAAATAAAGCACAGTTCGTAGCCTAGATGAGTCCTTTGCTCCTCAAGCAATCCACAGTATCTCTGATGGTTTTGTCGAATGGAGTGAAACAAACACCCAAACCGATCAATTTCTTTGAAGGGTCATTCGCTCTCACCACCCAGCCTTGTTTGTCCTCCCGGATTCTAATGTGAAGCAAAACGTTAGAAAATGAGGGAGAAGCATTGTACCCGGTAAAATATTTTCAAAGAGACTATCACCTGTGAACCGGATGTTCAGGGTAAAGATCAGCAAGTCTATTGGTGAAATCGACCAAGCGTTCAATGGATTCCAAGCATAAGTGTCGTCCCTGTGCTGATGAGTTCTCGTACATCACTAGCAGAGAATGTGCGACGTCCCTCACATCCACGCAGCCAATGTAAATATCGTCCAAACCAAGCTTCTCGCCTGGGTAGTTTGCACTGTTAGAATCTATACTTTGTACCCGTTGCAAAGTTACAATTCATCAAAAGATAAGTGCCGCATGGCTCTGATCGTAGCGTCTAATGCTGTGACTCACTAACCTGCCAGAAATTGCAGAAGCAATTGGAGACTGGCGTTAACTGATGGTGTTAACATTGGACCCAACACCATCCCTGGATTGAGCACGGCCATCTGCAATCCCTCCTTTGCAGCAAAGTCCCATGCAGCCTTCTCTGCTAGTGTTTTGGATACGCTATACCAAAACTGCAGCACAAACAATAAATTAGCAGTCCTGAACTAGTATTGCAGTCAGTCGACGGCCCTGTTTAGTTCCTTGAAAGTTTTCCATTCAAATGTCACATCAAGCTAATTTTACATGCATAGAGTATTAAATGTAGACGAAAAAATTAATCCATTATATGAATGGAATGTATGTGGCGAGACGAATCTAATGAGCCTATTTAATCCATGATTTGCAACAGGAATGCTACAGTAATCATTCACTAATTATTGATTAATTACCCTCTAATTACCCGTCATTAGATTCGTCTCGCGATTTCCTGGCTAGATCTGTAATTTGTTTTATTAGTAGTCCATGTTTACTACTTCTAAATGATACATTTCTTTTGATGTGACATTTCCATTAAAGTTTTCCACCCATCAAAAGTATTTTGCCATGTAATAATCTAGTGAACTTTTGTTTCCCTCTCTCCACTCTAATCCAAGGTGGTGAGGTGGTTTTTGTAATTGGATTATCTCATGATACACAACGCTCCTGCGTATTCGAGAAAAAAGTATTGCACAAGTCAGAGTACCAGAAACTACAGTTCTACAGATTTTCTGAACCTGAACTTTCTTGAGGAGCTCAACGTCGGCCCAGCAGTCCTCGTCTATGACCTTGTCCGCAGGCCAGTCAGGGTTGGGCAACATAGCCGCCTGTGACGACATCAGCACGACGCGGTCGATCCCGCAATCTTTCACTGCACGCAGGACGTTGAGCGTGCCCTTCACCGCAGGCTCTAGGAGCTCGTTCTGGAACAGCAGAATCAACAATAATCTAAAGGATCATTACCTGCTCGAGCAATGGGATACTGAACATACGCATCGATCGGGTGGTTATTGAGATGGAACTATATTACCTCTGGATCTTCTACCTGCAGTATGAACGGGGACGCCAAGTGGAAGACGCCGCGGGCGCCCTCGATCGCCGGCCGAACGGAAGCAGGGTCCAGGAGGTCCATCTGGAACAGCCGGAGACGTGTGTCCGCGCCATCCAGGGCCTGCAAGTGCTTCGTCTCGCCCTCATCATCTGCGAGTGGAGGAGAAATCCGTCTAGAACAAGAACAATCTCGCTCCGTTTCATCTGGCGCACAAAGCAGAGAGAGAGATAGAGAGGGGTAAGTGATGGAGGTACTGAGGTTCTTGACGGTGGCGTGGACGGTGTAGCCGCGGTCGAGGAGGAGGCGGACAAGCCACGAGCCGATGAAGCCGCTGCCGCCCGTCACGCAGACGAGGTCACGTTGCGCCGCCGCGCCGCTGTCCTCGGCCGACGCCATCTCGTCAGTACTCGGTAGCTAACTTCTTGTTGGCTTGTCTGTCTGCTGCTCTAGAATTTTCTTATTTTGCACACCGCCGAAGGAGGCACGTTGCGCCGTTGGCGTGTTGTGAGCTGTGACAGGCGTGGCAAGTGTCAATGCTGGCCCCACACCGGATTGGATCCGATCACCGAAGGGTTCAAAGATTCATTTGGATAAGAAGAAGAGCAAGACTTTGTTCACTTCGATCGACGAATTTTCTTGCCATATGTTAACATAATATTAGAAATTTCTACTTGATAATGTTGTTAATTGGGATGATCAATCTAAATAGCATATCCTTGAATGGCCGACATATCCTTTTATTTTTTATTTTTAGATAATAACTCAACGTTTTTTGCCATGGTAAATGCATATGTTCGGTTACATAACAAGAAATGGGTAAAGTGACAGTGTTGGTGAAAAAAGGTCGCATCAAATATCAATATTTTTTTAAAATAATATTAATTCATTGGAAAATTGCAAAAATAGGTAAAAACATTCTAGAATTGTGAATATATATATATATATATATATATATATATATATATATATATATATATATATATATATGTCGGGTCTAGAATTGTCGTGAAGGGGCCTGTCGGCCTCTAAATAGCCGCGTAGCCTACATGGTAGTACGTCATCAGGACGTGGAGGGTGTGAGATGACCTACTGGCCAAGAGGAGGACGTGAGATGGCTTGGCGAGGAAAAGGACATGTCCGCCCTTCAATGGCTGACAGGTCCTTTTATTTTTTATTTTCTTTTTTGAGATGATATCTCAACGTTTTTGCCCATGGTAAATGCATATATTCGGTTATATAACAAAGTGCTCGTGTTGGAGAAAAAAAGTCACATAAAATATCAATATTTAAAAATAATATTATTTCATTAGAAAATCGCAAAAATAGGTGGAAAAATTTAGGAATTGTGAAAATAGATATATATCGGCCCTAGAATGGTCTTGAAGGGACCTATCGGCCTCTAAATGGACGTCTAAACTACATGGCAATACTATATCATGACGTGAAGGGTGTGAGATTACCTACTGGCCACGAGGAAGACGTGAGATGGCTTTTTGGCAAGGAATAGGACCTGTCGGCCATTGGATGGCTGACAAGTCCTTTTATTTTTTATTTTCTTTTTTCAGATAATATCTCAACGTTTTTGGCATTGGTAAATGCATATGCTCAGTTTGATAACAAGAAGTGGGTAAATTGACCGTGTTGGTGAAAAAAGGAAATAATATTATTTCATTGTAAAATTGCAAAAATAGCTAAAAACATTCTGGAAGTGAATATATATATATGTCGGGTCTAGAATTGTCGTGAAGGGACATGTCGGCTTCTAAATAGCTGCCTAGCCTACATGGTAGTACATCATCATGACGTGGAGGGTGTGAGATGACCTACTGGCCAAGAAGAGGATGTGAGATGGCTTTTTGGCGAGGAAGAGGACCTGTCGGCCCTTCAACGGCCGACAAGTCCTTTTGTTTTTTATTTTCTTTTTTAGATGATATCTCAACGTTTTGGCCATGGTAAATGCATATATTCGGTTATATAACAAAGTGCTCGTGTTGGAGAAAAAAATCACATAAAAGATTAATATTTAAAAATAATATTATTTGATTGGAAAATCGCAAAAATAGGTGGATAAAATTAGGAATTGTGAAAATAGATATATATTGGCCCTAGAATGGTCGTGAAGGGACCTATGGGCCTCTAAATGGACGCCTAAACTACATGGCAATACTATATCATGACGTGGAGGGTGTGAGATGACCTACTGGCCACGAGGAAGACGTGAGATGGCTTTTTGGCTAGGAAAAGGACCTGTCGGCCCTTGGATGGCTGACAAGTTCTTTTATTTTTTACTTTTTTTTTAGATAATATCTCAACGTTTTTGGCATTGGTAAATGCATATGCTCGGTTTGATAACAAGAAGTGGGTAAAGTGACCGTGTTGGTGAAAAAAGGACGCACCAAATATCAGTATTTTTAAAATAATATTATTCATTGTAAAATTGCAAAAATAGCTAAAAACATCCTGTAAGTGAAAATATATATATGTCGGGTCTAGAATTGTCGTGAAGGGACCTGTCGCCCACTAAATAGCCGCCTAGCCTACATGGTAGTACGTCATCATGACGTGGAGGGTGTGAGATGACCTACTGGCCAAGAAGAGGACGTGAGATGGCTTTTTGGCGAGGAGAAGGACCTGTCGGCCCTTCAACGGCCGACAGGTCCTTTTGTTTTTTATTTTCTTTTTTAGATGATATCTCAACGTTTTGGCCATGGTAAATAAATATATTCGGTTATATAACAAAGTGCTCGTGTTGGAGAAAAAAATCATAAAAGATCAATATTTAAAAATAATATTATTTCATTGGAAAATCACAAAAAGAGGCGGAAAAAATTAGGAATTGTGAAAATAGATATATCGGCCCTAGAATGGTCGTGAAGAGACCTATCGGCCTCTAAATGGACGCCTAAACTACATGGCAATACACTATATCATGACGTGGAGGGTGTGAGATGACCTACTGGCCACGAGGAAGACGTGAGATGACTTTTTGGCTAGGGAAAGGACCTGTCGGCCCTTGGATGGCCGACAAGTACTTTTATTTTTTATTTTATTTTTTATAGATAATATCTCAACGTTTTTGGCATTGGTAAATGCATATGCTCAGTTTGATAACAAGAAGTGGGTAAAGTGACCGTGTTGGTGAAAAAAGGAAATAATATTATTTTATTGTAAAATTGCAAAAATAGCTAAAAACATTATGGAAGTGAAAATATATATATGTCGGGTCTAGAATTGTCGTGAAGGGACCTGTCGGCTTCTAAATAGCCGCATAGCCTACATGGTAGTATATCATCATGACGTGTAGGGTGTGAGATGACCTACTGGCCAAGAAGAGGACGTGAGATGGCGTTTCGGCGAGGTGTAGGACCTGTCGGCCCTTCAACGGCCGACAGGTCCTTTTGTTTTTTATTTTCTTTTTTGAGATGATATCTCAACGTTTTTGCCATGGTAAATGCATATATTCGATTATATAACAAAGTGCTCGTGTTGTTGAAAAAAATCACATAAAAGATCAATATTTAAAAATAATATTATTTGATTGGAAAATCGCAAAAATAGGTGGATAAAATTAGGAATTGTGAAAATAGATATATATTGGCCCTAGAATGGTCGTGAAGGGACCTATGGGCCTCTAAATGGACGCCTAAACTACATGGCAATACACTATATCATGACGTGGAGGGTGTGAGATGACCTACTGGCCACGAGAAGACGTGAGATGACTTTTTGGCTAGGAAAAGGACCTGTCGGCCCTTGGATGGCTGACAAGTACTTTTATTTTTTATTTTCTTTTTTAGATAATATCTCAACGTTTTTGGCCTTGGTAAATGCATATGTTCGGTTATATAACAATGTGCTCGTGTTGGAGAAAAAAAGTCACATCAAAGATCAATATTTTAAAAATAATATTATTTCATTGAAAAATCTCAAAAATTGGTGGAAAAATTTAGGAATTGTGAAAATAGATATATATCGGCCCTAAAATGGTCGTGAAGGGACCTATCGGCCTCTAAATAGGTTTATTTGGAGGTTTACATACACCTATATCTTAGGGTGCATCAAATTTAGCAGGCTATTATTTTAGTGACTGATGATGTGCCCTCGTCGATAGCGAGGCAACCTAAGGTGAGTTCGTCGATTCGGAGACTCGCGCTTGTGCTAGTAGGAATAGAGTTACATGCATTTTAGGATCCATGTGTGTCTATGAGCATCTATACCGTCTTTTGAAAATTTAAAGAATTTGGATATATATCAAACTACACTAATTTATGTATATGTATTAAACTTTTCCCATTCAGTGATTTTTTTTGTACTTTCCTATTAAAAAATAATATGTTTTAATTTTATCCTAACCTCCTAAGGCCCGTTTGAGATCCCTTCGAGCTAAATATTAGTTGCATTAAGGAGGAGCCTCTAGGCTAATAGTTAGAGCAACTAGCAGGTCTACATTTGACTCCCGAGTAAATTAAATGGATCTAGAATAAAAAAATAAAAATAGATTGGGCGCCCTCCCCTACTAATTTCGTAAAGAGAATAGATGTGTTAGATGGGGGCAAAGCAGCTAACAAAAATTATTAGCTGGGTGGTTGGAAAAGCGCTAAATATTATTTTACTAAGTACATGATAAAATGCATGATAAAATATAGTTGATAGTTCATTGAAGTCAATAGTACTAAATATTATTTTACTAAATATTATTTCTATAAAGCTGCTTTCTAATTTAAGGAAGTTTACCTAAAATAAGTTAAATATCTTATATTTTGAACGAATGAAATATTCTGTGTTGGCCCATTTGCGAGCAGAGCAGACTGCACACTGCATGCCGCCTTGGAGTCGCAGAAAAGCTTTGATACCAATAAAAAAAGCGAGTTAAATTACAAAGGCCCGTGTATACTGGAAGCAAGAAAAATACCATCTGGAGATGTCTATGCAATCGATCTGAACTTGTTTATAGCTAGTAAAATATTCATACGACTCCAACTTATTTTATCTAGCATATGTTATATGTTCATAGGCTAAATGAGCCCTTTGCTCCTGAGACAATCCACAGTGTCCTTGATAGTTTCGTCGAATGGAGTGAAACGAACACCCAAATCGATCAGTTTCTTGGACGGGTCCTTTGCCTTTACCACCCATCCCTGCCCGTCCTTGTGAATCCTGATGTGCGAAAACAAGAGTTTAGCAAGTGATGAAAACTGCATCTAATAGTGATAGAAAACACACATTTTCTAATACCCGCATCACCTGTGAACGGGAAGTTCAGGGTATAGCTCTGCAAGTCTATCGGTGAGATCAACCATCCGTTCGATGGACTCGAGGCATAAGTGGCGTCCTTGTGCTGATGGGTTCTCATACAACACTATGAGAGACTTTGCTACATCTCTGACATCAACACAGCCAATGTGGTAGGCGTCCATGACAAGTCTCCGTCCTGGGCAGTGTACAATCTTAGAAACAGCTTGTGGCATGGCAGTAGCGTTCCTTGCAAATTTGCAACTCAATGATAGATGGGATTGCAAATCTGTGATGCTGTGAAGACTGACCTCTCAAAAGAAGCAGCATGAGTTGGAGACTACAAGTGACTGATGATGTCAGAGTTGGGCCCAACACCATCCCTGGATTGAGTACAACCAGCTGCAACCCCTCCTCTTCAGGGAAGCTCCATGCAGCCTTCTCGGCCAGTGTCTTAGAGACGTGGTACCAGAGCTGCCGATCAAAGAAGCAGCTTTATTTTGAGAGGAGGAGAGCAAACTAACTAGCACAATCCTAACACATGGTATCTGCAGTAATAATGCAGTAATAATGTACCTGAAGTTTCTTGAGGAGCTCAACGTCGGCCCAGCAGTCCTCGTCTATGACCTTACCTGCCGGCCAGCTGGGATTTGGCACCATGGCTGCCTGTGATGACACCAGAACAACGCGGCCCACTCCGGAGTCCTTCGCTGCACGGAGGACGTTGAGCGTGCCCTTCACCGCCGGTTCTAGCAGCTCCTTCTGCAAGCAGCAGAGTCACAAATTCATCTTACAAGACTTGCCTAATTGCGCGATCGATCAGAAGAACTGTCAGATGTGGGTCGTGCGATCAGTGGAATCCTGCCCGAACTAATGTGGAGAAAAAAAATTGCCTCAGGATCTTGTGCCGGCTCCAGTGTCACAGGGGACGCCAGGTGGAAGACGCCGTGGGCGCCCTCGACGGCCGGCCGCATGGAGGCAGCGTCGAGGAGGTCCATCTGGAACAGCCGGAGCCGCGTGCCCGCGCCGTCCAGAGCCTCCAAGTGCTTCGTCTCGCCCTCGTTCTCTGCAATCAAACCCGCCAAGAATCCCGTTTCGATTCTACCATGTCTGCAACTAGTGGTTAAATTGCATGCAACAGAATTTGAGCACAGGTTACCCACGGAGGTTCCTGACGGTGGCGTGGACGGTGTAGCCGCGGTCGAGGAGGAGGCGAACGAGCCACGAGCCGATGAAGCCGCTGCCGCCCGTCACGCAGACCAGGCCGCCGCCGCCGCCGGCGGCCTCCATGTCGTCGGTGACTAAGTGGAGTGCCTGCTTGCCGCGCTGCGCGTCGAGTTGCAGACTTGAAGCAAGCACACAACTCGGCGTCGGCGCAGTGTTCTTACAAGAAAAATGTCGGCACGCTAAACGGCATGACCGGAGCCATATAGTGCGTGGCGCACATACAGCCATACATATATGTCTGGTGGAGGCCTTCCAATGGCTCAGATTTCCTGTAGCTCCTTTCTGCTCCCCTTAACTATCTCGGGCTTAATTGGCCGCGTCGATTGTTTGTTCATTTCTTTACCACATCGTCAAACTTGTCGCCATCAGTACAAAAAAAATGCCATCACTGCCTGCGGAAAAAAAAAAGAACACTTGCCTTTCGTTCAAAAAAAAAAAAAAGAACACTTGCCTTCACTGGTGTGAAATGCTATCTTAAATTGCACATGAATGTTATCAAGACAAGTCAACGTGGAGAACACAATGGAACTTGAAATATGAGAGAGCTGATTTTATTTTATTTTTAAAGGAATGGCTAGAAAACGACAAACATCATCGAGAGATCTCCTTGTGTTCTGACAGTTTATTTTCAACAAGAAAGCTCAACTTTCATACAGCAGCAGTTTCTCATCCACCATCACATTCAACCAAGATAAGTTATTTCTTCTCCTGAAGAAATGCACGTGACAAGCTAGATGAGTCCTTTGGCCCTAAAGCAATCCATAGTGCCCGTGATGATTTTGTCGAATGGATTGAAACGAACACCCAATTCGATCAATTTCTTGGATGGGTCCTTTGCCCTCGCCACCCACTGTTGTTTGTCCTCTTGGATCCTGATGTGCAAAGAAGTTAGCAATGCATGTGACGGACAACATGCATCTCTGATCTCATAAAAAGATAACTACTGTTGTCAGAACTCAGAACGTATCACCTTTGAATAGGAAGTTCAGGGTAAAGGTCAGCAAGCTTGTTGGTGAAATCAACCATCCGTTCAGCGGACTCGAGGCACAGGTGGCGTCCCTGCGCCGACGGCTTCTCATACAACGCTACGAGAGACTGCGCCACGTCCCGGACATCAACGCAGCCGAGGAAGTACTCGTCCATGTCAAACCTCTCGCCTGGTGCAGCTCATTCTCTTAGCAAAAAGATTTTACTCATCGCAGCAAAAATAAAGACGGATGGGCTGCAAAGAGTCTGGACTGTTTGTAAGTGACTGACCTTTCATAATCTGCAGAAATACTTGGAGACTACCAGTAAGCGAGGGCGTCAACGTCGGGCCCAGCACCAGAACCGGATTGAGCACGGCGAGCTGCAACCCCTGCTTCTCGGCGAAGTCCCACGCAGCCTTCTCTGCCAGTGTTTTAGACACGCTGTACCACAGCTAAACTCCAAAGGTGTGGATGGAATCAGCACGATCCTGAACGATTGCTACATCTGAATAGTGAATTGGCAGCTCAATTTAAGAAGCTATATGTTGTGTACCTCGAGTTTCTTGAGCAGCTCGATGTCGGCCCACGACTCCTCGTCGATGACCTTGTCCGCAGGCCACTCGGGATTCGGCACCATGGCCGTCTGCGACGACACCATGACGACACGGCCGACGCCGCAGTCCTTGGCGGCGCGGAGGACGCCGAGCGTGCCCTTCACCGCAGGCTCCACCAGCTCCTTCTGCAAGGAGCAGAAGCGCCAAACCATCGTAAAAACATCGCAAGATTGTAGGATTTTTGTTCGGCGATATATGGTTTGATCGTGTATGTATGGAGAGCAGGAGGATGAGTTGCCTCGGGGTCCTGTGTCGGGCGCAGTATGACGGGGGACGCGAGGTGGAAGACGCCGCGGGCGCCGTCGACGGCCGGCAGCACGGAGGCCGGGTCGAGGAGGTCCATCTGGAACAGGCGGAGCCGCGCGCCCGCGCCATCGAGGGCCTTCAGGTGCTTCGTCTCGCCGTCGTCCTCTGCAAACGGTTTCGATTCGATTCGGTGAAGCGAGTGCAGAGGCAGGCATGGAAATGGATTTGACGGTACCTGAACAGAGAGTGAGAGGAGAGCAGAGAGCATGTCACGCACGGAGGTTCTTGACGGTGGCGTGGACGGTGTAGCCCCGGTCGAGGAGGAGCCTGACGAGCCACGAGCCGATGAAGCCGCTGCCGCCCGTCACGCAGACCAGGCCGCCGCCGCCGTCTGCGTCGGACGCCATCGCGCTCGAGTTCGTCGGGTGTGGCTTGGCCTCTACGCAGGACTGCAGGAGCGAACAAACGCAGGAGTTGGTGGTGACTGGTGACGGCAGGCCAAAGCGGCGTCGACAGGGACCGAGTGCACGTTTGGCGCGTGTGGAGATAGACGGGCAAGTGGAACGGGAGGCGTGGCACAAGGGCAAGCGGTAGCCAGTGCCCAGTAGCCACCCGAGCCATACAACTACAAATGTCATGTCACGCTGTGGGGTCCGCCACGAATAAATTCGAAATCCATGCGGTGGATCGTGCGCATACAGCCATACGTCTTCGGGCGTGGCGGCCCGTCGTCACCCGTGGGCATATACTCCGTAGTCCGTACAAAGCTTTCATCGTCTCAGCCTCGTGTGTACCCTAACCATCATCGTGCTTACACGTGCGGCTGTCAGCCGCTCTCCATCAATCAAAGCTGCATCGTTTAGCGCCGGTTGATCCTGCAAAAAAAAAATGTTGCACGGTCGGCCCTGCCGTCTTTTTTTTCTTCTTTCTTTTGTTTCTTTCTTTTTGCGCCAGTCGTCTGCCACCACCACGACGTTGATGAGGGTTGGGCTGTTGCAGGTTACTGGGTGCCTCTGGGCCTGGTCTATGTTTGGGCTGGAAGCGGTTAGACGGCCCAATTATGGCCTCACTGGGTTCAAAAATGGTCCAGCAGCAGCACAGAAGCCTGCTATTTTGGGCTGGGTGTGGCCCGGGCTAGCCAGCTTTGTTGGGCTGCTGCTGGAGACTTCGGCGGTGGGTTTTCCAGTTTCCACACTGTCATGAGAAAGAACCCGCGAGTAGACTTGGGCGTGCCTGCTAGTAAGGTCCAACTGGTTCGATCTCCGTGTACCAAAATTTGAGCTCGATTCAGACGGCGCGACGGCGGCTACCACACAGATTAGCATAGCAGGGGACAGGGGCATTTGCTCTGAAATTAGATTGCCCGTACGCCGTACCATGGCATGTGGGAAGTGGAATGGAGCTGGACGATCCCATTCCGCCCAGCCCCACCAACCAAAAACTCTGAAAGCCTTCTCTACGTTCCAACATCCCGTGAGCATGCAGCTTGTCCCGACTCCCGACAGACACCAATCATCAACAGAGAAACCCTCCAATGCACCAGCCATACGTTGTCGCGTGTCTGTGGCGTGTCTCACAGCAAATATTGTCTGTACATTGTTTTCTTCTGCCGAATATTTTCTTCAAACAAAAATGACAAAGAAAGAGAGGGAAAATAGAAGTTTCACAGGGAAGATAATAAGGAGACAGGTTTTGAAGGATCATTCGTGTCACAAGAAGCAGAGAAATTGTATTCATACAAAACATACAGCTATATTCATACGAAACAAACGGGGGGTGGCAACTAAATTTGCTTTCAGTTGAATAGTGTAAAACTATATTGGGATGCTTGATCGTCAATATAAAAAATCATTTTGGTTCGGCGGTGTTGCTCCAAGATCAATAGTGCTACCATACAACGCTCAGCATATTTGCTCTGAGCCAAATTCTGCACTCTGCTCAATAACCAGCACATGCTTCGCATGCCGTCCATCAGCAGGCTACAAAGTCTTCAGCTCTGTAAAAGATACTCAAACCATGAGTCACTAAAATAAATGAAAAGGCATTTATGAAAACTGAAATGAGTAAATTTCACTGTAGGTCCGTTAACTTTTACCCCAGTCCCATTTATGTCCATTTACCTAAAAAGTGGGTCACTTAGGTCCGCAAACTATTAAATCGTCTCATTTAGGTCCAAAGTTGTCCACTAAATAATATTAGCCTACCTAGATGAGACAATTTAATAGTTTACGGACCCAAAGTGACCCACTTTCAGTTAATTGACCTAAATGGGACGGTGGTAAAGTTAACGACCCACAGTGAAATTTACTCGTTAGAATATATGCTTAGCTACAGAAAATGATCTGAAAATAAGCATATCTGAAAACCGATATCAGAATACTTACGATGCTTAGCTACAGAAAATCGTCTCACAATAAACAAAAGGCATTTATGAAAACTGTTATCAGAAGACATGCTTAGCTGCAGAAAATCATCTGAATGTTTGACGAATATTTAGGCGTGTATGGGCCCTCTAGAATATAATAAGCACCCATAGGAGCCGATTAAAACAAAGGCACGCAGATCGTTCTGATGGCACACCCTGCTCTTCTCATAGTTCTCCTCCTCTCTTCCCCTGCCATTTCTTCCTCCAAGAGAATTGAGCCAAAGTTCTCGGCCATTTTCTACTTTGGCGACTCCATTCTAGATACAGGCAACAACAATCGTCTCCCCACAGTGGCTTTGGCAAACCATGTCCCTTACGGGAAAGACTTCCCAGGGAAGAAGCCGACTGGGAGGTTCTCCAATGGCCGGCTCGTTCCAGACCTCCTCAACCAGAGGCTGCAACTCAAGGAATTCTCTCCACCATACCTGAATTCAAAGCTGTCGAACAACGACATCATGACAGGGGTCAACTTTGCATCTGCGGGTTCAGGGTTCGATGACCAAACGTCGCAGCTGGCCAATACTCTGCCAATGTCGAAGCAGGTGAACCTCTTCAAGGACTACCTCCTTCGGCTAAGGGGCACTGTCGGAGATAGGAACGCTTCAAGGATCATTGCCAACTCCCTGATTTTTATCTGCTCAGGAACCAATGATTTCTCACATTACTATCGTTCGTCAAAGAAGAGGAAGATGGACATTGCTGAATACCAAGATACTGTTCTCCAGATGGCACAAGCTTATGTCAAGGTAAAAATAGGCATTTCGTCTTTATGAGTTGTTTCTACTGAATTCTTCTATTCCAGTTCAAAAACTAGGCATGACTCCACTTTCAACTCCCTAAATTCGAATGCAGGAACTATATGACCTTGGGGGGCGACAATTCTCCTTGGCAGGCCTTCCCCCGTTTGGTTGCACACCTATCCAAATCACACTGAGCAGAGAACGTGACAGGGCATGCGTGGATGAGCAAAACTGGGATGCTCAGGTCTACAACTCTAAGCTTCAAGAATTACTTCAAACATTGCAAGGCTCACTCCATGGAAGCAAAATTGTGTACTTAGATGCATACAGGGCTCTCATGGAGATCCTTGAGGACCCTGCGAAATATGGTAATGTTTTCTATCAATGCCATGACTCATTAACTTATCTAGTAGGGCTAGAGCTATCCTGTAATTTAATCACTTAGATTTCTGCAACAAAATACAGAGAGAACGCCTTAAATCCTAGCCAATGCAGAAAATATTAAACACCATGGTGCTAAACTCGGCCGCTAAAAAGTAGAGACTGGCAGAAAACCAAACACTTGGAGAAGTCAACTAGAAAATGCATATGTATCGTATTTTAGTCCTTTCTTCACATCAACCCAGGTTGCTTTACTGTTAAACCATGCCAACCCTGACAAAGGTCTTCCATGATAACAGGATTTACAGAAACAACACGAGGATGTTGCGGGACTGGGCTCAGAGAGGTCGCTCTGCTTTGCAATGCATTTACTCCTATCTGCAAAAATGTATCATCCTATGTATTTTACGATGCTGTGCACCCAACAGAAAGGGTTTACATGTTAGTAAATGATTACATAGTGAAATATGTTATTCCACAGTTCTGATTAATCAAATATCCAAATAAGGCTTCCTCATTGTATCTATTAATGCACTGCTCATCATTTTGGTTTCATACTTTAAGTCTTTATATAAGGACTTCTTCAATGCCACCTATCGTTATGCATAATGTCTGATTGTTCACTGGACTACTGCCGGTGTATTTAAGAATGCTAGGTAAATGAGTTGGTCTCCCTCAAGCAGTCAGGCACACAATTCACAAGACAAGTTAAAGCAAGATAGAATTGCTATGGATCATAGTATTAGTCTATTCGAAAATGAAAAGTTTTTTTTTTGGCACAGGTGGTGCTCATTAGAGATTAAACAGAAACATTGTATGTTCATCTACGAGTTCCTTGAAAGGCATGATCAAGATACCATTCAGTGACTCCAATTTAAAAGTAACACTCTATTAGTTTCAGCATGAAAATGTTTACAAGTAGTTGAGAATAATATAGAGGCTAGAGCATGTGCATATTAATCATCATTGACGTTTCATCACATATAGTGCAAGTAACAAACTGAACTTCTCTACAGTTATAGACTTACAGTACATAACTGATAATAGCATTGTGCTAGCATAGAAGACCCAGTTTCTACAGGAGTTCAAATTATTGTAGTTAGCAAAAGATCAGTCACTGTAACATACTAATGTGAAAATAATAGAGGTGACTGAGACATAAAAACACAACTTACATTACTCTATAACTTGGCCATTGCTTTGAACAAATGCTGAATCTGCAACTTCACATCCTCAGGTCGCACATATGAAGCCTCTACAGCCTCTGTTTCATTTAACATCTCAATTGTATCCCTGTAGACTGGAATAACCAGCTCCTCCACCATAGTGCTCAAATCCATTGCTTGCTGCTTTTCCACCAGTACCCACCGTGACTGCACCTGGCAAACAGCTTGCACAAAGTTATGGAAGTGGTTCAGCTTCTCTACCACAACACTGGAACTGCTGCCGGACCTTCTATCCCTCTCAAGTATCATGATGGCCCTCCCCCAGGTAGCCTGGCGGTATTCCAACACCCATTGGTGAACCTTTGCAGATATTACCCTCATCCAATCCTCGCCGAGCAAGACCTTAAGCTCACAACCATTGACTTTCTTGATTATATAGATCCCATTGTTAATCAGGAAGACACAGCCGAGAGGAACATGACCATAAATCCTGGATTTTGACTCAAGATTCTCTATGAGCACATCCACAATCCAAGCAAGGCGGACAGCCAGCAATGAAGTTGGGCGGTCAGGGTTGATCAGACATGTTTCAGCACAACCAAAATCCAAATGCATCACTTCTTCCAAAGTACGGCGAGATGCACATGCTGCCATAAGGTAGTTCATTACATACCTTGTTATTGGATGCAGTCCACCATCTGGTGGTGCAGACTCACTTGAATCACCTCGTATCAGTTTTTCTAGAGACACAAATATGCCCTTAATTGACAATCCAAGGCATTCACGAAGAGCAGCTATCTCATGATCAAAGGCTTCATCAAGGACAGGAAGGATATACGTTAAAGCATCATACATGTCAACGATGCGGAAGAGACTCTCCGGGTTGTGTCCAGCGGCAGCAATAAAGTTGGCAAAGGACAGGAGCTGAAGAAATGGTTTGCATGCAGTGGCAAAGGCAAGGTCACTATAAGATGTAAATCCATCAAAAATGCAATTGCACAGATGGCGCTCACTCGGGATTAAGATGTGGAACACAACTCGGATTGCAGGGATCCAGCGCATGATCTGAGTGTCAAGCTCCTCCCATGAAGCTGACTTAAACCTTTCTGCCAAGTGAGCATGAACGCCTAGACGAGCAATGCTCTCATCAATGAAGCTGTGGCGTGCAGAAGCATAGGTCTCCGCACATATATCACCAAAACCAGCAGCAATCATCCTTCTTGCAATTCGATGTGCCTCAGTGGCTACACCTTCTGGTAACGCATCAACAATGATATCAAAGTCTCTAATCGGTAGTGCTACAAAGGTGTGGCTCTCATCTTCATCCTGGCTTTTCTTGATATTGTGGTCACCATGGTAGTCATTGAAGCTAGATGTGGTAATCAGGCGCTGGAACTCATCTTTAAGCCTCACGGAACAACGCTCCAGAAGGAGGTCAAAGCTCTCAAGGAGCGCATGATCCTCTGAGGTGTTCTCGAGACCATGGATGGTGGAAGTTAGCTCATCCACAGCTTCTAAGAAGGCATCAGCATCATCAGAACTGGACCAGAGGGACCGATTTAAGCTCAGAAACTGTGAAATCAGGTCATCAAGTGCTTGCAGAGTATCCTCCATGCCATTCGCCAATGGTGCAAAGCAGCCACTCCACTCCTTAGGTCTACACAGATCTATAACTTCCAATATGTGAACCTCCTGAGTCCTCAGTTCAAGCCATAGAAGAGGATGGAGCAACCCAGTCCAATCATCTCCAGCTGGCAAAATGGACCAGTTCAAACACTGCATAGTTAAGACCAAATCATGAAAGAACTGAGAGCGCAAAACATACCTCACAGAAGGTGATCTGAAACTGAGGGTACAATTTGTCTTCCTAGTACCACACCCGGGTACATCTCTTGATCCCCATGAAAATGAGTTACTGATAAATGATGCAAAATCACAATGGGACCACCATTTATGTACGAGGTCCGACGGGTTGTGCATGTGAACGAAATAGCATTACTTCTATTCAAGTAGTTGGAGGGTCAGTGGGTCACAAGTCAGAACGAGCTTACCTCAGGACAGCAACATCCAACAACACAACCACTAAATTTCGTGGCAGATACTCTTTTGACTATTCTTTCAACCAGTACATCAAGAAGTTAAAAACTGAAAGGCAGACTTTGAGAAATAATGAAAAAAAGTGCGTGTGAAAAAAATTAGTGCAAACTTACTAAATGACGCACAGTCCAAATCTATAACAAGATTCAAGGATGGGCTATGTGTCATGTGGCGCATATATGCAAAAATCCAAGACCAGACTCATCCTTAGTTAGAATGACCAAGTAAAACAAGTAAGGCATATGCACGGATATACTCAGATATTGTGCGCACTCCTCTCATCTTTCAGTTATGTCAACTGTCATTATTTGTCGAAATTTACAGGTACATACTTGCATGCAAATAGTTGTGTATAACGCCTGATGTATTCTAGAACGTTTTCTAATCATCTTCCATATGTGCTACCAAAAATGAATTTCAATAGTAGACCAAAGTAAAGAAATTCCTCATTGTGGATTAATCCATAACAGACAATACATTTTTTTTACAACTTTATCATGAGAACTATTTCACAAATGGTGTAAATGAAATTGGAGCATTAAGAATCATGAATGGATATGTTTTTTGGTGTGAAAATCCAGAATAGAGGAGATAGCAGATGAGCTAGAGATTGTTAGCCAGCTACCGGTGATATACACTACAATATCAAAATACCTTAAGCTCAGTGGAACTGATATTGAAATGGTGTTCTGCTTTCATCACTTCTTCACATATGCTGACTTACAGATAATGAAATACTAAGATAAACAGATAATTTGATATACACACAACACACCAGATTTCTCAAAGCTAAAGGAGAAATTAAGCCAAGGAACTATTAATATAGCAATTAGATAACCATTACCAGTTAATACAGAAATGCCTACAGATTTACACAGCTGGAGAAGACAATATTTCCTCATCTAAGACAAATCCTAGCCTTATGGCACAACATCATCGGGCCCAGAATGTCATCTTAACTAAGATTAAGATATCCACTAAAATAGTTGACAACAAAATCACAGGTATAGCAGCACAGCATGACATAGTTAACTAATCACTTGGCCACTCCTTCAAATAGGTGTTGGATGCGTGCCTGAACATCCTCTGGGGTGTACTTGATAAACAAGTCCCGTGCAGCTTCAGGAGATGATCTCAACCTCCCAATTAAGCCTCTATATGCAGGCATAACAGAATCTACTATTGTGGACTTAACGTCTGCTCGCAACTGCTCATCTGTGATCACCCAATCTGACTGCGCCGCACAAATCTCCTCTAAGTAGCTGTTGAACATCTGCATTTTCTGAAGCATGGCCTTTGCAGTGATACTGCCAACACCAGGACCTCCAGTCTGCAGCACTGACATGACCTTTGCCCAAGCCCCACGCTGGTATTCCATACTCCACCGGCGCACCCTGCTCATCATCTGCTTCATCCACTCATCACCAAGCAAAATCCCAAGCTCACTGTCATTCACCTTGTGAATAATGTACTTCCCATTATTCATCAAGAATATGGAAGCAAGTGGTGGATCCCTATATATCTTGGATTTGGTCTCCAGATTCTTGTGAAGCACATCCATGATCCAAGCTATGTGCACAGCTAGCGACGAAGTAGGGCGATCAGGATCGACAGCAATAGCGGCTGCACCGACAGCACCCAAGTCACCTTCCATCACCTCTTCCAGTGTTTGCCGTGAACCACATGCCGCACGGAGATAGTTCATGACATACCGAGTGATTGGGTGTATGCCACCACCAGGCACAGCAACACGGGCAGGGTCACGACGGATGAGATTCTCCAGCTCCATGAATATACCTTTGATTGAGGAGCCAAGGGTGCTGCATACAGCTGAGACCTCAGCACGAAGAGCTGCAGAGTAGGGATCGGAGAAAACGGGGTCAAGGTCAGGAAGGAGGTCTCGGACTGCTTCATACATGTCAATAACACGGAAGAGCCGTTCTGGTGCGCGGCTGGCAGCAGCAACTGCATCTCCGAATGAAATAAGCTGAAGCGCCTGGGTGCGCACTGCGGCAACAAAGGCAAGGTCGCCATATGGGGCAAGACCGTCAAAGACACGATCGCAGAGGCGGCGCTCGCTGGGAATTAGGATCCGGAACACCATCTTGAAGGCCGGAATCCAGCGAGCAATGTCGAACTCGAGCTCCTCCCAAGGTAAAGAGTGGACCTCCTCGGTTGTACGGGAACGGATGCCGAGGCGAGCGACGCTCTCGTCGATGAAACCGCGGCGTGCGGCCGCGTATGCCTCGGCGCACTCGCGGCCAAAACCGGCGTCCACCATCCGACGGGCAATCTGGTGGACGTCAGAGACCGAGCCCGGTGGGAGAGCATCGATGACCACGTCGAAGTCGGAGACCGGCTTGGCAATTGGGATTGGCTCATCGCCAAAGCCGTCATCCGCGTCGTAGTCCTCCTCATCGCTCTCATCAGAGCCGAACCCACCGGGCACCTGGGGCGCCGCATCGTCGGGGCGCTCGATGAGCGCCCGGAACTCGTCCTCCAGCCGGGCCATGCACCGGCTCAGCAGCTCGTCGGCGCGGTCGAGCAGGCCCCGGTTGGTCCCGGCCGCGTCGAGCTCCTGCACGGTGCCGATGAGGTCGTCCACCGCCTCCAGGAACGCGTCCGCGTCCGCCGAGTCCGCCCAGATGAGCCTATCCATCGCGACGAACTGCGAGATCTGCCGGTCCAGCGTGCGCACGGTGCGCTCCAGCGACGTCACCGGCGGCATCCCCACCGCCGCCGACGGCGCCACCGGCGGCGGCGGCATGGGCGGCGAGGCTGGCACGGTGCGCTCCCCGGGCCCCCCGACCGCGGCCGCCGCCGCGGCGGCGCGCGTGGCGTAGAGCTTGTCGAGCGAGAGGCGGCCGTCGTAGTTGGAGAAGACCTTGAGTATATCCTCCGTCATGGTGTCGGTGCGGCCCAGGGTCTGCACGATGTGCTGCACCGTGGCGAGCAGCTTCTCCTCGCCGTCCTCCGCCATCAGCCGCCGAGCGGGGAGCCGGCCGCACAGGCGCCTCTCCCCTCCCGTCGATCCGCGTGAGGTCTCCGGCTAGGGTTTGTGAGAATCTGCGGCGGCGGAGGGGGGGGGAGTGCGGTGGTGCCGAGGTGGTTTATCGGGCAACGACAAGGATGGCCGCTCAGGCACTCGCTAGTTGAGCCGGAGTGGTGGCGCCGCTGGAGTAATTGACACGCCGGTTAGCGAATTTACCGTACCCATGGCAGAGGACTGCGCGGTAACTCGCGGCGAGCCGTGGATGCGAGGCTGGGCGGGTGGCGTGGACGGTCAGATGAAGTCACGGTGACTGAGGTAAACTGGAAAGGACAGTAAACTGCGGTGACCTCGGGAGAGGAGAAAGGCGGACCGGACCGGACCGCACTGGACCGGTGGCGGCGAGCCGGTGTGGGGAAGCATAAATGCAGCGCAACGGCGCTCACGGAGCCGACGGAGATTTAAATGCTCGCTGACAGGTGGGGTACAGCATGGGGTTTATCGTTTCGGCGTCCTGTCGCGGGCGGCAACGGCAAGCCAGCGGTGGACGACGATGGCGCGTGATCCGTGATTAACGCGAAAGCAGCCTAGTGCGCACAGTAGACTACTATTGTTGTTTCCTGACTTTATGCAGGCCCAAACAGTTTGATGCCCACACTGGTGGTAGTGGCCCGGTTAGGAATGCACACAAACGGCAGCGCGATACGGGCTGCCAGCCAAGAAAACCTACGGTCCAATGTGGCCCGGTGCGAAGTTAGGCCTAGGCCCACGTATAATTTTTGCGGATCTAAAACGCATACCAAGCAGAGAGATTTGACGTTTTGACAGACTGTTTATCGTGAGTTCGTGGCAAAGCCATGTTCCAAAGCATGACACGACGAACGAAGAGCATGACATGTGGGCCCTGTGTTAGTCCCGCACCCACTGTCTAGTGGTGACGGGCATGAAACCACCAAATCTGCTGGAGCTTAAAGCAAAGCGCCCCCCTCGTAATCGAGATCGAGCCAACCGCCAGAATCCCAATTCCCAAATCGATTCCGCAAACCAGGCGCCATGGCCTCCGCTGCGGCGCCCGCGCCACTGCTCCCCGTGACCAACCCGGCGGCCGGCGGCGGCGGCGGCGGCAGCATCCCCGCGCCGTCCTCGGGCGCGGTCCTCTCCGACGCGGCGCTCGCCACGCCGGCCTTCCGCCTCTTCGTGGGCCGGCTGGCCGACACGGCGCGGCGCTCGCTGGCGGACCGGCGGCCATGGACGGAGCTGCTGGACCGGTCGGCCTTCTCCCGCCCGGACTCCCTCTCCGAGGCCACCTCCCGGCTGCGCCGCAACCTCGGCTACTTCCGCGTCAACTACGCCGCCGTCGTCGCCTTCTCCCTCGCGGCCTCGCTCCTGGCGCACCCCTTCTCCCTCCTCGCCCTCCTCGGCATCCTCGGCGCCTGGTGTTTCCTCTACGTCTTCCGGGCCCCCGACCAGCCCGTCGTGCTCTTCGGCCGCACCTTCACCGACAGGGAGACGCTGCTCGGGCTCGTCGTCGCCTCCGTGCTCGCCTTCTTCCTCACCTCCGTCGCTTCGCTCATCATCTCCGGGCTACTCGTCGGGGGCGCCATCGTGGCCGCGCACGGCGCCTGCCGCATGCCGGAGGACCTCTTCCTTGATGATCCCAGCGCTGCGTCCAGTGGCAACACCACCAGCAGGCTGCTATCCTTCCTCGCGACGCCCGGATCTGGGGTTTGACGCGTCCACGAACGGTAAAATCCAGTAGGGTTCTTGTGCTCGAGGAATTCAATTGAAATCAAAATCTGAATGTCGGTAGAGATCTGGGCCCGTAGCGGCAGCAAAGAGCTTCTCATTCCTGTATGGTACTTAACTGTGAGTAGCTATGGATATGCAGATCTGACCTCATTTTGGTTCTAATTTGTGTCTCGAATTATGCAAAGATCTGCAAGAGCTGTACTTCTCTTACATTTCACCAGATATGGTGACAGTGAGCATTATCAATTGCTAATATGTATCTCTTGTGCTATTCGATTTGTTTGGACACCATGGCAACTTTTTTGGAACTCCAGTATTAATTGTTTGCTCTCGTTGCAGCGCTTGATCCTATTGTGCAAAATCCATTGTCAACTCTCAATGCTTTGGTTATTTGATGCTATAGGCAATATTTGCTGTTTAGTGTTATGAGCAATAGTGTACTATGGTTGATCATATGGCATTGTTAGGTTTATTATTAGCTGAGAGCTCAGATAAATCACATCATGTTTGTTTATTAGTTAAGCTTGTGACTCTCCACAACTTTACAAAAGTTGCGGGCGTTGTAGGATACAAAGGTGAGACACAATTGTGACAAAGGCAGTCATCCAGCTAAATATTAAGTTAGTGCAACCTTTGAGTGAGATGTGTACCTGTAATCCTAAAGCTATTGAGATACGACATACATGTATCGGTGTATGCCGCCCGGAACTTGATGACTGCTACTTGTGCATAATGACGGGAAAATCAACATTGCAAAAGTTTGCTTAGCTGCAATTATCATGTTCTTCATAATCAAATTGTTCCATTCCATCTACTCATATGCCACATTTAGCATTTAGTTATGTTTGTTAAAAATTCTTTCATGAAACATGTTGATTTATCTATGTATTTTAAACTAGTACGATGTCTTTAAATTTTTCTGCCTTACAATGTTGAAATTGTTTCTTCTGGCTAAGGATGAATCCTCTTGGGTGCAGAGTGCTGAATAAATATACTGCATTAGTGTCACATCACAATAGACTGTTCAATCATTATAAGTCAACCTCTGAAGGTGGTTTCATGATTCTTATCTGTTTAAACTACCCGTGTCCTATATTCACGACATGCAAACCTGACTGTTACTGGATGTTTGATGTTGCTTGTTGAACACGACTGCAACTGGATACTGATGCTGAATCAAGCGTAGTAGGATTTCAGTGGTGATTGACCTGGCTATATTGAAATGTCCAATGGAGAAGTGAGAATAGTTTTTTACATCATTACTTATGTAGTATTGGATCATGTTGTATATAATATTTGATTGCATAAGGAGATAGCATTTCGGTCTTATTTCTTGCACTTTCAAAGATTTTGTAGTTTGGAAGTAGTCATCTGTATGGACTATTGGACTGCATGGTCTGATTGTATCAGCGGTGATGTCTAACTCATGGGTAAAGAAAGTTGGTGGCTGGGCGGTTTGACTCCTGAAGATCGCTTTCAGTTGGGGTTCAGTACTACTAAACCAATGCAGGTGGTGAATTTGCAACCGAGGCTTGTATGTTATTAATCACTAATAACATCTGGAGCTCACTCGACCGTCGTAAGCAGGCTTTTGACTTGTTAGTAGAACTATGCTTTTATATGAGCTGGTTGCGTCTACTGCATCTAAATATTGTCCTTCAGAGGAATCGAATAATGATTAGCTGAATTTTCTTGTACCTAATATTTGCAGTCGTCAATGTTGGGGGTTTTTTAATGGCAATATTTAAATTTGCTGTTGCCCATTTCCACTGGTCGTTTCATAGGGATACAAAGAAAGAATTTATTTCTAAAAAAATATGTAGAATGATGCCATTAAAACTTACACAGATTTACATACAGGGGAAAAGTTCAAAACAAGCTGGAAAATCAACTCCCCTAGAATTTAGATCACAAATAACCCCCCAAAAAAGTAACAATTAACACACAGCGTAAACAGGCTTCCAATTCCTCAACACGGTATCATCCTCTTCTGCTGGTCAGTCGCACATTGGAAGATCAACCGGGGGCGGCTGCAGGGACTGCAGCTCGCCATACCCATCCTCCACGAGGAACGCCATGGCCAGGCCCCAGGTGATGTGCACGTCGAGATGGCAATGCATGAGCCACACCCCGGGGTTGTCGGCGACGAACTGGATGACCGCCCAGCCGTTCACCGGCACGGCGACGGTGTTCCGCTGGGGCGGGTCGGCGTAGTTGAACTTCTCGACGTCCTTCTCGGGGTCGAAGTTGCCGAACCCTTCGGCGAGGATGAGGAAGTCGTAGCCGTGGATGTGGATGGGGTGGTTCTCGGGCGTGACGATGCTGGTGTCCTGCAGCACGAGCTGCACGACGGAGCCGAACCTGAGCGGGTACAGCTTGGTCGCCGGCACCGGCTGCCACAGCGCCTGGCTGACGTTCTTGGCCGTGTAGTCGAACTGCACCGGCGGGTACGCCGGGAAGTCGGTGGTGAACACGCCGGGGATCTTGTAGTAGTGCGCGTGCAGGAGGGAGTCCTTCTTGGGGAACACGAAGGAGACGTTGTTCATGCTGGCCGTGAAGCGGGTGTTGTTGTTGGGACCCGCGCAGAGCTCCCCAGGCTTGCAGTTGAAGAGCCCGAGCCCGACGGTGAAGAAGAGGTACTCGTCGACGTTCTCGTGCACCTTGACCCTTTCTTCGGGGCTCCTGATCCCGGCGGAGAAGGCGGTGGCGACGGACGTGTCGTTGAAGGCCGGGAGGGACGGGAACGCAGGCTGGATCTTGGGCCCGAAGTCGGAGGCGCAGCCGCAGTCGTACTCGATGACGGCCGTGGTGGTGGTGTTGTCGAAGCCCACGTTCTGGCCGGACACGTAGGCGCGCGCCGCGATGTAGTACCGGGTGGGGGCCTGGTCCATGGTGACCAGCACGTCCGTGGTCTGGCCCGGCGCGATCATGAGCACCGAGGTGGTGAAGGGCTTGGTGTAGGACGCGTCCACGCCCACCACCGTCATCTTGTGCTGCGCGATCGTCACGAACAGCTCGTGGTTGAGCGCCGCGTTGATGAACCGCAGCAGCGCCGTCTCGCCGGGCTTCACCGGGATGGCCGTGGTCTCTGCATGCGCGCGTCATGCATTACGAAAGGAGAGTTGAGCATGTACAGGGTACGTGTGTTTCGTGCAAGGTTTGCGTGTGGTGCACCCAAAGTCGACGATGGCGATGAGAGCAGGTGCGATCGAGATCAGCGGGTACATACCTTTCTGGGAGCAGTTGTAGAAGTCGCCGGGCTGGCCGTTGATGGTGAAGGCGTCGGAGACGTTGGGCGCGCCGCCCGTCCTCTGCGCCTCCCGGATGACATCGACCGGGTTCGCGTTCCACCACTCACCTGTCCATCCATCACCGTCAAAAGAGTTGTTTCAGTAGGTAGCTAAAAAAAACTACCATATGCTAGCCGTTGCGTTTTCATTTGGTCGTCACATTAGACGCGAAAACGACAAGAGAAGTAGAGGAGGACGAGGAAGAAGGGAAGCTAGTAGGGTGCGGACCGAGGATGACGGGGACTTCGCGGGAGGGCTTGGCGAAGGGGTAGGGCTTGTCCTCCCTGGGGCGGATGATGAGCGCGCCGTAGACGGTGGCCCTGAGCCAGGAGCTGTGCGCGTGCCACCACAGCGTGCCCTCCTGCCCCTCGATGGTGAACTTGTACTTGTAGCTGCCGCCGGGCTTGATGGGGCACTGCGTCACGAACTCCGGCCCGTCCGCCCACCCCGTCCTCAGCTGCCGGATGCCGTGCCTGCGCCCAAATCAAAATCATATATAATCGCATTGCTCGATCGATCAAAAGATACAGCTACGAGAACATTCTACGATGGATGAGAAGATTAAAGCGAGCAAGTACCAGTGGATGGTGACGTCGTACTGCGCCCGATTGACAACGTTGATGACGAGGGTGTCGCCCTCCCTCACCTCCAGCGTCGGCCCGGGGAACTGCCCGTTCACCGTGATGATGTTGTGCGTGTTGCACAGCCTCTTCACCGGCGTCTCTTGGACCTTGATGACCACAGCCCAAACAAACAAAACGTCAGAGACGAAACGTTTTAAATAATAATTTGCACACTGAACACACGTGTAGTACTATGCATCTGCCATGGCAGATCGAGCTACTAGACAACAACGAGATCACGTACAACGAACTCATGGTGGTGCACTTCGGCGCCGGCGAGCAGCGTGAGCCCGAGGCACGAGAGGAGGAAGAGCAGCCTGGACGACGACGACGGCGATGCCGCCATGGCGAGCGATCAAGTTAATGTTTGCCGCCGCGTCGAGACGATCGAGCCGGGGGCTAGCTAGCTGCTTTGCTAGCTGATGGCTTTCGGCTGAAGGCTTCGGAGTTGGCGATGAGAGGCTTCGCCACCGAGGACGCAAGGTATATATAGCGTTCGAGGTCGAGAGCGTCGTGCAGCGCCGGCTCCATGCGCTTTGTCTCGTTCCTTTAATTTCCCGCTTTTGGTGGTTGGTCGATTAGGTTTTGAACTTTTGAAAAATTCCAGCATGGGGGAAAATGTTGCCTGCAGCCATCCGTCGCGATGCAAGTGCCTGCAGCCCCCAAGCTGATCGTGTGATCATTCAACTATGCAGATGGTTTGGTGCACCCACTGGTCTGCCCCCTTTGGCGCGGCGATTCCACAGTAGGACACCAGGGCTGCTCTTCTCCCACACGCTTCTGCTACAGCTAGCAGTGTGTTTACACTGTGCTTTCTGCTGTCAAAGTCGTTCTGTTACTTTTTCCCCCCGAGCAATCGTTCTGTTACTTCATCTGGATCGACTTCAGACGGCTTTCTCTGATCCATTCGAGTATCCAACCGCCTGTAAAAAGCATCAGCATTCGCGTCCTCTGAACAGTAGATTCAGGAGGAGAAAAAAAAGGTCGCAAGAAGCAAACCATTTCACGCAAATTTGGTACGGTAGTTTAATTTCCAACTAAGATCTGTAGACTGATCTATTAATGTGTTCCAGTGTTCTAATTGGCATATGTTTCGCTCTTTGTGCATCCTGTTACGCATCTTCGTTTTCAAACGGTAGGGGGGCAATGAGGAGTGTTTGTTGACCATCTCCCTTGAGATCGGTTAGTTATTCTGCCGCTATCATATGCTGGCCTGGCTAGTTAGGGCGAAAAAAGCATGGCCGTTTTCCTATCATAAGTTTTGCTAAAACTTGTGGGCAAAGCAACTCGGGGTTTCGAAACGCGCACAATGATTAGGAGTCAACCGTGACGCTTTTTCTAGTACCGTGTGTTGTGTGTTTCTGCACTACGAATTGTTGGCCCGGCATAAGTCTGATGCGTCGACCTTTGCTGGTGTGTGTTTATAAAGTCATTTTGTAATGACTTTTGAAGCGAGGAGGTGGATTTGGTAACCAATA
Source organism: Urochloa ruziziensis (assembly GCA_015476505.1). Lineage (NCBI taxonomy): Eukaryota > Viridiplantae > Streptophyta > Magnoliopsida > Poales > Poaceae > Urochloa > Urochloa ruziziensis. The sequence continues at coordinate 54,177,166 of CM027122.1, read as the reverse complement.
TTGCAGCAAGTGTCAAATATTTGTTCCAACAAATCTTCCAAGACAAATCTTGTGACGGAAATAAATCGAACAATGGCACCGGATCCGATTGCTCAGTCTAACTCTACATGCCACGTTTCTGGTTTTTTATTTTTTTATCTTATGATGATAACCTTGGAAGCTAAAGGCTACGCTTGCAGCTGCAGCAACTCAGTCGTCACGGGAATAGGCCCTTGCTTCTACCACCCATAAACAAATAAGCAGAACTTTTCTTTCTCGTTTACGAATTTGATTGGTCATTGATGAAGTTGCATTCTACAGGTTTTTTATGGTTTGAAAGTTGAGACCCTGAAATGCGTGCTCGAAGCTGAACCTGAGTGCACTTCTCCTAGATTTGTAAGACGATCGAGCAGAAGAAACAATGGTGGCCTTTGCCTCAGCAGTTGACAATTGGATAAGAACACTGAACTCTGAACAAATCAACAAAAAACAAATAGGGAAGCAGTGTTCTCCAGCTCTGCGTTTTGCCGTCCTTGACCAAGGACCACCCAACCATGAGGTAGGCTGGCGACCTGGCGAATCCGGGGGGCTTCCGGCGGGCCACGGCCACCCTGCGGTGCGTCACAATACCTGTCCGGCGAGGCTCCTTCTGTGGTTAGGAACGGCAGGTGGGAACAGCAAATTGGCAGGGATCAACAACCTGGATCCCCCTTGCAAAGTTCCTATCGCTCGAATCAGAAATTGCACGCAGGTGGTTGGGCATCCATCCAATTTCAGTCATTTTCATTCCTTGAATCGCCACTTGTTTGCTTGTCAGCTCTATGACCAACGCCATGCTACATGTAACATGTGTTTAGATTTTTATTCTCCGACAGAGCTGCTTTGGAGGTTGGAGAAATGAGAGGTTTGCAAAGACGACCTTGTCCATGCATGTCGAAGATATGCATTCACCTGAGTTCAGTCAAGGTTGGATAAGCGTAATAAGCCCATGCTTTTTCGTCTCTGCATCTGCAAATGCGCTTTACGATATCTACTGTGGACTTTGGTTGGTGTTGAGATGATCTTTTGCTTAAAGTATGCTGCAATCAAACTTTTATTAGGGGCAACTTGTATGTAGATTTACTTTTGTTATTGAGTTGAATGCTCGTGAACGTTTCTCTCCGCAGGAGTGCGATCATCTTTCTCCCAACTTGTTCAGAAGTTCTTGTGTTGTTTGGCTGCAGCATGCTAGGGTGCTACTGGCCAGTGGACACAAGCTGCGGAGTCAAATGGAAGAGATGACCTGGCCCACTTGTCATCGAGTGCACAGCACGAAACGGTTTTGCCTTTGCCTTCGCTGTACGCGCGGCGAATCACGGCGCTCACCTTCCTCCTTCCCCTGACTTGACTCCGCCGCGGATTCCACTCCAGATCTCATCCCCTCCCCCAACCCCACCGGCGGTGGCCGTGATGGCCACCGAGCCCTTGTCCCCGGGGAAGTCCCCCGCCGACGAGGACCTCGAGACCCTACCCCTCGACTCATCCTCCTCCTCCAGTGTCGCGGCTACCACCGACCCCCTGCTCCGCCCTCCCGCTTCCCCCTCGTCCGATACCTCCTCCCCCACCGCCGGCGGAAACCACGGCCCGTTCGTGGACGAGGAGGAGGAGGACGACGATGTGGGGTATGACGTCACGCCAGCGCCCGCTCCCCGCGCCGCGGCGGCCGCGACATCCCGCGAGGCGTCCCCGGTCTTCGCTGAGATTACCGTTTCCGAGCCCAGGAAGCACGCGGAGCCCGCCACGGGAGCCGTGGGCGTCATCCCCGGCTCGGCCAGCTACGTCTCCTACCTCGTCGCCACCCGGGCGTCCGACGGCGGCGAGTTCCGCGTGCGGCGGCGCTTCCGCGACGTCGTGGCGCTCGCCGACCGCCTCGCGGAGGCCCACCGCGGCCTCTTCGTCCCCGCGCGGCCCGACAAAAGCATCGTCGAGGGCCAGGTCATGCAGCGGCACGACTTCGTGAACCAGCGGTGCGTCACGATCCAGCGCTACCTCCGCCGCCTCGCCGCACACCCCATCGTCGGCCGCAGCCCCGACCTCCACGCCTTCCTCACCGAGCCTAGCGGCATCCCCACTTCCGATGGTGAGTCTCCCAGATGGAGCCCCGCGGCGAGTGCTGTCACATCCATGGCTGCCGCCGCTCCAGCAACACCTACGAAGAGTGGGAGGGATTTCTTTGGGGTGTTCAAGGACCTCAAACAGACAGTGACGAATGGGTGGGTGGCGGTGAGGCCGCCTCCAGTGGAGGAGGAGACCGACACAAGGTACCTTGCGCACAAAGCCAAGCTTGAGAACTTGGAGCAGCATCTGGTGGCAGCATCTCAGCAGGTAACTGAATATGGCTGCAATGGTTAACTTTCATCTGTCTTATTGTTCTGCATAAATGATGTCACTGTCATTGTGATTAAATTATGATTTCTTGTTTGGAGAAGCGTACACTTTGCTACTTGCATAGAAATATATATTGTGCATCCTATGTTTTCAGTACTGTGTTCCAGTGCAAAGTAAACTAGCTAATCTGCTACCGTGCATCATTTGTAGGCAGAGGCACTTGTCAAATCTTTTGACGATCTTAGAGCAACAACAGGTCTCTTGGGAATGTCATTCATCAAACTGGCCAAGTTTGAAAGGAGCAGGCTACATGTAGTTCTCAGAAAACACGAGCTGCTGATATCAGTAACTTCGCGAATGCTGTCGTTCGAGTTAGCAGATCGCAGACAAAACTAAATGCTGAAATTGTAAAACATCTGGTAAGTGGGGTGACTCGAGTAAAGGAATATTTGATTTGACGTATGTTTTTTGGATCATTGTTTTTTTCTTTTGATTTTGACATATTCTATGCTTTTGCAGGGTGTTATCCATGAATACATGGAGATGATGGCTGCTGTTCATAATGCATTTACTGATCGTTCCAATGCTTTGCTTCGTGTGCAAAATTTGTCAGCAGATCTATATTTCCTGCATACCCGGGCAGGAAAACTTGAATCTGTATCATCGAGAGGAATAGATCAGGAGAGATCAAGGTATCAAAAGATAGAAGAATTGAAAGAAACAATAAGAGTCACTGAAGATGCAAAAGCACACGCACTTAAAGAATTGGATCTTGTCAAGGTAATTCATCCAAAAATAAAGGAACTGTATATTTCGCGTTTGACCTCATGAATGTTTGAGTGATTTTATTATTATTATTTTTTTGTTAGTTGCATAGGACATTGTTATAAGTTCTGCTGATAAATTTAACTGGAATATGATAATTGCTCAAACAGGCCCACAACCATTAATCTCTATTTTGGAAGGAGCAATAGTCTGGATACCAAATGTGACCATAGTTCAATTTGCAGTACTTTAGAATATTCTTTAGGTTCTTTTGTAACCCAATACCTAACAGTAGCTAATATTCTATATTTGGATCATCCTTTCAATCAGTCTGATCAAAGTTACTCCCTCTGTTTTTTAAATACATGACATTTATGACAAGCTAATTAGAAATATTTGGCTTGTTTTAAACGCCACTTATTTCAAAATGGATGGTTTATTTGTCACAATTGTTTGTTCTACGGAAATTCTCATTAGCAGTCACTTCTTTTGACTAACTGTAGTTAACATCATTCCAAGTTAAGCTCATAAAAGTCAGAATGAATTTAAAGTTGCGTTATTGAAGCATGGGGATAGCAGCTGACATGTTGCTAAACAACCAAGAGTCGAGATTGTCTATTTCTAACTATCATCTGAGCTGTGATGGAAGTATTGAAAACTTAGTACATGCTTTCTTATTGAAATTTCTGTGTGTATATTGGTCTCAGCATTTCCAAGCAGCTACTGCAATTCAAAAGATTGATTTTGGAATGGAACCTGTCAACAAGATTGCTTCAAGAACCATATAGTCATTGTCTTCTATTGGGGAATTTGTTCTTTTGTTAAAGTATTAGACAGTGCTAGAGATTTATGTTCAACCCTGAATTTTGAAATCCCAAATTGTTTGCATTGCAATTTGGCATGGCGTATTTGCTGCGTTTCTTATTTTTTATTTTCTGATAATGTAGGAAAACAACATGGATGAAATTAAAAGATTTAACAAGGAAAGACGCCACGATTTGGTGGAGATGCTGAAAGGCTTTGTATCAGATCAGGTAGAAGCTCTCAACTTCGTTACATAGTTTATTTTTGGATTGTTCGCAGTTGGTAATAAACTTTAAATTTATTTTTTAACAAAGATCAAAAGATTAAGTTAATCATCAGTTCAACTCTAACTGAAGATCTATCTTTAAACCTCCAAATTTTGGACTGTACTTACCTGTTATTTTACCAAAAAAACATGGGTGCTAAAGTACATCTGTATCCATGCACTCACAGCTGTGCTTTACACAACGCAGAGCTCCTGTAGACAATCATCACCAAATCAAATTTTTACTCTCTTGATTGAGAAGGAACTAGATTTCTGAAAGTTCACGTCAAGAAGCTTAGACTCAATGTTACGAAACTTCAGCATAGGAGTATACAATTTGCCGTTTGGGGACAAGTACCTTTATCTCGTATCTCATTTTTTGCTGCCAAACACACCTAGATAGGTAGGATTCGATAGGTAGCGTCAGGGATGCATGTGAAATTAGTCGATCTGACTATGGAAAGCCATCAAAATTTGCATTGCTGAATTTCTTTTTTCTGTTGTTATGGTCAGGCGGCATACTCCGACCATTTTGCTAGCGTATGGACAAAGGTAGCAGAAGATACAAAAGGTTATGCGAACAGAAGCTGTTGAAGTAGGATGTACATATAAAGGTGAAACTGAGCTGTTATTCTGCAGCATGAACATGGACTAGACCGTTGAGAATCATGTGACGCTTGTACGTGGACAGGATCACTCTTTCCATTCCCGAAGGGACGCATTTCTAAGGTTTTTTCTAAGGATCTGTATCGCCAGTTGTGGGCCTGAAAATTCTCAGGAAACATAGCACAACCATTTTCCCTGGTCTCTTTTTCTCAACCTGGGCTTCATGTATTGTTGAGTTTCTTTTCTTTTTCCTGTACATTTACACGGCACCAGTTGGGTGAGCTCGCTGCCTCCCGAGATAACTATACAACAGATTTTGCCTTCCTGAGCTGTTGCACACTTTACTTGCATCCTCTTTTTTCTTTTTTATTTCTACATTATCCTCATTTGTTCTCTTTTTTTTTACCATTGAATCAATTCATTTTTCTGTGGAACTACTGATTTTATGCTTTCTTTAGATGTTTTCTTTGAGGAAACTGTACTATGTTCTGTAATAAGTCGAAGCTATCGTGGCCTGGTGCTGGTGGGTCTATGAAGTATCACAAATCACAACTTTCCAAGGCACAAAGGCCACGACGCCTGTACAAGAAAGGTGAGCCACTCATCTTGCAACATGCTGACTGGGCATGCCCGTGAGCTTAGTGGTTGCGCAGGCACCTTGGTGTCCCTTTTGGGGCCACCGGCTTCAACATCACTGCTTATCCTCTACACTCTACACGTATGTATAACTTTTTGTCCCGTTTCGAGCCTGTAACTTCTGAGTTCTGATCATTCGTCCGAAGATTCTTTCTCGCTTCCGAGCTCTTCCCGAGCATACAATCTTCAAAACCCACCTCAAATGGAAAGAACAACGACCGAATATTGTTAAAGGTCGCCACGATTTCGGCCACAAGAAATTCCCCAAAAATCTAGCCCGTGCGGCTGTGTTGAAGTGCTGAAAAGTCGCTGGCAATGCAACGAGTTTCGTTGCTGATGAAAACTCACAATGCAGGATAAACTGAGATCGCGTCACATTGCTGTTTGTCCTCTAGTGACAGTTGGATGAAATGTCCGCCGTCGGTTAGGCTTGTTCAGGTTGATGAATTTGGATTTGATGACAAATTTGAGAGGAACATGCTTCATCAGCCCCTGACCCTGACTACTGTTGGAAGGCAAAACAACCGAGACTTCGAAGAGTCTTCTATACTACTCCGTACCAAGCACTGTACTAACCACCACAAACTGCTCCGTGTCTCTGAGCCTCTGAGGCCCTCCATTTCACCCCCTCACCGGGCACCGGCGGCGCGCCTCCGGCGTTCGTGTCAGCGGGGAAGGACCGAAAATGCTGCCGCACGCACCTTCCCGAGCTCCGGGGGCCTTCAGGTTCAAGCCCCACCTCCCCACCAAGCCCCCGCTCCTCACCTCCACCCCCGCCTCCGCCTCCCCATCCTCGCGCGGCAGCCTCTGCGCGGCCGCCGCCGCCGCCACGCGCCGCAACCTCCTCGTCCTCGTCCCCTCGCTGGTCGCGGCGTCCACCGTCCTCCAGTCCCTTCCCCTCGCCGCCTCCGCCGATGACAAGCCGGTCCCACCACCGCCGGCGCCGGCGCCCGAGACCCCGGCCGCACCCCCGCCTCCCGCGGACGAGCCGGCGCTGTCGAGGGTCTACGACGCGACGGTCATCGGGGAGCCGCAGGCCGTGGGGAAGGACGCGCGGCGGAGGGTATGGGAGAAGCTGATGGCGGCCCGGGTGGTGTACCTCGGCGAGTCCGAGCTCGTGCCCGACCGCGACGACAGGGTGCTCGAGCTCGAGATCGTGAAGAAGCTGGCCGCCAGCTGTGCCGAGGCCGGGAGGAGCATCTCCCTCGCGTTCGAGGCCTTCCCCGGTGACCTCCAGGAGCAGCTCAACCGGTTCATGGATGGGAGGTTGTTGCAGTACCCTTTGTTTTTTGCACAACGAATTACCTCTTTCCTGTCCATGAGTCGTGACATGGGATGATCTCCTTGCCATGATACGCTATAATTTTGTTTTTAGAGATACTGAGTTTCGATCTTTAAGTGTAAGTTGGGTTACTAATGCTTGTTATTTGCACCTCTAAACTGTTACTCTTAATTCAGTCCTTGAGGGTTTGCTAGAATCATCTGTATCTACCAGACTACTACTATTTTGACTATATAGGTTTCCAAACAGGACAAGCTCAACCAAAGTCCTATGTTGGTTCTATTTTGCCTATATCTGGTTTATCTTTTGTGGCAGGAAAAATGAATTAAGGCCTTACAATACTTATTGTGGATGACCTTGTAACGACTCTTTACCTATGCAGAATTGATGGCAACACTCTAAAGCTTTATACATCTCACTGGGCACCTGAGCGATGGCAGGAGTATGAACCTCTATTGAATTACTGCCGTGATAATGGAATTAAGCTTGTTGCCTGCGGAACTCCTCTTGAGGTAATTTATAATTGATGGTCACATGGTCCCCAGCAAAATTGTATTTGATTCAGGTATATTTGAATCATCATCAATCTTGTTCATTTATATCTGAATTGTCGATTGTTGACGTTCTAATATTGCAGCAATTTGAAATTGGTTTATATTGTTCCAATGGGCAAGCTTTTTCTCATACCATGTATTTTAATTTGCCTGCTTAAGCACCTCTGTTACATGCTTTTTGCCTCCTTCCCTAGTAAATCTCTGATCTGATGTCCATTTAATATGTAAGCTTAGCTTTCTCTTGTCTCTACTATTATTTGGTGAAAATATCTAGTGCTTTTCTTGACTAGGTGGTAAGAACTGTCCAAGCTGAAGGAATTAGAGGCCTTTCAAAATCTCAAAGAAAGCTGTATGCTCCTCCAGCTGGCTCAGGCTTCATTTCTGGCTTTACATCCATCTCAGGCCGATCATTGATAGACAAGATTTCATCAACTCGTGGCTCCCCTTTTGGTCCAAGCTCATATTTATCAGCACAGGCAAGAGTAGTTGATGATTATACCATGTCCCAGAAAATAATGAAAGAACTTACTAATGGCGATCCTTCAGGGATGCTCATTGTTGTAACTGGTGCAAGTCATGTTATGTACGGGCCACGAGGAATTGGCGTCCCTGCTAGGATATCTAAAAAGATGCAAAAGAAAAAACAAGTTGTGATACTTCTTGATCCTGAGAGGCAAAGTATAAGGAGAGAAGGTGAAATCCCTGTAGCTGATTTCTTATGGTACTCTGCTGCCAAGCCATGCAGTCGAAATTGCTTTGATCGTGCTGAAATTGCTAGAGTTATGAATGCTGCTGGCAGGAGGAGAGAAGCTTTACCTCAGGTTACCGTCTTCTCTTACCTAGTATATGTTGAGTTTTGTTCTATGTATCTTCTGTTTACTGTACTATATTGGGAATAGTTATTAGTCTAAAGGCAAATTTAAACAGTACTGAAATTGTTGTACATGAATTACAGAATCAGAAAATGACTGTTAGTACGATAATTCTTTCTAAGGCTGTTGTGTATGATAAGTAGTCATGTTGACTTGTGTTGGAGCTGATAGAACTTTCTGTATTTCTTTTCTATGACAGGATCTTCAGAAAGGAATAGATCTTGGTGTAGTTTCTCCTGAAATATTGCAGAACTTTTTTGACCTTGAGAAATACCCTGTTATGGATGAATTGATTCACCGATTCCAAGTAAGAAGCTCATGTACTATTTATCTCTCATTCTTTTTGCTTTTAGAAATGCTGGTATGCCAATAAGCACGTTAAATTGTTGAAACATTAAACGGGCTATTTTCTGCAGGGTTTTCGTGAAAGGTTGCTTGCAGATCCCAAGTTTCTGCATAGATTAGCTATTGAAGAGGGCATATCTATAACTACCACCCTTCTAGCGCAATATGAGAAACGGAAAGGACGATTTTTTGAAGAGATCGATTATGTTCTCACTGATACAATTAGAGGTTCTGTTGTTGACTTCTTTACAGTGTGGCTTCCTGCACCTACTATTTCACTCTTGTCTTTTGCCGATGATGGCTCTGGTGACAGCGTGGAGCTTCTGAAAGGACTTTTAGGAACATTGCCAGATAATGCATTTCAAAAGGGTATTGTAGGGCAGAATTGGAGCATTAACCAGAGATTTGCATCAGTGCTTATGGGTGGTCTTAAACTTGCTGGTGTTGGATTCATTTCTAGTATTGGAGCTGGAGTTGCTTCAGATGTCTTATATGGTGCTCGTCAAATGCTGAAACCTTCTGCAAGTATGGAAGTGGGACGCAAACGATCTCCAATCTGGAAATCAGCAACCGTTTATAGTTGCTTCCTTGGAACATCAGCAAACCTGCGATATCAGGTAATTTGCGAGAACATCTCTATGTTTACTTAAGTGGCCGTTAGTTATGAAGAGCTACTTTGTCGTGGTTGCGTAGATCAGGGCACATGCTAACCATGGCTAAATGTGTTGCAATATAACATACTAAGATGGGAAGTTGGTAACATCAAAATGAGGCCTTGCAACTGCAGTTCATCAGCAACCAATAACTCACTTATGCATTAGATTGTCTGGAAACTATTATTTCCACGTAAATGCATCCTATTGTTTCCTCCATTTTCAGAATAGTATTCACCTTTTCTAATAAAAATGCTTCAGGTCATAGCTGGTCTGATTGAGCATCGGCTAGGAGAGCATCTGATGGCCTACTATAACCAGCCACTTCTTGCTAGCCTGTTATCCTTTGTTTCAAGGATAATTAATTCATACTGGGGAACACAGGTTTGTCACTTCTGCACTTTGCATTGAGCTGATAACGTTTTTGTATTTAGTTTGCATTCTCAAGCTGGCTGGGACGGCACAAACAAGTTTTCTCCTGTTTTACGGAACGAGAAAATGCAAATGAGTGTGCAGTCTCTTTCTTATTTTTAGCATAGGGCCAAAGATGTGTAGAATAAGGTATGCAAGCAAGCCTCCGGTTCCAATTAATTGGTGGTTCAATTTGTAGGCATAGTGAGTAGTAAAAACATTCCGAACTAAGATAATTTGATGGGAAGCAACTCTTGGAACCATTTGCTATTTTTTTTTTCCATTCTGTCCCTAGCATTTTTTCCCCAGCCTGTTCAGCTGTGCTGCATGAACTTCAGCATTTCTGATCTTAGGCTGGTCCTGGTTCAATTGAGGTAAACGGAACCATCAGTGTTCGTTACCAATGGGTAGTTTATTTTCTTGATAGATTATATCAAATATCTTCAAGGAAGGAAACCAAAACGTTATCATAAAAGGATCTGCTTTCTCTAGTCTCCAACTCCATAAGTTCATAGACATATTGCATGGTATCACTTGCACTACGTTTTGCTTTACTGACGCCATGTGTCTTGCAGCAATGGATTGATCTTGCACGAGCTACAGGCGTGCAAAGTACTAAGAAAGAGTTACCTTCTCCTGAGGTTTCGAATGCAGCTGAAATGCCACTGCTAGAATGTGGCACGACAGATGTACAGAATGTGGATGAGAGCAGCAATCAATCAAATGACTTGACGTAGTCATCGCACCACAGTGGCCTAATTTGTTGTGGCCATACAACACACAGAGCAGCTTCCTTCCATAACACAGCATAATATGATACAAGTGTACAGCCATATAAAGGAGTACTAATAGAGCAAGATTGAAGCTTAGCAATCACGTCATCTGGAGGGGAAATTTTGATATTCTGAACGGCAATGCTTCGAAGACTCGCACTATTGTGATCAGAAAGCCATTTTTTACGTACCCTTATGGGGGTGAATACTGTTTGTACATTCGCAGAGAAGACAATCGAAGAATTTTGGACCTGTACAGCATTTTACACGTGAAATTCATCAACCCAGAAACATTCTGGGAGATTGGCAGGCAAGGATCGGGACTGTCGCCTGTGACAAAACCTTGTATTTGGACTTCAACCCAGAGTACAAATGAAATTTTATAGGCTGAACGGATTGCGCCGATGCCTGATGTCTCCTGTGGTATTGCTTATACAGTGTACCAACTGTTTTCCACCCTCGCCTCTCCACCGCCAGCGAGCTATCGCTCTTTCAGATTGATTTGAAACTGCATCACTTATTCAGAAGAGTTTTCCTTGGCAAATGATTGGCGTCTCTCGCGCTCCTTGCCTTGTTGCATGTGTCGTTTGTTCTCCAGTTCTCCCTAACCGCATTTGTGGAGTATTATGCGCCCGTCCTTTTCCTTTCCAAATAGATCGTGAGACCTGAAATGTGCACTGCGTACGGGAACAGAAGAGGTTATGATGGTGCGTCGAGAATCGATCAGATCACCTCTACGTTCAAAAGTCTCAAACAACAAGAACAATGCTCCTACCAAATGGCGCATCTACCCCCTCGTGCGCAGGTTCTCCCTGTTCCTTCGGATACAGCGCCAGGTACCCATCAGACACTGTCACGCTCGTGCAACCAAACAAAGGCACCGTGCAGACGTGCAGTGGCCCTTGTGCCCGCTGCCGCACGAATCCAGTTCCAAAGTCTCATCAACCATCAAACGCAGCACTGCATGCTTCCTTTTCTTTTCCTTTATCAAGAACCCAAAATATGCTGTCCCACACTCTCACTGACCCGTCTTTGGACCACTGAAAAGAACATATCCACAGCCTAACAGTAACAGCAGATATTGGAGAAGAAAAATGGGAAAGAAGAGAACTATGCATCTCATCTGCATCTTACTACTCGTGAACAGATGCAGCACGGTGCGAGCCACAGAATTTTATAGGCCAAGATACTCGAATCCATCACATGACATACCCACGGCGGCACGGGCCATGCGCGGCCAGCTAGAGTGTGCGCCAGAGACGGGGCCGAACACCACTGTACGTACAGTAAAGTACAGTGGAGTGTGCAGGCGTACAGCCAATCCACTGACTGACGCCTTCACACAATCACATCTCGACAGGTTGGTTGCCCACTTGCCCGCCGCTGCCACATGTAGCCGCGGCAGCGTGGCCCGGCGCGCCCCCGGCCCCAATCGAGCAATCTCCTCCGCGCGACGCGGTGGCGGCGGCGGATAGATCGATAGAATAGTGCCTCTGCCTCCCTGGCGCAGATGATGGATTCCGTCGAGTATTTTTCGATGGCGGGTGCGGAGACGACGGATGGATTTGATCTTGAATACCGTGTCCGATATTCTGACGGGTGAACGACGGCGACGAGGCGGTCGGTGCCGGTAGTACGGTGGCGGTTGGACGCACCTCCGAGTCCGAGCCCGCACGAAGCTTCGTCGCGGCTTCCGCCTCCCGGCATCTCCAGCGATTTGGAGCTGCCCGCGTGCACGTGCAGGCGTGGAGCAGCTCGCCGTGGGGTCCACCTGTCACTCATGGCCTCACCTGCGCCGGCCTGGACTGACAGACAGATAGCAAAGGCAGGTGACGACGAATCGGTCAACTGGTCAAGTCACCGGGGGTTTAAGGTTTCCACACGGCGATTTCTCGCTGATCGATCTGGACGGATGGATTCCGTGGCTGCCAACTGCGATGCACGTTGCTAGCGCTTGGAGCAGCATCTAGCGGGACGGAGAATCCTTGACCACCGGCGAGCCGGCGCGCCCGCGCGATCGATCTCGGGAACTGGAACGAGGGAGTTCGTACGGGTGCCGCACGGATAGGCCGGACCGGTCGAGCAAGTAGCAAGGTGGAGTGGGTGGCCAGGCGAGCGCTTGCGTGGCGGTGCTCCAAAACTGGATGGGTGACATGGGCGTCCGCGCGCGAAGGCACAAGGCAGTCAGGCGACAGAGCGGGGCTAGCTAGTGCCCTCGAGTTGCGCCGCAGCAATGCACGGCACTGCACGCGATCGTCGGTCGATCGACAGTGTGACCGTTATGTTTCAGCTCAACTGAACGCTACTCTCGTCGGACTCATCCACTCACGACACGACACGAGGCAACCAAAGCAAATCCGTACGCTCTATAAACATACTCTATCCGTCACTAAGGGCGTCCTCAACGGGTGACGACGTAGCCTGTTCACGTAGGGATTTCAGCCTAGCTCATCAAAAGAGAGAAGGCAACTGGCTAGTTGCTCGGTTGCTCCGCGCTAGTCTCGCACGGGTAGGTCCCACAGGAAGGAAGGGGATTAAAAAAATTATGTAAGTAGAATATTTGGTATGAGTTGGCATCAAATAGCCTGATGCAATTTATTATTGTTGGAGAAGCCCTAAATATACTAGGCCTACAATAAACTAATTAGCTTAATTTTATTGCATTGATTAGACGTTTCTTTTGAACCAATGATGTTAACCTCATTAGATGCGTTGAAAAAATTAAATCCTTCAAATTATTACAAGAATAAAAAACATCCAACCATCAGTCTGATGTAATCGCTACTGAAAATAATTAAAATGGTTATTAGTTTATTATGTTTGTAATAAAAATGTTTTATATAAAATAGCCTAAAGTAACTCCTAAATTCATATATAAATTAGTGAAAAATAATCTAAACTACAACCAAATCATCATCTAAATTATTCACAAATGCATTACCAAAAAATAGTTTAAATTAACCCTAAATTCGCATCTAACTTACTCGAATATGTCATTATCAGAGTAAACTTAAAAAAACTCGTAGATCTGCATACAAATACCTACATCTGCAATTATAAGTATCTAAAATTGCACCACATATATGGTTCTAAAATACCCATTTTTGTCATTACTAATAGAAAAAATGCTAACTTAAACATGTGCATGATGTGTGTCTCCATGTAAACTGTGTACTAAGAATCGAACTAAATGTGTCAAACACGTATGGAGGTTCGATGAAAAAAAAAGAAAGATGAAAAGTGTATAGACGAGTTATTGCTAACTAAAGTATATCACAATTGGATAAGAATATTTAACGGAGGGGACACAGTTCTATTTTGGGATGATATGCGGAATAACTTTGTGCTCAAGTGGAGATTTCTACAGTTGCACTCTTTTACACATAAACAAAACATCTCCCTTCTGAAGTTCAATGCAGCTAATACTGATAGCCTATTTTGGCATCCCTTGTCCATGGAGGCAGCAGAGCAACTAGATCAACTCGAAGATAACATGCAGCAGGTTAATTTTCAGGATAACCAGAAGGATGTTTGGAGCTACATTTGGGGCAATAACACCTTCTATACCAAGAAAGCTTATGTGCATTTGCATGGAACCTTCCAGCGTCTCCCTTGTTCAAGTGGATGTGAAAGTCTCGGGCTCAGAATAAGCACAAGTTTTTCTTCTGGTTGCTCCTAAAAGACAGACTTAACACCAGGAACCTGCTTAGAAGGAAGAACATGTGTCTCCCAAATTACACATGTGTGCTATGTATTGAAGGTATCGAAGAAGACATTGATCATCTATTCTTCAACTGCCCCTTCAGTCAAACATGTTAAATCTTTTTGGATATTCATTGGGACGCATCACTGCCTCCTTACGACATGATTGCCAATGCTCGGCAGGCCTCTGGTTCAACAATTTTTAGAGAAGTGGTGATAGTGGCTGCTTGGGCCATTTGGTACCACCGTAATAGCATCATTTTTTATGGTGGCTCTATCTCGTTTGCAAGATGCAGGGATTCTTTCACAAGAGAGTTAAAGCTGGTTTCCTTAAGGGTCAAACCAGAAGCAAGATTAAAAATTGATCATTGGCTGAGTAGTCTTATGTAGCATTCTATCTTTGTTTTTGGGCCTGAGGCCTTATAAAATGTACATTATTTTTCTACTTATATATAAAAAGGTAGGGGCCTCCCCTGTCGGTTTCCGTCATAAAAAATATTTAACAAATGAGAGGGCACAACTGGAAAATCCTCTATTAGTGCCGTTCATACAAGACATTAGTGCCGGTCACTCTCTGACCGGCACTAATTTGCCGGCACTAACGTGTCGGCACGTTAGTGTCGGTCGCAGCGACCGGCACTAACGTGCGTCGAGGAGCAAAAAAAATAATATTGCACGCGCCCGGGAGGCCCGCATGCGCGCGCCGTAAATACGCGTACGCGGCTGTGAGGATTCGAGCCCACGACCTCTAGCCTTGCGCGTTGCTTCCTTACCATCCCACCTATGCATCACATGTGATTGAGTGGTAGATAGTGTCCTTTTAAAGTAACCCGCAGAGGACACGTTAGTGCCGCTCAATAACACCGGCCGGCACTAACGTGCGTCATTTAGTGCCGGCCAATAACACCAGCCGACACTAACGCGCGCCACGTTAGTGCCGGCTCTAGGCCGACCGGCACTAACGTGCGTGGCACCAATGAGCGTTTTTCATGTAGTGGGGGAAAGAAAGAGAGAAGCAATTTTGATTCTCTATGAGATTTTTTTTCATGAGTTCTCTCTAGAAATTACTAGTACATATTTCATTTTTAAAATTACTACATTTCTACTGCTACTTTCCTTTAGGAAGACTTGGTGCATGAAATTCGGAAGGAGAATCTCGAACAAGTAGGCGTACAATGGTGCTCACTTCAATTTTTAGCTTGAACAGCTAGACTAGCTTCGTGCCTTCGCATTCCTTTCCTTGTAAGCATCTTTTCAGGAACACAACAAATCAGCATGCACATTAATTCAGCTGCACTACATGAAAACCTAACTCTATGATTACGTTAAACCAGTCCCGTACCTCGGTTCCAAACCAGCCTGTACGGTGCCACGGTGGTATCCGTATCTGTATCTCCCCCTTTATCTTGAAACAAAACCAAGCCAATGCATCGGACCACAGCTCGTCAGCGGGACCGTGGAGCCTTCCCCGTATCTACGTACACCACGGCCACTACCCGCGCACGCACGCGCTGTTTCGTACGCGACACTCGTATGCCGGGCCGCGGCCGTGCAGTCCAGCGCGGCTGCGTCCAAACCCACCGAAACCACAAGCTCCCGGAGATCCGGCTGCTCCCTTTGCGCCCGCCCAAAATCTCCCCATTTCTACCGCCTCCCAATAGCGACGAGATCGCACAGGGCCACAGGGGGCCAACGCGATCGGCAGACTTGGCATACGTGCGGGGGGCGGCGAGAACCTGCCGGCAGGCGTGCCGAGCCAGGCGAAGCATGCCCGCCGGCGCCGGCTTGTCGCGCTGCGCTGCCGGGGCACCGGAGCGCAGCGCCCTCGGCTTTCGAGCGCATGCGGATTTGGGCGGCTTCGCGAGGGCATGTACGTTCGTGCGGTGCGTGACCCGGAGCGAGGCGGCTGGGTCGGCGTGCCCAGTGCTGCTGCCACCCAGCAGCTTCCGCATCCACGCCCCCGAGGGCCGAGGCGGAACGTTTTCGACGTGCCTCGAATCTTGGCGTCACGTAGATCAGCGTGGGGAATGTCACGGTGAGGTCGTGAGTTCTTTTCGTTGAAATTCCTTCCCCACTAATAAAGTGCGGGAAATCACCATGCTTATGAGCTTATCATATCGTGCTGCATTTACTTTAGAGTTCAATGCTCAATCCTCTATCTCTCTCTCGCTACCCCAAATGTCCTCTAATTGCCACATCAGGAACACGAATGTTCTGCATGAGAATCATAGCAGGTAAACACACGGGAGGATTATTCCTAATCATTGCAAGTGGCTCCTTCGCGGCAGCTTCCTCGGCAAGATCAGGGTGCCAATAAGACCATGCTAATATCCTAGCCACAGTTCAAATTATTGTCTTAATAATCTAACCCTCTGCCATCTTGGATTGTGGATCGCTAGCGAAAACAACCGGAGAGATACGTCCAAAGGAATCTATCGGAAACCAAACAAAAACACGTATCCAGTGAAGCAGAACACTAAAGAAAAGCCCCTCACAACGAATCAAGTGGCCCCACGGAACATGATGCACGGTGCCATTCTTTGTCCTCAAGCACAAATGTAGTTTTTCTTTATCAACTAGATATATTTGAGAAAAAAAGGATGGGCATATACTACTCCATCAATAATGCTATAGAAGCACAAGATGTGATGTGACTGAGCAGACAGAGAGATAATCCTCTTCATGCTACTTTTACAAATGGCTCCATATATTTTTTTTGTGTGTGGAGGTTAATTACGTGGTTGTACTCAACTCTATCTTACTGTGACCAAAAATCAATCACTTAACTATTCTTTTATTGAAAAAAGCAGCACTTAACTATTTACAGGAAAAAATCTCAAAGTCATAGCTATATATATGAACAATACATATATGTACGTTTGGACAATACATGAAAAATTTTAGAATTACATCATGTTCATTGTATAACTCACAAAAAATATTATATATATATCAATATATGTACGTTTGGAATCTAGAAGTAGCACAAGAATTTACATAAAACGATGCAATCGTCTTGTTTAAAATGGTGGGCCTTGAGTTCTGCACACCACACAAATTTGAAAGCTCTATGCCGCAGAAGATTATTGTGTGTACGGTATGCCTTAGCTCAAACAGGGTACGTACTTATTTGTACCAGTAGCCTCATTATTCAATTCTTTTTTAAAAAAAATCCAGCATTATTAAATCCCAAAGCCAGCAAGGTAGCTATGACTTTGAGATGGCAGCATGGCACAACCCCCAGCCCAGGTCCACTTCCACTTGGCGCCGCTATATATACGCCCAGCTAGCCTCCGCCACTCCCATCATCACAAGAAGCTCCGAGTTCCAATCAGTGGCACAATCAAAACCAATCAAGAAGCCCAGCTCCAGCTCCAGCTGTGCGCCCACGCCCAGCGGTCGACGACGACGACAGCGACAGCGCCATGGGCAACAGCTTGCGGTGCTGCCTGGCGTGCATGGTCCCGTGCGGCGCCCTCGACGTGGTCCGCATCGTGCACCTGAGCGGGCACGTCGACGAGTTCAGCTGCCCGGTGGCCGCCGCCTCCGTGCTCGCCGCGAACCCCAACCACACGCTCACCACGGCGTGGTCGCCCTCCGGCGCGCCGGGATGCGCCTCCAAGAAGCTCGTCATCGTGTCGCCGGACTCCGAGCTCAAGCGCGGCCGCATCTACTTCCTCATCCCCTCGGCCACGCTGCCGGCGGACCGGAGGAGCAAGAAGCAGCAGGGCGGCGGCTCCAAGAAGAGCGGCGGCGGCGGCGGCAAGCGCCCGAGCCGCCGGCACCACGGCGCCAAGAAGAGCGCCGCCGGCGACACGGCGGAGCAGGACAACTACCTGAGGGAGCTGCTCTCCGAGAAGACCGCCGCGCCGAGCGGTGGCCACCGGAGACGGCGGAGCGGCGCCCGCGTCGGCGTGTGGCGGCCGCAGCTCGAGAGCATCGTGGAGGAGGCCTCGGATTAGAAGGGGGGGCTCGAAGAGCTTTCCTCTTCTTCTCTTTGGTCTCGTTTATTCTTTTGGTTTTCTTTCTGATCTGCCGATGTGAATACCCAAGATCGATCGAGGACGTGATGTATCCGTCCGGCCGGTTCTCACCTCTCGATCCCCTGACGACTCTGTATTGCGATGTCGAAAGGGTTGAGCGGTCTTTAGCTCGGGAGATGAGGGGGGAAATTATGACAAAATAATTGTAAGAGCCCCAAACTGTACAGAGATTTGGTTGAGTTCATCCGAAATTTCAAACAAATTTGTTCATCTGTTAACTTTTGAATTTTCTATTTAATTTCTGTCCACGTACCCCAATAGGAAGAAGACTGACATGATGGAGGTGTTCGATGCTAACAATCATATGCACGTACTGCTTCAAATTAAATACTCCTCGGGTTTATGTGCAACTTAGCTTAAAAAACGTATTCAGAGAATATGCAGTGCTAAGATCAAAGACAGATCCGAGAGTAGGAAATGGAGATGAGCGTGTAGGTTCCTCAGATTATGCAAAGTTGCAAAACCTTATAGCTCTTTAAAAATCTACAGGGACCCGATTCATTTGTTCTGCCACCGAGTGGTGGTACGTGTTGCGTTGCCTTGACGAAGCCTGTAACATAACATGGGGCGCCCATCGTGCTCTCACAAGCGATTTCGGTGTGCTTACCTCAACAG
The DNA here is from genome assembly GCA_015476505.1 of Urochloa ruziziensis. NCBI lineage: Eukaryota > Viridiplantae > Streptophyta > Magnoliopsida > Poales > Poaceae > Urochloa > Urochloa ruziziensis. Next base: position 54,158,494 of record CM027122.1, on the reverse strand, counting down.
CACATGCGCCCGCATGATAATTTACACAAAGATTCGATGAGTTCTTCTGACGCTGGGGGTGCTAGATTCCTTTCAGAGGATTGGCAATGCAGCAAATACGGAGCAGAAAGAACTGAAAGCTTGCATTCCCTCAAAAAATAAAATAAATAAAACTGAAAGCTTGCAAGCTGTGGCCTTGTGGGTGGCAGTTGCTGGCAATGGGGGAAGGTTTGTGTCTTTGGGCCTAGAGGCTTTATTGGGCCGAAGTCCAAAAAAAAGTTGAAGGCACGATTTTGGCCACTAGCGGAGACTTTTGAAATTTGTGAACGTACAGTTGACTTGAAAATATTCAGTCAACATGTATGCCCCGAAAGTTCAGCAGTATTTTAGTTGGGTCAAAAACGTTCTGGGCCAGATATTCTCCATCGTGTTTCCCGGGCTGGCATATCATACACATACACATGGAGAAGCATTTTGAGAGAAGCTCAACTGTATATGGCGAATTGATAATGGTGAAAATGTGAAGATATGGGAGAACCCATGGCTGCCCAAAGGCTCTACAAGAAAACTGGTCACACCTAGGAGACCATGTTTGTTGACAATAGTTAATGAACTTGTTGATCCAAACATGAGTGGATGGGATGAGCAACTAATCATGGGTAATTATTTCAGTTAAATGAGCTTACAAGGTGATAGTGGCAAGGAGGGATGCTCTCACAAGTCAAGATGCCTCTACTTCTATGACGGGGACGGACCCATGTAGGGACTTAGTGATGGCTCAAATTTTTTTAAGCAAAGCGAACTAACAAACTTTCACCATGTAAGAGTTTCACAAATTCAACACCTTTTTAGGTGTGACCCCTCCCAAATTTTGCTCTAGATCCACCGTTGTTGTGTGGGTGCTAGTGGAGGGGAGGGAGAATTTAAATGGTACAAAATATGACATCTCAAAGTTCCCAACATAGTTAAAATGTTTATATGGCGATTAGCACATAAGAGCATCTCCAAGAGCTCTTGTATTTTGTTTGTTAAATATGAGAATTATACCCCTTTGTAAAAATAGAAATCCTCCTAATTCAATGGCCTAATCCAAGGGAAATGCTAAAACGTGGCCTCCATAGCAAACGGGCAGCGTTGGGCAAAAATAGCAAGCGAGGACGGTATGATAGCAATCCTCGATTTATAGCAAAGCAGATAGAAAGCAGATAGAAGAGCTGTTGGATGGAGGTTTTTTGAATCCTTTTCTTTTTTTAGCCAAAGGAAGTCCATATACAAGAGCTCTTGAAGATGCTCTAACAGCTTGCATGTAACAAGAAATGTGGCTAGCCGAGGCATCGATTTGGATACCAAATGTCTGGTATGCAGAAGGTTTGATGAGGACTTTGGGCATCTGTTTTTCAAGTATGCAAAACTATGTTGACGCATCATAAATATGGAATGCATTAGAACTGAGCTGGTGAAATGGATGGAAACAATTAATAGGATTTGGGAGTTAGATAGAGCCGTACAACTGAGAGTCATTGTTTTACTATAGAGATGGTGGTCGGCTAGAAACAAGTTTAATGATGGTGGGCGAATGCAGAATGCAAACGAAATTTATAGCTTTGTATGTTATTTCTTGATGGAGTTTGAAAAGCTGGAGGGGAGTGCGATGAAGGTAATGGGAGCGGCCCAGAGCTCATGGCAGCCACCACCAGAGGACATTTACAAGGTTAACTCTAACATGTCGTTTGATCCAAATAACAGATCAGGATCCAATTCTAACGGAGCAAAATTTGAGAGGGGGTGCACCTAAGAAGATGCTAAATTTGTGAAACGTTTACATGGTGAAAATTTGTTAGTTCCTTTTGAGGGCATGTGCCCTCACTAGTCCCGACATGGGTCCGCACCTGTTTAGCTGCCCATGGAGCGTATGTGTTGACCTCTAACTTTGATGTGTTCATGAGCCAAATCCCAGATTATGTAATAAACCACCTTGTATGTGGCGATTTGCCTGCCAATGATATCTAATGCAATAGTGTTGTGTGATAAATATAAAAAGGGTTCTGAGCCATTGGTTGTGGTGCTCTAGCACTACTAACGCAAGTGTAAAGGCGTAAAGCTCGTACATCACTAGCATGCCGCCTCTCGGCACGTGACGTGTTATCTCTGGGTGGTTCCTCGATGAATCCATTTCTCAATCGTTTTCAGAGTAGGAAGAAGAAACCCCACAGCAGCCTCGCGCAGGCGCTACCAATTTCGTCCAAGCAGCAGCGTCGTGTCGAAGCCCAATCGGGATCCCCTAGCACAGTACACGTACTCCCAGCGCAACTCAGACGTGCCTAGCTTGCACCACCGTACTTTGGACAAATTTAGCAGCAAACCGACGGGGAGGGTTTTCACCCCGGGGCGCGCTCGTCGCGGCCGTGTCAAACGCGACCGCGACGTGCAGCCTGCAGGGGATCGGCGACCGGGTTGTCTGCCTCGCTCGCACTCTTCGCATCATCTATCGCGCCCGGCACCCCGCAGCGGCGAGACCCAACCCGCCGAGTTGGCTAACGTAGTAACGTGATCCCTCGACCGCACGCTCGAACTCCTGACCGCCTCAACGCCGTCGGAAGGGGACGGGGACGGGAGCTGAGATCTGAGAGGCTGAGACCGCTGCTCTGTTTGATCCGGTCCTGCATGCCACGCCGCGCCCGCGTCATGCCCTCATCTAACCCCAACTAGTGAACTGGAGGCTGGAGCGCGCCCGCGCCACCGTCTTCGAGCCTCCGTGACCCCGGCGTCTGGGAACGCGCAAACCGGTCGCCGATGGCAACGTTTCTGGTGCCATATCGAGACCCTCCTCGAATGGCTCAGGGCTCCTAAAAGCAAGCTAGTACTACGTATCTCTATGTGGCAGGGACACACCCAGGTCCGAGGAGCAACCGTGAGGGATACCACGGTGTCAGTGTTTGTTGAACAGATTTTGACCTCGCTCGCCGCGTGAAATTAAGTGCGGCGACGACACGCCCCCTTTGATCCACCCGATTGTGGCTGGCTGACTTGCATGGCCTTCTTCTGTTGTTCAGAGAGACTCCTCGAGTCTGCCCGTTTGTTTTCGGACACACGGTCAGCTAGAAACTTCAGCTAGTACTCCTAGTTAGGTATGTGGAGGAACCGTGGTCAAAATCCACGGTCAAATCCTTGCACACGTTTAAAAAACTCATATACTACAGAGACCAGCATGCTGAGTTTGCTGACCGATTCTACGTCTCTACTTATTGCATTTGGGTCATGCGTACGTGCGCCTCACAATGGAGGCGCGGCCGATGCACGGTCAGCCATATGATCGACGATGGTGTAGTTCGACAGGGGGGAGGGATCGGCTACATGATTCATAACAAATTAAATAGTGTTCGAATATAAGCGAATTGTTCATCTTTTGTCACCAGTTTAGTTTAGAGACAAAATCAGTAGATGGTCTAGCGGGGGCCATGGACCCCCTGCTCCCCTGGGCTCATTTTTTCCTACTATATTTCTAGTAGTGGCGGATCTAAAAAGAAGGATTAGCAATGGCTTATTTCCGTTATCTTTTACCTCTGAACTCTCCTTTCAAATTTTCATGGCTACAAATTTGTAGGGCGGCTAGGAGGGACTTGATGCTGGTTCCGGCAACGGTAGGAGGGGCTCTAGCCCCGACCGACCTGGTGCTAGATCAGCCCCTGATCACTAGTTTATCTTATACTACTATTTAGCTTGTCTTATAAAGAAACTAGTTAGATTAGCGCGCTATGCGTGCTACTACAAAAATTTTGTTCTATAATATTAATAAAAGAACATATATTGCTTAGTAGTAACATTCTATAGATAATTAAATCAGTAAGCCAACTAAAAATTTTAATTGATCAATATTAGAATATAAATTCATCTCAAAATAGTTATACCTTATATCATTGGTTATTTAAGTCTGAGCGCCATACAATAATTTTCTTGATCAGGAATTTGATGATTATTAGACATTTATGTTGTATTGGTTGTTTAAACACTATATAACATTTTTCAAAAAATGTAAGTCATATTTTGCCAAAAAAAAAGATTTGTGGTGGGTCTGACACATAGTGGTTGGTGGGTCCCACGTACGGATTTGTGGGTCCCCCACATGCAGGTCATGTGGGCCCCACGTACGTGTGTCATGCGGGTCCCGCGGGACCTATGAATAGTGGCACCTAGCCTAGAATTGCTCCAATTCTTGGACCTTTAGTACATAGGAATAGATACACATGGATTGGTGTAGTTGTGCTTGCTTGCGCCAACCCTCAAATCTTGTGGTTGTGGCTTCATTTGGGTTCATTGTGCAGTAAAAGATACATAAGAGGTGGAGGTCCAAGCTCCTATGACTTAATGATTGAAAAAAACATGTTTTTGTCTCCACCCCTGATCACAGCACTAGCGCGCTCCAATCCACCGGGCAGGATCAATTTGAATCTCGAACGATGTTCTATGATGCAAAATCCAATTAAATCTTGAATACAAAATTTATCTTTTACTGCACTAATGCACGGTCAGCCGTGAAAAGACAAACCAGTGTGGCGGTATTAGTTCGGCAGGGGAGAGAGATCAGCTATATAATTCGTAACAAATGGTGTTCTCGAATGTAAGGCCCGGTTTGGATGTATGCATTTCGGCCATGATATTGGCATTGGAATTGAGGGGCTCAAATTCGGTTGTTTGGCGGTCTAAGACATTCGCGGGCGCAATCGAACTCTAATGCCGCGCGACATTTGTCGTGCTTGCGCGAGCCCGCCAACAATTCGCAGCCCTCCCGCTCGGTTTTCCCTGGCATTGGCGCTTCCCCCCCTCCCCCGCTCTTTCTCCCGCAGCGTACCGCTTCGACACCTCCCGAAAAACAGAAGTCCTCGCGCCTCTGCCGCTGAAGGAGAGAGGCGACGGGAGGGCGACACACGGAGGGAAGGCCGCCGGCGACGCCTCCACCGCTGCAGGTAAGGTCCACCTCCTCCCCGTCGTTCCCCCTCCTCTCGCCGGTCTTGTTTCTCCCGCCGGTGGCCTTTTCTCCCCGCCGACCCATCTAGATCCCGCCGGTGCCCTTCTTCCCCGCTGGAACCCTTTGTCTCCGGCCTTCCCCTTCTTTCCCGTCGGCTACCTTCTCCTCGCCGGCCCCATGCTTCCCGCTGGCCCCTTCCTCCCCACCGGCCCACCTCAAGATGAGTCGTTCCCCTTCCTCCACTCTGTGCAGCCTCCTCCCGCTATTCCCCCTCCTCCATGGTGCCCCCCTATAGCCTCTCATTCATCTATACTGCTAGATGTCAACACAAATCGAAACCCTAACCCTCTCACCTGTATGCATTTTTCAGGTTGCTTGTTCTGTGCTCGTGCTGTTGAGACCAACTGAAGGTATGCTATGCTTAACTGGAGTATTCTTGGATGCCATGATATGTTATATTTTTTTTAAAAAAAAATCGTGCCTATGCTTTGTAGCTACATCATGTCAGATGTTGAGTTGGTTTCTTATATAACCGAGGAAAACGAAAGAAGAAAGAAGAGAAGGGTTGTCTTGGCAGAACTATATTTTGAGTCAATTGCGCTTGGTCTAGCATACCTTAGTTCACAAAGGCCACCAAGAAATTTAGGATGCTTTAGTGACAATGAGAGCAGGCACAACCATAGAAAGAATTTGCTGAAAGACATGTATGATGGATCTGAACTTACATGCTATGATAAGCTGCGTTTGACTAAAAGAAACTTCCATGACCTGTGCATTATGTTGCGTGAGAGGTGTGGTCTCCATGACAGTGTATATGTTAACGTGGAAGAAAAGGTTGCTATGTTCTTACTAGTACTTGGCCATGGATTAAAAATGAGGTTGTTGCGTGGCGATTACAAGCGTTCTTTAGAGACTATCAGTAGGAACTTTTCTGATGTGTTGATAGCCATTCTATCTCTAAGTCTGGAGTTCATTAAGCTTCCTGATCCTTCTGTTCAACCACCTGATGATTACAAATGGAAGTGGTTTGACAATGCACTTGGAGCACTAGATGGTTGCCATTTCGATGTTGCCCCAAAAGAGGCAGCGAACAGGTGAAGCCATTCTAACCATGCTTGGAAATATGAAGACATCATTAAGTGATGTCTTGAAGTCCACTGAACCACTACCGCTTCCCCAGGTTACGCCTCCTGCTGAAATCCTTGCGGTGCTTCAAGTGATTCCTGATTTGAACCGTTGTGACATGCTCAAATCGTATGGAAAGTTGATCCTTAATGAACGCTTATTCCAAGCACTTATGGAACTTCCCATGGACATGAGAAAGGAATGGATCCTGCTGTTGAATGATAGTTAAGGGTGGCTGCATGCTTGAAGGTGGTTCTGTATGCTTGAGGGGGATTTTGTATGCTTGAGGGGGATTTTGTATGCTTGAAGGTGGTCCTGTAAGCTTGAGGGTGCTTTTGTAAGCTTGAAGATGGTTATGTATGCTTATTTTATAGTTGCTGTGTGTTGTAATGGACAAAAATATTGTGTAACAGACTTGCAAGCTATTATTGATGTCATGTTATTATCTGTATAATGGTTGTCATATTATTGCTCTGAATATTTGTCATATTTTCATCATGATTTTCCTGCCATTTTTTCCATTTTTCAGAATATACATGATATACTAATTTTTTTAATTTGTTTTTGACACATTCGAATTATGCAGAAGTAATGAAAACTGCAATTTAAAGGTATAATGTTCAAACTCAAGATTTACAATACAATTCTACAGTTTGTGCATCCAAACTAAAATTGGAATTGGCTCTTGCTCTTGATTCTAGCTACCAATCACATGACCATCCAAACAGCAGCATTGATATCGTACTCCATTTCCATTTCTCCTAGCTTTGGCATTCATACTCCAATACAATTCCTCAGCCTGAATACCAACTTCCAAACGCAGTCTAAGCGAATTGTCCATCTTTTGTTACCAGTTCCGTTTAGGGACATAATACGTAGAGGGTCTAGCAGGGCCAATGCCCCCTCTCTCCCCCACCCCCACCCCCACCCACCCTCATTTACTCCTACTACATCCCTAGTAGTATATCTTATACTAGTATTTAGCTTGTCTTATAAAGAAATACACATGGATTTGTGTAGTTGCGCTTCCTTGTGCCAACCCTCAAATGTGAATGCGGCTATATGCAAACGTGAAGTTTATTACACGAGAAGTTCAAACGTGAAATTTTACGACACGAGAAGTTCAGAGGTGGAGGTCCAAGCTCCTGTGACACGAGAAGTTCAAACGTGAAATTTTAGATTCAACGGCATTTTTGTCTCCACCCCCCTGATCACAGCACTAGCGCACTTCAATCCATCGGGCAGGGTCAATTTGAATCTCGAACGATGTTCTATGATGCAAAATCCAATTAAATCTTGAATACAAAATTTTCATGCGAAAAAAAATCTAAGAACAAAACTGTCTGTCTGTACCCTTTTCTAGCTTGCCCTGTGTCCTACGCTCCTAGTATCCTACTACATCCTTTCTTCCCCCTCCACGTGTTAAGGGAGGAACCACCCTTTTGGCAACCATCTGCCAACATGGATAGAAGCCTCCAAACAAATAAAGAAATCTGTTCAACCCTATCCTAGATACAACACCCCTACTACGCGAAGAAGAAACAATTATGGACGGACATCGCGTCATGTCTTTGCCATTTCCCGCGATGTCCGTGTCCTGCGGACCGGTACGTCCTTGTTCAGTCAGTTGTACATCATCGACTGCGGGAAAAACATGTCCTCCCTGGGCTCCTCTTGGCCCTCGACGCGTGCATGGCGTCATTCTGCCTCTGCTGCTGCTGGTGCTGGCTCATGTACGACCCCATCGAGTTGTCGAAGCCCGACGAGAACCCGAAGCCGCCGCCCTGCGCCGGCGCGCCGCCGCCGAGGCCGAACGAGCTCTGGCCGCCGGCGCCGAACCCGTACTGCTGCTGCCCCGTCTGGTAGGCCGCGGCGATGTAGTTGTTGTCCGCCGGCTGCGGCGGCGGCGCGGGCCGGTACAACGCGGCGCTGCCCCGCGCGGCGGGCACGTCGTGGTTGTGCTTGCCCTCGTACGTGGTGATCACCGCGCGCAGGTCGTGCGACGCCCGCTCCACGTGCTTCCGCACCGGGCACCCGGCCGTCGTGCACTTGTAGTAGCTCCTGTAGTCACCAAAACAGAATGATAATTGGTAAGCACATCAAGCCCACACTTGCAGTGCAACAAAGCACTATCATTCAACATCTAAATACGTAATTAATAAAAGAGTAAAGAAATGAGGTATCTTTTTTTTTTTGTTACCTTGGGTTGGGGTTGCCCTTCACCACCTTCTGCCCGTACTTCCTCCAGCGGTAGCCGTCATCGAGGATGTCGATGTCGCTCATGGTCTGGACAACGACCCTCGGCTCGCGCACCGTCCGGTTGCCGGCCATGGAGATCCCCTCGCCGTCGCCGTCTTTCCTCCTTACAAAAGCAAAACAAGTTCAATTCACTTGATTCCAAATTTTCCAATTAAAGAACGCAACGCAACAGAGAAACTTGATGGCGCGAATTGAAGGCGACTTTAATTTTGTGACCACCGAGCGAGCACTCACCATTTCTTGGAATCCGGCTCGTCCTCGTCGAGCTCGTCGCCGCCGCCGGCGTTCCCGGCCTCGTCGTCCCCGAAGGACGCCGACGAGTTCTCGGGCGTCGCGACGGGGGTGCCGCCGAACGAGTGCTCCGACGCCTCGCCGCCGCCCTGCAGCAGGAGCTGCGCCGCCGCGGCGCCGGAGTTCCGGCGCGTGTTCTGCGGCTTGGCGTGGTTGTGCGTGCCCTTGTAGACGATCTCGGTGATCTGGCCGTCCAGCGACCGCTCCACCTTCTTCTTGGTTGGGCAGCCCGGGAACGTGCACTTGTAGTAGCTCCGTGGGTTCTCGCTTCCTTTCACCTGCTTCTGCCCGTACTTGCGCCAGTTGTACCCGTCGTCCGACGACCGCCTCTGCGACTGCGACTGCTGGACGTACCCGCCGCTCGCCGCCGGCACGTGCGCGGCTTCCGACGGCCCTGCCGCCTGGAACGCCCCGCCGTAGGCCGACGCCTGGTTGGAGTTGGAGCCGGGGTCCATGCCTGCTTGCTGCTGCTGGTACCCCCATGGCTGCTGCTGACTTCTGTACGGCTCTTCACCCTGAAGTGTTGCAAAGGACATTATTATTAGATTCCTCTAGAATATAATTTTGTATTTGACAAATTATAGTACGAACAAAAAGATTACGAGATCGTGATATGATGGTACCCCAAGTGTTGTTTTATATTTGTGTGGTTAATTAACAAATTAGTCGAGCTGTGGTAGTTGTCTCTTTTGGACAAAGTCAGCGAGGAGCCCACGAGAGGGTGACAGCAGAGGGGGATGGATGAAACTGATGGATGCTGATCTCACCAGTGGGGCCGGTGGCTGCTGGAAGGTCGTCGTCGTGCGCACGGCCTCTTCGGTCGTCGGCGCCGTCTGGAACGAGAAGTCCGGGTACGTCTGCTGCCTCTGCTCCTGCTCCTTGCCGCCTTGCTCCGCCGCCGGCGCGCCCTGCGGCGACAGCCAGCTGAACTGCTGCGAGGCGAATGCGTTCGTCGTCGGCGACGGGAACATCTGGAAATTAAACGTGCACAGCGCATTAGCATTCCACCACGTGTCAACAACATCGTCCCCTCTGCAGAGGCAATGGCGGCGGCGCCGCCTTTAACGGGGTTCGTCCGTGCGTGCTTACACTGGAGGTGAGGAGTGCCGGCGAGTCGAGGAAGTCGGCGGGGTTGAGGCCGCCGGGGATGTTGAAGAAGGACGACGGCGACACCGGCGGCGGCGACAGCGGCAGGGACGGCGGCGTCATGGCCTTGTACCTCGACGCCCCGCCGCTGCCTGCCGCGGCCGCGGAGGATCCCCCAAGCATGTCCGTGAAGCTCGTGCTCGCGAACGAGAATGACGACCTTGGCCTCGAGCTCGCCGGCGCCTCGATGCTACCGGACGACGAGGTGGTCATCGGAGAAGAAGGGAAGAAAGTCCCAGCTCGCGACCGATCAAACAAACCCCCGGTCGTGTTGATGTGTGGAGATGTCACGTCGTGTCCGGCGTGTACGTCCGGGCTGGCCGGCACGGTGGAGGAGGAAGGCGATGAGGTGGAGGAGGGGACGAGAGCTTGGTGCGTTGGATTGTCTGGACGGAGTTGCGCGGGGGCTATATAGGCTTGGAAAACTTTGACCGTTGACTGGTCAAAGCTCGTGGTCTTTGACTGGCGGCGGGGGCTTGGCCAGGCCAGCTTCGCGACGGGGGTGACGGGAGGCATACCGCATACCCACCAGTGGCAGCGGGCACCGTGGCTGAGCGCCGGCGACGTGGCTGCCGCCGTGTGAGGCGAGTGCGCGGGCGGGTAGGGTTTTGGGTGTGCGGAGGAGTTGGTGGTCACGAATTGTTTCTTTGACCTGATCAAACGCCCGATAGTATTCTCTGGGAATCGGATGGACGATTGGGGTTTAAACAATTTTGCTTTAAATTTGAAAGTATAAATGATCTAAGCTAGCACTACGTGACAAGATACATGATGATTTATTTAGGCTTATTCAGTTTAAACTATTATTTGGAGGATTGGGTTTATCAGGACTGAGTACAGGACGTGTGCACAATCAATGTCCATGGTTTTGCAGTTTCTTTTTTTAGAGCTGCGCATTTAAATGTAGTTAGTCTCGGTGAAACTCAATTTGATATACTTATTTCTTTACCATCACAATAATCGTCCCTCGTGCTTGGTAGTTTTAGAACGCTTATTATAAAACCGAGCGAAGTGAATTATTTTACCCTATTTCCTGACGGCTCACTAGTCACTACTCGGTAAACTGCTGACCATAACCAAAGTACCAAAGTATACGTATGTTAGGTAAAGCTTTTCTGAACCTAGTAAGATTCAATGCTGTATCATGTTGACATACAATGAGATTCAGCAGCCGTGGACGAAGTGACGAAGCAATGATACAGCAAAGAGCAGAGTAAAACTAAAACCACATTCGGTCCAATCCAGATGTCGTTTAGAATGCGTTCAATTCGAGATGAGTTCGGCGCCAAATAGGGGCAACTATGACTCAACCCGGTGAACTTAGGCACAAATTCAGGTGCCGATCATGTCCTTGAAAATGATTACCTGATTCAACAGGCATGTGATCCTTGAGAAGGGACGCTACTACTGCATGCGAGGCATGTGATCTGAGGGTGTAGGCGTGTTCGATTTGCCCAAGAGCCTTCTCCGACAGATTGGTGCGCATGTGTTTCGTGGCATCCGCATGGACTGGAACTTCAGTGCTCCGTGATATGATGAGCTAGCAGACTGGTAGGCAAATCCAGCCATCTGATGAGTGATGATGAGCTTGTCATGCATGAACCCTCGCTCGTGAGTCGTGACTCGTGCATCACTCATGAGAGTAATCACTATTTTTTTTCACTATCTTACCTCAGTATTACTGGTTGTTTTGTTTTGAAACCTTTGTATGGTAGGGGGAAAAAACAGAGATAAAGATAAAAATTCTCAAGAAAGAAATAAAAAGCATCCTACCATTGATTTTGCAGGCTTACAAGAATAACTATCGGATCTAATTTACATCTAAATCACCAACCCTTTATGTTATAAAAGTAAACTAAGCTAACCCTTAAATGTGCATACAAATTATCCAACTTTGCATCTATGAAAACTAACTTGAAGTAACTCCCTAATCTGCATCTGAATTACTATATCTATCATTTATAAAAATATAATTAACCCCTAACTTCTCATAAAAATTACCCATATTCACCATTAATTGCCCAAAGTACCCCCTTATAATCATTTAAATTACCTACACCATTATTAATATAGAAAGGCAACTTAAAGTACAAATGTGTAAGTGTTACCATAAAGATTTATCCATGTGTCTAGTGAGAAATGAGCAATCGATTTTCATGGTTTAACGATCATGCAAGGTATTTCCTTAACGAGTCACATACTGGTGACAACAACAATTTATGCTACACTATACATTACACACCGTGAAAATTGTATCATAGAGTCAGGACAAATGAGTTACAACAAGCTCATGGTAAAGTTTAGTGTAAACAAATACGTATGGGTGTGCATGTATAGGAAAAACAATGAGACTAATAAAAATATAAAGATCAATTGGTAATTCAAATCTATTATAACAGGGCAAAGCATCAAAATATCTATACCAGTATTCTGTTAAAAAAATGAACAAATGAGATATATATATAGAGAGAGAGATGCTGTACTCCGTACTTTTTTTTTTGTTAACGATGGACTCTAAATTTATCCATGAACTTCGAATACCTTTAAAATTACTAGAGCACGGGTTAATAATGGCCAGTGTCCTTTTACTACTACGTGCTGAAAAAAGGTTCCCGTGATCGTTACTGCTGGCGAGCGGTTCTTAGCAGAAGACCATTCTTCACGACCAAGTCCGCCAGGACAAAACGCTGTTCTTTGCGCAACTTTGCAGCTACACCCCCGGCAAACCAATTAACGACACCAGGTAGGTAGTATCTCACTCCCTCCACTCGAGAATTGTTTAACGATACCGACTCGCACCTCTACCATGTGACTGGCACACGATTATCCGCAAGTTTTCGGCGCCAGATGCTAAAGAGACGCAGCAATCCTTTTGAAAGTAAAAATATTCACTGCATTTTGGTAGGCGTAGACTGATGGGTCCATGGGCTGACGTTTCTATGCGGTGTCTGGTGAGCAGAGGAGAGCATCTGTTTCTTCGCGGCGCTGCTTGGAGATCCCTCCAACTCCAACCATCCCTGGTGTCCTCCGGACAGACTTCTTCGTCGTCTCTTTCCTAGAAAAGGAAGAACTGTAAACTGTTGGAGAGCTCTCCATGTTTCTTGGAAGGTCAGTAGTACCCATTGGGATGGGTGTCCAGAGAAGATGAACCAATTTTGGTAAGAGGAACAGTCCATGCTTCTGAATTCTCTAATCACTCTCTCCTTTTCAATCGTCTGAATGCGGTAGTTTGTCTCTTCAGAAATAGAGAACAAGTTCAGAAACCTGAACGCAGTGGCACAATGGCCACTGAGTAATCTGTGTTAGTAGCCAGTCAAGGATCAGTTGTTTTCAGTCCACTGTGCACGCCGATGCAAGCGCATGCGTCGCTGCACAACAGCACGAGGCAGCTTGCACCTTATTGGTGCTGCTTCTGCACCGTCGCATAATACAACACCTGAGCGTGTCCTTCTTCTTTCTTTCTTTATGCGACGTGTTTTGCTAAGGGAAGACGTAACTGCTGATGACATGTTCAGAGCGGCAACAAGACAGAAGATAGGCGGGACCTGAGGCCTACGCTTACAGAGTACGATGTTAACAACTAATAACACGTTGAACATAATGTTAGTTGTGACGACAAGCGAGACCTGACTCCTGAGGCTGAGACCTACGCTTACAGAGTCCGCGATGTTAACAACTAATAACACGATGCTAAGCCATACTGCACTATGTCAGCGCTAGGAATGCAAGCAGTGACGCAAATGCTTGTGTATAGCTAGTTCCAGGCCACCTCGTTGGTTTACTTCTATCCTATTTTATTTGCTTTCAAAATCAAACTAATTCGATTGAATGGGGTTTGGGTCGACCCAATGGATGAGACAGAAACAAAACTTGGATAATCCCTACTTAGAGCTGGAACATTCCTGGCGGGTCTCCAAACGTTGAGAGCGGTGAGTAAACAAGGGACCGAATTGTATTAAATGGCAGTACTGCCTTGGAAATGAAGCAAATACAGCAAACTATCAAATCCAGGGTTGATTTTTCGTCGTGACGGTGCGGAGAAAAAGTTTCCGGGAAGATGCCTCCCGACCGGAGACAGGATCGGAGCACCGCCGTACTGCCATCGCCAACGCCAGCCAAGCTGTGCCGCACGAACAAAACGCTCAGGCCACTTCTTCCTCCCCACGACAGGACAAGCCCGAGGACGAACACGGCGGCCGGCTTGCTGTCAATTCGGCCGGACGCGGACGCTCCAGCCTGCACCTGCACGCCATTCGCCTACAATTAAGCTCGTCAAGTCAATGCACCGACCGATGCTGATGCGTCGCCAGTGGCTCCTCGTTTCTTCTCGCGCAAGCAGGCGCCGATCGCTAGCTGTTGTCTTGTTGCTATCTCCTCTGCCTAGCTTGCCTGCCACTCGGTGGTAGCGCCTCCTACTGTGACGATGCTACCGCTGTAATTAAAAAGAGTAACAGACACGTGTGCTTCTCTTGAGTCTTCAGAGTAAACACTGCGAGGCCGATACGGCACTCGTTGTGACTTTGATTTGTGAATGATTAAATGGACCTGGACGGTGAACAGCTTGTCAGTTTGGGAGGTCCCGATTTGGTTTAATTTGCATGGACAGCGTTCACGCGGCATCTGACGAGTTTGGCATGGCGACGTACGGCACCCCCGCGGAACTGTTCAAACGGATGACCCCGTACAAAGCCAGCGATCTTCTGATTTCTGAACCAGAGCACGCACCGGCCGTGACACGCGGGGAACAAGAAGCAGGGCGGTGAGCACCGGCAGTAACTGTCAGCTATTTTTTCGACTACATTTAATATGCCATGCATGTGAGGGAACATGCTCGAAAAAATTTCGCGAAACGTCTAGACACGGCCGCGGCGGTCTGCACTGCACTGGACGATGTCGGGGGAACCGAGGCAGGTCAGGGGATCGCAGACTCGCAGGGCTGGATCAACGTCTCCGGAGCGGAAATGGTCAAGGAGTGCTGCTGCTTGCCACGGTCATTGCAATCAGGCTAGGCAACCTGGTTGACACGTTCTCAAATCGGCAGGTTTATCATGCACGTATGACTTGCGAGAACCTCACCTCAACAAAGTTGGTACGGTTTGCATGTAAATTTATGGGCCACAGGGCAGGCAAGTCGTAACGTGTATGATCCATATGGCTGGTATATCAAGCAACTGCGCATAGCAGTAACAGTAACCAGTTTTTCACGGAATGTATCTCTGTTTATTTCTACATCTGCAGTGTACAAAGCTCGAGGTAGGCTGGTGCGAAAGGAAAGCGGTTTATTAACTATACTTTCTCTAGTGATTACCTGGATGAGTTACAGTAGTAAGTAGCATCTTCAGGTAGCAACTAGCTAGCTAACTGATCGTCAGAGTGGGGCTGAGAACCATCGACCATCAGCTCTCAATCTTCCGCCCAGCAGGTTGCCGTCTTCCCAATCTTGTGGAGAGCCTTGACGACTTCTTCCGATGTAACGTTTCCTGTCACGGTGACCTTGTTTATCTCCGTCTCAAGCTGATAGCTCTCCATATCTGCACATCCATTTGTGCACGATTAGATATGCATGGTTGAAGATCCCAACTTCCCAAGTGCTCGTTAAAACAAAGATGCAAGTGCTGAAACTTGAAAGCGGATGATGGTATGGTACAGGGAGGAGAGCTGAGTTGATCACAGGCTTACCATCGATCGTTTTTATAGCCTTCTTAATCGCCTTGATGCACCTTTCACAGTGCATTCCAACCTTCAGCTCCACAACCTGTGCCCAAAGATGACTCTCAGACTCGAGTCTGTTGTGCATACCAGCATATATACTGGTATGATATGCATCAAGATTCAAGTAGTTCATGTGGCAACAAAGAGCCGATTGCAACTTACAGCCATGGTTCCGGGAGAGCAGAGCAGGGGACTGCCGTGCACAAACTCCTCAAACAGCTTTCAAACAGGAGATGTCCATCTCTCTGCATCCTGGAGCATATATAGCTGCATCCGTACCTTTCTCTTTCATGCAAGCAACTCATACTTTTGTTCTCCACCGTGAAAAATAAAGCATGCACTTTACAATAGTTCATAGGACCAGGCGTTTTCACACTTCAAAAGGAGCACTTCATAGTTCATACAACCAAAAGGCTAGAATATAGGAATATGGTAGATAAGAATCTCCTTTTTGTCTTTTGAACTGTCTCCAACCAATTCCTTAAGTTACTGATCACATTAGACGAGTTACATAATTGCTGTATAAGAGGCTTAAACCTGCTATTGATATAGCAACCAAACATGATAAACTGGAGATTTGTTTTTCACTGATAACATTATAAACTTGCATATATGTCGTGTTTAAACACCTGGCATCAATACAACATGTTTTTTACATCTATTTCCTACTGTACCTCCTGATATAATTGCCTACTCATTCCATTTTCCTTTTTAAAATAAGTCAGCTAAATGACTAACTAAACATGAATTGACAACAGAAGAGCATACTGCTGAAAAGGTGGTGTCAATCAAACAAGAAGAAGAATGATTTGGCTACTTCTGAACATCATAACTCAATCATCCTTTAGCGGTGGGTCAGCTTTTGAGCTGGATGCTACCATTCGCCACAACTTCTGAATCAGTTCCTTCCCTCTCTATTACTGGTTGAGTGGGTGGAATCATTTCACCATCTGCCGCGAGTTTGAAATTGATATTGTTCCCCTCTTCTACTCCCATAGAGACCGGTGATTCTGTCACAACTATCAATCCTGATCCGCTCCCCACATCACCACCGTCCATCAGTTTCTCATAGAAGTTTCCATCCTTAGCATCATAGAGGTTCCCTGTGCGCACCTCCTGTGCAAGAGCACATGGCCAGCAGAACAGCCACAGCACATAGTCTGTCAATGATGCGGATCCACAGAACCACCTGCTTCTGGGCAGTCCAAATGTCTTCCTCATCTGAATCCTCCAGAAACCCCCATACAGCAGGCCAAAAAAACACAGGACAATCCCCGCAGCACCGATGAAATCACCAAGGATGTAGTCATGGATGTTCATTGCTGTAATGTTGAATAACCAGAATGGCGTGACACACAGCAGCAGGAACGTGAATGTGTGCACATACATGTTGCCAAACCCAAGTCGTTCCATGTTCCAGCCAAAAACACAGAACGTGAAGATGAAAGAGAGGTAGCAAGCTGTGGGATCCTCGCTGCAATCAAACAGCCCACCTGCCCATGCGGGATTGCTCACCACTGTTCTTGTTTCTGGTAACTCAACTAGAACTGTGTCCAGTTCATTGGTTTCTTCATCAGACACAGCATCATAGTCTCTGCCAAGAGGGCTGTACACTGCATACACTCCAGCAAGGACCGGTGCAATGATGCCTAGGACGAAGAAGAAGTTGTCAGCAAACTCAGAGCGCGATTTGCTGGGGTAGGCCCAGTAGAGGCTACAGTCAGCATACTGGGAGATGCAAGTGATGTGGAGGAGAACCACCACAAAGGATATGTGTGCTCGCTCATTGGGACGGCATGCCACATTCTTGCAATAATATTTCCTCAGCTCGGCTGCGTCTTCTGGTTGCCAACGGTAGAGGAGAACAGTATGGTGGATTATTTTTGGATGCTCGTATATACTCAAGAGGGTAAAGAGAGCATTAAGGATTTGATTGTCAATCTCTATCCACTGGTTTCTTAAGGACTTGGAAGGGAATGCATCATTCAGAAGTCCTAACAGAAGCAAAATTAGCATGGCACCAGCAGCACCAACACAGAGCAGCCATATTAGGAGAGCAATGTTCATAGGATGCTTGAGCCATTTCTTGCATATAGTGAAAACTGAACCCCAGTTTATTGTTCTGATGAAGTGAACATGAAGGTTGCCGCGGACGCTACAGGATGCCAGCCGAAATTTTATCAATGGCGAACAAAGGTTGATCTTCTTTATCCATTGCACCGTGGGAGTGGCCTTCAGGAAATCAAGAAGCCGTCGTTCATGACGGGCTGTCCCTTGCACTAGTCCATCATCAAGAACAGGAACCGAGATACGATATCCAGTCAAAATTGGTGAATTTGAATCTGAACATGGCACATTTTCTATGTCATCTTCGGAGGTGTTCTGAGCCATTTATATGTGACTGAGACTTGTAGGTATGCAAGTTGCGAGGGCATTGGATGATCAACTCAAAGCAGTTTGATCAAGAAATTACGGCCTCTGTTGCATATGTGAAAAAAGAAGCGGGTTAGAATAGCATATATGACTTCAGGTAGGCTGAATATGCCCAAAACATAACTGCAAGGCAACATCAGAAACATCACATAGATCAGTAGAACTAGAAAGGCGTAGGAATTAGGATGTTACCAACATAATATGGGACAAGCAAACTACTGCATTCAATAATTTCAGCAAGTCTCTAGTCAACTTTATGCCAATTGGTTTTCTATGTATGTGAGAAGAGGCAAAAGTGGGACAATCTCCTAGGTTATACGGAGTACATCAAAAAAAGCATTGGCACGAAAAGGAAGACTACCAAATCTAATAATCTCACAGAAACTGATTATGGAAGCATCAAAGCATACCCATGGCGTGGATGAACATACCTCTGTATCGGATGGAGGAGGTAAACCAGAGCAAGAAGTCCCCTCGAAAGAATCAGAGGGAAAGCTGCCAGACTGATCAGAACCCGCAGCGCAGCAGACCTCGAGGATCCTGCAAGCTACTCGCGATGAACTGGTGTTGTGGAGGGACACTGAGCTAGGGGAAACTGGCAGGCAGGGCATCCAATTGAGCATTTGAGCCTCAATTCTTGGAGATTGGCACCGAATTCGAGTCAAGCAAAACGGAAGAAAGGCTATCCCTTAGGACGGAAGCTGGCGACTTCAATTTCCTGGACGGCACGCACAGCCCCGGTAACTGTCACATCCCCATGAATGTCCTCCGCGTACAAAGCAGTTGGGCAGCTTCACACATCTGATGTCGCTCGAAAGCAAAAGCCGAAGAAGTGGTTCCTGTGCGCAGTGAGTCCAAGGTAAAGCAGGTCAATTTTGGGAGGCGGGTGTGTGTGGTAGTGCTAGTATCGAGAGTGTGCTCACGAAGCAATGTTCCCCGGTCAGACGAAACCAGCGGGCGTTGAAAGACGGGGGGAGGTACGTGAGGTCTGAGGAAGGCCCCCGCCGCCGTGCCTGCGCGAGGTCACCGAGGCCGGCACCGCAAGATTGACCGTCAGGGAGGATGAGGGAGGCACACGCGTCACCAAGATCCACTAGTCTGCGACTTGTGACGAGGCATCGAAACAAGTGGGAGATACGGAGATTGAGGACAAGAACAAAGGAGAGAAAGGAGGATTGGCCGATTGGGGGTACATCCGCGCACCTCGAAGCCTCCGATTATCAAAGACTCCGCGGCGAATCTTGTAGTAGGTCTCCGTCCTCAACGTCAACGACCGGGGTCGCGGATAGAGAGGAGGATAGAGGAGCGGACAAAGCCGGAGGTAGAATATCTCCATGGGCTGGGCTTGTTCAAGACCCAACTGGCGGCAACTGCGTGCTTTACTGTTAACGGCCCAATAAGTATGAGCCCAGCGGCATCTGGCTTCCTCGTCGTAAAGAGGCCGGTAAAGCCCAAAACCTGTTTTCAGCAGAAATCTCAGTTGGGCAGCCAGCCAGCGACGCGCGCAGCAGCCAGCAGGTCGATCAAATGTGAATTGGCCTGCAATGGTAGGACGGTCCATTGCATTAGGTTCAAATTTTGGTTTTCGTGTCCTTTTTTAGAATTTTTTATAATTTATTGACGTTATGCGTTAAGTGGTAAGCGACGTTCCCGTTGACAACGAGGCGGCAATGGTGACTTCAGGAATCTCCAGATCTGTCGGTGCTCAGTCATTCGAAGGTGCTCATAAGGGTAGGGTTTGCGTACGTGTGTTCATAAAGATGAGTGTGCGTGCGTGTTGTGAGGCGTTGTACTGTGTAATTCTAAACAAGAGCAAGTCGATCAAATTGCAGTAAAAAAATTTGGTGACCCACATTTTTCAGACAAATAAGTATCTAATTTTTTTAAGCCGTGATCGCAGAGTCCAAAACAATGGTACAAGCAATTGATTACGTGAGCCGTGAGCGAGGTCATGCCTATAAAGTCAAACGAGTGCGTCGAACCACTGGATTCACTCCAAGGAACTGGCGCCGGCCGTCGATTTCGTGACCTGCGTGCTACGGGCACGGCATGAGAAAAATGGTGACTAATTGTAGCCAAAGTGTCATTTGCTGCTGTGTGTATGCATATGCCAAAACGCGAATCACTCGATGGACCCCCGGACTGGCTGGCCGATCAACCTCGCTCCTGCCCCCGCCGCCGCCTGTGCTAAACGAGTCCAGTTTCACCGTATCATCGCGGGAACACGAACCTTTGCCGCGTTCCCGTCCAGGTACGCCGCGGCACGGGCGAGCACGAGCCTTCAACTCACCTCCAACTCAACACTCTTCTCCCTCCAATCATACACCACCACGCCTGTCGTTGTCCCACGTCTCCATCACGGAATTACCAAACTGCTCCCACCTCCAGCCTAGAGCTCTCCCGTGAGCTCCCTCGCCACGGAAGGGCACGAGAGTCATTTGTCAGATACGATGCGACCCGGCGCTGCGCCTGCGCGTGCTATTTTTAAGTTCTGAGGTCCCGGCCGTCGACGAACGCCACCCACACGCCCCGCGAAAATGACGCCGCCGGCGAGCAAGGACAAGCACGCCGGCGTGCTGGACGAGCCGCTGCTGCCGGAGTTCTCGGGCGGCGTCCACGGCGGCGGCGGCGGGGCGTCGGTCTCCGGCGCGGTGTTCAACGTGTCGACGAGCATCATCGGCGCCGGGATCATGTCGATCCCGGCGGCAATGCGGGTGCTCGGCGTGGCCCCCGCGCTGCTCCTCATCGCCGCCGTCGCCGCGCTCGCCGACGTCTCGGTGGAGTTCATGCTCCGCTACACGGGTTGGGCCGCCGGCGGGAAGCGGGCCCCCACGTACGCGGGGCTCATGGGCGACGCCTTCGGCCGCGCCGGCGCCGCCACGCTCAACGTCTGCATCGCCTTCACCACCGCCGGCACGCTCGTCGTCTACCTCATCATCATCGGTAAGCTCTGCTAGCTGCTGCGGCGAGCATCGCAATCCTTCGTCGAGGATTCAGGTCGGACCAATTCTGACAAATGCGGCGCGCAGGGGACGTGATGTCCGGGAGCGTGGGCGGAGGGGACGAGCACGCCGGGGTGCTGCGGGAGCTGTTCGGCGCGCGGTGGTGGACGGGGAGGGAGTTCGTGCTGCTCGTCACCGCCGTCTTCGTCCTGCTGCCGCTCGTGCTCCGCCGCCGCGTCGGTGAGTTCTGAGTTCGCCTTTCAGCTGTGCCGTGCCGTACATTCTTGTTGGATTTTTAATCTCAGAACAACAATTTGGTACTGTAGGAATTAGTTAGTAGTCGCTGAGAAAAAGTTTAGTTGAGGTTGCGTGACAACTGACAACGTGTGCACTGTTGAGCTGCCCCGGTTCTGAACCGTTCTGATTTGACATTGCAAAATTGTTATTGAACTGGCGATATGATAAAAGCAGCATTATTATAACTCTAATATGGAGTTGGATCTGATCCCCCAAGTTTTTAAATAGAGAACCCGGTAGCTGGATGATGATGATGATCACTAAACCTCTGCTGCTCTGAGGTGTGACCTACAGGCTGTGGCCTTTCTTCTTTCTTTCTTTCTTTTTGTGAGCATACAATTAATTGGCATGTTTCTCATTCTGGTTGACGGCTCCAAATATTACGATGGAAGAAATGTCGGTCATAAAGAATACTAGTTGGAGTAACTTGACTTGAGCTGGACCGTGTAATTCGCATGTTTCACATTCGTGTTGATGCTAGTACAAGTAGAAATCCAATATTAGCAAACGATAGGCACCGCTTGTTGAACAGAAAAGTTCAGCGTGCAAATGTTACATAAACTCAGTTCAGCATTTCGGAAATTTAGACAGAACCGGTCCTCTGTTCTTGCACGGCACCAAATTGTTGCAGCAGCATATTCCTGGACATCATTCGTCCTATACCAGATCCATCACTAAAATCTCTTGCAAAACATGGGCCACAAAGACGTGACTAGCCAACATAAACCTGGGGCCTGCTTGTCAGCGAGCCACGTTCGACGGTGCTCTCCCCGGCAGAGAGAGAAGCACCAAGCACACGACGGCACGGCCAAGTCTTCTCCGTTCCCGCCTCATGTGTGTATGGTGACTCAGCTCTTATCTCAACGCATCGCTCGGCCGCTCGCGTCGTTTTCTCAACACGCTTTCACGCTCTCGAGCCGCCGAATCCCAAACACACACGCGCGCACCAAACAGCCTCACTCCTCTCCCCTGCTCTCTCCCACTAAACCATGGCGGCGTCGGCGTTCAAGTCCAATAACCCGCCGTCTTCAGCCATGCCGAGCGTCGGCAGGCAGATCGTCACGGCGGAGGAGGCCCCGCTTCTGCCGGGGCACGCCGATCCCGGCGGCGGCTCGTCGGCGTCGGTGCTGGGCGCGGTGTTCAACGTGTCGACGAGCGTGGTGGGCGCCGGGATCATGTCGATCCCGGCGGCGATGCGCGTGCTGGGCGTGGCGCCGGCGTTGGCGCTGATCGCGGGCGCCGCGGCGCTGGCCGACGCCGCCGTGGGCTTCATGCTCCGCTACACCCGCGCCGGCGGCGCGTCGTACGCCGCGCTGGTGGGGGACGCGTTCGGCCACGCGGGCGCCGCGCTGCTCAACGTGTTCGTCGCCGGCAACGCCATCGGGACCCTCACCGTGTACCTCGTCGCCGTCGGGGACGTGATGTCCGGCGCGGCGGGCGGCGGCGGGGACGGCGACGCCCATGCCGGAGTGCTGCAGGAGTGGTTCGGGCGGCACTGGTGGACCGGACGGGAGGTGGTGCTGGTGGTGGTCGCGGTGATCCTCCTGCCCCTTGTGCTCCGGAAGCGTGTCGGTACGTACGTGTGCGCCTATGCACTAGACCACTGTACTACTGCTCGTGCTCCGGACAAAAGCTGCAGCGTCGATCTGGGCTTAGAATCGCGCCGTATCTCTGGGGATGGAAAGGTTTGGAGCTAAAAACAGCAGAGTCCAGTGGGTGCTTGTGTCGTCGTTTTCAGTTAGCCATTGGTCATGTGGCGTGCTTAACAGTTAACATGTAGTCTGTAGAACATGGGAAAACAGTGCTAGCCTTAGCGGCTTAGCCTGCTAGTGCTAGAACATATGGTCCTGCTGTGGGGGTTGGGAAAATTGGCTGGTTCCGGTGTCGTGAGTCGTGACTTGTACTGCGCTACTAAATTCGTACGAAGAGTGCGAACATGGCCATTGATTGTTCACAAACTTTTGCTCCGACATGCAGATTCGCTGAGGTACACATCGGCCATCTCCATCCTGCTAGCGGTGGTGTTCATGCTCATCAGCCTGGGGATCGCGGTGTACGCGCTGTTCAAGGGCACCGCCACCATGCCGAGGATGCTCCCGGACTTCTCCAGGCTCTCCTCCCCGTTCGAGCTCTTCACCGCCGTCCCCGTCATCGTCGTCGCCTTCACCTTCCACTTCAATGGTATCAACCTCCTTCTGCAACCACAACATATTCATGTAATCTTGTTGATTTGTCACCGTGCAAGGTGTGTGTCCCAGTGTCTGTAATTTTGTTTGACACTCATGCTCGCTTGCAATGCAGTGCACCCGATCCGCGCGGAGCTGAGCAAGACATCGGACATGAAGGCGGCGGTGCGCGTCTCCCTCGTGCTCTGCGCCGCCATCTACGCCGCCGTGGGCTTCTTCGGCTTCCTCCTCTTCGGCGACGCCACCATGGCCGACGTGCTCGCCAACTTCGACCGCAGCTCGGGCGCCGGCGTCCCGCAGGCGCTCAACGACGCCGCGCGCCTCAGCTACGCGCTGCACCTCGTCCTCGTCTTCCCGCTCCTGCTCTTCTCGCTCCGGGTCAACGTCGACGAGCTCCTCTTCCCGGGCAGGCGGCCGCTCGCCGCCGACACGCGCCGGTTCGTGACGCTCACGGCCGTGCTCATGGCGGTGCTCTACGCGCTCGCCATCGCCATCCCCAGCATCTGGACGCTCTTCGAGTACTCCGGGTCCACGTTCGCTGTCACCATCTCGTTGATCTTCCCCGGTGCCATTGTTCTCAGGTAAGAACACCATTGCTTTCTACAAGAAAGTTTCAGAAATCCTGCATGATTTCTGATTTCTCCTTGTTGATGGTTCAAATAATGCTATGCTCGCTTTCCAGGGATGTTCATGGAATAGCAAAGCGGAAGGACAAGGCTTTGGCGGCGATGATGATCATTCTGGCTGTGGTCACGAGCAGCATCGCCATTGCCTCAAACATCATGAGCTCCATCAGCGACAAGGTCAGGGGAGCTAGCAGATGATAGTTCAGATGAATCGAAGTGCCGCTACTGTTTGCATGCCAACAGAGTGAAGATCGCTGGGCGTGTAGAATTGTTAGCTTTTGTTCTTAGAAGAGAGAATGAGATACATACTGCTACGGTTCATGAGATGCAAACTTAGTCCGTGCTCAATCATGTTGTAGATGTGTGTAAAAAAAAATACCTGCCGGCCATTGTTGTATACTTGTACTGACGAGAGGCGATGCATGTAATGTGTATGATAGCAATGAATAATATATTTTTTTACAGAATTTAAATCCATTCAAAAGGATTTGCCAGCACTGACGAGCTGCAACTCAGTGGTTAGTGGTATGCTTGCATCAGAATGTATAAATGATAAGAACTAGCCTCATGGAAAACGAACATATGTGCATATTCAGATTGCTAAACACAAACACAATGCACACCACCGTGTTGTTGCCATTTTTCAGAGTTACAAACAAAGGGATAATGGCATATCGACACACACTTCATTTAAACATATAATTGACACGGCTTGAACAAGAAGACGCAGGCTAAAAGTTAACAGAGCCGACCAGTTCCACACACATGTGCCCAGGAGCAGAATATCTGAATATTCAGAAACACGTTCTTATTACAGCGACGAAGACTGGAGCATTCAGAGTTACTTGAAGCGCACGGCTGTTTGATCTCATAGTTATTGCCATGGTAGCTACAGAGAAAAATGGAAAAAGATGAACGACACAATCTGATCTACAGGCTTCGTCCACCCATTGACGATTTCACGGTTCTGATCTGTAGACTTCCCATCATGCCCTTAGCTCAACATAGGAACCTGAGATCCCTGAGGTGCCAATCAGGGAGATCTGCAAGTACCAATAATTAATCAACGAGTAAGGAATCCTAAATCAAATTCACCGCTTTATGTCCTGGCAGAACAAGCAGGCCCGATATGCATCGAAACGAGAACATATACATGATATGAGGTTAAGCAGGACAGAATTCATTGTTGTAAAAAAAAAATCGATGGAGAACCAAACACTGAACGAGAATGGCAGTGAGACCAGAGCATCCTTTTCCCATGAAGGCTACACTATGATTATAATTCACACCCACAAGGTATTTGAAAAAGCATACACATGGGATCCTCTACGCTGCTTGCCTGCTGCAATGTCACGAGGGAAGGAAGACCCAGACAACATTAGCCAAGAATCAGCCAGAATGCTTTGTTTTGCTGGTTTATGAAGAAACTTGGAGATTTATTTTTTTACCAATTTGAAAATACCAAAATTACCCTGTATCATATATACACATCAACAATTCCCAAAATGTCTCTGACACCGAGTTTTGAAAAATCCTACCGCAGAGGATTAAAAATAGCTGGTGCCTTGTGGTAACGAAACAACTGTGTTTTGTCACCTTGGTACAAACAGAAGGGGTGTCAGTTTTTGTCCTTCAGATTTCACATGTAAAATACTCAATTTGATGCTATTTTTCCGGTACCAAGCATTCTATGGCATACAGGACAAACTTAAACAAGCCTTGCCACATGTTGGTATGACACTTGGTGCATGAGCGCTCACAGCCAGCCATGTTCGGTTGCTATGTGTTATGTCCTTAGATTACAAAACCAAATGGCAAAAAAGATTATGAGCGATCACCATAGTTGAAAATTGAATGATGTGTGAATGTTTGACAAAGCTGAAATACTTGTAGCTACTCCAAGCTACACCTACCCCTACGCCAACTAAAATAGAATTGGTATACCAGGGTCCATGGTCCAAACGGTAACTAGCAATTAATGCCACTTTCTGTAAATCATGGGTTTTCACTTGGTATGGAAAGAACGGGTGGTTGCGGAAAATAAAGATTCAAGTTCTTCATACATTTTCTTGAGATAGGCAAAGCATCAAACATGAAAAAAGAGAAATCCAACGATATAGATCAGTAAAGCAATGACCAAGCTTAAGTTTTGCTAGGAATAAACACTGCACATGGAACAAATACTGAACATAATCTTCAAAGCCACTACGCCACAGAGTTATAGGCAGAGAAACTTTTTGCAAGCATCAAGAATAACAAAAGTATCAGACAATCGATTCCTACAGCACAGGACGACACTGAAGTAAAGCTGTGCCACAGGGACAAGTAACATTTGAGAGAAACATACCTTTCCCCACTCAGAACCTATGCCACTGCATCTCATTTTGAGATGTATCATTTTTGTCCCCAACTCAGTCTCCACCTTCTTTCTTAGATAATGTTCCTCAGGGCTAAAGGACTCCAGATATGTCATGTAGCGATTATATGCAGCTTTAACAGCATCTTCGATATAACCAGGCAAGGGGCCCACATTCTGCAAAAAGGTAGGCTTGATCAGACTAATTAAGCACAGAAGGGAAAAAAAACACGAGGATGCAGAGAATCAGATAACAAATACTGACCTCACCAGTCAGGCCACAGAGATCATCAAGAGCCATTCTTAGGGTAACTAAGGTTCCACCAAATTCTTCACACGCCTCAGCTGCACGAAGTACATTTTTCAAAGCCTCTTGACCAGCCGTATCATCAGTAGCTTTAGATACTGCTTTCTTTGCCCCCTCTACAAGAGAACCTGGAAGTTCATTCCAACTAGCGGCCAACAAATCCTTAAATGCACATTCTATCTCTGGGTCAGAGATTGCAGGCAAATGCTTTTCGTTTGAACTGAAGAAGCGCCTCAGGTTCCATGAGACAGGATTGTTCCCACCTGATATTAATGACATGGACAAGCTAATCACAATGGGAAGTTTGAAGTGAAGAGCAATATTAGCATAACGCCAAACAAAACAAATAAGGAACCATTAACTCTTCTAACATGTATATATAAAAAAGCAAACCAAAGATAATGATTTCCAAACCACACGAACCATTAAAAATATGCATATATACACAGAAACTTGCGCAATCTCACTATGGGCAACTAAATTTTAACCAATTTGAATCACATCTGAATCAGATTTTCCCATTCCATAATCTTTGGCATGCTGTGATAAATGCAACCTCACCATTTCAGTTACAAAATCCAGCACATATTTGAGTGAAAGATGAGTATTAAGCAAAAAAAAAATCCTCAAAAATTACATTGGACAAAAATGTTATATCATTATTTAGTTAATACCATTCTCATGAGAAAAATCCCTTACTCCAATCAGTTCCTTGTTAAACCACAGCAAGTTGTAGTACCTAAAAACTAAGAAAAGGTGCTCCCTTCAACCTTTCTATTAAGGGCATCTAAGCGTGGGATGCAACAACACAAGTATGTCCCTTCCACCTTCTCTCAGACCCTGCTGTAATTGTTATCAGCATAGCACGGAGTCACGGACCAACCCTAAACAGTCACAATCTCATGCCACCCCTGACCCCAGTGTGAAAAAAATAAAGGGCAATTAATCGTTGCTAGTTTCCCAAGGCTGTATGCTCAACAAAGGATAGAGAACCTTTTGTCTAGTTGCTTCTGAAGCAAAAAGCCTCGCTGTCGAGTAACCAACGTTCTAGCTTTCAAACAACATCACTCAAAATGCGTGTGTTCTATAAATAAGAAAGCATGCCCACTCAATTGTTTGATTAGACATCAGCCCAGAAAGAAACACTCCAGGACCACATATTTCACATCTGAGCTGGTGTTCAGGCAACTCCCAACAATACTCCGAGCTTGCCAACG
Source organism: Urochloa ruziziensis (assembly GCA_015476505.1). Lineage (NCBI taxonomy): Eukaryota > Viridiplantae > Streptophyta > Magnoliopsida > Poales > Poaceae > Urochloa > Urochloa ruziziensis. The sequence goes on along the minus strand of CM027122.1, from coordinate 54,130,652 downwards.
TCTGCCAACCTTCCCACACAATAAAACTCCTTGCCTACGGAGTAATAGTTTCTGGCCTTGCAACAAAATCTCCCCAATAGCATCAATACAGAGATTTAATCTATCGGGTAACTAGGTAAAACCGTATCTAGGAAAATCCTAACAAGGAAGCACCCAAAAAGGAGATCGGCCTGACCTAGGCACCAACATGCGGCACTGGTCAAAGAGATGCGGGGAAGATGAGTACCTGAGAGCGCGGCGATCGGGCGCGAGAGCGGCGCCAACCTGGCGGCGGGTCGGGAGGCAGCAGAGAGCGCCAACGACGCGGCCGGGGCGAGGCGCAGGAGCCGGCGCGCGGCGGAGGAGCGGAGGGCGGCGGCGGCCATCGCCGTGGTCGGGGAGATCGCAGGGAGACGGTGGTTGAGGCCCTCTTGCGAAGTTCCGTGGGGTCGATAGATGGCGATGGACGACGGATGTAATGTGCTTTACTGCTGTCATTCTCGGGCCGGACGGACGGTCTGGGCCCGTAATTCGCAAGCAAAGTTCTGTTGGGCTGGTTCACGGTAGGGCTGGTTAGCTGGCTGGGCTGGGCCGGTCGCATCATAATTGCAGTACCGTGAAAAAAAAATCTTCTAATTCCCTGCAAAAGGATTTTTCTACAAAAGAAAAGGGAAAGTGGAAAGTGTATTCATTCGTTAAAATGTCTTCGATAAGCCATGATTTTGTTTTTTTTGCGGATAAAAATTTTCACGTCACTGCCAAACTGTCCATTGGGTATATCACAAATTCACAATTCGCAGATCAAAAGCTGTTTTCCTTGTTGTCAACTCTTTTTTCGTATCTTCAGAAGCATCATTCAGATGGTCAGACTCATTCGTTCCTGCAATGTAATGCGAACCAATCTGGCGTCCCATTTAGTCGTGGTACCAATCATCCAATCACATCTGTACATGAACAAATTTAGTTCATTAACAGGGAGCTTTCAGCGCTACTGGTTCCAAGGAGTGGTTAGCTGTTCCATCCTTGCATTAGAGGGCTACAACAATGATTTAGTGTACTGATCCCCGTCATGTCGATGGCATGGACCTCATCACCCCAAATGGATAACAATACATAATAGCACGATAATGGCTCCAAAACGAACCGTCCAATTGAGTAACTACAAATAAGAGCCGCCGCACCGGTTTAAGGTTTGGATGGCAAAACTGGGGGTTGTAAAAAAAACAAACATCAAAGAAAATTAAGGAATATTTTTTGTTCAAAAGGAAAGAATACTGCACCACGATATTTCTGAAGCCTGGACAATTCGTCAAATTCCATACGTAGTTCACCGCGGAACTAGTAATTCATAAAAAATGTTGAATATTTTATGCTAGTGAAGCATCTATGTTTTCGCCATTTGCAACACAATATAGTAAACGGTTGTTACCAAGGAAATCACCATAAAATGCACCTAGTTTGACCAACGAAAGCGCTGGTTTTCGGGGCTGAGGGCCCACCTGTCATGAGCAGCCAGGTCACGAGAGCTCGACAGATAAGCACCCTTTCTGTGCGCTTCTGCTCAGTTCTTAACCGGAAGAGGCTGCTTCCGCGGCGTGCCAAACCGCCCCTGATTTTTCCGCAAACCCTCCTCGCTAATAACGGCGCCGGTGGGCGGAGCCGGTAATTACCGCCCGCCTTTCTCCTCGAGGTCGCCGGAACCCTAGCCCTCACCGCCCGGGGGTCGCCGGCGGCGTGGGGATGTACCCGTCGGGGGCCGTCGTGGGGGCGGCGCCCGCGGCGGCGCCGAGCGCGGCGTCGCGGGTGGAGAAGGCCACGAGCCACCTGCTCATGGGTCCCGACTGGGCCGTCAACCTCGAAATCTGCGACATCCTCAACGCCGACGTCTGGTGAGCACGCGCTGCCTTTCCACTCCTCGTCGTGCCTGCCTGTGTGTTGTGTGGGGAATTTTGGTGCGGTGTGGAAAAGTCGTGGCCTTCGATAAATAGGCTTTTTAGCGGGTGTGGCAGGCTCGGTCGCAGAGTTATGTGCGCAAAATTTGCTAGAATTTGATATATAGGGCCTTTAGAATCGGATGTTTTTTCAGGGTGAACATGCTGCTTTTATCCCCTCACATCCTCTTCCTGATAGGCGATGGCCCTTTCCATAGTGAACTTTACCCTCATAGCTACTTGGGAGAATGGGATGATTTGTGGCTGTTGTGGGAAGAAGTCAATCGAAGTGAGAAAATTCATAAAGGGACATAACTAGGAGTCTAGGATAATAGCATTTATATATTTTTTTTCTTAATTGCTTCCACAAAGAGTTGCCCGTGATGGAGATAAACGGCGATACATTCTGTTTATTGTACCAGAATTTTACAGGAGGCTGGGCAGAACAAATCATACTGACACTGTCTAACCTTGTATTCTAATGATTATTATTCATGATAAGGACAAACTATGGCCCCATGCTGTTGACATGCAGACACAACCAGCTTGACATTGCAGGTTTGTTTGTAACTGTATGGTGGGCATAGGTCTTGGTCTTTTACTTACCATTCCATGCAGCTTTTCCCACTTGGAGAGTCCGGATTAGATTTTTTTTCTTTTAAAAAATATTTTGTTTTCCACTGCTATGTGGATGGTGTTTTTCTACTTGCACTATCATGATTGAAGAAATTAAGATTTGTTGGGCCAGATAACTGTCAGCTCATCATACTTACTTTTGAACGTCGGAATCTGAATCAGGCAAACAAAGGATGTGGTGAAGGCAGTGAAAAAGAGATTGCAGAACAAGGACCCAAAGGTTCAGTTCTTTGCTTTGACGGTATGCACTTTCACTATGTTATGACTCATAACTAAACATGTGAAATCTTTTTTAATACTTCACTGTGAAGCATCCAATTTTTATTTTACTTTGTTTTATTCATATCAGTTACAAACTGGTGCAGCTTTTGGAGACAATGATGAAGAACTGTGGTGAATATGTCCAGTTTGAAGTTGCTGAACAGCATGTTCTGCAAGAAATGGTCAAAATTATTCAGAAGAAGGTATAATGTAGTAATCTTCTTTACTTTTGCCTTTCCTATAATTTTCTCGTAGAGTACAAATTTTAACCAGATTCTTTGTAGCCTTGAGCATTTTCAGTGGCAGTGTATGCATTGAAGTGACTCAGTGCATTATTGGAGAGCACACTAATCTCCATGAAAATTTTTGGTCTAAAAACTTCGGAATCTCATGGGTGACACCATGGATAAACTAGTCTTAGAATGGGAACAGATGGTTGTTTATATCACATTTGAACTGTCGTTTCACATCCTCCTCTCAAAAAAGAGTCCATCTCGTTGTTCTTGTTGTCGTATGTGTTCTCATTGCTTCTGTTAAATAGTACACCAATGGTTGTTTATTAAAGTGGTTTGCAGAGGTTTTCATGCAGTTACCAGAACAGACCATTTACTTTTGTTTTAAAGGTTCTTTGCAATGGTTATTGATAAGCCATAAATCTGTGCCCCAAATTCACTTTTAAACTTATTGTTTTAGTTGAGTCAAACCATAATTGTTAGAGCAGCTTCTCTCTAACGTTCACGGCATACATGGCTTACCTAAGTTTCTTTGGATCATTTGACATGGCATATCTCTGATAGGAATATAAGCAATCTCTCTTTTGGAATGTGCTTTCAGAATGATATGCAAGTAAGGGATAAAATATTATTACTTTTAGACTCCTGGCAAGAGGCATTTGGTGGACCTGGAAGTAAATACCCACAGTATCATTGGGCATATCTTGAAGTAAAGGTATACACTCGATCAATGTTTGTTCCCCAGGATTCGAAAAAATCTTTTATGTTATAAATATGTTGTCACCAACATATTGCTTCCATTGTGCGTGGACTAGTTTCAGAACTATGCCCTGCGCTCAACATACATCAATAATGTGATTATGCTGGCAAAATTGAGTTTAGACTACCCCAAAGCATGGCATTTGAAAAACAAAATGTCTCTGTAGTTTCTTGTTGCTTTGAACTATGCTGTTTTCCCACTTTTCTCTCATTCCCTACCCTTTTCTCTCATTTGTTGAGAGAGATGAGAAATGAGAAAAGGGAGAGAAGATAGGATATTCTAACATAAAACTTGAGTGGCACTTCCCAAGTACAGGATATTGAATAGCATTTTTTTTCTTTCCAAATTCTGTTGTTTGAAGGGCCACAAGTCCATTTCTGCCCTTCTGTCATTTCTGAAAATAATCCTTACCTTGCAACTATTGCTAACTGTCAATTTTTGTTACAGACGACAGGTGTGGTGTTTCCAAAACGTCCTATAGATGCCCCACCAATATTTACGCCTCCTGTACATAATTCTAGTTCACCCAGATATGCTGCAGGAAGTCTGAGTGACAGAATGTCCTCAGACGTTGAGACTCTGAGGTTATGGTCATTTCCTTGGCGTATTGGACTCGTTTGGCATTCTATCACCCAGTTAATGTCTCATGATTTTAACAGGGTCTTTTTTTCCTGTTACAGTTTAGGGGACTTGAATAATATTCGAAATGTGACAGATCTACTGAATGATATGGTGCATGCTTTAAACCCATCTGATCGTACGGTATGAAAGAACCATCTTCTCTAAAAGTTGTCTCTTTTGACCATGTATTATTACTGGCAGTATGTTTTCTTTTAACCATGTATTAAATTTGTTTTGGACCCAGGCTATTAACGACGAAATTATCACAGATCTTGTGACCCAGTGTCGCTCAAATCAACAAAAGCTTTTGCAATTTGTCAGTTCAACAGGGTAAGATTTTGTTGTGTAAATGTTGCCGCTCCTTTCTCTTTGATCTTCAATAGTCTTGCATGGTTCCCTTTGTTCTTTCATATCCATTGTAGCTTATTGCAGTCATGCGTTGCTGTGTCTGCTGTATAGCACCCATGACTTTTGAGATCTTTAATGTTATCTAGGAACGAGCAGTTACTAAAGCAAGGACTGGAGATAAATGATCGCTTACAAAGTGTGCTTTCAAAGTATGATGCCGTGGTCGCTGGTGCTCCATTGGCGGTTGAAGCACCTGTTAGAGAGACAATTGAGGCTCCTCCGGAGGCTCCTGCAGTAAAACCATCTGCACCCCCTGAACATAATGACGCTGCTGATGAAGAGGAAGATGAGTTTGCTCAGCTAGCCCAAAGGTACTTCTGAATAGCCTGTAGAATACCCAACTCTACCGATCTGCACAATATCTTAATGGCTTCATGCTTTACGTACCTGCAGGAAAAACAAATCTGTAGTAAGTAACGATGATGCATTATCAAGCACTGGGGACCTGGCCCTTGTACCCATTGATCCAGTGGGTTCAGAATCGCCATCTTCTGTTGCAAGCAACGCGTTGGTTCCTCTTGACCCTGGTCCCAGCAGTAGCACTGAATCAAAAGAGTTGGATATGATCAACCTCCTAAGCCTCACCTTGTGCAGCCCTACTCCTGAAACTTCAACAGATTCTCCAACACACAGTCAAAATGGACCTCAGCAACCTACCATTACACATAATCAAAATGGGCCTCAACAACCTACAGTAACAAATGGGCAACAATATCCTTCTGGTGGTGTGCCACAATACCCTTTGAACTACCAGATTCACACAACAAACCAGGGATATGGTCAACAGAACAGCAATTACGTTGCACCTTGGGCCCAAACCGGAGCATATCCACCTCAGCCTCCGGCATATGCATCCGGTTATGGCTACCCTGCACCGCCATGGGCTGCGCCTACACCTCCAGTTGTTGATTCTAATCCCTTCCTTTCAGCTAATTACCAAGATCCGCGCCCTGCTGCTGCTTCTGTTGCTCAGGCAGCCACCTATGCACCTCCCCCAGCTTCATATCCCTCTTCTTCAATCTCTTATGCACCATTTACAACTCCACAGTCAATCCAGCATAACAGTTCTTTCGGTTCTCCTCCAAGCAATGGACTGATGGCCACTCAACCTCAAATGAACATGAATCAACAACCAAAAGATTCTTCAGCATCTTCTAGCAGACCATACTACATACCTGATAATCTATTCAGCGATTTGATCAACGTGAAGGGTTTCAGTGGCGGAAATAAGATTGGCGGGCCCACTACTATGGGTAACTCAAATGGTGGCCAACCTATGATTGGTGGAAAGAAATAGCCAAATAGGGGGATGTTTGTCTATACGGCTGGTGGTGACGGGTAGCTGCTGCTTATTATTTATTGTTACTTTGGTTCGATGTACATTTGCTATATATCGCCGTTGCCTCGTTTGACACGTTTGGTTGCATTGGTTGATTTGTGGGTGCTACAGTTAAGTTAAACAGAGATGTAGACCATTGCTGATGTACATAAATGATTAATAACATTTCTTTATTGCGGTGGACGGTCTGTGACGAAATCTGTTGGTATCTCTATCCCCTGTCTCCTGTGACCTGTGTTGATGTTGCATACTTGCATATACTGATCATCATGTTTATGATCTTTTTTTTCCTCAATCTCGGGCTGGCTGGTGACTGATGAAGTGATGATAGTATTGAAGTGAACGATAATTTGCAGTCCGTCTGAAAGCTGGCCGTGGGCCGTGGCTGCTCAATGGGCTAAAACGGGCCCGTTCCTCGAGACTCTTCGACCAAACCATGAGCAAAGGAGGGAATTGAATCAGCCTTCGCCAAATAATCGTACTGCTCCCTCAAAAAAAAATCGTACTGTTAATTATTTCGAGAGGAAAAGCTAGTTTTTCAAATTAAGGTGCAATATGAAGAATCATCCAGTAATTACACATTGCTAAATGCAACTTCCACGCCGTCCATAAGCCACGGGAAATCGTATCTTCTATGGTTGTCGCGTAGCCATGCTCATAATTTATTGTTGTCCATGTACTCCGTATATACATTCTCTTTATGGTCCTCCGTCATTTCCCCTTTTATCTTCTATGGTTGTCACGTTGCATGCTGCTTTAAACACAAGGCGACAGTACACGGTGCAATGCTAATATCTCCAAGCATCAATGCCAAAGAGGAGGGCAAAGATACGCTCAAGTCTCAAGATACTCGTCGCGTTTTTCATATTGACAGCAAAGTTTCATTCGAATTCATTATAAATAAAAAGAGGTTTCGTTTGAATTTTCAAGAGAGGCTGAGACTCTTATTACAGAAAATTGTGTCCCTTCTCTCGCGGTAGCAATGCCATTCTAGATATTCTTCTGATGATAGTCACAAAGAAGTTGCAGTGGACACGACACGAGCCGACGATCGACGAACATTTTCTTCCAAGCACTTCAGGGTTCTTGGTGCTACCGTCAGTTCGCCTGGCCAAATTGCCATATCTGAACGCCAATCCTGCCACGAGATTAGCTCCTGCCAACATTAGCCGAAATCCTTACCGTTAGTTGCATCTGTGGACAGTTCAATCCACGGAAATTCAAATCACAATGTAAACACACAAACGCACGCGAGAAGAATAAATCTAGCCGAAATCGAAATCATCGATCGATTTCATTTTCCCTGCTCCCATTTGGAACGAACTAAACGCCGCCGGCGTGCTGGCGCCCATGGCCATCAGCAACAGCGCCGGCGCGTTGCTTCTGCTGCTCCCCGCCGTGGCCGTGCTCCTCCTCGGAAAAACCACCCACTCATCGGCAGACTTCCCCCTCGGTGGCCAGGCCACCGTGCGGCTGCCTCCGCCGCCGCACCAGCCGCTCTTCGCCGCGAGGGTGGTGGTGCTCGACGCCCACCATGGCCGGCGGCAGCCTGGCTTCGTCGCCGCCGTGAACGCGGAGGCGGCCGACGGCGCGGCGGGCGCCTACGCGTGCTCGCTGGTCCTCCTCCTGGGCGGCGTCAAGGTCTGGGCCTCCGACCACCTCGAGAAGTTCGCGGCGCGCGCCCTGTGCCGGCTCGAGCTCACGGAGGACGGCCAGCTGCGGCTGACAGACGGCGCCGGGAAGGTCGGGTGGCTGTCCGGCACGGCGGGCCAAGGCGTGAAGGTGCGGTGCATCTTCTTCTTCTCTGCTTCGATTCTCCATTGTTTGTTTGCTTCGTTCGTGCATGGTCTCGCCGTGGTTCTGCGTTTGGCTATACGAGGAATGGTTAGTATATTTGTTCGTGAATTTTGATAGGGGTAGACCGTAGGTGATGGAACAGTGGTAGAATTGGTTGTGCATGAGCGCATGGGTAGACGAAGAAGGATCATATATCAGCCATTGGGGTTAAGCGTCTCTACATCCACGGTTTCTTGTTGAGAGATTTGCCATGTAGCAGGCTGGGGTTCTCCTCAACCGCTGCTCACTGGCAATATAATCAGCGCGAATGCGCGATCCTATACAAATACAAATTGGGAATTGCCAAAGGAACATGAACACCCACCGGATCTAATTTAAAAAAATCATAGACTATTGGCTTGCTCAAAGCCCATGAATGAAATCAGGTGGGGACACTCTCCCCCCGTTGACCCTCAAAAAAAAAATCATAGACTATTGAGAAGGGAAGAAAAAAACAGTATGTGTGTTCCATGTCGTGCTAAATTGGCATAGATACGGTCTAGAAGGTTTATGCATGCGTTTCATAAAAGCGCGGGAAAGACTATAAAAACGCGGGAAAGATACCTTGAAGAAAAACGCGGGAAAGTCGTGAATCAAATCTTTTGAAAATCGTTACAATAGTGGAATTAAATCTTCCTCCAATACCACACTATACAAAAGGGGAAAGCTACAGCTCACCCAAACAAAACACCCCGGCCTAAATCTTGAGCTGTCCAATTTTTCTCCCGTGTCGCCCGATTTCGCGTTCTTCTCCATCTTCGAAGAGGTTAGTAGTTCGGGGTTACCGGGAGGGGTGCTCACCGCCGGCCTTAGAGGGAGGGCCAGCGGCGGCAGGCCGGTCCGGTAGAGGAGGCGGGGAGGGGGGGGGGGTGCCAGAGCAGGGGGCGCTGATGGAGATGATGTCGGTGGCCAGAGGCGGCGGCCGCGCGCAAGTGGGCTAGGGTCCACCGGAGCTCCGCGATAGCAGCGCCCTGTGTAGAGCTCAAGCAAATCCCTAGTCCGCCCTGTGCCAGTTGAGTGAGGAGGGGCTGGGCGGTGGGTGACGGGAAGTAGAAGAAGTAATGGACGTCGAATGCAAATTGAGTGTCTAAAAACAGTTGGGTGACATGGCCCGCCGTTTCACCCAAGCAACGGCTAGACAGCCCACACAAAAATGATGGTAGGATTTATGAGGCAAAATTAGCAGACCTAAACTTAGAAGGTTTATGGAATGTGTTTCATAAAAACGCATGAAAAGCTCGTAAATCAAGTCCTTTATCTAAAAAAAGCCATATGCATAGAACTTGAACTTCCCCAAGTTGTTCACTTAGAAATAAATTGATCCCAACCTTAGTAACAATCTTTTAATAATTGGGCAAACAGGTAATAACGGCTAGTAGTAGGATGCTCATATTCTTTCCCTATGTTTCCTCTCCAAAATTTAATTATCTAATAATATCCCACGGGCCAATTTGCTACCGCAGAGTCGCAGACAAGGCCACTCTTTTAAGTCCTGCCAAAGCTATCAGTGTTAAACTTTATTTTAACAATTTTAAGCTAAAAATGCATTCTTTCATCAGAATAATTCTCAATTTGAATGGAATCAACGTTGGAATGTTGGATACACACATCACCACACACCCACACACACACACACACACACACACACACACACACACACACACAGAGAGAGAGAGAGAGAGAGAGGATTAAAGTGGAATGTACACACATTCTTGTGTGTATAGCGGAATAATGTAGTGTTCCTGAAAGTGGAATACACATTAAGCAGATGCACTACGGATGAAACATGCGAAACTGAATGTTACGATCTAACACTTGTTTTCTTCTGAAACGTCTAACAATAACACGTCTGCACGCAGGCTCTCCACTTGGACGGCAAGATTGGAAACCTTGTCCTCATCGACGCCCAGAACCGCACGAGGTGGCAAAGCTTGGACGACCCAACGGACAAATTCCTACGCGGCCAGAATCGCACCCTGCCCGCCTACTTCATCACTTCCACGATCGACGAGACGTCCTCGCCATTCTACTCTCTCGAGCTCGACGGCGACAAGATCACCGCCTACATCCACGTCGGCGACACCACCAGCTACTCCTACTGGGAGCTCGCCGCCCCAGCATCAGCGAACCGCACGATGGCGTCGGCGAGGCTGGACGGGTCGGGGCTCAAGATGCTCGACGCGGAGGGAGTCACAGCGGTGCAGATATCGCCGCCGGTCAAGAAGCCGCCTCTCAGCTTCATGGCGCTCGCCGGCGACGGTAACCTCGAGATGTTCTACTACGACGCCCGGCGCCGGAGGTTCAGGGTCTCCTACAAGGCGCTCGGGCTCTGCGAGCTCCCGCTCTCCTGCGGCGTCCGCCAGGTCTGCTCTGGCGCCGGGACATGCAAGGACTTCGCCGCGTACGCCGACACGCCGGCGCGCGCCGGCGGCGCGAAGTGTATGGTACACTTGAGGGGCGTCACCACGGTGCTCCGGCCGGCGGTGGCAGCAGCGCCGCTGGTGGCCGGCGTGACGCTGCGGCAGTGCGTGGCGCGGTGCGCGATCAACATCTCGTGCAGCGCCGCGCTCTACGTGGAGGACGACGCCGCGGCCGATGAAGACCACGGCATGTGTGAGCACTACACGCTGGCGGCGGGGGCAGGGAGGTGACCGACGACGGGAGCCGGCGGCGGCACAGCTACTGGGTGAAGCTCCCTGCAGCCGCCGGAGGCGGAGGAGACGACGATGACGTGGCGGATGACGGCGGCGATTCTTCCGGCTTGCTTGGCAAGCTCCTGATGGTCTGCGGGGCGGTCGACGTGGTGGGCGCCGTGGTGTTCACGGTGCTCATAGTCTTCTATTTTCGGCGGCTTCGGCAGCTCGCGGCCGTGGTGGACTTGGCCGTCGAGCTCCAGCAAGGAGAGGCCGAGGGCGCCGGGGAGCAAAATAGCTCCGACAATGACGGGGCTGATGGAGCGTCAGGAGCGATGGCGGCTGAACACAACTGAATGCGCCACTATTGGCTTGGGTGGATAACGAGGAATGGATAATTCAGTTGTCAATAAAATGGTGCATGCAATTCCGTTACCTCTTTGCTCTGTTTGTTCGACTTTAACCAAATTTTAAAGTTGGTTTTGAAAATTTTAAATACTATCAGTCAACACACACACACACACACACACACACACACACACACACACTTATTTATCAGGCTTTTGATTGAGCCCATATAGCCCAGATCAAATTACCGGGTTGCTCGTTCTCTTGGGGCCCATACCACATTTCCGACATTACGGCCCCACTGCCCTTGCAACCGCGCAGAAGTTCGGAGGCTCTCTCAACGCGGCCGCTATTCCCCGTCTGCCTTTGGCCGCCGGCCGCCGGCATCCGGCTACGGCTTCCCCTTTTGCCTGCCGCGGCGGTGAGTGGCGTTCGCCTCGTCCACACGCGGTTCAGTTTTTTTTCCCCTCTATACTCGTACTCCCGAAACAGAAGCGCGGTCGAGGCCTCGAGGGCGCCACCATCGAGACATCGGGCCTGATTGGTTGCCAAAACTTGGGGCAAGCCAATTTATAGGCCACCATTTGGTTGTATGTCAAAAATTGTCCATGTCTCACAAACATTCTACCAAAGCCTTGGGAAGTTTTTCCCCGGTGAATTACACATCACGCCTGCAATGATCATCGCTTGGCTGCTGCTGAGATCATCTTGTGAAAGGTGAGAGGGACGAGGATGGGCCTTGGTCCTCTTGGAGTTGAGATCATCTTGGAGTTGTCCCCTGCTTGTAGAAATCGCATCACAAACAGTACCAAGCCCAATGGTCCATTGCGGCGTGGCATTATGTCCTTGGAAACTGAAATTTCAGCATTCAGAAGAGGCAGCTTGGGGACCTCGGGACGCGTAATAAGCAAGCTTGCGGTGTCAAGGAGATCTTGCCGTTATCATAGTTTTTCTTCCGAGCACGCAAGAGCTTCGTGTCAACTCACTAGATTGGAACACTGAATGATGCTCACCAGGACGGCAGCAAGTCGCCTAGTCTGGGCCCTTTGCCTAACAGCAGCTAGTCCGGGTCTGGCAGCGCGAGAAATTCAGAAGAAGAAATTACAGCTTCAAGTGCTACTGCAACTAACAACAGAGACTAGATAGTTAGACCAAAGATGCAGGATGGCTGCGTAGTTAGACTCCATCAATCAGAGACTAGTGGTTTCAGAATTCAGACTTGCAGTTTGTCCAACAACATGATTTCCCAGGGCAGTAATTTTAGCAATGTATACTGAAGCTTTTGTGGCCATTTGAATTTGATAAAATACCAATTGGCACCACCAAGCAACACTTGCTTCTCCATGCTGAACGAAGTCCTGATCGAGCAGGCGACGCACTTCAGACTTTCAGAGCATCTCAGCATTTCACACTCGTCTGGCCGAAACTCTGAATTCTGAACGAGGTGTGTGTAACCAACCAACCATGTGACCAAAAGGCTACGTCACTATGTCCTTTAAGATCGCACATGGATCCTAGCCGGAGATTCAACTGATAGATAGGACTGCCAACCGGTTCTCCAAATGACACTGAGCACAAAATGCTGCTGCTTTTCAGGTGTTATCATGTGCATGTGTTTCGCAAAATGTGACATCGGTCTAATTCGTCTGCTTTTGACCTTTGCATAAGCTCTTTCACGAAAGAAGAAAATGACAATATGCATACCAGCAGGCAGCAGCACAGTAATCCGAAGCTTTCACAACCTGAGCTCAGCATTAGCTCAGAGTGATCTAATTCTCTGCTGATCCTAGAGGTTGAAGGTGATCGATCTGGACGCTACTCCTCGGTTCAGGGAATCTCGGAAAGCGTGGTTGGGCATGAGTATACGTTTCCATTTGCAGGTCTAACGGTCTAAGACCCAACACGGCGCCACCACTTATCGAACGAGTGAACACCTGAACGGCAATGGCGATTCAGTTTCGGCTCCAAAGGTGGCGGTCTGAACGAAGAAAAATTCAGAGAATTAGGTCTCAGGTGTGGTCAGGCCGCACTCCGTACAGCAGTCCAAGATATCAGGCCCCGTCTGATGTCACCGTGACCTAATGGCAGAGGTAATTCCGGCCATTCAGCTTCACGTTGAAGCCGGTCAGGGCGGGGAGTCTGAATGCGAGAGCACCCAGAACCTGGGCCTCTGTCGCAGACATGGCTAGAAACGAGTACACGATTCCGCGCTCGCCTCTGCGCACCGTTTGCTGTCGACCATGGCGATCTGGTCTCCTGTGTTTTAATGGCGCCAAGGCGAGCTTGATGGTTACCGCAGCGGCTGAGTTGTGGCCAGAGCCAGACAATGAGGCGAGCGTCCCGGCGAGGGCGAGTTCGCCGTGCCTGTTTTTACGCGGCGACTGATGTCACGGCTCATTACTGCCTGAATCCACCGGTGGCGACCTGCGGAGAAGAAAAGGGTCCTTGCCCCTGAAGGTGACCGTCAGAGCGTAACGAGCCATGGATTTCGGATCCGGAGAACGAGTCACCGAGGGTACTGCGGTCGGTTCACTGAATTTTGAACATTGGGATCCAAGGCCACCTGAATGGCGGGAAACGCTTCACGTCGACAGATCGAGCTGGAAGCCTGGAACGCCTGGAAACGATCCTTGCACGGCCAGGACAAATCGTTCCTGAAAAGACTGCTGCCCCAGGCACCAGAAACTTCTGCATTTTCCTGTGCCAACACGGATCGAATGCGTCTCGTGTAACCTGCTGAGATTCGGAATCCGATCAGGGTTTCGGAGTGTCGGTTCCGAATAGGACTTGGTCCCGTTTCGGAGTGTCGGTTCTTATTTCAGGTTCCGTTCTTGATTCCTACTCGGATCGGATGACCTGAGTTCGGCCAAGAGCCCCATGCTATATAGGCGTGCAGGCCGAGCACTGTTTGGCGTCGCCGCTTGGGAAACCTCTCTCTCGTTCCGGCGCACAACGCCTAACACATTCTATTTTCCCCTCTCGCTTGACGCTCTGCTCCGCCATCCATCTTCTCGGCACGCATTGCACGGCGCAGTACCTGCGATCTAGGCCAGCGAAGTGTTTGATTTCGCTCCAGCCTCTGGTGGCGTGCGCGGCCGTGTCAAGCCATTAACTCTGCTCGCAAACTAGCCCGGCGTGGCCGCAGCGTAACCGTAACCGGCTTCTGAGTGTTCCCGGCCAGGAAAAAGATACAGGAAAACTGATACTACTAGTCATCGTCTTCTGTAAGCAAGCGGCAACAGATGTCACGCTGAAAGGCTCCCCCAGAGCAACCAACAGTCTCCAAGTCTGAACTGAATCACTCCGTTCGGTCACACCGGCCGAAAGTAACATCTTGGCCGGCCTTGGCCTGGGCGCCCGCCTCTAGGCTCTGTTGGGCTGATAGCACTAAGCAGGCTGCTGGCCTACTCGGCTAACCCCTCACACCTCTTCTTGTTTTAGAGGAGGAATTCTTTTAGGTCTCGTGAAAAATCCCAGCAAAACCACATATCTGGCTTGCAGCCAGGGCCGCCATCGCAGTCGGGGCATTGAATTGGAATCGCCGGTTTGGCCTGTGTGCTTAACCGCCGGCGGTGCATAAATACCTGGCACGCACAGGCATTACATCTCTCAAGTGGTCACAGCCAGCACACGCCGCGCTCCCGTCCTCACCATGCTGCCTTCTCCCTCCCCTTCGTCGGCCCACTGGCTGAGCCTCGTCGGGAGCATCTGGCTGCAGACCATCAACGGGCCCAACGCCGACTTCCCCGTCTACTCGTCGCAGCTCAAGGACCTGAAGCAAATCTCCCAGGTGCAGCTCAACTTCCTGGCCTTCGCCTCCGACGCCGGCAAGCTCTTCGGCTGGTTCTCCGGCGTCGCCGCGCTCCACCTCCCGCTCTGGCTCGTCGCCTTCGTCGGCGCCTCCTTCGGCCTCGTCGGCTACGGCGTCCAGTACCTCTTCCTCGACAGTCCCAGCCTCCGCTACTGGCACCTCTTCCTCCTCACCTCGCTCGCGGGGAACGGAATCTGCTGGATCAACACCGTCTGCTACCTCCTCTGCATCCGCAACTTCGGCGGCCGCAGCCGCGTCGCCGTCAGCCTCGCCACCAGCTACCTCGGCCTCAGCGCCAAGGTCTACACCAGCCTGGCCTCCTCGATCCCCGGCCTGGCGAACACCTCGGCCACCAAGGCGTACCTCCTCCTCAATGCCGTCGTGCCCATGCTCGTCACCGTCGTGGTGGCGCCGTCGCTCAGGGTGGTCGAGCTCGTCACGACGACGGCGGCGGCGAGCACTGACGCGGCATTCCTAGTCATGTTCGCCATCACGCTCGCCACGGGCGCCTGCGCCGTCGTCGGCAGCATCGGGTCCACGTCCTCCAGCGGGCTCTCGTCGAGGGAGCACATGGTCAGCCTCGGCGTGCTCCTGGCCACCCCAATACTCATCCCGCTGGGGCTCAGGGTCCGCGAGAGCCTCAACAAGATTTGGGAGACGAAGAGGGAGAACAGGATCCACGATCTCGGCGCCGACGACATCGTCGCCATCGACATCCCCGACGCCGCCGCCGAGAGCGTCAAGGAGGGGGACATCGCCGACGCCGCCGAGAACATGAAGCCGCGGGAGGAGGTGGGCGGTCTCCAGCTGCTGAGGAGGCTCGACTTCTGGCTCTACTTCTTCAGCTACATGTTCAGCGGCACACTGGGGCTGGTGTTCCTCAACAACCTGGGCCAGATCGCCGAGTCGCGCCTGCTCGCGCAGACTTCCACGCTCGTCTCCCTGTCGTCGTCGTTTGGATTCTTCGGACGCCTGCTCCCGTCCTTCATGGACTACTACTCCGCCAAGTAAGCAACAGGCATTCCGTTCACACCACTTCGTTCCTGATTAAATATTGAATTTAGCATGCCTATTTTTGTTTGGATCTGCATCGTCCTGATTTATTGGAGTCAGTCTGTCCAAAATGACTCGGTAGTCTCAGTTTGCAGTTTCAACCTTCTAGATTGATCGATGCCGTCTTTTTAAATTGACGTGCTAACGAACTTGTTGCTACATATAGAGTTCATGTTCTAACCATCTGTTTCCTCCATTCGCCTGTGCAGAAGTGGCTACTCCATCTCGAGGACAGGATCCATGGCGTCGCTGATGGCGCCGATGGCGGGCGCCTTCTTCCTACTACTCAACCCGAGCAACTTCTTCCTGTACCTGAGCACAGCCGTGATCGGCACGTGCACGGGCGCCATCACGTCGGTGGCCGTCTCCGCCACCACCGAGCTGTTCGGCACGGAGAACTTCGGCGTGAACCACAACGTGGTGGTGAGCAACATCCCCGTGGGCTCGCTCTGCTTCGGCTACTTCGCCGCCTACCTCTACCAGCGCGGGGCGGCGGCGGGCGGCGGCGGCGGCGGCCACCGCTGCATCGGCGCCGCGTGCTACCATGAGACCTTCGTGCTGTGGGGCGCCATGTGCGCCGTGGGCACGCTGCTCTGCTCCGTGCTCTACGCGCGGTCGCGGAGCTTCGCCGGCAGGCTACCGGCGGCGGCCGGAGGAGCAGTAAGGACGTCGTTCCTTGGCCGGTTAGCTAACCTCGTCTCTCGTAGGTGGTGGTAGTAGCAGGGGCTCCGGAAGTTTCTGATCTGAGGGCCTGATTAGTCATACACCCATCGATGATCAAGCATCGGCCTGTAGGCGATGTAACTTTTGATCTTTTTTTTTCTTTTTTGGTTTCTTATTGATGACTGATCGATCCCGGACCCGGTGGAAGGGGATACAGAAAAGCCTGGGGAGAGGCTGAGTAGATATTGTGCAGCAGGGGTTGGCCACCTTTTTACTTGGTGCATATACTAGTATATATGCATGTATATGATGAGTGGTAAACTTTTTAAACTTGAAAGGAATTCAGGTTTATTTGATTCCCTCTGGCTCTTTTTTCGCTGGTGTTTACAGCTGAAAGAGTAGTTAGTAGTGGAGTGCTAATGCGCTGGTTAGTGCCTCTGGGAGGTTGATTTATCGCACGAACGTACGCGGATCTGGAATTCCAATTGAGTGCATGAAAGTAACCATGAATGCTCTGCTTGGACATGTAAGAATTTATGAGAACGCAACCACTTGCATATCATGAGTGGTCCAGTGCAGTGCAGGCAAATGCTACACTGCTGTTCCCACGTTATGGACAGCAGGCAGGCATTTAGCAGCGACAGTATTTATTTATTTTAGTAGCTGTATTTGTATACATATATATAAATATGTTTAGTATTTTGATGCTGAAATTTACATTCCAGCCCCCTGATAGGTACATGTGAGGCACTGAGCTACTTATACTCCGGTAGCTGATACGTGTCCAGAGTCCAAACCTAACTGTCAGAGCGTACTTACGTGAGGTTAAGTCAAGGCCGGCGCTAAGCGCCGCTAACTGCCCGTCAACTTCGTCCTTCCTGAAGCGCTGGAGAGTCGCGATTCCTCACAAAGCGGCGCGGCGCCGAAGAAAATCTCCCCGTAGATATCTGTGGTTGTGCAGTAGCCATCTCCATATTCCGTAACCACACGGGTGTCTTTGTACTCTCGTCCGGGTCCCCGATAGAGCCACTAGCTCCTTGCCTTCAAAACACGAGCCGTTCCACCGTGTCGTCGACCTGTACGCTTTACGCAGGTGAAATTGGTGCCTACTGACATCGGACTATGAAACGTGAAAGTTACGCGCTTGGCGGGTGGCCCATGAACCGGCCCTGTTGGTTTCGCGAAATTTTTTCGAGTACGTCGGGCACAGATTTAAAGTATTAAATATAGACTAATTACAAAACTAATTGCACATCCTGTCAGTAAATCGCAAGACGAACCTAACGAGTCTAATTAATCCGTCATTAGTACATGTTTACTGTAGCAATTTATTGTCTAATCACGACCTAACTAGGCTCATTAGATTCGTCTCGCGAAGTACACTCCATCCATATAATGGGTTGTTTTTTTCGATTACATTTAATATGCCATGCATGTGAGGGAACATACTCGAAAAAATTTCCCAAAAAAAATTTGGTTCTGTGGTTCTGTCCACCTCCGGTGACCATTCTGGACATGTCCAAACGCATTATTACCACTTGTGACCTGTCGCGTCTCTCATGACCATGATCAATCAGTTCGGGCAGCTCATTTACCTCGGGTCGGTCACCGTGAACCATCACTCCTTCTTCCGACAGAAACAACACTGAAATATACTCCCTCCATCCCACAATATAAGCATTTGTTGACTTTCGGACATCACGTTTGACCATCCGTCTTATTTAAAAAATTTATAAAATATAAAAACAAATAAGTCATACTTGAAATATACCTAATGATAGAACAAGTCATAGTAAAATAAATAATTTATTTACAAAATTTTTGAATAAGACGAACGGTCAAACGTGATGCACGAAAATCGAAAAATGCTTATATTATGGGACGGAGGGAGTACACAGCTAAAATCTGTTTAGATCTAGAAAAAACGTTTTTTCGCGAAAAGATATCTACGTGTATATAACCGTGTCGGTTCATTTCTATCTTAACGCATGTTTTTATAAAACCAGTATTTTTCGTACTTTTCACCTTTTTTTTCAATCTAAACACGCTCTAAGCAGTCCAACTCTAACAGTATCAGAAAACATGAGCCGGCGATAAGTTCCTATTTTTGCGAGCATGCAGACGCAGGAGCTCATCTTAATTCTGAAAACATGCATGTGATGAATGCAGCCATTAAAGGATCGATGGGTGGTAGGTCGATCCATCCATCTATCGAGCTCGGGGCATCATCAGTGTCTCGTGGTCCTCTCACATATGGCCGCGTTTAGATGTTTCGTGAAAAAAATTTACAGTATGTCGGGCACACATTTGAAGTATTAAATATAGACTAATTACAAAACTAATTACAGATTATGTCAGTTCATCGCAAGACGAACCTAATGAGTCTAATTAATCCGTCATTAGCACATGTTACTGTAGCAATTTATTGTCTAATCACAACCTAACTAGGCTCATTAGATTCGTCTCGCGAAGTACACTCCATCCATATAATGGGTTATTTTTTTCGACTACATTTAATATGCCATGCATGTGAGGGAACGTACTCGAAAAAAATTTCGCAAAACATCTAAACAGGGCCACGTTGGGCGCGATGGCGCTGCACAGTTCAGTTCCATCCTCCTCCTCCCGGCGCAAGCAGCAGGGATAGATGATGCGCAGCTGCAGATGGCTATTTATTCGCCGAAAGCACGCCGAGCCATCAAGCTAGCTCCAATCCCGGGCGGCCGCATGGGCTCGCTACCGGCATAGTAGTAGCAATCCCCAATCTTTCTTTCTGGTGAGCTGATTCATTTATGGGTTTATGTGGTTGGTTCATGGTTGGCTAGATCATCACTGCTGCTCTCGAGGCCTGGACGACGTCGGTGATGATGGCACGTCCGGTCACTCACTTCGATCAGCCTGCTGGGGTTGCTGCATGGAACCGTCATAAACTCCAATCGCAATCAGTTGCATGTAACGTTATTGTTCTTAAGCAGTTCTTTAGATATATGACAATAGTTCAACAGTGCACCATCACGGCCATTTTCCTGACATGTTGCAAGGTCCATGAATCTCAGGATCTGAGGTACATCCGTACGGGCTCAGAACGAGCTTCTTCAGCCCGACTCCTCCTGTGCCGTTTGGCTATCTAGTTGGCTTGGCTGCTCCAGCAGCTACAGTATTTATACTAGCTCACCAGACACCACACGGCTGCCTCCCTCTGCCTGCAGGAGGGGGAGCAGGGGAGTTAGTGTGGTAGATGGGGGCGGGGTGCCGGTGTTGGTGGAGGCCGTAATGGTGGCGGTGGTTGTTGAGAGGGGCAGGCAAAGGCCAAGGCAAATGCGTGCGCGCCAAAAAAGCCATCGACGACGCGTGTCCCTGTGCTCGCGGCGCGCGCACATGCCGAGCCCCCTCGCGCGACGAGAGGAGGATCCGCAGGTCGTCCCGGCAGAAGTGGCCGGGGGACGGATCGGAGTGAAAGTGTGCGCCCTTCCCTGTCGTCCCCGTTTGTAAACGCAGATTTGCCGCCGATCGCGTGTGGTTAGTTGGACGCGTCCGCGCTCGTGGTTTGTGGACGGAATGATTACCGACCCGTCGCTCGCTGTTGCTCGATCGATGTGATGGCCGGAGGAGGAGCAGGAGTGGATTCCCCGTTCGGTGATGCCCACTGCCGCTGCTGGTGGAAGCATGGCGTCAGCAGCCAAAAATATCTTCATCAGGTGTTTGCGTTGCATGCGTAGTACTACGTCGCAGTATATATGGCATTTCTGGACGAGTCGGATTAGAAGCTGATGTAAAGGACGTAAGTGTTTGCGATCCACGTCGTGGAATCATGCGGGAGAGGGATGCTCATCCGTCTTCCAATCATGATGTGCGAGCATTACTTGCGTCCCTGCCGGAGGAAAGAGCGCGCATACCTGTCTATTGAATGTTCAAAATTGTTTGATGTATAGTTTTTGTTAGAATCTGATACCCCTCGTTATGCGCAGCAACCTTCGGATCTTGAAAAGATATTGCGAGTACGACACGAGCTTGCACAATATCAAGAACGAAGTAGACGAATCTCGTAGAAAATCCTAGTTGACGACGTTGAAGCAACCACAACAAGAGAATAGGATTTGGCGAAGCCGACCGCAAATTCTTTAAGCACAACTCCGAAAGAGTACAAGTGATTGCCGCTCCCTCACAACTCTACTTGACCCTCTAGGACCCTCGGATTCTTGCCTCATACAAGAATCTAGTGCTTATAGAACTATGTAGCCTATTCCTCTTGAGCGCTCCTAATTGCTTCTCACAAGCCTTGGATGAGACCTTGGTGTTTGCCCTTGGCTTGATTTGATTTGATAGAGCCTCTACCCCTTGTTTATATAGTCCCCTCCAAAGCCCCATACATGCAAGTAGGAGTCCTACTCCTAGTAGGATTCATCGCTCAAGTCCTAGTAGAACTAGAAGTCCTAAAGCACACCCCTATTGAGTCCTAATTCAAGTAGGATTTGAGTCACAATACAACAATCTCCACCTTGACTCTAATCCATTGAAGTCATCATGCTCCTCCAAGAATTCGCTCCAAATCGGCTTCTTTTTTTTTATACTCCCACCACAAGAGTGCCCCCACCACAGAGGCTCATGCACATCACCACGATATGCGTGTGAGTGTCCCGGCTGGAGCGCCTGGACCCTCCACCTGAGAGCTCCTTCGTTGTGTAGTTTGGTTAACCACACCACCTTCTCCTATGACCCTCCATGCCATAGGTTTGTACCGCCTCTGAGCTCCACCTGCTCGCCGGTACTGCGTGGTCGTCGGTCCCACCACGTCTTCCTTCTTCCAACAGCTTGCAGCTTCACCTCTACGACTGTTAGATTTTGCAACCACCTTTGCCGCCTTGCACTTGACTGCAACTGAGATTTGAGTACCTGCTGTTGACGAGACAGCTTCCTTCTCCTGATCAGGATTTTTACCAAATCTCCCAATGGTTGCACCGCCATTAAGATTTCCTATCACTCGGTATCCACCATTAATCCAGATACTTTTCATGATTACCTGCCCTTTGCAAGTAACTCGCATAACTCCACCTCGAAGTGATAAGCCACAACCTTGGAGTTCTAGCGACCTTACAGATATTAGATTCTTTTTCAAACCCGGGATATACCGAACTCCCGTGAGTGTGCAATGTGTTCCATTATGCATCTCCAATGTAACTGTTCCCACCTTGATGACAACATACTCCTTGCAATCCGCCAAGTGAACAATTCCATTCGCCGGGCGTTGAGATCCTTCGTCAAACATCTCCCTTGCCGAACATACATGGAAACAACCCCCTGAATCTAATATCCAATCATGAATAGTCCCTGGTTGACTGACGATAAGTATATCACCTTCATCCTCACTTGCCACCGAGTATGCTCCTCTCATATTCTTCAAATTTGGACAATCCTTTATCATGTGACCCTCTTTGTCACAAAGATAGCATGTACGGCTGCCCTTGCTCTTGCCTTTCTTCTTCCCGCGATTCAAGACTTTGCCTGCTCCACTTGAAACAGTCAATGCTTGATCACCCGAGGATGAAGATTCCTGTGGCTTCTTCAAGGACTCCGCCTCCAACAGGTATGCAACTGTCTCGTTGAAGTTGAGAGTAGTTTTCCCGACGAGAATATTCATCACCAATTGCTCCCATGATGGTGGTAAGGATGAAGCCAGTATGACGACTTTATCGTTCTCCTCAATTTCCTCATCCACACTAACCAGCTGCGTGACAAGTTTGTTGAAGACATTTAGATGGTCAACGAATCGTGTGCCTTCCTCCATGCGCAACCTGAATAGTTGACGCTTCAGCACCCACCGATTTGTCAGCGACTTTGCTATATACAATTCTTCTAAGCTCTTCCATAATTTCTTCGGAGAATTCTCCTTGATTACCGAGTACTTTACCTCATCGGAGAGACATAGTCGAATTATACTGACAGCCTTCCGCTCCATCACCTTCCAGTCTTCAGCGGTTGTGCTTTCCGGTTTGGTCCCCTCAAGAGCATCAATTAACCCTTGCTGGACAAGCACATCTGTTACCACACACTGCCACACGCTGAAATTCCCTTTGCCATCAAATTTCTCTACTTGATTCCACATCCCTGACATCGTCTTGATTTCGTGCACCCTAGCACTGTCGACCTTCTCACAAAATCAGCTCAATCCGACCTTGGCTCTGATACCACTTGTTAGAATCTGATACCCCTCGTTATGCGCAGCAACCTTCGGATCTTGAAAAGATATTGCGAGTACGACACGAGCTTGCACAATATCAAGAACGAAGTAGACGAATCTCGTAGAAAACCCTAGTTGACGACGTTGAAGCAACCACAACAAGAGAATAGGATTTGGCGAAGCCGACCGCAAATTCTTTAAGCACAACTCCGAAAGAGTACAAGTGATTGCCGCTCCCTCACAACTCTACTTGACCCTCTAGGACCCTCGGATTCTTGCCTCATACAAGAATCTAGTGCTTATAGAACTATGTAGCCTATTCCTCTTGAGCGCTCCTAATTGCTTCTCACAAGCCTTGGATGAGACCTTGGTGTTTGCCCTTGGCTTGATTTGATTTGATAGAGCCTCTACCCCTTGTTTATATAGTCCCCTCCAAAGCCCCATACATGCAAGTAGGAGTCCTACTCCTAGTAGGATTCATCGCTCAAGTCCTAGTAGAACTAGAAGTCCTAAAGCACACCCCTATTGAGTCCTAATTCAAGTAGGATTTGAGTCACAATACAACAGTTTTGATGGTCAGTACCATGCTATACTGCCATATGAAACCGATGCATATACACATTACTCCTCAGTTCCCCTGGCATGTATATTTCGCTATCATGTGCCATTTTAATACTACTTTCCCCCCAATTTAAGATATATTATGTACTGTAAGATAATGACACGGGCGAGAAAATACACATTTTGTCTAGCACATTTTAATACTACTTTTCATGTTGTTATTATGTAGTAGAATTTACTTTGTACTGTCAATTGTGATACATTAAGGGTTATTGTTTTAAAAAAATGATCGGCAGAAATGCTAAAGTGTGGTGGCATATGTTTTAAGAGAATATTTTCTTTAGATTGAAGTACCGATATACTCATTGTAATGTATGAATTATATGTCGTAAGCTAGATTACAAAGTCTACTAATTCTACCATGCTCAGTTGATTAAGTTTCTTATTTGATGCAACTTAATTACCCACTCGTATTATAATTTTGTGAATTAACATAACGACGTTAGACGTTAGTGATACAAAACGTGTCTGTCGTGTGTCGATACAATACGTACACGGTACCCTATAATGATGTTAGTGATACGCAACATGACTGCCGACAAGACACATACGGTAAGTAGCCTGGGAGCCTAGAAAACTAATTTTACCACGTTGATCTGCCGGACATAAGAAAACTCATTGTGCCAGGTTTGTTGGTCTTAATTTTAACCACGCAATCATCACATTCGGAATGACGGGATCGATGTCGAAATGTGTACATATGATCCATCACGGAGCAAATGTGTCGACAAATTTTTCAGAATCGTGGACGAAATCACCTCCTTGCTGTGTCAATTATCGCCTCAGAAAGAGAACGGGACAATCGGAGAGCTGGACCCATCTGAGCTCACCATTTCCACCCTGAACGAGCTGCAGGCCGCGTTGGTCTCTTCCGGGGCCTCACGCGATCACATCACCTGATGTGTGGTAATAAATCTCGTTTTCACTCACTGGAGCGCCATCGATTGATGACGATCCCTTTCGCCGCCTTAATTTTTCCGCCGGATAAAACCTAGACGTCATCACTTGGAGAAATCCGATTCTGTTTTGGCTACCCAGCGACGTCACCCCGAACGAGCATGGTTTGTTTGGGAGCCGGAGGCGACAGATGCTTTCTTTTCCCGTATCCAGCAGCAGTGCCGGCTCGCCTGGCCGTGACAGGAAACGGAGCCCCAAAATGTACTCTCGGTGTGCGTGGTCACATGCGTGTGCGCCGTGTTTTTAGCTAAGCGACCGATGTCTTGGTCGAGCATTTTCAGCTGAAGCAGCAGGAGTCCCCCGCTCCTTAAACCGGCCCGTATCGGACTCGGCATTAATCGCGAGGCCGTGCAACGTTAGTTATGCCTGGTACGTACGAGTTGACACACCGGCCGCGCGCCCAGCTGCGTGCCCGCGTCGTGCGGGGGCAGAGCATGCATGGTTG
The DNA here is from genome assembly GCA_015476505.1 of Urochloa ruziziensis. Taxonomy (NCBI): domain Eukaryota; kingdom Viridiplantae; phylum Streptophyta; class Magnoliopsida; order Poales; family Poaceae; genus Urochloa; species Urochloa ruziziensis. The sequence continues at coordinate 54,105,939 of CM027122.1, read as the reverse complement.
GAGTTGGTGACGGAGAGAAACCTGTGCGTGGGGCACTGGGCAGGGGAGAGGGCGGCAACAGCGCCGGGTCGGCTGGGGATCGCCACGCCGCGGTGTCTGCAGCTGCAGCTAGCCCGCCGTCGCCGCACATGCATATGGGCCAAAACGATGGATCGCGTCGTGTCTGTCCCCGTCGCCTGGCGGTGAAACCGTGAAAGCACCCACGCCCAGGTAGCGTGGCCGGGGGGCCCCCGGTCGACGACAGCATGACGCAGGTCGTGACGGCCACACAACTCTTCCCGTGGCTATCCTGTAGCCGCTAGGCTTCTGTAATTCTGTTACACGCCCATCTCCCGACCCGAGTCCTGGCCGGCCGCGCGCATGCAGGAAGGTTCATTGGATCGGTCGCATCGCGTGCGGTGCCCGCGGCCGGCCGTCCGGTCGCACGCTACGGTGTTCGTGGTCCAGATCCACTGTTTCTCGTCTAGGGGGAAAAACGCCAAGCAAATCGAGCACGCGGCCGCGCGCCGGCGCATGCAGCGCAGGGCAGGCGCGGCATCTATCGGCCGTCGCACGACGCCGGAAAGGGACGGCACGGGGGGCGCGTAGGTTGGCTCATAGCGTACGATCGAGGAAGAGATGGCGGTTACGTACACGCCCTTGTGTTGTGGCACGCCTCGCTCGCCCATTCGCTTTGTGTTTTTCTCATTACCTTTCAGTGGATGCGTGAACGCCACAGCTTTTTTACGGCAGCGAATAGTACCGATCGTTCAGTTCAACCGAGCAGCATGCAGCAGCAGCAGCACTTGGTGACCACCAGTTTTGTCGCCTTGCTGATCTCTTGCATTATTCCCGTTCCATTTTATCCGCGCACGAATGCATGTAGCCGCGCAGGCCTAACCTACCTTTTTACCACTTTTTTTTAACATGCAAAAGCGATGAAGTAGCGAGATCGTATGGACGGGACGGGAGTACCGGCGGTGCGCGCGCGCGCTTTTATATTATGCTACTGGATGGGTGGACGGTGAAGAGTCCGGCCGGCCGGCGCGGCGGGGCTAGAAAGATTAGGAGAGAGCAAAAGCTCGTTCGGTAACACGGGTCGTTAGTTGCCGATCGGGAATCCGTTCATGGAAATGCCGGGGCCCTTTTTCCTGTTTTCTCCTGTCGCGTGCGCGTGTGAGGGGGAAAAGGGACGTGCATGAGTACAAGCAAAAGGAAAGGCGGTCTGAACTCGGGTCGATCCACCGGGCAGTAGTAGTGCAAAGCGAAAAAGGTATGGAAGGCACGACGGAGGAGCAAGCGGAAATTAGCAAGAGGGGGCTAGAGCGCACTACTAGACAGGACGTAATGCGCGAGCGGGGAAAGGAAAGCAACGGCCGCGGCGTCAGGGCACCGCCTGGCCGGCCCGACACGGGCAGAGAGCGCGGCGTTATTTGTGTTCTGGGTGGGGTGTTCCTTCTGCCGATCACGTCTTTTAGACTTTGGACGGAAGAGTTTGGCTTTATGCGCGTGTACGTACCCCGGCCCCCGCCGCCTACCCCGCGCGCGCCGACCCTGCCTGCCGGTGGCATGCAGCGTTTGCTCGTCCGAGAGGGCACGGCTCTCCGCCGCCCGGTGGATCGCGGGGGTAGCGTAATGAGCCCGTGCCGTCCATGGCAATGCATGCGCTCCATGCACTCGCGGCAGGTCACGGCGCACCGCGAGACCCGTGCATCAAAATCTGTCCAAGGAACCGAGCGTGCGCCGGCTACGGCTTTGGGCGGGGGGGAAACGTCCGGTTCCTACGGGGCGCGCCAGTCACGGCGGGCGAGCGTGGGGTGGGCTGGGTTGGTGTCGTGTCTGGGCGACTCGGTGCGGTCCGTTTGGGAGACCGGCAGGCGCAACGGTGGTTGCGCTTACGCTGTGTTGCCAAAGACACGAGCGAGAGAGCAAAGGAGCCGGCTGACTCTTTTCCATGCCCGAAGTCAATCGGCGGACTCTCTGCAGCTAGGAGCTCGGAGCGGCAAAGGCAAGGGGTAGTACGTTGGACGACCATGGCGGCCGCGCGGGGATGATCGTCATCATCATTTCGAGTTCGCGGATGCGGCGGGGCCGTGACGGCGACGTGAGGTCACGGCCATCCACAGTGCGCGCGTATGACAAGGCAGGCCCGTACACCCTCCCTCTTTGCTGGCACCGGGTCAAGCATTCATCAGGCCGGTGAATTAAAGGATTAGCGCAGCAATGAATCCGGACCGGAGGAAGGCGGATGCCGACGTGCCCCGACAGCGGTCGTGCGTGGGGGCGGGCGTCGCCCCAAGGCCCCAACGGGCCGGTGACGCCACCAGTGACGCCGCGCACGCGTCAGCGGCCATCACCACTGTGATGGGCTGATGGCCGAGGAATCAGGGAGCCAGAGGATGGCTATTAGTGCTCGGCAAGCAAGCGACCCCCGGACGGAGGAGGATTAAGGCGCACCAGCACAGCGCCGGCTGTGTTCACGTGTGCGTGCCGCGCCCACTTCGATCGGCCTCGGCTCCCACCGCCTGGCACTGGCAGTGTGGCAGCTAGCTAGCTAGCGGTTGGCCCAGGCTCTGGGCACAGTCGACGAACTGAGCCATCGGTCCAACAGGTCGTCTGATCGCTCTCGCCCCAAACACGGCCTTGATTGCCACAATTCTGGAGCTACACGCGCATATTCTTGTTGCAACCGTCACCCGGCACGGATATATATCCGGATTCATCATTCGCTAGCTACAAGCCTAGGACGAACCGATGGATATGCATGCCCTGCTGATGATGAGTGACGACTTCTTTCAAAAAAAAAAAAAAGATGAATGACGACTATAACCTCCGAACATGCACTACACCGACACGTGTGAATCACGCTGATGCAGGTGTGATGCATATGGTCGCCTCGCCCCCCGTATTCGGTACTATTGGCAATTGGTACATCGGTCCGTGCGTTGTGCAGCTTGTGCTATCTTGCTGGGGATGAGATGAGAAGCTAGAAAAGGCAGCTAGAGTCGATCAAAGTGGCCCCTTTTGGGAGATGCAAGTGCAACACGAGTGCTGCCTCCACAAGGTTTTTGGTATATCGGCAGGGATCCATGCCCTTTTGACCGTCTCTTTCTCTGCGCCCTAGACAGTAGCGACTAGCGAGACGAGCCCTGGTAGTAGTAGCTCGCTCTTTGCTGCACGGTTGCAACTTTGCGCGAGAGAGGATCAGTGGGCTCCGCCACGATCTCCTGTATTAGTAGCGGAGACCTTAGTGGCCGATCGACGAGACGGAAGAGCAGAGCAGCTAATGATAGGGATACTCTTCTAGAAGACGCAAATGGGAGATCTTTAATCCATCTTTCATCATCACTTTGTATTGGAGTATGCTACTAAAATATTTCGTAGTAGACGGTCTACGTCATCAAGTCGTGCGCGTGTGTGAGAGAGAGCATGCAGCGAGACACCACAGCACTAGCTTGTAACACGTGCAGACCGTCAGCCTGTGCCAATGTACGTGACTTTCAGAGCAGACAAAGCTAGCCAGGCGGGGAGAGTTCCGAGTGTGCGAGACTTAAATCAGTCCACATCTTTAAGCAGCATCGGCAGACGCTAGCTAGCTAGCAACGGTTCGTTCATCCATTCCGGCCGCAGCCGAATCGCACCTGTATATACGGCCAATGCTGAAGCTAGCACATAGCCATGTTATAAGTACTCCCAAGCGAGTGAAGAAACGGATAGCTAAAAAGTTTACGTTTTGATTTTACAAAAAAAAAAAACAGCTTCTCACGGCGGATAAATGGAGCATATGTAGCATATATTTTACAGCTTCTTACGGTGGATAATAAAATGGGTATAGCAAAGAAGACTTGGTACCAGGTATTTTATACTGATAGCGATTAGATGTTCCAGATATTTGCAGAAAAAGGGATTCACTTGTGGCATCAAAAGAGAAAAGCACTACATGTCTACTACATGGACATTATCCGCAGCATCCAGCGTATCACCCAGATCCAGTTTCGGTTCAAGAATCTAACACACGTCTCCAATGGCTAGTTAGCATTATGGTCCGAGGCTCAGAGGTCAGAGCAGAGCTTTCCACTGCTCCGTCTCCACTTTCTGAAAAGATAGCTTAGCTCTCCAGTAACATTAGTTACGCCGTGTGTAATTATGGGATGATCCGTAGGACGATGTGACGTAAGATATTTTTTGATACTGTCGAAGTCTCGGAGAACATGGCTGTCTCTGGATCATTATTGGAGGAATTGAGACCAATTTATGTGTGTGATGAAAAGTGGCTACACAGACAGCCGCCTTCTTCAAATAAACATTCTAACATAACTGTCTGGGCTGAAAAAGGGCCCAATAAGATTTGTAGGGTAAACGAGAGCCCATCGTCACGATTTGGACCTAGGATCTTGGAGTCTGGTTGGTTTGCTATCCAAATTTGGCATGCCAAAGTTTGGGCAAGCCAAAATATGGGCACAGAATTTGCCATTATTTTGGTAAGTTAAATGTGAGATGTTGGCAGCTCTTAGCAGCAAACCGAGTGCTAGCCAAAAAAATTGTCAACTTTTGTCTAGCCAAAATGTTGGCATGCCAAAGAATTGGTAGGCAACCAATCAGGCTCTTGTTTTCCAAAAAACAAAATTTTACGTTCTATTCTTTTCAGGAGGGATAATACCGTTTCTTCGTAGTATTTGCAAGATAAACTTTTCAGTGAAGTTAAACAACAAGTTTTCTTTCGAGGTAGTTAAACGATAGTTGGGTAAAGGCGTAGAAAAATCATATCAGATCCATATAGTATTTGCATTTTCCTTAGCATATACCGTGCCGTACTTGTTCCTCGGTCGGACCTCAGTAGTAGAAACAGACACGCAAGACGCAAAGCATCTCATCGTGTATCCGATTGTGCATGTGTCATCTTTCGCACTTGAGATTTGTGAATCGAATAAGTATCACACTATGAGAACACCAGCAACCAATGTTGAGATGGCCGAGTTGGTCTAAGGCGCCAGATTAAGGTTCTGGTCCGAAAGGGCGTGGGTTCAAATCCCACTCTCAACATGAATTTTTGTCATTTTTGTTTATTCCCAGCTCCATACAGCAACCTTTATCTCCCAAGAACATGAAGAAAATATATTTTTTTAATGTAAAGTGATGCGAGCCAGCGATTGGTGGTGGTGGTGGAAGTGGACTCATGCCCATTCAGTAGCCATGCGCGTCGTTTCACCTCGTTTGTTCATCTTTCTTTTTTCAGGCCCAGTTGATGATTGTTAACAAGTAGGCCTTGCTCGTGCTACCACCCTCTTGCCAGCCATTACTCCGTAGAAATTAGTGATAAAACCTGCGTTTTCCAAAAAAAGGAAAACAATCCAACCATTTAGAGTCGACTTTTCTGAAATGAACTTGTTTCTGACTCAACAATAGTTGATGAGGGATTATCTATCCTTCAGTACGCTGATGACACTATCCTTTTTCTGAAAGATAATATAGAAGAGGCAAGAAATTTGAAAATGGTGCTATGCGCTTTTGAAAAGCTTGCCGGACTTAAAATAAACTTCCACAAAAGTGAACTCTTTTGTTTTGGAAAAGCAAAGGAAAGGGCAAATGATTTTATGCACCTGTTTGGATGCAAAGAAGGAACACTACCCTTCAAATATTTGGGAATCCCCATGAGCAACAACAGATTACTTAAAAAGACTTGGGAAGGAGTGGAAGAAAGGTTCCAAAAGAAGCTAAGTAGTTGGAAAGGAAAGATTTTGTCAGTGGGTGGAAGATTGGTATTAATCAACTCGGTTTTGTCTAGCTTGCCAATGTTTCTTTTTTCCTTTTTAAAGGTGCCTAAAGGCATTTTGAAAAGGCTGGACTATTATAGGTCCAGATTCTTTTGGCAATGTGATGGGCACAAAAAAAGTATAGGCTAGCAAGATGGGACATCCTGTGTAAGCCAAAAAGCTTGGGGGGTTTAGGAATCTTAAACCTAGAAGTCCAAAACAAGTGTCTGCTCTCAAAGTGGCTGTTTAAATTACTCAATGAGGAGGGTATGTGGCAGGAGATTTTAAAAAGAAAATATTTAAAAGACAACTCTAGCGCAGGTTGAGAAAAGGTCAGGGGATTCTCAATTTTGGAGCGGGCTAATGGCAGTCAAAGTGGAATTTCTGTCTAAAGGCAGGTTTAGGGTGCATAATGGCAAACAAACTAGTTTTTGGAAAGATGTATGGCCCAATCATTAAAAAATAAGTTCCCAAGCTTGTATAACATTGTGAGAAATAAAAATGCAACAATAGCTCAGGTTTTACAAACCGTCCCTCTAAACATCTCCTTTAGGAGAGCCTTAGTAGGAGAAAATCTAAAGAAGTGGTTGCGTTTAGTCAGGAGCTTGATCTCAGTTACTCCTAGTGAGAATAATGATGAGTTCGTGTGGAATCTAAGTAAAGGGGGAGAGTTTACCGTCTCCTCAATGTACAATAACATAATGGAAAGGGAAGGGATAAAAGAGGCTTTCTTAACATGGAAAGTAAGGATACCACTCAAGATTAAGATCTTTTTATGGTATCTAAAAAAAGAGTGATACTGACTAAGGAAAATCTGGAAAAAAGAAACTGGAAGGGTTGTTTGTCATGTAGCTGGTGTACATCAAAAGAGACCAGTGATCATCTGTTTTTTGAATGCCATTTAGCTCGGAAAGTCTGGAACACTATATCATGCACCTTTGGCTTTAAGTCACCAGCAAACACATCAAACTTGTTTGGAACCTGGCTTAAAGATTTTCCTAGGAAATATAGGAAGCTAGTGTTGATTGGTGTGGCGGCGGTGTGCTGGGCTTTATGGATTAGTAGGAATGATTTAGTGTTCAAGAAAGAAAATTCTTACAATTTCTTGCAGGTAATCTTCAGGACGACCTTTTGGATCCGGAGTTGGGCAAAACTGTCTAAGAAAGAAGAGGAGAAAGTACTGAGAGAAGGCGGACATCAGCCAGAGGTTATGGCGATGGCAATCTTCAGCAAATTTGGATGGAACTGCAGAAATAGATTAGAGTGTTAGCTCTTTATCCTGTAGTTCATCTTTGTATTGAGTTCATGGTTCTGTTTTGCATTGCCAGGAAGGTGGCTTAGCCGTGTGGCGTTTGAGAGAGGTTGTAAACCTTGGGATTTTTTGTTACTCTTTAGGTTGCAAGCACCCACAGTATGGGTGTGGAGACCGGTTTCCTATATCTAAAAAACAAATAACAAGCTGTGATCTGTCGGCGGTGCTGAAACAGCAAAGGTGTGCATGGTGACAAGTGTACTCTCGCCCGAACATGCAAAACAGTAGCGGCCGCGCTACCGGGGTCGCGTGAAGCAGCCACCACCACGTGCAGCGTCTCAAGATTCGCGAAGTCGGCACCTCCCCGGTCAATGAAACCGCTAGATTTATCATCGCCACAAAAACGATTTAACAAAGCCACAGTCCAGATCGATCCGCAGTGTGCTTTCTGTCCTCGTTGCCGACCGGTCAAAGCACTGTGAACTGATGAACTCCATGCGAGGGCTGATATACTCTTATCAGGAACTCAAACATGCATGCCCTTGCCCTTGTCTCACATCCTTTTTTTTTTTGGGTAAGGAGCAACTTTATTTCACATTAGAGACATCGTACAGACACAAGAGGAAGAGCACTCCAAGAGCAGGAGGCAACACTTAAGCACACCTTGCAAGGTGCAACATGAGTCTGATTAGAACAAGAGAGTGAGACGACAGAACTGGACGCAAACGAAGGACTGCTACTTCTCGATTGAACAGCGAGATTATGGGCCAACATATTCATCTGTCTTGGCACATCCTTCGGTCCAAGCTGGAAGGGAATGTCCATGGCAGTTCATCTACACGCATACTAGTCCCGGCCCCATGCTTACCACCATTGCGTGAGCAGTGAGCACTGACGCGAGCACATCAGTGACACTGTACAGGTGTGCGTCCCGTGCTGGGTTTCGAGGCTAGTGAAGACTTTGAAGCATCGGCATCGGGGTTGAGTGCAGACAAGCGGGGGATCGGTGCCCGGCGTCTGAAGCAACACAAGCAAGCAAGCACGACGCCGGACCAGATCCCAGCAAATAAACAAAACGAGAGAGGCCGTCCGGCCTGGGCTGAAGCTTCTCTCGGCTCTCGCCTACCTGGGAAACAGAGCGAGGTCTCGCTCGCACACATGGACGGATCCCTGGAGCCAGCTCGCTGCTGAAGCCCGTGCTGGTGATGGCTAGTACATTTTAAAATGCGCAACAATTCGAGATCAAGAGTGTCTGTACCTGACTTTACCAACTTCGAACTCAACTAGTACGAGCTATCGGCAAACTCTGCACGCCAAGGAAAGGCAGGCCCCTCTCTCGAGTCTCGATCGCCCTCGTCCTACAGCTTTCAGGAATGCAATTAGCTAGCGTAGCTGTCATGGCCTAGTCATTGACATTTGACGTGCAATCCATGCATGAAAGAAGCATCTCACAGCTCACTATATGCAGCATCTGTAGTATGTGCAGAGACTCAACGCTGCTAAGTAGTACTAGTCGAACAGCATTGCTTTCTATTAGGACAACATCACATGAGATGCACAAACTTTTGACTGACACTAACAATGTGAAGAAAGAGGATTTTTCAGAGCAGCATGTTTGGATACTGTTTGTCAGTCTATAAATTAAAGCTATATAAACAAATATATATCTACTTTGTTGTGCAATAATATGCCACATAAAAATTATATATGTACTGGTAGGAATAAAGAAAACCACGTGATCCTACAATGAAGCTGTTGCTTTTTCTGCATAATCTTAGTCTTCAGAACAGGGATATGCTATAGAAAACAATTCAGTGAGTCAGCATGTGATAGAAAAAACGAGATGGAATGTGTAGAGGCCAATACAGATCTAAGAAAGGCAAGATGACGATATCGAGTACTACAAGACGGGAAAAATATCTGAAATCAAATGAAAACGCTGGTGAATTGAAATGCAGAAAAGGTGAAAAAATAGCAGAAGGAAAATGATCAGCTTATATAACAGACGAGCAAAAACGAAGCTGGGAAATTCCTTGGTCAATTTAGCGATACAGGATAACAAACTTTTGATGGTTAATATGCTCCACAAATAAAATTATATATGATGCCCATATTATTATGTATAATGTGGAATCGTGCTAGCTACACATCATTATATATTGGGGTTTGTGGAATGATAGCGAATACTGTGCTATATAGTAGCTTTGTTGTGTTGCTTCATTCATAAGTTCTGTAGACTGATTTATTCTCTTACCCGCATACAGTTCAACTGAGGGAAAATTGAAAAAATGAGTGAAATTTCAATAGCAGAAAGTTGGAGAACCACATGGTTAATCATCCAACACGTACATATATATGCATCAGCGGAAAAAAAAAACCCTAAAACCTGAAATAAAAGGTCCATGGAAAGATAAAGTAGCACCCAAGAAGTGCTGAAAGGATCCGGTTATCAACCTAGATGGAAATTCATGTAGATATAAATAGATTCATAAAATCTAAATGGAAGCGGGGAAAACATTGACTGTTCAATGCAAGCAAACTAATTAAGGAGATTATCAGTTGACCCTAAAAAAGAGATTATCAGTGCCTATGCTTGAACAACTAATCCAATGAAATAATGTGTTTACTCAAAACACACTGACTTGCATTGTTAGCAGCTATATGGAATTCACTTAAAATATTTAGTGCCAAACCCCAATGCAACTATACTATCGCACGGGATCCAAGATGCATTATTTAATTGAACTAATAATCAACCAACTTAACAAACAATCGCTATGAGCACTTACAAGAAAATAATGGTACATACAATCCACAGGACGAACTTTTTCGTCACCCAATGATTAACCACATCTATATAGATCTACTTCTAGCAAACCTTGTATATATAAAATTAAACTTGCACACAGTTTATTCTTCCCCGGCAGTTTAGTTGTGATCTCACCAAATGTTAAATAAATCCATGCATATCAACCAAAGTATGCAGCATGCTCACTTGGGTTAAGGGAGCTATAGTTATCAGTAGTGCTTGAAGGCCGCTCGCCTTCGGCAACATACACTGCCGACGACGCCGACATCCCAGGCGTGTGCGCCGCTGCTTCGACCCCTTGGCCGGTCTCCGCCACCACCGACACCACGTCTCCCGCGTGCACCAGAGCCGCCGGCGCAGGAGCCACAACGAAGCTGGCCGTGGCGTGCCCGTCGTCAACGAGCGTGGCGCCGCCCGAACCGGCGCCGGCTTGCCGGTACCTGTGCTTGAGGATCTCGGCCCTGACCGCGTCCAGCTCGGCCTCCAGCGCGTTCACCTGCTGCTGCAGCACTGAGATGGCGCCCATGCAGCCGTACACCGGGTCACGCAGCCGGAGATTCGCCTCGTAGACGAGGCTGCTCGCCGCGTCCGCCCTCTCCCCCTCCGCCACCTCCTGATCAGCGAATCAACGCCGTTGGCATGCACGGAATCCATTAATTGTCCACGCATGTTACGGTGTGTTTTTATTTTTATTTTTTAATAATAATTGAAAACGGGAGTATTTTTTCTTCATGCGTTTGGGCTTACCAAGAGCATCTTGGAGACGTTGCTGGCGCCGAAGACCTTGTGGACGGCGGCGAACTTGTGGGGCTCGTGCGGGGAGAAGTAGGGGGCGAAGGGGCACTCCTGCGCGCACCGTCGGCGGAGAAGCTTGCACGCGGCGCAGGGGGTCACGGTGTTGATGGCGCCGCCAAGGCCGAGGCCGGGGCGGCGGGGAACGCGGCTGTCGGCCGGTGCGGTGGAGGCGGATGCGGCGGCGTGGGCGAGGGCGGCTGTATCCGGCTCTCGCTTGATCTTCTTGCCGATCTCATCGAGTCTCTCCCTGCAGGCGGAAGTCCAAGAGGAGAGTTATGGTCGCCTAGGGTTTGGTGCATGGGATTGATCCAAGAGGGGGAAACAATCTCGAGACTTTTGGTGGCAAGAACAATGGTAGAAGTTAAAACTAGTACAACGAACAAGAGAAGATGCTACTCCATGGCCTATCTCCTGATTAACGAAGCTTTCAGCCAAAAGGAACAGAGCAAAGAACAGCAATCAGATTCCTTCGAAGAAAGTTTTTTTGATGGAGAAGTGTCAGAGAATTGAAGGGGGACACACACAAGAACACAAAAGGAGGAACAGAGCTGGAGGAAAGCTATACCTATGGTGGACCTCTTACCTCTCCGTGGACATCCAGGCATGCTCTCCTGTCCGGTGCTCGTTTGATGGAGATGACAGGGAAGGGGGATCGGTAGACGACGACGGACAGGGAGTAGATGTGTAAAGTTTGGAAGGAAAGAGTGCTTAAAAGGCAAGGCATTAATGAGGGGGATGGGCCTGAAGACCGACAAATTGGTGGTAAGTAAATATGCACTAGCAAGATGGCCCGCGCAATTTGCGCGGGTAGCTAGCATTTACAAACTAATATTTGTATTTGTTTACACAAAATATAAACAGATACTTTTATGTTGACCATGATATCATCTATATCGTCATGTATTGCGACACATTCTTTTAAAACATGAATTTAGATGTGTGGGGGGTTCACACTTTGAACACATATTTTTATGTTTACTAAATCTAATATATTTTTTATTTTTTTATTGAACCCTATCGACAGTGGTAGGATCTAACTCCTCTAATTTTTTTTTAAATGTTACCATAGTTAATGGAGACTCTAGAGCTGAAAAAAAACCCCTCCAAAATAGGCACATAGTCATCATCACCCTCTCTTCTATTCTAGATTTTGATTGTGCACATGTTCTTTGTATGCTTCTACCCTCTTGGAATATGACCAATGCAGCCATGCTGACTTTTTATTCTTTGTGTCTTGCATTTATTTATAGTTGTGCTTTTTCATTGCCGCTCCAATGCTTTTCTTCGTAGTTGCATTCATCATTTTTAAGTATGAAATTGTAGTGCAGCTCCATAATGGCCCTGCCATGTTGTTGTTGTTATCTTCTTCATCATAGCAATTCTATGTTGTTGTTGCGTCCTATATCACGTCGTGTTCTTCACAAATTGGTTGCAATCAAGGTGATGTTGAAGTCTACCAAGATAATAGTTGGTGATAAAGATGAAGAAATGGAAAGATAGTAGCTGGTGATCTCCGCCTCCTCTTCTGGCCTCAACGTGGAATGTAATCTAATTAGGAAATAATATTTTTATAAAGTGCTAGATGTTTCCTATGTCACGTTGCAATCTCTATTATGTGTTTGCTATCAGGGAGCCATTGATACTTATACCAAGATAATAACTATTGATGAGGATAAAAAAAATGGAAAGATAGTAGCCAATGATATAAAATCCACCTCTCTTCTTAATATGAAAAAATATTTTATTAGAAAATAATACTTATATAATTGCTAGTCACTTTTGGGTTTTATTAGATGCAGAGTGCTAATTTACCTTTTTATTTTAGACTTATGTAAATATACTCCTTAAAAAATTAAGTACGATATAGATGGTTTGATCATCATAAATCCAATGGTGTATAGTCTTCTTTTTTAATATTGACATGGTAATTTCCTGACCCTTTAGGGCTTCTAAATGGCTACACCAGCAAGTTATCATTACCGTCATGCTCTTGTAGCCAAGAGTTTTATCATCACTTTTCAAATCAAATTTGCTTCTTAGCCTCTATCGTGACCCGTCGCTCTTCTTTTCCATATTTTAATCTTGAAGTTACTCTCCATGGCACCTATTTAGATGTGCTTGTTCAATTTTTCATGGCCAACTCACAACTTCACTCTATGACCATTATCATCGAGCCAAAAATGATGCTCTTTCATCATCTTGTCGATGGGCAGGTTGACCACACTATGTTCATGCTCTTCTACGTTTCCAATGCGCTATTCTTAAGTTGTGCTTCTTCCTGTACTATTCAAAGCTTTTTTTCCTGATATCACCACACTCTTGAAATTATACATTATCTCATCATCTTTTAAATTGGAATCCCATCGCTATTCCAGGACGAATGCACCATGTTTGATCATAATTTTGCGACCATAATATTCTTTCTATAAAGTGAGTGTACCTCGGTTAGTAAGGTTTATTGTGCTAGAACCTGCTTACCTAGATTCGAGTCATCAACGCGGCGTAGGTGCTCATATATTCTTTGAGTGGTAAACGATGTGCCCGTAGATAGTGAGGTATATGTGCTGACTTCGTCAATCTCGAGATCAACCGGCTCAATCTTTCAGAGGTGGTCATAGGGTAGGTCTTGTGCGTGTATTCAAATAGGTGAGTGTGTTTTTGTGTATATGTACATATGACGATGTGCCCATCGATAGTGAGGTATCTATACCGACTTTGTCAAACTCGAGATCAGCTGGCTCAATCTTTCAGAGGTGCTCATAGGAGTAGGATATTATGTGTGTATTCATATAGGTGAGTGTGTGTACTTGTATGTGAGCATGTATGTGAACAAATTTGGCATTGCCCGCCACTCCAACCCTAACACCCTGCATGTCACCATCGTGCTCGCTACCTATATGTGCAATGAAGCTAGCACTATATAGATTTATTGGCCGTTTCTGCTTCTAGCGACAGTGCCCTTAAGCTTCTTCCACCGCTTGATCACCCCATCGATGCCTGCTCGGATTTCCTTTGCATTGTTTCTCAAGCTGTTGACACCGACGGGATAGCAATTGTTGTGCAACTTTTGATGAGCATGTGTATATTTTAAATAAAAGATGCAAAGTTAGAGTCCTGTTCTTGTTCCAAGAAAAATATTATTGGAGCCCTTTTGCTGGATGGCACGTTAGAGTCATGTACATGTTCCAAGAGAAATATTATTGGAGGCAGAGTCATGTACATGTTCCAAGAGAAATATTATTGGAGGCCCTTTTGCTCGATGGCAATTTCCATATATCTAAAGAGTCTCGTTCATTCTGAGGAAAAATACTATTAGAGCCGTTCATATTATTGGAGCCTTTTTTTCCAAAAAATATTATTGGAGCCCCCTTTACTCGAAGGAATTAGAGTCCTTGCTTGATATTGATTTTTTTTTGCCATCAAAACAGTCTAGTTATATTTAGTCCTCTATTTTTAATAGGCTATTTGAATTAATTCAGACATTTTATTTGATATAGACTCTTTGAGATATTATAGACCGTTAGATCTTCATAAAATCCAATGGTGGAGGTTCTTCTCTTTTTTAGATTAACGTGAGATTTTCTAGGCCCTCTCGGTGAATCTGGTTGCTCCTTTTGCTTCTGTTTTAATAAGATAATAGATGGCGAGGGGAGGAAGAAATGTTTGGAAAGTGCAGGTTGACTCGATTAGTTGGCGGCCTGCCACCTCCCCATCCCCCTCCTGATTTCTGACATATTGTCCCGTGAGGAAACAATCAAACTTCTTCTTTTTTTCTTAAAAAGAAGAAGAGGAAATAAACAAATGGTGCCGGAGCCAGAGAGCGAGAGATAGATCTAGGTAGATAGATCCCTATAATCTCGGTCCCTTCGAAATCATCTTGATTGAATTCAGATGAATTATGAATATAGAAGAGATTTAGAAAAAACATGCATCATCAGTACCATTCTATATTCCGTAAAAGAAAATGAAGTACTGTATAGGTTTGTACGTATAGGTTTTGGAGTGACCCACTTGTCCCGAGTCCACGATCTACACGACTACTACACGTTTCCGTCACTGGAAGACAAATGGGCAGTTCTTGAAGAGTAGTCGGGTTGTATTTGTTACTGTTAGCAGATGCATTGGGCCGTATTCTATCAATACTGCGTCAAAGGCCTGTGGTTCTAATTTGGCCCAAATTCCTACTTTATGTGCTCAGCGGGCCTTCTGGGCAGACTATGAAATTCCACGAGCCTTTTCCAGGTGCTCAAAAAAAAAAAAAGAGCCATTTCCAGGATTTGAAGAGAATATATAGTGTTTAAGAAAAAAAAAACTGTGTCTCAAAAGGATCTTTTTTTTTTTATCAAACACATGCCGTATTTATTTAAGCTTCTCTACTGCTTCTCGGCGTGAAAAGCCAGAAGCTCAAACATCAGTAAACTTCTCACACAGTTTCCCAAAAGAGATAAACCTAGAGAATATGACTTTGTATAGAAAGCTTCTAAGCTCGAAAAGCTAAAAATATATTTTTAAAATTATTATTGTTTTTCAAAATGAAAAACCTAGCACTGACTTTTTAGAAAAAAAAAAGCCCAAAAGCTGCAACTCAAACAAATAGGTTGAAGGCTAAGAGAGAAAAAAATCCTACACAAGTCGAACCTATAGCCAGGGAAGATCACAAGGCCCATTTACCATTAGGACACTGATTAAATAAGACATTAGCTCTATATAGTGCAGGCAATAAAGCTTGAGAAATGAGTCAACTCAGACCGTTCATAGGTTCAACTCAGTTAAGCTTGACTCGACTCCTCAAATGAGCCGAACGAAGTAAGTTTTCAGTTGCTGCTCGTCTTAATGAGCTAGCTCATGAACTACTAGTGAGATGTTTGATTGACTCATTAGGCTCGATAAATATGACAATATCAAAATTAATAATAACAAATATTATTATCATTCAAACATAAACTTGTCACTCAATTTATAAGTCAAATTTGGTACTATACCTTTATATGGAGTAGCATAATACTCATTAGCCAAATATGTATGTTATCCTAATTATTTTTTATTATTTAAAATATAATCACGATCTATACCTTTATATATTATTAGTATGCTTAAATTATCATATGTCAGTTAATATCTCCTTAATGTTAACGATAATTTTGAAGATGCTCTGTTCGTGAGCCAACTGAGCCGGCTCGAATTTTTCGAAAGAACTGAGTCAACTTAAAATTTCAAGTCGTTTGTCTTAAAGAACCGAGCTGAACTAACTCGTCAAAGAACTGCTCCCTCTTAAAAAAAAAGATATTCTATAAATTTTAGGACATTAATAAAAAGGTAAAATGATCTTGACTGCCTCTATTTTTTAGCCATGGTGCTAAATGACCATCACATGCCCACATGCACATGCAAACATGCTGAATTGGGTATAACAACTTATTTTGTGGGACAAATTTTGAATCACAGAGTGACTTGTATTTTAGGACGGAGTGAGTACTTCGTCAGCGACCGCTGGCTCTGTACATCGCCCCCTGTTGGTGTGTGGAAATGACTAAATGAGGTGCATTGTGTGTCGCGTATTGTAGTTTGTTCTAACCAGCCGCACCGATACTTGTGTGAGGGCAACAGCATTAGCTCTGCCTGGTTCGTTTTAGAAAGAGTTAGCATTAGCTCTGTGTCCTTGGGGGAAAAAACCCAACTCTACACAGTAGTATTGTGGAGATGGACTAATAACAAACTATTCCCATCCACGTATTAATTGGTTCCCTTGGTCAGGTTCACCAAGAAAGTGTCCATGGGCACATGCTTCCCGGGCTACAAAACAGCTCCCAACAAACTTCCTGTTTAAATCTATAGAAGAGAGCACACTTTGGTGCAGGGTTATGGCTCCCTTTGGGCGGAGTGCCTTTCATTTTACAAAATCCAGTCACTACTAACAGGAAATTAAGTACCCATAATGCTGCCAAAATCAATCGATCAACCTATATATTTAAGGTGATGATTTGACGCAGCCTGATCATGCGCTAGCTAACAACCACTATCATTTCCCTTTTCGGCCGAAATCACGAGAGCCGATCTGCAGCACTACAGAAAGGATCACCCCGTCCCGTCCCGTTCCATCCTCGCAACCAAACACGTGCTAAATGATCTGCCAAAACTCTGCCAATGCGTACACTGCTAATGCTGATCGATGCTCATCCCGATATCATGTCGATCCAAACAAACTGGTTCTAAGCAATTGCATCACAAATTCATCACCGTGTATATATGGACGGCGATGTGTGTAGGTGCTGTGCGTATATCCTCCATGATCCATTCCATGCATAGGCATGTTGGCCCTTGCTT
Organism: Urochloa ruziziensis; assembly: GCA_015476505.1. Classification (NCBI taxonomy): domain Eukaryota; kingdom Viridiplantae; phylum Streptophyta; class Magnoliopsida; order Poales; family Poaceae; genus Urochloa; species Urochloa ruziziensis. Next base: position 54,089,027 of record CM027122.1, on the reverse strand, counting down.
GCCCCTCGGTTTAGTTGTTGTACGTACTATTCATTGGTCTCGTCGCCACAGTCTCAAGGAACGTACAAAAGAAGCTCGGCAACCAATGCGATAAAACGGAGCCATACTAGTACTACCCTATAGTCACCCTAGCTACCGGACTACTGCTACAGACAGGTCAGCTGGCCACTGACCTATCATGCGTAACTTGCCAGGACTTGTGTGGTGTAGCTGCTACAGGGAGTAACATCCATGTATTTCAGATTTCCAGCCGAGTAATCAGCTCTGCAGCTCGGGTCTTCGACGCACGTACGTCAGCTAGGACGACACATTTGAAGCAGAGAGCCTGCAAACATACCATGCGGTGTTCTTCAAGCTTTCAATAAAGCTGGGCATAATTGCCTTAGATCGGGAAAAAAACATATCATGCGGCAAAGAAATTCGTCAGTTTGCTTCTCTTGCCCTCCTTGCCTTGCCTCTCAAGCACGAGCTACGAGATGCTTGCTCAGCCAAGAGAGCCAAATCGGCTCTCTCACGGTGGCATGGTAAATCTAGCTTGCATAGACTCCCAGGTGCCCAGGCAAGGAAAGAAAACGCATGTAATCGTTGCCTATCCTCACTCGGCAAGAGGAGTCGTCATCCTTCCTGCCGTTTGGACTTTGGACTAATAATGATATCTGTGACGGGTTTGGGATCTGTAAATGTATTTCGTGAGTTTATGAACTTGTACGATATACTGGAACAAGCTTACAATCTGAAATATAGTTTAAGAGTTTGGAGACCAAAAAAATACCTAGAAGTATGAGCTATGACAAGCTCAGAGATTGCTCGTGTATTTTGCTCCACCTATATACGTAACTGACAAGAAAAATGCAGATACCCTGCTAATGATATCGCGTTCCATTTCCAGCTAACTTGTTCGGTTAGGAGACGCGTGGACTTTCTGACAAGAAGGAAACCGATCGAGCAATAATCACTATCGTCCAGCTAGTTACATGAATGATGGGTCCCTAGCTTGAATTGCATGCATAGCCGTTGGCAAGACGTACTGCACTGTTACTCTATCCCGTCAGAAGCCAGCCATCTCCTTTCAACGCCCGCAGAGAGACAGACGTACGTCACGTACGTACGCGGCCGCGACACTAGCTACTGATTAATTCAACAGTCCAAAACTTGTTGCTTCGCTATCAAGTGACAGATCAATAAGTGGTTTCAGGGACATCACGCATCGACGATTCAACATGTCCCGAAGAATTCTCTTCTCGTAGCTGATAGCAGGTAGCCTGATACCGTGACACGTACGGCGTTACTAGTCTTTAATTTGTTTTGTTCATGCCTGCATGCATCGCAATTCACATTTAAGCTCCCGGCCGCCTGCTGCCGAGCCGGTCATGCCAAGACATACGACGCAGCCGCGCGCGCGGCAGGCCTACCCACCGGATCGGAGTTCGCTTGGGGGAGCAAACTGGACAGCAACAGCGATCGAATGCCGCCGATCATGGAGATCGCTACTCGCAACATGGAGTTTGTTGCGAGGGGACTGTCAAGACGGGTTGCTGGTTAGTTGGCCGACGTACGGCATGGACCGCAGCACCACAGCCAGTACATGATGTGTTTTTGATCAATGTTCTTTATCCATCATTCATCCATGTGTCGCTAACGTTGATGAACTCCTACGAGCGTAGGCTTTTCCGATCCCATGAGGCCATGAGTACTTGTGCTGCTGCGGATATCACATCCATGCCCTGCCTTTTCTATTCGATGAAGAGGACCAGGAAGGAAGCTGTAGCTACGTACCCAGCCGGACCAGTATATATGTACGTAAGCATGTACGTGACGATGGGATTTGATCGTTGCAGGAACCCAACGCCTACGCAAAGACTGACTGACTTTTAGTAGGGGTTGGTCAGTGACAGAGCTCGTTTCTGCATCTTCTTCAATGCCCGGTCGAAGCTGTCCTTCAGATTCAGTAAGAGCATGCAACTAATCTCTCTAGCCTCGCTTGCCAATGATGTGCCCATATGCATGGAGCCCGAAACTATTTTCTAATTAGTTGATTATGTTGCAAACAAGTAGTCGTCTTGGTATCACCATGATCTTCAAAACATGACTTATTTGGGCATTGTTTTGTACTAGTGCTCTGCATATATACTCCCAATGCAATTAACATGTTAAACAATTTGGAAGTACGTTTTAAACCAAATCACGTTTAATGCTGCGGAAGAAATACTTTCAAGACAATATGCACATATATATGAATTTCATCCCAATTTAGCAAGATATATATTGACAGAACTAACATTTTAAATGTACCGATAGAAAGGTATGAAACATTGAACGGGTCGTCTCTGCAACGACAGAACTTGTTTCCTGAGTACTTGGTAACATCCCTCTCACCTTTAATTATCTTCGATTGACAGCATGCATTTATTGAGCTTGAAATGAACCGGTCAATATAATCCATCCAGAAGCTGAGTAAATATGGTCAATACTTACAAAAACTATACTATACGGCAACAATTTGTCTGTGGCACATCAAAATCAGTTGTGCAACAACTGCAGTGTTAACCCGTAAATATGTACTTACATTGATCCCAGAGAGATCTATCTATTGGTTGGTTCTCAGTCACTATTGGCATCATGGGGGTTTATACACATCGTTATTTCTTCAGTTCCATTACCACTAGCTGAAGCTAGCGAGTCACTTGAGCACCCTGTCACTTGCATGCAACTACTTTATATCATGATGGACATGATAGCAGCCAGGATCACATATTACGACAACTAGCTGAATCAGCAACATAGGATTCCATCTGCAGTTCATGTACAACAAAAGTGGAGGTATATATGCTATCTGAACATGAAACGCACGCTAGACGTTAACGGGATATTCCAAACACGTGAATTTCGCTCCATGATCTGTAAACACGATGAACACGTACAAAGGTATAGAACTTCTTGCATGCGTCACTCTCGCTAGCTAGGCAACACCAAACATTATTTGGCCTTGCTGGAGATCGATACTCTAAACAAAGTCGCTTGCACGAACGCAATCGTCAGCGTCTTTCGTTCGTAACCATAACAAACCACTTTTCTGACTTGCGATATCGTTTGATTCCTTCTAGGCGGTACCACCCTTGAGGGCGACCGCTCTACTACGCGCAGCCACCGGTGCCGCCGCCGCCCCTGCCACCGGAGCTGCAGCTGCGGAAGCGCAGCAGCCACGGTGCCGGGGAGCTGCACGGCGCGGCCTTGTGCTGCGGCTGCTTCGTCGTGCGCGCGGCGGCGGCGGCGATCTCGCCGTCGTGGTGGTGGTGGTGGAGGTTGTGCTCGCCGCCTGCCTCCGTGGCGATGGCGACCGAGGAGAACAGCCACCGGCTGGACGACGACGCCACCTTGACCACCGGCGCCGGCCGCCGCCACGACGCCTTCCCGAGGCTGAGCCTCCGGAAGAAGCCGGCGATGAAGCCGATCCTGATCCTCTTGAGCCCGCACCTCCGCCTCTGCTTCTTTCCGCCGCCGCCTCTCGCAGCCGCCCTTCCGCCGCTCATCCTCTGGTCGTGGCGCGCCGCCTGCTGGTGCCTGCCGTTGCCGCCGTGGCGGAGAAGGTACGACGGCGGCGGCGTGATGGCCGGGAGCGCGCCACCGGCGGCGGCGGCCATCCGCGCGACGTCCTTGGGCGTGCCCGGCTGCGACTCCCACACGAACGGAACCGCCCCCGGCTCCGCCCAGTAGTAGCGGAACGACAGGTTGCCCGCGGCTGCGGAGCTCTCCTTGGTGAGCAGCCGCTCGTAGAACTTGCCGTCCTGCCTGATGCGGAGCGGGCTCTGCGGCGTCACGGCGGCGCCGTTGCCCCGGTGAGGGCTCCTCGGCGTCGCCGGCGCCGTCTTGTCCGCCACGCCGGGGCGACCGGGACCGGGAGGCATCTCGCTCACTTTTATCTCCCTGAAACTGATCGATGTCACCGGCTGCGTGCGGAATGGAGCTCGTGTGCTCCGGCAGGGAGTGTACTTGCCGCTGCAGGTGGATAGGACGCGGCGTCTTATAGAGCGGATCTTGCTCGGTGGTTGCACGTCACTTTTCGTACGCACGCACGCTTCCAGACGACGGAGCTAGCTCCAACAGGTTGGCCGCTAGCAGGGCCATGCTCCTCAGCAGTTGGCGGGTACAGTACTTCTTTTGGCGGGTACAGTACTTCTTTTGGCGGGTACAGTCCTACATAAGCCGAATGGTAATGTAATGTCTGCAGAAGACCACAGTACGTTTCATAAGGTTCTTCATTCTCTGTAATGATGCTTCTTAGAACTTTCGTTTTTCTCATGTCTGAATTGAACCATCCAATAGCACAAGAAGAATACGGTATGTCTGTTCTAGTTCTACGCTAGCTGCTACCTCACCTGTATAAAATGGTTAATCATGTATAGAAAAGAGAAGTGATGACCATGGAAATGGCTCGCGGGTCGCGGCACGGCAGCTCTGCTCTGCTAGAGACAGAAATATCAGTTTACTGTTAGACCATTTAATTTGCCAAGAAACAGATTAGACGCAACTGACGACACCTCATCCGGCCGTGAACTACAATAAAGTCCGCTAAAAGAAAACCAACATTTAGTTCGTAAAAGCGATGGATAAGCTGCAGTTTGTTAATTTTTGACGAGTCCAATTTTGAGAAATCATATTGATGAACTTGGTGTCGGTTAGTTAGTCCTCCGGTTCGTAGAATGGCCCTGCTTGGAAGTTGGGAGGATCTCGTTGTCCCTCCAGGCGTGACAAATCGTGTCGGTCAGACGACAATTCCCTGCTAGACGCGTAGAACTCCTATCCGTGAGAGGTCTTTTACAGTACACAATACTACGTACTGGTAGTACGGTAGTATAATCGGTTTTTTGATGTGGGTAAAAAGGTAATTTGTGATAGTGGAGTCAAGTCTGTGATAGTGACAAATGAATATAATAGCGTTAGATTAGGTTAGATAACATTTCATATATTTGATTTCATTTATGAAAAAATATTATTTTTTGTTTTCAATCTTACCCCTATACTACCTATGAATACTACCCATACTACCTAAAAAAATCGGTAGTACAGAATTAATTTCAGCCGTCGGATCTTTCGAAATAGGTCCTTTTTTATTACATACGAGTCCTTTCCAAACGGTAGTACAAGGTAGTATTGTGTACCGTAAAAGACATAATCCCTGATTGCGTGTGTGTATTTGGGAATCGGCTGATTCAGGAAGGAGAAGGACCGTGCGAGATCTGGAACAGCAATGCCTCACCTTCCTGTCATCAATTTCATTCTCTTTATCTGTTGCCGAACGGGGTGGACCTGCTGCTCGTGTAGTAATTGTGCATCATCATTACATGGCGAGTAGATGACATGGATGGCAGCTGAGGTGTGCCAAGCTAGGGAGATGCTGGAACGCCGGTTGAGAAGTTGACACATGAGTTGGTTCGTTTCAGCTTTTCATCATGCTCGTGATCGACTCCCGAGTCGCTCTCTAAAGCTTCGACAGCACTCTAGGTCAAGGATCCTCTGTTTCCTCAACGTCTAGACCGACTTTAGTTGCGTCATGGTTCCAGCTTGTGATAGCAAACATGGTCAGAGAGTGATAGCAAGTCAAGTACTGAACACACCGCTGCCTCTCCAAGATGAGCCTTTTTTTTTTTTTTGAGATCAAGATGAGCCATTTGGTATTGCGGTGCAGTACATTAACCCCAAGAAGAAGCAGAGCACTGAAGTGGCGTCACTCATCAGCGCACAGCAGCAGAATCATGGAATTCCATTTTTCTGACAGTGAGCCTCCAGTGCCCAACTCGCCGCGCAGTATAATAACCCACGCAGGCAGATGACAGCTCTCCGTCGCACTGCCGGAACTAGATCCTACCGCCGGCGCCGGGGCTTTAACCGCGCGCGCCAGCGCCGCCGCCCTCGAGCCGGGCAGTGTCCGCGAACGGGTACCTCCTCTCCTGCCGTGACACCGGCGGCGGCGGCGGCCATATTCTTATCACAACGCCACCGTTGTCCTACTAGATGAGCATGAAAAGTCGTGGGGCGCATCGATTCGCCGTCCGCTGAGCAGCTTTGGGAGCGCGGCGGTACTCTGGCGAGCCGAGGAGCCGTGTGCCCATGGGGCTTGCCCACGTCCGGGGCTGGACGGTATTTCAAATACCGTCCACCCCTGGGTCCCTGAGAGTCGTCCGATCGAGTGTCTGTGGCTTGGATTCGGCAGAATAGTATCGGACTGTTTCCTCGCAGGGCGGAGCGGAAGGTCTGAAGTCTGAACGTCTTCCTGGTGTCGGTTGGAACGCGCGAGCCCGGCGTGGCGGCAGGGGTGGTAACGGGTCACCCTTGCCCTTTTTTCACGATCCAACTCGGCCCTAATCATTTATAGGCTAAATTTATATATAATTTCGATCCAATCCGTTTAGGGTCCGATCTTTAAATTTGCTAGTATAAAAAGTTGAGCCCATTGCCCCCGTAGGCGGAGTGGAGCCCGACGGCGACGACCACTGCTCGAGGACGCTGGCAGTCTCGCCCCGCATCCTTCGCTAGCAGCTCACTCTCACGGTCACGGACTGTGGTCATGCTATATGGGATGGCCAACGGCTGCAGATACTCGTGCCGGTGGGGCGTGAACGCCATGGTCACCGACGCGCGCGTCAGAGCCTACCAGGCTCGAGCTCCGCCGGCAGTGTCCCGCGAACCAGTAACGCCGTCGCGTGCGCACCCTGCATGCGCTCTATCTCCCGGTTGGCATCCGCGTGAGCCAGCACCGAGCGGCGGCTCAATCGGGGCGGGCGCCGGGCCTTGTCCGCCGGCGCGGCTCGAGTCCAGATCGTCCTCCACGGCGCGGCGACGATGGCGTGATGCACGACCATCGGCAGCTGGCGTGCACGGCGACGACCCCGACCACGGACGGCATCGCAGAGAGCGGCGAAACTTCCGGCCGGCGCCCCGTGCAGCCTTGGTTGACGTCCACCGTCGTGGGTGCCGGTGAGAGTGGAGGGCGGGCAGAAGCACCACCATCCGGCGAGCAGCTCCGGCAACGCGGCGGCGCTCTGACGAGCCGAGGAGCCGCGCGGCCATGGCACCTGCCCATATCCGGGGTGGACGGTATTTGAAATACCGTCCACCCTTGGGGTCTCTGAAAGCCGTCCGATCGAGGACCTGTGGACCAGATTCACTAGAATATAGATTTGGACTTGTTCGCTTCCTCGATCGGGAGCCTCATGGAGAATGGCTCCGAGCCTCCGAGGCCCACGCCGGTTCGAACGCGCGAGCACGGCGCGGCGGCGGCGGAGCTCGACGGAGACGGCTGCCCCGCTCGGGGACGCTGACGCTCTCGCCTCTGCTTCCTTCAACGCCTGCTCTGCTCGAGGGCGCTGGCAGTCGCCGGAGCTCGAGATATCCCTGATTCCGGCGAGCAGCGCTGAAACGCGGCCCTGCTATGGCGAGACAAGGTGCGAAGCAGGCAAGCAGAGGTGGCGTCGACGCCCATGCTCAGCCTCGGGGTGGATGTCCCACACACGACTGGAGCTGGGGAATGACCGGCGCACGTTCGCAATCCGTGTGTAAAGCCTTTGCCATTCTTTCTGATGATAAACTGCGTCTCTGGATTGTGCACCGAGGGCAGCCTAGCCGTCATTGTGCTCATCAGTGCCTGCTGATCGATTCAGATAAGGAAGAAAAGCCTTTTCCACTCCTTCCGATGACAAATTGCGCTGCAGGGTTTGTCTTCAAAGAGGAATAGTTCAGAACAGAGCAAAATCATCATGTTCTGATAACAAAGAAAGGCTGCCGGGATCCTTGTCTACTGTTGGCACCATTTCAAGACTGTCTGTTAAGGATACCAATAGGCCTTTATCCAGTTTTATGTGTCTTGTTCTTTTGCAGATAATTAAAGACTCTGATCGGAACGATACATCATATAATGATTAGTAGTGTCATGTAAGATCAAAGCTTCTTGGAAGCTGATAGATAGGCTGTCCTTATCTTGGTCCAGTTTGTGAATATCATGGAGATGTCTGAAACTCTGAATTCCTCTGACATATATTCCCCACTGATGAAAATCTTGAACAAGTTTCTGTGTTGTATTTGTATAGTCTTAGAGAAGCCCCCATTTTACTGTCCTGCATATGTTTTGCTACTTAGCTTACTCTGACAAAACATTCTTTTCTGCAAGTACTCTGATTTGACAGTGGTTGTTTGCTAAATGTTGCTAGTATCAATGTTCAGTTCAGCTGACAGATAAAAATAGGACTGAAAGCAAAGCTTACTAGCTCTGTTACAGCTATAAAGAAACCAGCAATATACCTCGTAAATTAAACACAACGCAGATATGGTTCCTTGACATCTCGTGTGTGAAAAAAAAAATATTATGCTACAATATTACATGAGCCGAGTCCACTGCTCTGAATGCAAGAAATCCTCAAGTACAAGTCAGTATATATGCAACGTGCATAATAGCACTCCAGAGTTTTAGGACGCAGCGAGGACGTCAGTGGCGACCTTAGCGGCGAGCGGGACGGCCGCCAGCATCTCGACGACGGGGAGCACGTTGCTGAGGAACACCACGCACGCCGCCGCGTCCTTGTCGCGCCGGGGTCTGCAGAGCGGCCCCGCCACGCGGCCCAAGCTGGACATGACGGCGGCGAGCAAGGTGAACACCAGCGCCTTGGTGTACACGTCGTACTCCGGCGTGCCGACCAGCGCCGCGTACGCCGCGCCCAGCATGCCGAACCCGAACGTCGCCACAATCAGGACCTGGGGCGTGGCGCGCTGCCGCACTGCTGCAGCTCATCTTCTGGTCGTTTGATACACGATTGTTCAACGAGTCTGCAAGATGGAACACTCTGCTGCCTCTGCAAGGCGAGCCATTTGATTTTGCAGTGCAGTCAATCTGCCATACATTATTAGCCAAAGAAGCAAGCAGCGCAGTGAAGTGGCGTCATTCGTCAGCAGCTGCAGAATGCAGAAAGGCTGTTTTCCTGACGGTGAGCCATCCCGCAATGCCAGAATTGATGGTGGAGAATTGAAAGGACGAGTGAACATAGTCCACTTGCTAGAGCACTTGGAACACATTAATCACGCCAGATCGTTGGCGTCATCATTATCATCCTGTGACCTTCACACAAACTTGTATCCACCGAGCAAGTTAATCTGGGCAGCACAGTTTGTCTCCTCCATAGCGAAGCCTCAGCTCGTCACTGATCTGATGGCCGCGAGGCTTTAGCTTGAGGAATGTTCCGAGCTCTCCGCGGAGGCTTGTTTTGCCTCAATAATCGTGCAGCTTGGCATGCAGAAACGGCGAGCGCATCTTGGGCCGGTGACCTTGGGTGTGGCTCATTTGTGTTGAGCATATGGGATAATTTATGAGATAAATGCATTGAGTTTGATACTACCGAAAGCACATATCTCGAATCGAAGGAAGTACGCAGCTCAGAAATGAGATGCAAGGCTTCCGGTGATGGATCGCAGCTTGACTAGCATCGTGCGGCCTGAGGTGCATTGGCCCATGGCAGGGTCGGTGAGCTTGCCAATGGCCGTGAAACTTCTCAGCCCGCCGCAGAGGTTCCGTGGGCATCGGTGTTGGTCGTGGAGGTTGACAGTAGCTGCGGAGGTCCAGCATGCTGACGAACTTCTTAACCTGCCGCAGAGTTTCCGTGGGCATCGGGAACCTGACGAATCAGATCCTTGGACGGTATTTCAAATACCGTCCACCCCTGGGGTCTCTGATAGCCGTCCGATCGGGAACTTGTGGCCCGGATCTGGCAGAATAGAGATTTTGACTTGTTCGCTTCCTCGATCTGGACTCTGGAGCCGCAGGGAGGGTGGTCCGACCGTCCGACGGTCCAGGCCCTGCTGGAACGCACGAGCACGGCGCGGCCGCGCGCGGCGGCGGAGCTCGACAGCCAGGGCTGCTCCGCTCGAGGACGCTGACACTCTCTCCTCTGCTTCCATCGACGCCTTCTCTGCTCGAGGACTCCGGCAGTCGCGGCGGCTCGAGAGATCCGGGCTAGCGGCAGCGCATGCTCGCGCCGCCCCCGGCCGGAGCTTGGTTTCGTCTTCGTCGTTTGCCGACCACCAGCGGCAAGGGATCGAAGAGAGAGCCGCCAAGGTTTCATCTTCGTCGTTCGTCGACGTAGTGCAGGCGCGCGAGCTGAGCTGGATAGGTGAAGGTGAGGCTCGATGGCCTTAGCCTCCGCCATTCGTTCCGACGATAAATTGCGTCTGTATTCTGCACCGCGGGCGCCTGGCCGTCATTGTGCTCATCGATCGATTCACACAAGGGATAAAAGCTTCAGCCGTTCGTTCTGAAGATAAACTGCACTGCATAGTTTGTCGTGAGAGAGGAATAGAGAGGGATTAGGAAATTCAGCACAGAGCAATGATCATGTTCTTCTGATACCGAGAGAATGCAGCCGGGATCCTTGTGTACTGTTGGCAGCAGTTCAAGACTGGCTGTGAAGGATACCGATAGGCCTTTATCCAATTTTATGTGTCTTGTTCTTTTGCAGATGATCAAAGACTCTGATCGGAACGATACATCAGAGCAAGGGTTTTTTCCCCGACCGGCGGGGGCAAACCGCCGGCCGGCGGTAGCGGCTTACCGGGTTTTTTCCCCGACCGGCGGGGGCAAACCGCCGGCCGGCGGTAGCGGCTTACCGCTCCGGTTGGAGCGGTAACCGCCCCCGTCCGGTCGAATTCAAAACCTCGAATTCGACGGCGGTTCTGGGCGGTTAGCCGGTCGGTTTGACCGGTTAGCCGCCCCGGTTTGACAGGTTACCGACCGAAGAAGAAAAAAAATCCAGAAAATGGAAAATTGATTTTTTTGGCATGAGTTATGCACATATTAATGTTAAAAGACCACAGCAAAATAATAATTTACAAATATGCATACAAATACCATACAAAAAATACCATATTCACTGCTTACGAATAAAAGATCAATAGTCCATACAAATACTCCATAGTCATAACTCATAAGTCGTAATCCATACAAATAACATAGTCCATACAAATACTATAGTCCATACCATAGTCCATAGAAATATACATGAATAGAAGCTCAATGCATGAATGGAAAGACCCCCATAGTCCATAGAAATATACATGAATAGAAGTTCAATGCATGAATGGAAAGACCCCCATTTCAGTCGCCATTTGGTACTCGGCGGTGGACATGACATTCAAGCCTTGCACTCGAAGCAGGTCAGCCTTGTAGTCTTGCCAAGATTGGCCCGTCCACGCCGCTGTTATAGACCATTGTTGAACTAACATATTATAAAAAGAAAAAAGTCCATTTTTGACCATCCAACTCTTGCTTCAGTTTGGTTTTGGCCATTGAACTCCAAAACCGGGTATCTTTAGCTATCCAACTATCAAAACCGTTCAAATTTGGCCATCGGGCTGTTTTGATGGGTGGTTTCAATTTTTTTAATTTACAATTTAGTCCTTAGATCTTAAAATGATTATTACTTTTTGCTCGTACCTCTGATTTAGGTGATTCTTGCGGTCACACATTCATAACGGTGAGCTTTATATTTTAAAATGTTATTTATACTATTTTATCACTATTTGTTATATTATTCTTATGTTGTTGTGTATAAACAATAATATAAGAAAAACAAAACAAACAATTACAAAATAATATGAACAGCATTTTAAAAGATAAAGCTCATTATTACGAACGCATGACCACTAGAATCACTTAAATCAGAGATACAAGAAAAAAATAGTGATCATTTTAAGATTCAAGGACTAAAAATAGTAATCATTTTAAGATTCAAGGACAAAATAGTCCTTGGATCTTAAAATGATTACTATTTTTTTTCTCGTATCTCGGATTTAAGTGATTCTTGTGGTCATACGTTCGTAACGATGAGCTTTATCTTTTAAAATCATGGACATATTATTTCGTAAATGTTTGTTTTACTTTTCTCATATTGTTGTTTGTACACAACAACATAAGAATAATATATGAAATAGTGATAAAATAGTATAAATAACATTTTAAAAGATAAAGCTCACCGTTATGAATGCGTGACCGCAAGAATCACCTAAATCAGAGATACGAGCAAAAAGTAATGATCATTTTAAGATCTAAGGACTAAATTGTAAATTAAAAAAATTGAAACCACCCGTCAAAACAGCCCGATGGCCAAATTTGAACGGTTTTGATAGTTGGATAGCTAAAGATACCCGGTTTTGGAGTTCGATGGCCAAAACCAAACTGAGGCAAGAGTTGGATGGTCAAAAATGGACTTTTTCCTTATAAAAATGGGGGTCTTCCCATTCGTACACCCATCTCGCGGGGGATTGCGCGTTATGTCAGCTGTAGGATAGCTATGAGTACAGTGAGAGCTATCACCGTACGAGGAAGAGTAATACTGTGGAGTGTCGTCGTCTCTAGGTCCAAGCGTTTTCCTCTGAGAGGAGGGTGCACCATGGTCTCGATCCTGAGTAGCATGCGTGAATTGATCCTCTCCTGTAATGAAACATGTTTTTTAATTAGTATTCCGAATGACAAACATAGCTTCGTATGTACGTGTAATTTATACCTATGAAAATAATTCGACCACGAGCATCAGTAGTATAATTAGTACCAGCAGCATCGCCACCACCACCATCACCACCACCACCACCAGCACCACCACCACCCCCACCACCACCACCACCACCACCACCACCCCCACCACCACCGCCGCCACCATCACCGTCAGAACCACTATCATCATCCTCTGTAGCGGAGCTACTATCCTGAGACTCCTGATACGGTGGACTACGATCACCCTCCGCATCATCAGTATCGTCGTCGCTGCCTACAGGTTTTTCTTCTACCACCACCCTTTTTCCTCGTTGACGCTTGACGTCACGGTCGTCAACCTTATGATGCCCCTTCCGCTCCTTTCTCTTCCCAAGGTGAGAGTCACCCACATTTTACGTGACCAGTCACTGATATTATCATCCCCCGTAGCAGCCCGAAAATCTTGGGGGTCTATCTGATCCGTGAGAATATGAGACGGGATAGGGACGTCTCCTATTTCATCGTCCTCATCAAGAACTGGAGCTCGATTGGATGACAGTACTTGCACCTCCATCCGGGATACAGATTCTCACCATGTTCCCACACCACATCTTGACTTCTTCCAGACATTGTCTATCTGCACAAATGGACAACAAAATCATAACACTACCATAAATAAAACAAACACGTAAATCACAACTCATATAGACAACTACATTTACCTAAATCAAATGTACCTAAATCACAACTCATATATACACCTACATGTACCTAAATCAAATATACATTGTCACCTAACTCATATATACACCTAAAATCTAAAATGCTAAATCATTCATCTCTACATATGACTGAGAAGTCACAAATCTGCACAAATCATATACAAATTCATCTTAACATTTGAATCATATACAAATCCTAAAGCAAATCATTCATCTCTATATCTAAAGTTGAGATTTTACCAAAGGGAAGCAGGCCACCAACCCGTGCCGGCTAGCCGCCGCATACGACCGGCTTACCGCCCAACGCGAGCGGCTACCCGGCCTCTAACTGCAGATCCGTAACCGCCCCGGCCGGCCGGTCAAACCGCCCGACTAACCGGCGAAGGGAGGCGGCCGGGAGGCACGGCGGGGCGGACGGGCGGCAGGGGCAGCTCGGGAGAATGGGATTTGGGGAGAGGAGGTCAGGGGCGTCGGTTGGGGGGGTGGGGGGGGGGGGTGGGGAGGGGGTTAAGTGGCTGTAAGAAACTGATGGGCCTTAACGGGCCGCGGCTCTTTTTTTCTTTTTTGATTAAACTTTGAATTCCTGCAAACTGATGTAAATGAATGAATATTTGAAAAAAATTTACATCCTTACATTTGTCGCAGCTTGAACTATTTTTAGGAATTTTTTTGGAATTTTTTTTCAAATTCATACTTTTGAATTTGGCCGGTTTCCAACCGACCGGAACCGGAACCGGTCCGGAACCGGGTTCCGGTCGGGGAAAAAAAACCTTGCATCAGAGTGATCAGTAGTATCATACTATCATGTAAGATCATATGGAGGCGTCTGAAACTCTGAATCCCTCTGGCCTTGAGCAAGTTGCAGTGTTGCAGTATAGTCTTACAGAAGAGCCACCGCTTTACTGTCCTGCATATGTTTTGCATTTTGCTACTTCGCTTCCCCTGGCAAAACATTCTTTCTGAAACTACTATGAATTGCCAGTGGTTGTTTGCTAAATATTGCTAGTAACGATGTTCAGTTCAGTTCACTGACAAAGAAAATAGTACTGAAAGCAAGGCATACTAGCTTTGTTACAGCTATATAAATCAGCAATACCTCGTAAATTAAACACAATATAGATTGAGATTCTCGGACATGTCGTGCAATGTAACACCATCATAATATAATGTAACAAATGCAGCAAAATAGCACAACTCTTCAAGATACAGTAATGTACCAATAAACTAGAGGAATGCACAATGCAGGATCATCAGATCGGCGCGCTACGCGCGCCCGTTCCAAATTTTGGTGAGGAAAAAATATAGCGCGCTCGTTCCAAATTTTGGCGAGGAAAAATTATCGATGGAAAAAGAAAGATGCACAGCAATACTTGCTAGCTGTTGGAAAGTGGCTGTCTTCTCTCTCTGCTTGCCATTGTCTTGACGTGTGGACAGCTGCGTGGCTGTCTTATCCCTTTTCGTTTCCGGCTTTCTCACCCCCACCCAATCATTCTGTCGAGTCCTCATGAAAACAGGCCTGCAGCGCCTGTTGGCATCGGCCTCGCCGCTTGTGCTACCGCTGCTCACCAAGCCACGCAGGCCCCGGCGGCCATGGAGGGTGCCACGCGCGGACTTCGCCCGCCCCGCCGGCCAAGACGGCTCGCCGCGCACAGAGCGCGGTTCCGTCCCGCCGGCCATGCAGGCCGCCGCCGCTGACCCGAAGCCCCACGCGCGAGAGGCCAAAGGCAAGGGCGCAGGTGGCCCAGCTCGCGGCGGCCGATCTCAGGGAGCGTTGCTCACGGTCGCGCTGCCGGCCCCAAGGTACACGGGAGCAAGCGCCGCAATACTCCCAGTGCGGTGTGCTTGCCGGCCGTCAGAGGGGCCCGGCGAGGGTCAGCTAGGTGCGGCAAGGGCGGCGGAATGGCGCCGCCCGGCCGCCCGATGGACGCGGCACGGTCAGGCGGGACGCCTTGACGCGTCCTTCCGGCATCCCGACCGGCAGAAGGACGTGGCATGCCTCCACTCGACAGCAGCTCCGTCGATGGTGGCAGGCTGGTCCTTCTGCGGCGCGTTCGACGACCGGCTGAGGGGTCCGGACGATGCCCAGCAGAGGCCCGGCGCTCGCCTAGCAGAGCGCCGCGTCGCGGCGAACTGCAGCCGGGCACTGCGACGTAACCAAGTGGAGCGGCTCGTGCGTCCGGGACGATAGAGGAGCTCGCGTGCCTGGATGGTGCGGCGCGGCCTGCCAGAGAAACCTGGCGTGCGACGACCGGTGGCCGTGTTCTTTGGTCTCCAGTGCAAAAATTTATAGACGAAGAACGCACGTACAGGGTCTGCAGCCAGTCGGGAGAGTGCGAGATGGCCACACGGGACGGCACGGGAACTCTCGAGTGTCAGAGCCTGACTACAGTAGCTCGGGGCCTAAGAGACCATCGATTCTTGGAGCTTTAATATAGGATAGTAATTTTCCAACATGAAGTGAATGACAGCTTGAATGCAGCAAGCTTAGTACTAGCAGCTTATCTTCTTTTAAGAAAAGAGCAAGTGGGTTACGGATACTCATTTTTCAATTGGAAAAAAAAGTTCAGAGATTGATTTCAACAGAACGCCGCACACCTCATGCGATTTGTCCCGGCCTCAAGCGCACAGAACCAAATCGACCCTAATAACGAATTCGAATCCGGCGCGGCCTCAAGCGCACAGAACCAAATCCACCCTAATAACGAATTCGAATCCGGCGCTTGTTTTGGGTGGGGACAATGATGATGAACGCGCTTGCTGCCGCCCGCCGCGGCGGCGCCGCCTCCATTTCGTCTCCTACCTTCTCGTTTCAGTGGCGGGGACTTTGGAGATGGAGGAACGCGCAGATTACCTGTACGCCGGGCATGGAGGCGGTCGGGCTGGTCCGAGCGCCGTGGTGGTGCATAGTCGCCGGAGCCGCCATGGGTGTTGTGAGGTCGCGGCGGCGGAATAAATGCCCATCCAATTATTGTGCATAAAGCTCCCTAAAATGGATCCAAATTATTAATCAGGATCCAATATTTTCATAAAACCCCTTAATTCGGATCGCGATTAATAATCGCGATCCGATTATTTTCACAAAACCCCCTAACTCGGATCGTGATTAATAATCACGATCCTATTATTTTCACAAAACCCCCTACTTGGGTGTGGTGATTTCTAAAACAGTCCCTGACGTTGCCTCTACGGGCGGCCCTGCCATCCTCGCCGTTCTCCCCCGCGGCTAACGGCTCCCCTTCCCGTCCGGCGGCGGCCGCTTCGTCCTCGCCAGCTCCCCTTTCGGATCCACCACCGCCTCCTTTCCTCCTGATCCGGACACGTCCGTATCACGCCTCGTCGTTGCCCGATTTCGAAGGCCCCCCGTGCCGGCGGCGAACTGGTGTTTGAGGGCTTGGGTTGGCATGGCGATGCTAGGCGACGGACGACTGGAGCTGGGGATGGCCGGCGCACGTCCCGAATCGTTCGTTTTGATGATAAATTGTGTCTCTGGATTGCGCACCGAGGGCGGCCTGACCGTCATTGCGCTCATCAGTTTTGGCTGATCGATTCAGACAAGGGAGAAAAGCTTTTGACGTTCCTTCTGATGACAAATTGCACTGAAGGGTTTGTATTGAAAAAAAAAGAGGAATAGAGATTCGGAGATCTAGCACAGAGCAAAACGATCATGTTCTGATAACAGAGAAAACCTGTGTATTGTTGTGCCAGACAAGGGAGAAAAGCTTCTGCCGTTCGTTCTGTTGATAAATTGGCCTGGCAACAGAGCAAAATGACCTTGTTCTGATAACAAAAGAAGGTTGCCGGGATCCTTGTGTATTGTCAGCAGCATTTCAAGACTGTTGTTACGAATGCCAATAGACCTTATCTTCAATTTTCGGTATCTTTCTCTGATCAAAGACTCTGACCGGAATGATACATGATGGAGTGATTAGAAATATCATCTAAGCTCAAAGTTTCTTGGAAGCTGATAGGCTGTCGTTATCTTGGTCCAGTACTCCAGTTTATGAATATCATTGTTGATGCAAAATCTGGTGTCAACAATCTTGCAGTTGTCTGAAACACTGAATCCCCTCTGGCCTCTGTTCCCCATTAAGCAAGAACTTGTAGAACATGTCGCAGTATAGTCGTACAGAAGCCTCCCATTTTACTGTCCTACATATGTTCTGGCAAAATATTCTTTCTGCAAGAGTTCTCATCTGTCAGTAGTTCAGCTAGTAACAATGTTCATTCAGTTCAGCAGGCAAAGAAATAGTACTGAAATCAACGCTTACTAGCTCTGTCATAGCTATAAATCAGCAGTACTCCCTCCGTTCCAAAACACAATTATACTATAGTAGGTCCATGACATCTCATGTGTGAAAAAAATTATTTATGGTACAATGATACATGAGTCGAGTATGCTCTAAATGCAAGAAATCTCCTGTATCAAATGCGAGATCTGGAACAGCAATGCCTCACCTTCCTGTCATCAGTTTCATTCTCTTTATCTGTTGCCTAACGGGATGGACCTGCTCGTGCAGTAATTGTTCATCATCATTACTTCGCGAGTCGACGACATGGATGGCAGCTGAGGTGTACCAAGCTAGGGGGGAGATACTGGAACGCCGGTTGAGAAATTGGCATATATGAGTTGGTCCGTTTCAGCTTTCATGCTTTTGAGGACTGTTAGAATCTGATACCCCTCGTTATGCGCAGCAATCCTCGAATCTTGAAAGGATATTGCGAGTACGACACGAGCTTGCACATTATCAAGAACGAAGTAGACGAATCTCGTAGAAAACTCTAGTTGACGACGTTGAAGCAACCACAACAAGAGAATAGGATTTGGCGAAGCCAACCGCAAATTCTTTAAGCACAACTCCGAAAGAGTACAAGTGATTGCCGCTCCCTCACAACTCTACTTGACCCTCTAGGACCCTCGGATTCTTGCCTCATACAAGAATCTAGTGCTTATAGAACTATCTAGCCTATTCCTCTTGAGCGCTCCTAATTGCTTCTCACAAGCCTTGGATGAGACCTTGGTGTTTGCCCTTGGCTTGATTGATTTGATAGAGCCTCTACCCCTTGTTTATATAGTCCCCTCCAAAGCCCCATACATGCAAGTAGGAATCCTACTCCTAGTAGGATTCATCGCTCAAGTCCTAGTAGAACTAGAAGTCCTAAAACACACCCCTATTGAGTCCTAATCCAAGTAGGATTTGAGTCACAATACAACAATCTCCACCTTGACTCTAATCCATTGAAGTCATCATGCTCCTCCAAGAATTCGCTCCAAATCGGCTTCTTTTTTTTTTTTTTTTTATACTCCCACCACAGGAGTGCCCCCACCACAGAGGCTCATGCACATCACCACGATATGCGTGTGAGTGTCCCGGCTGGAGCGCCTGGACCCTCCACCTGAGAGCTCCTTCGTTGTGTAGTTTGGTTAACCACACCACCTTCTCCTATGACCCTCCATGCCATAGGTTTGTACCGCCTCTGAGCTCCACCTGCTCGCCGGTACTGCGTGGTCGTCGGTCCCACCACGTCTTCCTTCTTCCAACAGCTTGCAGCTTCACCTCTACGACTGTTAGATTTTGCAACCACCTTTGCCGCCTTGCACTTGACTGCAACTGAGATTTGAGTACCTGCTGTTGACGAGACAGCTTCCTTCTCCTGATCAGGATTTTTACCAAATCTCCCAATGGTTGCACCGCCATTAAGATTTCCTATCACTCGGTATCCACCATTAATCCAGATACTTTTCATGGTTACCTGCCCTTTGCAAGTAACTCGCATAACTCCACCTCGAAGTGATAAGCCACAACCTTGGAGTTCTAGCGACCTTATAGATATTAGATTCTTTTTCAAACCCGGGATATATCGAACTCCCGTGAGTGTGCAATGTGTTCCATTATGCATCTTCAATGTAACTGTTCCCACCTTGGTGACAGCATACTCCTTGCAATCCGCCAAGTGAACAACTCCATTCGCCGGGCGTTGAGATCCTTCGTCAAACATCTCCCTTGCCGAACATACATGGAAACAACTCCCTGAATCTAATATCCAATCATGAATAGTCCCCGGTTGACTGACGATAAGTATATCACCTTCATCCTCACTTGCCACCGAGCATGCTCCTCTCATATTCTTCAAATTTGAACAATCCTTTATCATGTGACCCTCTTTGTCACAAAGATAGCAGGTACGGCTGCCCTTGCTCTTGCCTTTCTTCTTCCCGCGATTCAAGACTTTGCCTGCTCCACTTGAAACAGTCAATACTTGATCACCCGAGGATAAAGATTCCTGTGGCTTCTTCAAGGACTCCGCCTCCAACAGGTATGCAACTGTCTCGTTGAAGTTGAGAGTAGTTTTCCCGACGAGAACATTCATCACCAATTGCTCCCATGATGGTGGTAAGGATGAAGCCAGTATGACGACTTTATCGTTCTCCTCAATTTCCTCATCCACACTAACCAGCTGCGTGACAAGTTTGTTGAAGACATTTAGATGGTCAACGAATCGTGTGCCTTCCTCCATGCGCAACCTGAATAGTTGACGCTTCAGCACCCACCGATTTGTCAGCGACTTTGCCATATACAATTCTTCTAAGCTCTTCCATAATTTCTTCGGGGAATTCTCCTTGACTACCGAGTACTTTACTTCATCGGAGAGACATAGTCGAATTGTACTGACAGCCTTCCGCTCCATCACCTTCCAGTCTTCAGCGGTTGTGCTCTCCGGTTTGGTCCCCTCAAGAGCATCAATTAACCCTTGCTGGACAAGCACATCTGTTACCACACACTGCCACACGCTGAAATTCCCTTTGCCATCAAATTTCTCTACTTGATTCCACATCCCTGACATCGTCTTGATTTCGTGCACCCTAGCACTGCCGACTTTCTCACAAAATCAGCTCAATCCGACCTTGGCTCTGATACCACTTGTTAGAATCTGATACCCCTCGTTATGCGCAGCAATCCTCGGATCTTGAAAGGATATTGCGAGTACGACACGAGCTTGCACAGTATCAAGAACGAAGTAGACGAATCTCGTAGAAAACCCTAGTTGACGACGTTGAAGCAACCACAACAAGAGAATAGGATTTGGCGAAGCCGACCGCAAATTCTTTAAGCACAACTCCGAAAGAGTACAAGTGATTGCCGCTCCCTCACAACTCTACTTGACCCTCTAGGACCCTCGGATTCTTGCCTCATACAAGAATCTAGTGCTTATAGAACTATCTAGCCTATTCCTCTTGAGCGCTGCTAATTGCTTCTCACAAGCCTTGTATGAGACCTTGGTGTTTGCCCTTGGCTTGATTGATTTGATAGAGCCTCTACCCCTTGTTTATATAGTCCCCTCCAAAGCCCCATACATGCAAGTAGGAATCCTACTCCTAGTAGGATTCATCGCTCAAGTCCTAGTAGAACTAGAAGTCCTAAAGCACACTCCTATTGAGTCCTAATCCAAGTAGGATTTGACTCACAATACAACAAGACGATCCTCGTTTCGTCAACGTCTAGATCGACTTTAATTTCGCCATGGTTCCAGCTAATATTCTACTCGCTACGATCACAAACATGAAGTCAAAGACTGCTAACATGTCAAGTACTGTTTCGCATAAAAAAAGGTCAAGTACTGAACTGAATGAAGACAAGCAGGTTCAATTATTCAAGAAAGAAAAAAAAAGAGAGAAACATGTTCTATTATTCAAAAAAGATACACGATCGTCCGACGAGTGACAAAATAAGACAAAGTGAAGTGACCTAGAAGATGGAACACACTGCTGCCTCTGCAAGGTAAGCCATTTGGTATTGCAGTGCAAACTGCAAAGCAGTTAAGTAGCGTCAGTCATCAGCAGCTGCAGAATCCTTTAAATCCATTTTCGTGACGGTGAGCCCCCAGTGCCCGGGCACCCGCCGCGCAGGCAGATGGCAGCTCCCTCGCCCTGCCAGGGGGCCTTGGCACGCGCGCGTAAGCGCCGCCGCCCTCGAGCCGGGCAGTGCCCCGAACGCGTACCTCCTCTCGTGCTGCGACGTCAGCCGACGGCGGCCATGTTCTTAGCACAACGCCATATTGTCCCACTAGATGTGCATGCACGAACAGGCCGGGGGCACAACCATCCACGGTCCGCTGAGCAGCTTCGGGAGAGCGGGGGCGCTCTGGCGAGCCGAGGAGCCGCGAGCCCACGGGATCTGCCCCTTGTCCGGGGTGGACGGTATTCCCCCTGGTTCCCTGAGAGAGTGTCTGTGGCTTGGATTCGGCAGAATAGTATCGGGGACTTGTTTCCTCGCAAGGGCGGAGAGGAAGGTCTCGAATCTGAACCTCTTCCAAGTCGGTCGGTTGGAACGCGCGAGCACGGCGCGGCGGCGGCGCAGCTCGACGTCGACGACTTGTTTCCTCGCAGCAGCTCACTCTCACGGTCACGGACTGTGGTCATTAGGGGTGGACGCCGAGCCGGCTCGAGCTGGCTCGGCTCGGCTCGGTCTGGCTCGTTACGTTAACGAGCCAGCTCGGCTCGGCTCGTTAACAAAACGAGCAAAAAGGTTGGCTCGGCTCGGCTCGTTAACGGCTCGAGCCAGCTCGTTAGGCTCACGAGCCTAGTGTGAATTCGATATTATCACATTAACATATATAAAATAAAATAAAATATATCAATTATAAAATTCTAAACCTCTAAAATTGAATATGTTTGAAACATACGCAACACGAGCTACAACTAATGAGTAATTGAGCCATGTAGGCTACTTGATTCGGCTTAGCTCTTTATATTGGACGGCTTGAGCCTTTAGCCATTGGGCTCGTTTGGCTCGCGAGCAGCTCGCGAGCTGGCTCGAGCTAGCTCGTTAACGAAACGAGCAAAAATTGCAGCTCAACTCGTTAAAAAATCAACCGAGCTGAGCCGAGCCGAGCCGAGCTACGTTCGAGCCGAGCCAGCTCGCGAGCTTTGAGCTTGGCGTCCAGCCCTAGTGGTCATGCATATGGACGGCCAACGGCTCCAGATACTCGTGCCGGTGGGGCGTGAACGCCATGGTCACCGACACGCGCGTCAGCGCCTACCAGGCTCGAGCTCCGCCGGCTGTGTCCGCCAACCAGTAACGCCGTCGCGTGCGCACCCTGCATTCGCTCTATCTCCCGGTTGGCATCCGCGTGAGCCATTACCGAGCGGCGGCTCAATCGGGGCGGGCGCCGGGCCTTGTCCGCCGGCGCGGCTCGAGTCCAGATCGTCCTCCACGGCGCGGCGACGATGGCGTGATGCACGACCATCGGCAGCTGGCGTGCACGGCGACGACCCCGACCACGGACGGCATCGCAGCGAGCCGCGAAACTTCCGGCCGGCGCCCCGTGCGGCCTTGGTTGACGTCCACAGTCGTGGGTGCCGGTGAGAGTGGAGGGCGGGCAGAAGCACCGCGACATCGCCGCGGATGACGTGCCTTTGCGCCCCACCATCCGGCGAGCAGCTCCGGCAACCGGCGGCGCTCTGACAAGCCGAGGAGCCGCGCGGCCATGGCGCCTGCCCATATCCGGGGTGGACGGTATTTGAAATACCGTCCACCCCTGGGGTCTCCGAAAGTCGTCCGATCGAGGACCTGTGGACCAGATTCACTAGAATATAGATTTGGACTTTGTTCGCTTCCTCGATCGGGAGCCTCATGGAGAATGGCTCCGAGCCTCCGAGGCCCACGCCGGTTCGAACGCACGAGCACGGCGCGACGGCTGCGGAGCTCGACGGAGACGGCTGCCCCGCTCGAGGACGCTGACGCTCTCGCCTCTGCTTCCTTCAACGCCTGCTCTGCTCGAGGGCGCTGGCAGTCGCCGAAGCTCGAGAGATCCCTGATTCCGGCGAGGCGGCGAGCAGAGCTGAAACGCGGCCCTGCTATGGCGAGACAAGGTGCGAAGCAGTCAAGCAGAGGTGGCGTCGACGCCCATGCTCAGCCTCGGGGTGGATGTCCCACACACGACTGGAGCTGGGGAATGACCGGCGCACGTTCGCAATCCGTGTGTGAAGCCTTTGCCATTCTTTCTGATGATAAACTGCGTCTCTGGATTGTGCACCGAGGGCAGCCTAGCCGTCATTGTGCTCATCAGTGCCTGCTGATCGATTCAGACAAGGAAGAAAAGCTTTTGCCGCTCCTTCCGATGACAAATTGCGCTGCAGGGTTTGTCTTGGAAGAGGAATAGTTCAGCACAGAGCAAAATTATCATGTTCTGATAACAAAGAAAGGCTGCCGGGATCCTTGTCTACTGTTGGCACCATTTCAAGACTGTCTGTTAAGGATACCAATAGGCCTTTATCCAGTTTTATGTGTCTTGTTCTTTTGCAGATAATTAAAGACTCTGATCGGAACGATACATCATATAATGATTAGTAGTGTCATGTAAGATCAAAGCTTCATGGAAGCTGATAGATAGGCTGTCCTTATCTTGGTCCAGTTTGTGAATATCATGGAGATGTCTGAAACTCTGAATTCCTCTGACATATATTCCCCATTGATGAAAATCTTGAACAAGTTTCTGTGTTGTATTTGTATAGTCTTAGAGAAGCCCCCATTTTACTGTCCTGCATATGTTTTGCTACTTAGCTTACTCTGACAAAACATTCTTTTCTGCAAGTACTCTGATTTGACAGTGGTTGTTTGCTAAATGTTGCTAGTATCAATGTTCAGTTCAGCTGACAGATAAAAATAGGACTGAAAGCAAAGCTTACTAGCTCTATTACAGCTATAAAGAAACCAGCAATATACCTCGTAAATTAAACACAACGCAGATATGGTTCCTTGACATCTCGTGTGTGAAAAAAAAATAAATTATGCTACAATATTACATGAGCCGAGTCCACTGCTCTGAATGCAAGAAATCCTCAAGTACAAGTCAGTATATATGCAACGTGCATAATAGCACTCCAGAGTTTTAGGACGCAGCGAGGACGTCAGTGGCGACCTTAGCGGCGAGCGGGACGGCCGCCAGCATCTCGACGACGGGGAGCACGTTGCTGAGGAACACCACGCACGCCGCCGCGTCCTTGTCGCGCCGGGGTCTGCAGAGCGGCCCCGCCACGCGGCCCAAGCTGGACATGACGGCGGCGAGCAAGGTGAACACCAGCGCCTTGGTGTACACGTCGTACTCCGGCGTGCCGACCAGCGCCGCGTACGCCGCGCCCAGCATGCCGAAGCCGAACGTCGCCACAATCAGGACCTGGGGCGTGGCGCGCTGCCGCCCTGCTGCCGCTCATCTTCTGGTCGTTTGATACACGATTGTTCAACGAGTCTGCAAGATGGAACACTCTGCTGCCTCTGCAAGGCGAGCCATTTGATTTTGCAGTGCAGTTCAATCTGCCATACATTATTAGCCAAAGAAGCAAGCAGCGCAGTGAAGTGGCGTCATTCGTCAGCAGCTGCAGAATGCAGAAAGGCTGTTTTCCTGACGGTGAGCCAGCCCGCAATGCCAGAATCAGATCCTACCGCGCTGGGGCTCGGCCAAGAGCGCCAGCGCCGCCCTCGAGCCGTGCAGTGTCCGTGAACGCGTGCCTCCTCTGCTGACTGCTGCCGCGACCGTCGACGGCGGCGGCCATGTTCTCAGCTCAACACCATAATTCAGCTGGCCATCCGGCCGCGTACAGTGTGGCGTGGAGTGCAGCACCACCATCCGGCGATCAGCCCTTGGAGCGCGGTGGGTGGGTGTTGCTCCGGCGAGCCGAGCAGATGCGTGCGCAAGGCGGCAGCGCATGCCCCCCTGTCCTGGGTGGACGGTGTTTGAAATACCGTCCATCCCTTGGGTCCCTAAGGGCCGTCCGATTGAACGTTTGCGTCCCGGATTCGGCAGAAAGAGATTGGAATCGTCCATTTTCTCGATCGGGAGCTGCAGGACGGGTGGAACGCGCGAGCACGGCGTGGTGGCGGCGGAGGTTGGCGCCGACCGCTGCGCTGCTCAACGGCGCGGTCGTCACCAACGCGCGCGCCACCGCCCCGAGCTCCGTCCGCAGATGTAACCGGCGCGACCGCGGTCGAGGTCATGGCTCAATCGTTGGCTCGATGCTGAGGACCGCCTGGGCGCACGATCGGTGTCCCAGGGACGTACGGCCTCAGCGGCTGCGACAGTCGACGGCACGCCCGGCCGGTCATCTTAATCGTCTCCCGGCGTGCCCCTAATCACGCTCCATTAACAGATGTTACACGGCGTCGAGGTGGAATCGTTACATGCCAGGTCCGATGCATGCGTTACACAAGTAGAAAGACAAATGCTTGAATTGGCAATCCCAGCTCCCATTGGATCGGTTCCATTTTTGCTGCAATCCGGCCATCACCGTCCCCCGGACCCGGAGCAGTGTCCGCGAACGCGTCCCTCTCCTCTACGGCGCGCGCTCGAGTCCAGAGCCTCCACCTCCACGACGCGGCCCCGATGGCGTGGATGCACGCTCATCGGCAGCCAGCGCGTGCGGTGACGACCCTGACCACGGACGGCGTCGCAGAGAGCGGCGAAATTTCAGGTCGGCGCCCCGTGCAGCCTTGGTTGACGTCCGTCGTCGTGGATACCGGTGAGAGGGCTGGGTGGGATGGAGCACCACGGCATCAACGCGGATGAAGTGGCGTGGTGCGCCACCATCCGGCGAGCAGCTCCGGCAGCGCGGCGGCGCTCTGACGAGGCGAGGAGCCCCCTAGCCATGGCGCCTGCCCATGTCCGGGGTGGACGGTATTTCAAATACCGTCCACCCCTGGGGTCTCTGATAGCCGTCCGATCGGGAACTTGTGGCCCAGGATCTGGCAGAATAGAGATTTTGACTTGTTCGCTTCCTCGATCTGGACTCTGGAGCCGCAGGGAGGGTGGTCCGACCGTCCGACGGTCCAGGCCCTGCTGGAACGCACGAGCACGGCGCGGCCGCGCGCGGCGGCGGAGCTCGACAGCCAGGGCTGCTCCGCTCGAGGACGCTGACACTCTCGCCTCTGCTTCCATCGACGCCTTCTCTGCTCGAGGACTCCGGCAGTCGCGGCGGCTCGAGAGATCAGGGCTAGCGGCAGCGCATGCTCGCGCCGCCCCCGGCCGGAGCTTGGTTTCGTCTTCGTCGTTTGCCGACCACCAGCGGCAAGGGATCGAAGAGAGAGCCGCCAAGGTTTCATCTTCGTCGTTCGTCGACGTAGTGCAGGCGCGCGAGCTTAGCTGGATAGGTGAAGGTGAGGCTCGATGGCCTTAGCCTCCGCCATTCGTTCCGATGATAAATTGCGTCTGTATTCTGCACCGCGGGCGGCCTGGCCGTCATTGTGCTCATCAGTGCTGGCTGATCGATTCAGACAAGGGATAAAAGCTTCAGCCATTCGTTCTGAAGATAAACTGCACTGCATAGTTTGTCGTGAAAGAGGAATAGAGAGGGATTAGGAAATTCAGCACAGAGCAATGATCATGTTCTTCTGATAACAAGAGAAGGCTGCCGGGATCCTTGTGTACTGTTGGCAGCAGTTCAAGACTGCCTGTGAAGGATACCAATAGGCCTTTATCCAATTTTATGTGTCTTGTTCTTTTGCAGATGATCAAAGACTCTGATCGGAACGATACATCAGAGTGATTAGTAGTATCATACTATCATGTAAGATCATATGGAGTCGTCTGGAACTCTGAATCTCTCTGGCCTTGAACAAGTTGCAGTATAGTCATACAGAAGAGCCACCCACCGCTTTACTGTCCTGCATATGTTTTGCATTTTACTAGCTTACTCTGGCAAAACATTCTTTCTGCAACCACTGGCAATTCAGAGTACTTGCATAAAAAAAGGTCAAGTACTGAACTGAATGAAGACAAGCAGGTTCAATTATTCAAGAAAGAAAAAAAAAAGAGAGAAACATGTTCTATTATTCAAAAAAGATACACGATCGTCCGACGAGTGACAAA
The DNA here is from genome assembly GCA_015476505.1 of Urochloa ruziziensis. Taxonomy (NCBI): domain Eukaryota; kingdom Viridiplantae; phylum Streptophyta; class Magnoliopsida; order Poales; family Poaceae; genus Urochloa; species Urochloa ruziziensis. The sequence continues at coordinate 54,061,937 of CM027122.1, read as the reverse complement.
ATAAGACAAAGTGAAGTGACCTAGAAGATGGAACACACTGCTGCCTCTGCAAGGTAAGCCATTTGGTATTGCAGTGCAAACTGCAAAGCAGTTAAGTAGCGTCAGTCATCAGCAGCTGCAGAATCCTTTAAATCCATTTTCGTGACGGTGAGCCCCCAGTGCCCGGGCACCCGCCGCGCAGGCAGATGGCAGCTCCCTCGCCCTGCCAGGGGGCCTTGGCACGCGCGCGTAAGCGCCGCCGCCCTCGAGCCGGGCAGTGCCCCGAACGCGTACCTCCTCTCGTGCTGCGACGTCAGCCGACGGCGGCCATGTTCTTAGCACAACGCCATATTGTCCCACTAGATGTGCATGCACGAACAGGCCGGGGGCACATCCATCCACGGTCCGCTGAGCAGCTTCGGGAGCGCGGGGGCGCTCTGGCGAGCCGAGGAGCCGCGTGCCCACGGGATCTGCCCCTTGTCCGGGGTGGACGGTATTCCCCCTGGTTCCCTGAGAGAGTGTCGGTGGCTTGGATTCGGCAGAATAGTATCGGGGACTTGTTTCCTCGCAGGGCGGAGAGGAAGGTCTCGAATCTGAACCTCTTTCAGGTCGGTCGGTTGGAACGCGCGAGCACGGCGCGGCGGCGGCGCAGCTCGACGTCGACGACTTGTTTCCTCGCAGCAGCTCACTCTCACGGTCACGGACTGTGGTCATGCATATGGACGGCCAACGGCTCCAGATACTCGTGCCGGTGGGGCGTGAACGCCATGGTCACCGACACGCGCGTCAGCGCCTACCAGGCTCGAGCTCCGCCGGCTGTGTCCGCCAACCAGTAACGCCGTCGCGTGCGCACCCTGCATGCGCTCAAGCTTCCGGTTGGCATCCGCGTGAGCCAGCACCGAGCGGCGGCTCAATCGGGGCGGGCGCCGGGCCTTGTCCGCCGGCGCGGCTCGAGTCCAGATCGTCCTCCACGGCGCGGCGACGATGGCGTGATGCACGACCATCGGCAGCTGGCGTGCACGGCGACGACCCCGACTACGGACGGCATCGCAGCGAGCGGCGAAACTTCCGGCCGGTGCCCCGTGCAGCCTTGGTTGACGTCCACCGTCGTGGGTGCCGGTGAGAGTGGAGGGCGGGCAGAAGCACCGCGACATCGCCGCGGATGACGTGTCTTTGCGCCCCACCATCCGGCGAGCAGCTCCGGCAACGCGGCGGCGCTCTGACAAGCCGAGGAGCCGCGCGGCCATGGCGCCTGCCCATATCCGGGGTGGACGGTATTTGAAATACCGTCCACCCCTGGGGTCTCTGAAAGCCGTCCGATCGAGGACCTATGGACCAGATTCACTAGAATATAGATTTGGACTTGTTCGCTTCCTCGATCGGGAGCCTCATGGAGAATGGCTCCGAGCCTCCGAGGCCCACGCCGGTTCGAACGCGCGAGCACGGCGCGACGGCGGCGGAGCTCGACGGAGACGGCTGCCCCGCTCGAGGACGCTGACGCTCTCGCCTCTGCTTCCTTCAACGCCTGCTCTGCTCTGAGGGCGCTGGCAGTCGCCGAAGCTCGAGAGATCCCTGATTCCGGCGAGGCGGCGAGCAGAGCTGAAACGCGGCCCTGCTATGGCGAGACAAGGTGCGAAGCAGGCAAGCAGAGGTGGCGTCGACGCCCATGCTCAGCCTCGGGGTGGATGTCCCACACACGACTGGAGCTGGGGAATGACCGGCGCACGTTCGCAATCCGTGTGTAAAGCCTTTGCCATTCTTTCTAATGATAAACTGCGTCTCTGGATTGTGCACCGAGGGCAGCCTAGCCGTCATTGTGCTCATCAGTGCCTGCTGATCGATTCAGACAAGGAAGAAAAGCCTTTTCCACTCCTTCCGATGACAAATTGCGCTGCAGGGTTTGTCTTCAAAGAGGAATAGTTCAGAACAGAGCAAAATCATCATGTTCAGATAACAAAGAAAAAAGCCAAGCTCTCGCGGGTGGATTGGTTAGCCAGAGGTAGGCTAGCTCTAGCCACCCGGGTTCGAGCGCGGCTGTCGCCTAATAAAAATTCCAGGGACGTCTGTCCCTTGGTCTGTTCTTTTTTTTCTTTTTTCTTTTCTGATAACAAAGAAAGGCTGCCGGGATCCTTGTCTACTGTTGGCACCATTTCAAGACTGTCTGTTAAGGATACCAATAGGCCTTTATCCAGTTTTATGTGTCTTGTTCTTTTGCAGATAATCAAAGACTCTTTTTTTCGAACAACGATGATCAAAGACTCTGATCGGAACGATACATCATAGAATCATTAGTAGTGTCATGTAAGATCAAAGCTTCCTTGAAGATGATAGGTTGTCGTTATCTTGGTTGCCCTGTTCGCTTGGGATTATCATCCCAGTTCAACGGATCATTCTCCTCACATATACTATTGAACTAGCCCAACGGATTATTGTCTTCTCAAACTTTCCATGATTATTGTGAATATCATGGAGTTGTCTGAAACTCTGAATTCCTCTGACAGCTATTCCCCATTAATCAAAATCTTGAACAAGTTTCTGTGTTGAATAATCTTACAGAGAGATCCCTGATTCCGGCAGTGGTTGTTTGCTAAATGTTGCTAGTATCAATGTTCAGTTCAGCTGACAGAGAAAAAAAGGAGTTTACTAGCTCTGTTACATCTATAAATAAATCAGCAATATACCTCGTAAACTAAACACAATGCAGATATGGTTCTTGTACATCTTTGTGTGTGAAAAAAAATATTTATGCTACAATATTACAGGAGCCGACTCCACTGCTCTGAACGCAAGAAATCCTAGAGTACAAATCCGTATATATATTCGAACACCACCAGTCTAATCACCGACGATGACGACAGCAACTTGTACGTGCAACGTGCATAATAGTATTCCAGAGTTAGGACGCGGCGAGGACGTCGCTGGGACGGCCACCAGCATCTCGACGATGGGGAGGACGTTGCTCAGGAACACCACGCACTGCACGCCGCCGCGTCCATGTCGCGCCGGGGCCTGCAGATGAGCTGCCCGGCCACGAGGCCCAGGCTGGACATGACGGCGGCGAGCCAGGTGAACGCCAGCGCCCTTGTGTATACGTCCTACTCCGGCGTCCCGACCAGCGCCGCAGTACGCCGCGCCCAGCATGTCGAAGCCGAACGTGGAGGACGCGTGCCTCCTGTGCTGCCGCGACGTCGACGGCGGCGGCCATGTTCTCAGCTCAACACCATAATTCAGCTGGCCATCCGGCCGCGTACAGTGTGGCGTGGAGTGCAGCACCACCATCCGGCGATCAGCCCTTGGAGCGCGGCGGGTGGGTGTTGCTCCGGCGAGCCGAGCAGCTGCGTGCGCAAGGCGGCAGCGCATGCCCCCCTGTCCGGGATGGACGGTGTTTGAAATACCGTCCATCCCTTGGGTCCCTAAGGGCCGTCCGATTGAACGTTTGCGTCCCCGATTCGGCAGAAAGAGATTGGAATCGTCCATTTTCTCGATCGGGAGCTGCAGGACGGGTGGAACGCGCGAGCACGGCGTGGTGGCGGCGGAGGTTGGCGCCGACCGCTGCCCTGCTCAACGGCGCGGTCGTCACCAACGCGCGCGCCACCGCCCCGAGCTCCGTCCGCAGATGTAACCGGCGCGACCGCGGTCGAGGTCATGGCTCAATCGTTGGCTCGATGCTGAGGACCGCCTGGGCGCACGATCGGTGTCCCAGGGACGTACGGCCTCAGCGGCTGCGACGTCGACGGCACGCCCGGCCGGTCATCTTAATCGTCTCCCGGCGTGCCCCTAATCACGCTCCATTAACAGATGTTACACGGCGTCGAGGTGGAATCGTTACATGCCAGGTCCGATGCATGCGTTACACAAGTAGAAAGACAAATGCTTGAATTGGCAATCCCAGCTCCCATTGGATCGGTTCCATTTTCGCTGCAATCCGGCCATCACCGTCCCCCGGAGCAGTGTCCGGGAACGCGTCCCTCTCCTCTACGGCGCGCGCTCGAGTCCAGAGCCTCCACCTCCACGACGCGGCCCCGATGGCGTGATGCACGCTCATCGGCAGCCAGCGCGTGCGGTGACGACCCTGACCACGGACGGCGTCGCAGAGAGCGGCGAAATTTCCAGGTCGGCGCCCCGTGCAGCCTTGGTTGACGTCCGTCGTCGTGGATACCGGTGAGAGGGCTGGGTGGGATGGAGCACCACGGCATCAACGCGGATGAAGTGGCGTGGTGCGCCACCATCCGGCGAGCAGCTCCGGCAGCGCGGCGGCGCTCTGACGAGGCGAGGAGCCCCCTAGCCATGGCGCCTGCCCATGTCCGGGGTGGACGGTATTTCAAATACCGTCCACCCCTGGGGTCTCTGATAGCCGTCCGATCGGGAACTTGTGGCCCGGATCTGGCAGAATAGAGATTTTGACTTGTTCGCTTCCTCGATCTGGACTCTGGAGCCGCAGGGAGGGTGGTCCGACCGTCCGACGGTCCAGGCCCTGCTGGAACGCACGAGCACGGCGCGGCCGCGCGCGGCGGCGGAGCTCGACAGCCAGGGCTGCTCCGCTCGAGGACGCTGACACTCTCGCCTCTGCTTCCATCGACGCCTTCTCTGCTCGAGGACTCCGGCAGTCGCGGCGGCTCGAGAGATCCGGGCTAGCGGCAGCGCATGCTCGCGCCGCCCCCGGCCGGAGCTTGGTTTCGTCTTCGTCGTTTGCCGACCACCAGCGGCAAGGGATCGAAGAGAGAGCCGCCAAGGTTTCATCTTCGTCGTTCGTCGACGTAGTGCAGGCGCGCGAGCTGAGCTGGATAGGTGAAGGTGAGGCTCGATGGCCTTAGCCTCCGCCATTCGTTCCGATGATAAATTGCGTCTGTATTCTGCACCGCGGGCGGCCTGGCCGTCATTGTGCTCATCAGTGCTGGCTGATCGATTCAGACAAGGGATAAATGCTTCAGCCGTTCGTTCTGAAGATAAACTGCACTGCATAGTTTGTCGTGAAAGAGGAATAGAGAGGGATTAGGAAATTCAGCACAGAGCAATGATCATGTTCTTCTGATAACAAGAGAAGGCTGCCGGGATCCTTGTGTACTGTTGGCAGCAGTTCAAGACTGCCTGTGAAGGATACCAATAGGCCTTTATCCAATTTTATGTGTCTTGTTCTTTAGCAGATGATCAAAGACTCTGATCGGAACTGATACATCAGAGTGATTAGTAGTATCATGTAAGATCATATGGAGTCGTCTGAAACTCTGAATCTCTCTGGCCTTGAGCAAGTTGCAGTGTTGCAGTAGTCATACAGAAGAGCCACCACCGCTTTACTGTCCTGCATATGTTTTGCATTTTACTAGCTTACTCTGGCAAAACATTCTTTCTGCAAATACTCTGAATTGCCAGTGGTTGTTTGCTAAATATTGCTAGTAACAATGTTCAGTAAGTTCAGATGAAAGAAAATAGTACTGAAAGCAAAGCTTGCTAGCTTTGTTACAGCTATATAAATCAGCAATACCTCGTAAATTAAACACAATGTAGGTAGTGCTTCTCGGACATGTCGTGCAATGTAACATCATCGTAATATAATGTAACAAATGCAGCAAAATAGCACAACTCTTCAAGATACAGTAATGTACCAATAAACTAGAGGAATGCACAATGCAGGATCATCTAGTACTGGTGTTTTCCAACATGAAGTGGATGGCAGCTTGAATGCAGCAAGCTTAGCACTAGCAGCTTATCTTCTTTTAAGAAAAGAGCAAGTGGGTTACGGAGACTCATTTTTCAATTGGGAAAAAAAAAAGTTCAGAGATTGATTTCAACAGAACGCCGCACACCTCATGCCATTTGTCCCGGCTTCAAGCGCACAGAACCAAATCGACCCTAATAACGAATTCGAATCCGGCGCTTGTTTTGGGTGGGGACAATGATGATGAACGCGCTTGCTGCCGCCCGCCGCGGCGGCGCCGCCTCCATTTCGTCTCCTACCTTCTCGTTTCAGTGGCGGGGACTTTGGAGATGGAGGAACGCGCAGATTACCTGTACGCCGGGCATGGAGGCGGTCGGGCTGGTCTGAGCGCCGTGGTGGTGCATAGTCGCTGGAGCCGCCATGGCTGTTGTGAGGTCGCGGCGGCGGAATAAATGCACATCTAATTATTTTGCATAAAGCCTCCTAAAATGGATCGCGATTAATAATAGCGATCCAAATATTTTCACAAAACCCCCTACTTTGTCCGAATATTTTCAGAAAACCCCCTACCTGAGTGGGGTGATTTCTAAAATAAACCCTAAACCTTGCCTCTACGGGCGGCCCTGTCATCCTCGCCGTTCTCCCCCGCGGCTAACGGCTCCCCTTCCCGTCCGGCGGCGGCGGCCGCCTCGTCCTCGCCCGCTACCCTTCCGGATCCACCACCGCCTCCTTTCCTCCTGATCCGGACACGTTCGTATCACGCCTCGCCGTTGCCCGATTTCAAAGGCCCCGTGCCGGCGGCGAACTGGTGCTGCTCGAGGGCTTGGGTTGGCGTGGTGATGCCCGGCGGCGGACGACTGCAGCAGGGGATGGCCGGCGCACGTCAGGAATCTATATGTGTCAAGCCTTTGCCGTTCGTTCGTTTTGATGATAAATTGCGTCTCTGGATTGCGCACCGAGGGCGGCCTGGCCGTCATTGTGCTCATCAGTTTTGGCTGATCGATTCAGATAAGGCAGAAAAGCTTTTGCCGCTCCTTCTGATGACAAATTGCGCTGCAGGGTTTATATTGAAAGAGGAATAGAGATTGGGAGATCCAGCACAGAGCAAAACGATCATGTTCTGATGACAGAGTATATAGAGAAAACCTTGTGTATTGTTGGCACTTGGCAGCATTTCAAAACTGTCTGTTAAGGATACATGATGTAGGTCTTTGCGGATGATCGAAATCTCTGATCGGAATGATACACGATGGGTGTTAGTAGTAGTAATATCATACTATACTATGTAAGATCAAAGCTTCATGGAAGCTGATATGCTGTCCTTATCTTGGTCCAGTTTGTGAATATCATGCAGTTGTTTGAAACTCTGAATCCCTCTAGCCTCTATTCCCCATTAAGGCCTTGTTTGCATAGGGGCGTTTTGAAGGGGATTGGATCTAAAATGATCTAATATCCCCTCCAATCCCTCTCATTCCACCTCAATCAAGAAGTACCCAAACAAGGTATAAGCAAAAATCTTGTAAAACAGGTTGCAGTTTGTAGTATAGTCGTACAGAAGCCTCCCACTTTACCTGTCCTACATATGTTTTGCTACTTAGGTTACTCTAGCAAAACAATCTTCCTGCGGGTACTCTAAATTGTCAGTGGGTGTTTGCTAAATGTTGCTAGTAACAATGTTCAGTTCAGCTGACAGAGAAAAATGGTACTGAAATCAAGGTTTACCAGCTCTATTACAGTTACATCTATAAACAAGCAATACCTCGTAAATTAGACACAATGTAGACAGTGGTTCCAGGACATCTCGTGTGTGAAAAAAAATATTTATGCTACAATATTACAGGAGCTGAGTCCACTGCTCTGAACGCAGGAAATCCTCCAGTATCAAGTATCAAGTCCGTATATATTCTAACACCAGCAGTCCAATCACAGATTACAACAACAATTTGTATGTGCAACGTGCACTGGAGCACAGAGTTATGACGCGGCGAGGACATCGGCGACGACCTTGGCGGCGAGCGGGACGGCCACCAGCATCTCGACGATGGGGAGGACGTTGCTCAGGAACACCACGCACGCCGCCGCGTCCTTGTCGCGCCGGGGTCTGCAGAGCGGCCCCGCCACGCGGCCCAAGCTGGACATGACGGCGGCGAGCAAGGTGAACACCAGCGCCTTGGTGTACACGTCGTACTCCGGCGTGCCGACCAGCGCCGCGTACGCCGCGCCCAGCATGCCGAACCCGAACGTCGCCACCACGGCGGTCGGCAGCATCTCCACCCTTTGCTCGTCCCCGCCGTCATTCTGCCCCTGCTCTGCAGTGGTCTCATCAGCTGTGAGCAGGTTCACGGCGTAGTACATGGCAGCCACGGCGATCTCCGGGAAGAGAGCGAGCACGGTGTCGCCGCCAAGGAACTCCTTGCCGATGGTCACCGCGGTGACGGCGAGCAAGGCGATGACGGCGTCCTTGAGGTACCTCACGAGGGACAGCACCCTGTCCCTCGCGGCCTCGCTCCTGTAACCCAGCGGCATGCAGGTTGCCACGACCAGGAACACGCTGAGCGCCGACGCCATGAAGGAGACCGAGAGGTCGAACCGGTGGCCCGCCGCCCGGAAGCTGGAGTTGCTGAGGTAGCCGAAGAGGAGCGTGGTCTGGACGGCGAAGGCCGTCGCCGTGGCGAACAGGGCCACCTTGCGGCCGCTCTTGATCCCCGCCTCGAACGCCTCGTCGCGCATGCTGTCCTCCGTCGGCGTCGCGTGGTACGCCAGGACGCCGATGAGGCCCTGTATGGGCAGCAGGTTGAGAGCCAGCAAGCCATTGCCTTCACTTATGAGGAGGAGGAGCAGGGAGTTCGTGGCGATCAGCGAGGCGCCGCTGATCACGCAGAGGAACTGGATGAACCGGATGTGCCCCCTGTGCAGCTGCCTGTATCCTGACAGGAACATCTTCAGGTAGACCAGCAGGAGAGCGGACAGGTATGCGGTGATCAGGAAGCAACCGCCGGCTGCCAAGATATGCCGGTGCAAGAAGACATCTTTGCGCACTGAGAATGCTGCGGTGACGAAGCCGGTTGCAGTGGCAATGGTGCCTTGAGCGAACGATGCGGTACGCTTCAGTATCTTATTTGTTGCCTGAGTTGTTGGCTGCTCCTCTTTGTCATTCTTGCGAGGAGTCTCGGGGTCATCCATTGTACCCTTTATTACCTTCAAAAGAAAAGTTGACTGGCGGTTAACAAATTATGTCTCACAAGATAAATCTGATTTCAGAATCAATGTCTATTAGAAGCCCCAATACGTTGCACGAAAGTTGTGCGCTAAATTTAGGGCCATGATGTGAGCACACCATAATACACGTCAGAGAGGTAGACAACTAGGAATCAATTCATAGCACAAGGAACACTGCTGATAAATGAGTTTAACTAAGAAATAAAATATGAATTGTCCAGGTCAGGAATACCTAGCACAAACATCACAGGTTGCAAACGGCTAATTTCACTTCACATCTGAAAACTCGAGTACTGAGAATAAGCAGGGGTATACACTATGCTGTATCTAACTAAGAAAATCTGATCAAGATTCTTGCATACTACCCTTAAAAATGTTCTATAACAGGTCACCCCACTCGAAAATGTTATTGGGAGATCAAAATCTTATCTCCTGGATGCCAAAGCTGATTTGAAAATCAACGTCTATCAGCAGTCCCAATACATTGCAGGAAAGTTAAGTGCAAAATTTTGGATCATGCTTTCAACACAGCAGAATACACGTCAGAGGTAGTAAATAAAGTAGGAACCAGTTCACACTTAATACAAGACACCACTATAACCACAAGTATATGAATCTGGACTATGCAGATCAGGGCAAGAATACCTAACAGAAATACATATTCATATTTGATAACGATAAGTCTCTTATTGTGCTAATTCATTTCCCTTCTTGCAAAATTATGTGCTCACGCTAACAATTGGCATTTCTAACTAACGAGATGCTGATCAGTTTTTTAAGTAAATACACAAGTAACAACTACATGGGACTTGGCATGCTTTTTCATGACTACATAAGAGCAGGTATGGATGTAGGTTTGCAAATAAAGTTCAGGCCATACTTCCAAACACAGCAAAACACATGCCAGAGATCTAATCAACTAGAAATCAGGTTATACACTTATACTATAAGACATACTGTTAATAGAAGAGCTCAAATAAGAACCGACAAAATCCTAAAAAATACTGACAAAACTACATCAAGACATACTTCATTCAGTACAGGACTAGTTTATGTCATATCTATGTCAGACATACTTTTTTACCTTAATAAAATGAAATGGTTGTAAAATTCTATCAATAAAAACAGGACTAGTTTCTACCTTAATAAAATGAAATGGCACACACCTCTCCTATGTAGTTCGAGAAAAAAAACAGTACTAGTTTAAAAGATTTGTAGATATGATTATTTTTTTCATAACTAGTTTCTACCTCAATTCATTGGTCGCAGAGGCCGGAAACAAATCTTCTTCTTCTTCTTCTTCTTTTTTTTTTTGCTAAAAACGGAACTTACTTCTTCTGGATTCAGGAGTAAAGAAACTTACTTATTCTGGATTCAGGTGTAAAGAAACGAACAGATAAGCTGACAGGGGCATTGCTAAATATAGGACAAGACAGGACTGCGAGTTCAGTTTGCGTCAGAACTCGAGAAACGACTAGTATGTTGTCATGTTGAAAACACAAAAGTACTTGCTAATTGCTATGAAATAGCACGGATTTGTCAACAGATCTATGGTTTGCGACACAAATCGTGCTTAACATGGAGTTCACTATAGATCTATCATGAAAGGGTTCCGGAGAACATAAACCTGGGGGAACCCGCGTGAAAGAATATTGGCATGGAAAAGGTGCAAAAAGAAGAACAAGTGGGGATGTGCCGGCGTACCTGTGAAGGAGAAGAGCTTGTCGCCAGGGCCTTCATCCCCGCAGGTGACCTCAGAGGCTCAGAAGCAGAGAGGTGGCTTTGACAGTAGGAAAGAGGAAAGAGGGGAGGAGGGGAAGGGGAGGCACCGACGCAGCAGGCAGGAAAGACTTGCGTTCATAGTCAATCAGCGTATAACTTGCTTGGAAATTCCTGGCCACTGGAAGTAAATAATCAATTTCTTTAAGAGTTATATAATGCAGCTGTCGCTGTTCACCTTTGCCTCAATCTATTCTTATCTATGATGCAATAAACTTTCAGAAAACTTTGACCTTAAATACACAGAAAAATGTTTACCAGTGGACTATATTAGCGAATGATTCCAACTGAAACTGAGACATCGCTAATACATTCGTGCTCTCATTTTCTGGAGACGATATGCCCAAGAGCACTACTCAGTACGTAGATTACTCGGTAAAAGAAGAGCTAAACCTACACCTAAGTAGATTACTCTTGTATAAACGCTTGATTTTCCTTCGTAGACCATCATGGCGTAGCATTGGCGCTTACTCTCAGTGCCGACACCGCAGCCAAAAATTCCTCGATTCCTCGTCTGATTGAACAGTGATTGGAGTGGCAACTGGCAAAAGCATGTCCACAAACGACGGAGAAAGGACAAAGGAGGCGGCGGCTTGACTGACTCTGAAAAGAAAATATTACTACGTACGTGATTGTCGATGCGCCTTTCGGTCCGTACTCTGTAGGGAAGATTTGTGTGGTGATGGCATTTCCATGTTCCTTCGGTAGTTCGGTTGCCAAATACTCCGTACGAGCTTCCAACATCCCATTAGCATCGACGCACTGAGCAATTTCGCAGCAAAAAATGGTCTCCATGTCCCGTGCTCTGTCGAGCATCTTCTTGAGCCGAAAGGGTTAAGGCGGCCGGTGCTTCCGTACAACGATCTGGACATCTGGTAGGCAAAGGAAAGAATCTACGTGTCAAAAGTCTTCGCTTGCCCAATTCTGGAGCAGAATGCCTCGCCAAATCCATCCTGCACCCTGCAGGGGACAGAAAGATTTTATACATCTTGCATTGCTGATGGTGTTGTTCCCTTGTTTGTCTGCATTGCTTCTGGAAGAAGCATGGAACTGACAGGAATTGTATGCCAATTACAGCTCTAGAAAACTAATCTAACAAAATCGTAACCGACAGCACGAAAAATAAAGGAATCCAACTCACGTACGGCATAAAAAAATTGTTTGCCTGTGAAATAGGGCTTGAAAAATTATAGCTCTATGCTATGACTATGATGTGGTTACACTGTTACAGTAATGCTGATGCTACAGAAAGCTGCCCTGCACAGTGCACTGGACTGCATCATACCAAACGAAGTGATAAAAATGCTCACTAGTGTACACTGTACCGCATGCCTATCTACGACAGTAAGAATTGCTAGCCCCCCAAACACTGCAAAAAATTAGCGACTGAGGTAGAGGTCGAGGAAGACCTTGAGCACCAACGGAATTGCAGCCAGAAGCGCTGCTGCCGGGAAGGCGACCGCGATACCTGCTATGCCCATCTCAACAGCTCCTGTTACTCCCACGCCAGGGACGTCAAGCGGGATGGCCAAGCGGCTCAAGCTTGACAGAACTGCCAGTAGGAGGATGAACATGGCGGCCTTGAGGTACACGTTATAGACTTGTAGTGGTCAGTCCCAAGGAAAGCTGCATACAGGTCGGTCATGAGCGAGAATCCCACGGCGGCAACAATCCTGAAGGCGAAGTCCAGCCATAGCAAGTTCTCGCCTCGAGCCTCAAGCGAGAAGAACTCCACCGCGTAATACAGGACCAGGGTGACAGCTTCCGGGCAGAAGGAGAGCACGACGAATCCCTCCAAGAACTCCACGGAGACTACCAGCGCCATCATAGCAAGCGCAGCAAGCACAACATGTCTGAGCCTCTCGACGACTCTGATGAGATCCTTCAGCATGTTGGCTGGGAGAAGCACCAGCAGCATGGCGCAGATCATCATCATGATCAGGGAGAAGGTGGTGGCGGCGTAGCATACAGCAAGGTCCAACGGTGGGTCGCCTTTGGCCTGATTGTTGTCAGGAGTTTTCAGGTAGCCAAAGGCAACGGTTCCCTGCAGAGCGAAGGAAGTCATAGTTCCAATGGTGGCCATGTCAAAGGTGCCCTTCATTGCCATGTCATACTTGCTGCCAAGCGTTGCGCTGATGCGCTCTTCCCCCATCCATGCTCCAGCACGCACGGCCACACTGACAAGCACCAGCACCGGCACGCGAATAACAGAGAGTACTGCGTTGTTTCTGTTGGTGATGATGACGAGTACCGTGTTGGCCACAATTAGCATCGTGCCGGTAACTGCGACGAGGATGGTGACAACCCTGTACCACGAACGGCCTCGCCGGCCATACTGGTACACGAAGAACTCGAACATCATGAGGACAACCGCACACAAGAAGGTCATGATTAATAAGAGGCCCTCGGCGACAAGAAGGTTACTGAGGTGTACTTTCTTGTGGTTCGTGGTCGAGTAGCACCACGATGAACATCTGAGCTCTTTGATGTCCTTGTAGCCTGACAGTGCCGCCACGATGAACACCACTAGCACTGAGAGGATTGTCTGGTAGAAGGTTTTTATCCGGTCAGACTCAGATTTTGCAAGTTCCTCTGCTGATCCATTTCCATGGAGTGGCGGACCATCTTCAACGTTCATTCCATGCTGCAAGGGGAATTGAAGAACATAGAGAGGTAAGTACTGCCTCCCATAGAAGACAGAAATCCATGACTACAGAATCATGTGCCAAATCATACTCTGGATCCAAACAACAAAAAACAACCCTGGACCCCAAGTCGTACAGCAAATCTTAAGCATAGGTGCACAGTGGTGATGAAAATCAAGGGATAAAACAAATCTGGAAATATAATTGATAGAAAACCGGACATCGCACACAGATTAAGGTAAGATACATTACCTGCAGTGGTTCATTCATTTCTCAGGTACGGGTCAGGCGGCCAATGCAGCTCACCATCTGTGGCAGCAGGGAGTAAGTTAGAACGAGCACCTAAACTAATACTCGTAGAAGCATATGGAGGAACGAACTGGAGCTAATGAAACATGGATGGATTCTGACTTTTTTTTTGGCAGTACATGGGTAGACGAAGACTGGGCTAATGAAACATGGATGAATTCTGACTTCTTTTTTGGTAGTACATGGGTAGACGAAGACTTTGCGAGTCTTCGCCTAGGAAGCTCAGGAAAGCTGCAATTATTGCTATCTTCATCGACCAGACCACTGGTTATCACTGTACTTTTCATTGACCTTCGCAGGAAAGTTTGTTGGCGGCATTATTAATTTGCTAATTTGGCCATCGCTTGTATTTCACCAAGCAAGAGAAGTCCATCTGCTGTACTATCTGTGAGAGTTTTAGATAAATAAAATAAACAAATGACTACAAACTAGAAAGCAGCAGCAATCTCAATCATTTCATTTCCAAATAAAGAATTTTCAATTATTTATGTAATCATAACTTCATAATTTGGACAATGTTGGCTTTACCAACAGAAGATAAACTTTTGCCAGACAACAACCTACTGTATGACACTTCTCCCTAATGCCCTAATTCCACTATCGGGACTGTATTCACAAACCTGTTGGCATTCTACCTTACTATCTAGCCTACCACATGGCAACCAGCTAGGTTCCTAGACCCATAAAAATACCAACAGCGCTAACCTGTTCCCAGCAGCGAGACAGTAAAGGAAATCAACAAGAAAGATTTTTCAGACATCAAAACTCATAAACTCAAAGTCATGGTCAATGGCTATTATTCTTTCCAAAATTGGGTTTGACATCCAGATCAATTCTCTAATACATTACAAAATGAAAAACATGATACTTCTGTAGTACGTACAAGCATACAGCTTTACAATTGCAGAAGAGGGTAAAAGCAGTAGAGCTACTCTATGGTTGAGGACATTTGAATTACCAGTTGGCTATTAGAACTAGTTCTTTAGCTATTCCAGAGCAACTGGCAATGGCGACTGATCCAACGGTTCGTGTGGTGACAACTGCTCTGGTTGCTCTCGGGCAGTAGGCAATTGCAACTGATCCAGCGGTTCTTGAGGTGGCAATGGTGCTTTAAACAAGTCCTTCTGCTCCTGCTGTGTCTGATCATGTGGCTGCTGTGGTGAGAATGGAAGCTGTGGCTCCTGTTCTTGCAGAGTTGGCTGTGACTGCTGGTGCTCATCACCTTGCCAAACCCAAACAATATCCTTGAGTGCTGGTCGTATCTCCTCTTTCACTAGCTTTTGATACTCCATAGTGTCACCACTAGTCTTTTTCAACTCGACTAAGAGCAAAGAAGGGGCAACCTCAAAAATCTCTGCATCAAGCTCAAGCACCCCCTTCTTTCCTTCCTTTGGTGCTGCCAATTTCAAGATCCCGTTTTCTTTCTTCTTAACCTTTAGCTTTAAGTGTTTGGAAAGCTCCTTCAACTTTTTAAATACTGTTGTTACAGGCTGTCTGGTTGTAAATCTTTCTTCCCTTCGACCATACTTATCCTCAAAAAATCCAGAGAGGTTAAAACCTGTTGAGAGAGAGATTATGTCAAATGCATTCAAGTTTGGGAGGCTTAATGAACCTTGATTTCCCTCAGATGTGCTGCATTCTGTCGAGCCAGAGGTTGTAGCGTCACCTGTACAAGCATTTTCGGTTGTTTCAGTCTCATGTTTCTTTGCATTCACTTCAACCGGTTTTCGGTACCAAGCACTCCTCTTTATCCTTGAGATAGAAATTCTAGTGCTTGGATCTGGATCAAGAATCTTATGTAGAAGATCCTTCAGCTCGGCAGAAAAACTCCGAGGGCATCTAAACTCTGCTCTAGAAATCTTTCTGTACATCTCTATCAAATTTGTGTCGTGGAAAGGAAGGTAACCTGCCACAAGCACAAATAGGATTACTCCGCATGACCATATATCTGCCTTTGGACCATCATAGCCTTTTCTGCTAAGCACTTCAGGAGCAACATAAGCTGGAGTTCCACATGTGGTGTGGAGGAGACCATCTTGCCTTTTGGACTCGGCTAGAGCACTCAGGCCAAAATCTGAGACTTTAAGGTTTTCATTCTCATCCAGTAGAAGGTTTTCGGGCTTCAAGTCACGGTGATAGACACCTCGACTGTGGCAATAATCGACGGCACTGATCAATTGGTGGAAATATTTCCTGGCAGCATCCTCGCTGAGCTTTCCACCCTTAGCTATTTTGTTGAAAAGCTCGCCACCTTTAGCATACTCCAAGACAAAATAAATCTTGCTCTTGCTAGCCATAACCTCAAAAAGCTGAAGAACATTTGGATGCTTCACTAACCTCATTATTGAAATCTCCCTCTTTATCTGCTCCATGAGCCCAACCTTCATGACCTTCTCCTTGCTAATCATCTTTATGGCAACAGCTTGGCCCGTAGTAAGATTCCGGGCATAAAAGACCTTTGCAAAGGTTCCTTGTCCCAACTGTTTCCCGATCTCATAACGTCCCATCAAAATTGTCCTCCTCTCGTCCATCGTATCAAACTATGCAAGGATACTATAAAGGGCAAACCTCCACAGCACTTATGTGAGAGAACACAGAAGATCTTTAACCGTCGTCTCCAAGATGATGGCCTAGAAATATAGAGGCCTTCAATCTACTGTGCTTTAAATCGCGGAAAATAAGAATGATATGAGAATGAAGCACATTCTCATGAGAGCCCAAAAATATCAGCTTCAACAAAGCCTGGGTCTTGTTTGCAAGAAATATTTGCTTCCTGTTGTGCAAGCACATCTTTCTGCATTCCCGAGTCTTGTGTGGTAGGTTATAAACTGTCAGGTGAAAGAACAAACCAAGTTAGAATATACATAGGCATAGGTGTATTGACAATTGCGACTCAGTTGCTAAACAAGAATTCAGCAGTTGTAGAGATTATCAGGTGAACTTCATGGGAATTATGGTTCCAAAACAATCCTTGCGTTACTAAATATAAAGACGTCAGATGACCTGATTTAAACAAGTATGATCAACATACCACCAATCAGAATAGCCATGATCCATAACGGTTTGACGATACAATGCTCTAGTTCAAGTCCTTAACAAACAATATCAGCAAGCCTCTGAAATTCAAAGGCGTGCCAAGAGAAAGCTAAGTCCTGATAGATCAACAATATTCAAACAATTCAGCAGGAGGCATGTAGAGTTCACAAACATTTCCTCCAGTAGCAAGGGGGCATGGTGTAGGAGCATTGGGGTTCAGTCGATGTTCGGAAAAATCCTGTGGCGTCAGCTGAGATAGATAATGGGCGCGCTAAAGGAGAGGAAGAGCGAAATCCTATCAAACCAAAACCATGGATGGAACAGAGTGGCACTCCACGCGCCTACGCAGCAACGGAATCCGCTCTAACTGGCCGAAAGGAAGCGCGATTTGGATCCGATCCGATCGCTCGTTGCTCGCAGCGCGTATCGAAAACAAGATCTCCTACAGCTAAACTCATTCCTAGAACAAATTCCATCGAAGCAAAGCTAGGGTTGCTTACCAGCAAATAAGCAGAACAACTCAATGCCGAATCGCGACGGATCTCGACCCCATCCCTACACCAACCCAGCACCAGCGCGGCCGCCCTGCCTGGCTTCCTTCCTCGCGAATAAAAAAGCGAGACGCCGGGTGCCTCCGATTTGGCGCTGCTCGACCGAGCTCCCCAAGCCAGTAGAGCGCTCGAGCTCTCCTCCCTGGCAGCCACAGCAGCAGCCTGTTTCCGGGGATGGGGGAATCGGGATCCCCGTTCGGCTGTTCTGTCTACGAGTAGAGTCTAGAGGCGGCGGCGGCGGCGCTGCGCCCTCAGATTTCCTCCGCGCGGGCGCGACAGAGGCCGTCTGGTGCGTCGGATCCCCTGGGGATCTTCTGATTCCGCGTGTAGGCCGTAGGTGTCGCGTTTATTTTGGCGGCGCGCGCGGCGCTACCACGATCACGACGGCAACGCAAGTGGGCGGCCGTTGTACTAGCTGTCCACCGTCGTGCTGACTAGAGAGGGAGGGAGTTGACGTTTTTACCCCTGTATGCGAGAGATCTACGGGTCGGTGTGTCAGAGACCGGCGACGATCGGTGGCTGGCTGGCCGCCGGTTTGGGGACATGATTCAGGAGGCCAAGATGGCACAAGTGTGGTTCCTCTCGAGGCGTAGGGGCAAATACGGGAGAGGAGAGTGACGGCCGGTTGGTCGGCGCATCGCATCGGATAGCTTGGTGGACGGCCGTTGACGGAGACGGAAAAGCGATAGCGCGAAGGGAAGCACGACGGGCCGGCAGAGAGGAGCTGAGCTGTGGTGAGGGTGGGAGCGCGCCCCCCGCGCCACCACGTCGCCACTGGATGGACGAGGCCGTGCGCTGCGCTACGCCAGGCTGCCGCGCGCTTTCCCGTGAAACCCGCGCGGCCGCCGCGAGCCGCGTGTATCCTTTGCCGCGACACGCCCCGCTGGCGCCAGCGGGAGCACGACGCGTGGTGCGCGGCTGGCGCCAAATTCACGGGCGCCGCCACGTCCGTCTGGACACCTACGTGTGCAGTAAGATGTCCCCGTGCTCTTTCGATTTCGATGGTCAGTTGACCCGGTTCAGCTTCAGCTTGTACCGCAACGAAGCGCGCGATGTAACGCATGGCACGCACACCTTCTAGAAGAAATTTGGCCAGCAGGCAAAAGCCGACTTGAAATTGGGCAGCTTTTCGGCATGTGGGTGGTGGCCCGACAAGAGTTCTTGTGCTCCAAAAGAGTAGAAATTTTCGGGGCCATAGTGGATCAAGACTTAGACGACCAGTTCTGATTTACCGAAAATGGCATTGTTCAACCTGCACCCGGCTCACGCCGTAGGTCATCTCGCCATCTCGGCGTTGACGAGGCGTGTGGGTGTGGCCGAGTTGAAATCCGCGGCTCCGCCGATCACGTTGCAGCTGCCGGCAATCACCTCTCGTACATGCCATCGCCGACGATCATCAGCTCGCGCTTCTTCTTCCACCACCTCCACGTTCTCCTCGTGTACGCCCCCTTCTTCACGTAGACCAAGTACGTACATGCTCGTCGGGCGCCGTGTCCACCGCTTCCTTCACCGTCCTGTACGTGTGCTGGCTACCTGCCTGCCGCTCCCGTCTTTGGCTCTTCTTTCCGCCGTTGCTTTTCTCGTCGGCATCTTGCCCGTTTTTAGTCAGACGCCGCCGTCCGCCGCGCGATCGTCGCCATGTCTTTTTCGCGCAGCATGACGCGGCCGCGCGCACAGTGGGCCGGCATGCACCGCAGCACCGGTGCACCAGTATCAGCAACCCGAGGCGGCGCGCGGCGCTCGCGGACTGCATCCAGCTGATGGACTTGCCTTTCTGACGCCCACCGCGTCGGTACGTGCTCCCTGCGGACGCGGACGACGCGCGTCCGTGGCTCAGCGCGGGCTCACCTGCTACGTGACGTGCGCGGACAGCGTCGATCGGTGAGGGGCCGCGGTGCGACGCCGTGGTGGCTCGGCTCGAGCCGCTCATCAGTTCCCTCGCGAGCGCGTCGCTCGCCGTGCTCAACGCCGTCGCCGGCGGCGGCTCGGGCTCGTGTTCCAGCGGGGATGCGACGAGCCGACGATCACGGAGGCCGGCTTGCATGCGTGCCCGTCGTGTGGATGACGGCGCGGGAGCGGGACCACGCGGTCCAGGAACAGGCAGCACGACGTCGGGGTGGACGGGGCGCCGGCCCGGGAGGAGGCGAGGAGCGTGATCGGCAGCAAGAGCAGCTTCACTTGAGAGGCTAAGGGTGTGTTTGGTTGCTCGCATGGAGATTTGTAGAGCTGCATCGTAAATCCTGGATGAGGGGAAACAGGCTGAGCGGATGCACTGACCGTGAAAAGAAGTGTGTTCGGTTGGTTGCATGAGTGGATGCAGTGAAACTTGTGAAGATGTTTGGTTGACTGTATTAGCAGATACAAGTGATGACCCTCCACGTGTGACTGACGAGTGCGCCCGAAGCAGATGCAATGCATCCACCGAGCTCACATGAGCGGATACGACCAATTTGGGTGTATCCATCGTGCCAGGGTTAAAGCGTATTTTTGCATCCGCTTATGCAGGCAACCAAACACTCTTCTCTCCTAGTTTATATGGATCCACCAGTGCGAGCCAGGCTCATGCAATCTACCAAACACACCCTGAGACGTTTCGGGAGTGCATGATCATCACGGGCACACATACAATTTGTGAAAAAGTTCAGATTAATCCCTTCAAATATAGTCAAAATCCGGATAACTCCCTAAACAATTTGGTTCATTTTACACCCTAAATTATGCTATTTGGTTGAATGTGCCATCTTTTTTAATTTCTCGATGGAGTTTTAAGTGGAAATTTTGCAAGACGATAGTAGACATAACACATGTTAGAAAAAATACATTGTAATTTTTTATCATTATTTTGATAGCTTAGGATATTTAATATAAATTAATCATTGGACTGCACGTTGTATATATGACAAACAATGATGAAAAAATAACATATTCTTTTAGATGCATTATGATGTCCACTACTACTCTACAAAATTTGAAATTAAAATCCAAGTTGTATATGAAGAAATAAAAGTTCAACTGTATTAGAGGGCAAATTGAACCAAACGACGTTATTTACGAGGAAAATTGAATTAAGTTATAGTTTACGGAGCTATTCAAGTGTTGGTTATAAGAGAAGACTGATTTCAAATTTATCGTTAGATATGTGAAGTGAACCTTGGAGATGGTTCCTGGTGAGTCTAGAAGTTGAGTGATTTCTAATGTAGAGGCTGAGGAAAGAGATTTGCGTGACTGAATAAATCCACTAATTGCAAATAAAACTAAAACAAGAACCATTCGAAGGGGACCATGAACGATCATACATGGTTTCATGATAGAACTGACAAGTTGTTTCCAAATAGCAAAAGGTCATTTAAATTTGAGCATTAGGAAATAAAGGCAAATCGCTTACATTTAGCTATATGAACTACCATAGCATGCAAAAAATTGCAATGAAAGTTCATCGAATGTTCTGGACAACGTAAATAACAGCACCATAATGAAAGATCATAGAATATTCTAGCCAATGTAAATAACATTAACAAAACGAAAAAATAATTTGTATTTTAGTGACAAGCAGTAATAATAGTACCAAAACGAAAGGACAATAAATATTTTAGTAACTATATTAGTAGCGCTCCCCAACTGAATAGACAGAGTTTCAAAACACAAAAAAAACTTCTCACCAAGCTTTCGATCAGTACATCGTGGCAGTTACACAATATCATAAGAGCTGTCTCAAGTTTAACTAAACCCCAATGCTAAGACTCAATATTAGATATTTTCTTAAAAGATCTCCAATAGCACACAAAGATTAAGAGTGTTTGTTCACATAATGATCACAATCATACACATTGCCCGCTATTTCAACAATATGTTCATTAACCTGTAAACAAGAAGCATCTATATCACAAACAGAAAAAAATCAAAAGGAGAAAAGACTATTCCGTCGAAATACTCCATTAACTAAAAGCACTGATCTCATGAGGAAACACTCACTATCTCTGGTTCAACTTCCAATTCAAAACGACATAGTACAATATTCATTCTTTCACTCATATGGAGGCAATCCTATTTAGTTAGTTTTGGTGCTCCAGTCAGCAAAGACTTCATGCAATTCTTTAGGCCCCACTTCAACTCCATCACAACTTTATCAAACAAACAAGTCGTTTGCTGAAAAAAGCAGCAACAAAATTAGTACTCAAATTTTTTGAAGCATAAGCAATTGATAGCGATGATTTGCTTATGTTCAAAATTACAAGTTTTTTTAATGATTTGCTTATATTCAAAATTACCAATAACTAGTTTTTGCCCGGGAATTACCGCATCACGGATCATTGTAGCAAGCTTGCTGCTAACACCAGTCTCAACATTAATAGCGATGACCCTGTCGTCAAAAGTTTCAAACTTTTTCAGCCAAACAACCTGATACAGAAATAAATAAATAAATAATCAAGAAAAGCCAATTAATCGGAAATGACACAATGAAATAATATGCAGTAGGCATATGTACATACAGTGTCTAAATCATATTACAGATAAAATAAAGATAAAAAATCAAAAGGGAAGGACATGGGCACTAACGTTTCTTGCCAAGTATTCCTTAAGGAAGTCAGCCCATATATTCTGCACAACAAAGATGATATATAAAAGTTTGGGCAAATAACAATGGCAACCTGAGCAAACAAGCACTACGAGTAACAAGAAGTGGTAAACAAGGACCTCGATTGCAGATGGTCGGTAGAGGTTGACACCATCATATGTAAAAATTGCAAAGCCAGTTGAGGCCTCACAAATGCACACAGATAAATCCGTCGTTGCCCAACTTAGCACCTAGGGAAATAAAATTCAAAGCAAAATTGGATTAAAGGCCCACGTCCCCAGCAACCAACTGAATCCTGGAACACCCATGGCCGCGGACAGTTTTAGCTCACCTAGACTAGGGAGCCAAATTTCGGAGGTTGACATAGACGTCGTCTCCTCCTTCACGGTTGCCATCGCCTCCGCCTCCTTCCCCCGCGTTGGATCTGGATCCAACAATGTGATTGACGGCTTTCCCCCTCCTCTTTCTGCGCCACCGTCTCCTCCACTCGCGTTGGGGTCTTGTCCTCCACTCCTCCTTACCCCCCGCGACATCGAATTTCGGGACATATTGGACCAAGACTATCGAAAAAACGGGCCCAGTAGTCAGGCCATTACCTCATGGGCTGAAAGCAATCTCAGGCACTTTGGATCGACTTCTTTCGGTGCCTGGGCCGCTGAAACCGAAATGGACCAAATAAACTGTGAGCAGACAATTAGGTCCAGTTTATTTATGCTGCGGGCTAATATATGCACAGACCTCCACAGCTTCACACACCCTGAACAAGGACCGCGGCAGCACAATGTTGTGATGGATTACAAAGACTGCACATTGACGCGCCAAAAGATAGTGATTAATTGATTAATTATACTCTACTCCTATACTGCATCCTGATTCCAAGTTGTTCCATCGTACTACCACCACACAGCACCAACATGTCATTTAGCTACAAATGTTTACCACAAAATCTTGTAACAACCTCAGATCCGAAACCAACAAAAGAAACTAAAAAAACATGAAGTGTCAACACTTGAATTATCGTCCGAACACGTGCAGGGGTGGGCCGCCGCAGCAGCAGCAGAGCCGCTCTCGTCGCAGCTCGCCTCCCTCCTCCTCGATCCAACACGCGCTGACGCGCCGTACGCCCGCCATGCCTCCCCGCCTCGTGGTAGGGCCGCGCGCCTGGGCTCCCCCACGGAAAAAAAGACGCGCAGCCTGCCTCGGCCCTCGGTATCCCAGCGGCCGGTGTGTCCGTGTCTGTGGTAGGTCGCCACCACGCGCGCGCTGCAGTGCAGATCCCGCCCATGCGCGCGCGGCGGGGAGGACCACGAACACCGGGCGCGCGCTGCGCACCCCCTGCCCGGTGCAATAATGCGGCGTCGGCCCTGCGCCCGACCGGCGCTGCGCACGAGCGCAGGCTGCGCTCTGGACAGCCTCACCGGCCTGCCAGCCTCCTCCTTGCTCCGGCTGCGGACTGGCTGGCGCCATTGCTACGGCATGTAGAGGCGGTTGCCGCACTTGCACCGCCACGCCTCGGGGTAGTACTCGGTGGTGACGGGCACGCCCGGCGGCACGGCGACGTGCACGGGGTAGCACGGGCTGCACTCGCCGCACTTGGACGTGCACCGCGGCGGGTAGGACCCCGGCCCTTCCGCCAGCAGCCGCCGCCATTGCCCGCCGCCGGCAGTAGTAGAGCACCCCTGCGAAAGAAAGAATAACAAATCAAGAATCGTCAGTGCTGACTGCTGAGCGTACGCCTCTCACTCATCGTCGAACGTGCGCACGTATCTGTCGGTAGTAAGGTCGCTATCGCGCGCGGTGTTGCCGCCTCGATCGATCGGCAGCGAGGTGTGGTCAAAAGGCCATGGGACCCCGCGGCGTTGAAGGGCTGTCGGAAGGGGCAGTAGTGAGCTGGAACGCCCGTGCCTGTGCCTGTGCGAGGTAGTGGGAGCAGCAGTGTGCACCGGCCATGGCGGAGCCGGGTGCTGCTGCTCTGTGTGCACTGCTCTGTGACACTGTGCGGGCTTCGATTTGTGATGGGTTAGCTCATCGCGATGGCACATGCAACTTGATGAATCAGAGCGGAGGAGCAGAGTGTGAGCAATCAGCTGGTTTGATCTAAGTTCGATCGGTTTGCAGGAGAGAGAGCAGTAAGATGGAGGCGCATACGCACCTGATTACCGCAAGAGGTTGCTGTTCGTCTCCAGATGTCTGAAAGAGCAAAGAAATGAAGTTAGTTTTAGCTCGGGATCCTCAGCCCTAAGCAAAAAAATGCGGCAATCCAGTCCAGTGCAACAAAAGAGCAGATGCATGGAGGAACAAGAACAGCACGCACGCATGCATACTGCAACGAAGAATGAACCTTTTTTTTTTGAATCTTCGAAGAATGAACTTATGAATGAACTACGGGCAACACAAATAACTATGCAGAGCAGGTCTGCACGTGAGTGGGAAGAAACCAAAGTTGCCGAAATGCAGCGAACATCTGCGTAAGAAGAGAACAGCTCGCTTCATTCCTTACCTGAACGGAGCAACGCAGTACGCGGCCTGCAGCCACTGCTGCTGCTGCTGCAAGCCAGGGACCGAACGCCGCAGCAGACGACGGCCACGGCGAGGCACAACCCCGCCAGCTTTAGCATGGATCTGCCACTCCACCTCCATCTCCGCCTCCCCCGGGAGCACTCCATGGCCTGGGAACCTCGCAGAAACGGCTCCTCTTTTCTCAAGCCCCCTGAAGCTGTAGAGCAGAGACGGGGCTCGGCAGACGGCCAAATTTAGGAAGCAGAGGGAGGCACGGAGCTCCTCTCTCAGTCCCTGTAAAAGGCACTCCACTCTCACAAGTTCGAACGCCACTGTAGCAGCGTCAGATCTCAGCGCGGCTCCCTCGGACGAGACTACCAGATGGTCAGGTTTAATACATCAGCGAGAGGAGAGGAGAGCAGAACTGTGCAGTGTGCACACGCTTATTACAGGAGACTAGAAGAGTAGGCAGGGGCATCTCGTAGTCTAGTAGAAGCCGCGCTGAGATTACTGTGCACTACATAAGCAAGCAGAAGCAGGGGCGGTAGCTGCGTACACTGACTCTACACTCTACTGTACGCAGCAGTGTCTAGTGTGTGTAGCTCTGCATCCTCCTCTTGCCTTACTCGTCACTTCTGGTCTTCTAGACTTCTAGTTGTGTGTGACTGCCCAGTGCCGGCTAGAGGTCGACGTCAGTCGGCCTCACCAAATACTACACTGAATGGCGAAATACTCGCTCATCAGTCATCTCTGATCTCTCTAGCCGAGCAAGCGAAGGACGGTGGTGCAGCCATGGATCGGAGGCGCTGCGGCATTGCATGTGCATCCGAAAAGCCTGCAGTACTTGGCAGAAGTTAACGCTACAAACATGGGTCCAAGCCCCGGCTAGTGGTCCAATGGAGAGATGCGGATCATGGGGGGTCTGGTAATCCGGTCGTCCTTGGGTCAAGCTCAAGCGTGAGAGAGGAGCACAAGTGCAGCCGTGGATTCGGTTTAGATTTCATTAGTATGAGGCGTGCCGGGCGGATGATGTTTAAGGTTGTTGTTCGTGTGCACGAGTGGTCCGTGGAGTCGTTCGTAAGGCGGCCACAAACAAGTTGAACGTGCAGTATAAAACATTGTAGCCGATCTTGGCTGAAAGGCCGGGAACATGACTGCCGTTTTTCTTTGGGCAAGTTTTTGGCAACCAAGACTTGTAGCAGTCAGTCAGTGCAGTGCAACAAAGTGGAATACTCTACTAGCGACTACCAAGCAGCTGCCGCCATGGGCATGGGCATGGGCCGCAAATGACTGCCGCCAAACTCCATCGAGGAGGAGACGGAGCAGGCGGAGCTTAGTGGACTCTGTGGCCATATTCAGGCATCCCAAGATAGCTTGTCTCCAGCTCCTAAAACTGTATCTATGACTCGTCCTCCTTTTGTTACTGTGCACGCAGCGGCTTTTGATCCGTAGGCTTTTACAGATTACAGTTTACACAGCACAGGTCCCCCTTTACAGTGTGCACACCGCAGCGAGGAACGAGGAACGCAGCATGGTCCATATGCATACGGGCGTGCAGTTTATGTCGGGTGAAATCAACAACTCATGCACAAACCCAAAGGTCGCAATCTTAGAACTCAGAAGGCTCCAGAACTCAGAGTAAAGAATCTTCAAGTTTATAGCAGTACAGCACCCAGCACTTCAATTTAAACATTTAGATTTGAGGGGATATCTATATGTTATACAACATTAAAGATCAAAATGAAAAAACGCCTCGAGATCACATAGTTTTAGTATGGTGCCAACAAGGCAACAACCCTAACTTCATGACCTTATCCTCTGTTTTGTTCCAAGACCATAACCTTGGGACACAATGAAGCTTATGAGCGGCAATGGATTGAATTGCCGTAGAGAATCATTTTTGCTTGGTAGAATGATAGTGTACCACCCATTGCATCGAATCAGTAAAACTACCTAGGACAATGTTTATTGTGACTAAAGTGTCGTTGATAGGATATTAGCCTTTCGTACGGATGAAGATTATATCATTGTCTGCATAAATGTCAATAGTAAGTTTGTGACAAAAATGTAAGACTGTTTGTGCGGTAGTTGAATCATACAATTTAATGTGTAATTTGTGACAAAAGTGTAAGACAAAAATGTAGTATTGACAATTTAATGTTAATAGTAAGCTTGGATGATCTGGAAGCATCGGAACGACTGCGTGTTTGAAGGGGTTAACCCCTCGGTTGACACCATCATGAGGTCACTCAAGGACGAACATAGCATCTGGTGTCTTGCTGGTGCAAAGAGGTTGCAGGCGCTAGGCTTGGCTGGTTTTTTCTGATGGAGAAGTAATAGAGTGGTCTTGTTCTCTAGTATCTGTTAAGTCCTTTTTTCTATCATTGGGTCATGTTAACCTCTCTCATATTTGGTCCTCGTGTGAGAGAGGGAAGTTGTATGAGGTCCTTTTTCTCTCTCTAATACAATGAAGCGCAGCTCTCTTTGCGTTTTCGGAAAAAAAAAGAAGAAGTGGCAAGGCACTTGCGCAATAGTGTTAGCACAAAAGGTCAATTGGCTATTAAGAAAATGAATTGGTATGTTATAAAAATCGAGTGAGTTCGGATATACTTGGAAAATAGCGTAAGATACTTTGGGAGGACACACAAATTGGCGCCGCTGGTTATGTTCCAGTTCTCTACCGTTAATTTAGAAAAAAAAATTAACTAACTTAGGAGAAACTTTAGTATCAGTATAATAAGTAGGCTGGTATGAAATAGTTGAAAATATTTTATTAAGATGGTTACAAGAAAATCTAGGTCATAACAATCCCAAATTAACTTATCATCATTTGTCAAAACGACCTTTTTAGCAGAAGCATGCATTTAAGTATTATTTTCGTAAGCAACAAATGAGTAAAAGATAAGTATCACATAATTAACTCCTAAATATCATTACATATGCTCGCAAGCACCGAGCACTTACCACTGCGAGACTTTAATAAAACAATGAGGTTGATACTATCTGACTCTAAAATAATGCTTTCAAAAACGTCCCCATGACGAGTGTCATTCAAAGCTTTATGTTTGTCATAGCTTCGTTTATTAATACAACAACTAGCAAGATGGCCCGCGCAGTTTGCGCGGGTAGCTAGTGTTTTACATGTTAAATGCTAATAATTTAATTTATTTACGTGTTCTAATTTATTTTGTTATTCTAATGTTATTATTTTGTTCAAATAGCTCAGTAAAGTACCATCTTTTGTATCATCATTCTCTCACAGAATATAAATTCATTATAAAAGGAAATACCATTGTAAAAATATTGCTTTTGCTATTTATTGAAAGTAATATATTTATATTTGTAATGTGAATTTCCATTAAACAGTTTTAGTTGCAATGATAAACTATCCTTTGATTTTAAAAATAAGATATGTGTTGTGAGTTAGCGGTTTTACTTAGTCTTTTGTTTATCATTAAACAGTTTTTCCAATGGTGCATAATTTTTTCTTCCTTGATTAAAGACTTCTTTTTTAATTAAAAATTTATGCATGTACTAATCATATTTGGCATTGTTATCATCATCATCCAAATGGTCCAGATCAAGGTCTCATCATTTTTATTATAAATTTTCTAGCATAGGACATTAATTAATAACACAAAAGGGAATACCATACGTAGAAATTCTCTTTTCATGTTTACTAAAAGTAACATAATTTGTATCTTGTATTGTGAATTTCTATCAAGGAGTCTAGTAAGGTTTGAATTTTTTATCTTTTATAGTTAGTTTCTACCAAAGATTATGATTCCTGTAGATTTCTCCTTTCATCGCTAGTGCCTCATACATTTTCTCATGCTATCTAATATTGATTCCTATTTTTATATTTTAAATATATGACTAAGTTATGATGAATTAGATTTTATATCACTCTCTTTTTGGTATTTTTTCTTCCTAATACATAGAGAAATCTAAGTGCAGACCAAGCTCTTTTATTTTTTCTAAAAAACTAAAGTGTTTATCATTTTTATCTGACATAGAGTCCTATCTAATTGTTATAGTTTCAAAGCCATAAAAATCAAAATGTTAA
Source organism: Urochloa ruziziensis (assembly GCA_015476505.1). Classification (NCBI taxonomy): domain Eukaryota; kingdom Viridiplantae; phylum Streptophyta; class Magnoliopsida; order Poales; family Poaceae; genus Urochloa; species Urochloa ruziziensis. The sequence goes on along the minus strand of CM027122.1, from coordinate 54,033,622 downwards.
TTTACTTAATTCTATTGCTTGTTTCGACTAAATAGGGACCTCTAATTTTGCATAGTGCCATTGCTTATTGAGTCATTATTATTTCTACACTTTTACAAAAATCCTTTAATTCAAAATTGTTTAGAAAAGAATAGGAAATACATTGACGCATTATGTCATGAAAAATGTATTTCTCTTTCTTCCTCTCCCTCGACCCCCTCTTTGTCCCTCTCTTCTTGTGGCCTTTCTTTTTTCCATCTCACCGGCATTGCAACAATGCCTTGTCTGTTCACCCACATGTGAAGTCTATGTACCTTCTATTACATGATTCGTATGCTTCTTTCAATTTCTCACATTTATTCTACTTATGTTTCCTAGGACCGATGGGAAAGTAGATATCCAAGGCGCAATCAGTCTCCTTGATCCCACTTCCTCGTTGCACACCACGATTCGATGAACACTAATTTTCTCTAATCACTTGTAAGCTACAAACTTATGGTAACTGTTATATGAATACCATCTTGGCCTTTAGGATGCTTGCATCTAGCGCTAGTGAGGCTGTCACTTAGAGTGGGCTAATGGGCTGCTTTTGATCACGCTCTCATCTAGCTGTTGAGCTAGATATCTGATCATGAAATTAGACCTGATCATGGGTCGCGTCGGGTTCGGGTCGGGTCATGTCGAGTTGTCAAGTCAAAATTTTTGGCACACATTTGACCCGTCATATGGTCAGGTCGGGTCAAGTTCGGGTTGGCCCGCGGTTTTATGTGTTATTTTCGGGTTGAATCGAGTTTTTTTAGTTTCGGGTCAAATATTTTGGCCTACATCCGACCCTGACGGGTCAGATCGGGTATTTTTCAGACAGATTGTGTCGGGTTTGTCAGGTTAGGTGGCCCATGATCAGGTATATGGCATTTCCCTCGGTCTTCTTAACTTACTATTTTGGTTGGGCCACCACTGCAGTGTATCTCGTGTCATTATTCCTTATAGTGTAGGATCATCCTGTTCTCTCGTCATACGAATCTTCCTTATGCTCTATCTTTTTTTGGTTTTCTAAATGAATAAAATAATAGGAATTTTGGAAATGCTATAACTTTATAATTATGCTTAGTCATTTTGGTTTACGCAACTTAAGGAAAAGGATTTTACAATCTTCTTCCATGTATGGTGCATGGATATCTTTCTCAACTATGACTTGAAAACATGGCTTTACATTCTCGTGATGTATGAACATCATATTTTTATTTTTTATTCCTATAATTTTAGTTAACTATAAACCATATTCAATATGGACTGTTCGTCAAGGCCAGTTCCTCTATTTTTTTAAAAAAATCCGAATACTCATCTTATTCGGCCTGGACTCTTCAAAAGCTAATTTTCAATCTTCTTCCATGTATGGTGCATGGATATCTTTCCCAACTATGACTTGAAAACATGGCTTTACATTCTCGTGATGCATGAACATCATATTTTTATTTTTTTATTCCTATAATTTTAGTTAATTATGAACCATATTCAATATGGACTGTTCGTCAAGGCCAGTTCCTCTATTTTTTTTAAAAAAATCCGAATACTCATCTTATTCGGCCTGGACTCTTCAAAAGCTAATTTTATTTTCTTAATTTCTAAATTAGGTATTTATTTATATTTTTAATTCTGAAATTTGCTATTTAGTATAGTAGAATTATTTTTTATTTTGAATTAGTAACGTGCGTTGGGATGACCGTATAGGGTTAGATTAGCAAATTGAATTCCTTTTTAAATTCTAAATTTATATAAATATATCTATTAGTCAAATTTTTATAAAGTTGTCGTATATGATGTGGACTCTTTAGATAACTTTTAACCGTCGGATGTTCATAAAATCCAACGGTGGAGGTTCTTCTCTTTTTTGGATTAACGTGGGATTTTCTAGGCCCTCTCGGTGAATCTGGTGGCTCCTTTTGCTTCTGTTTTAATAAGATAATAGATGATATTTTTGTAGAACTATGCTTTACCGATTAGAACGTGCTCAAGACCATCTCTTGTCACCATCCCACTTACTCAATTCATATGTTGAGCATCAAATCGTCCGTACTTGCATTTACGAAACCCCTCTCCAGCCGATTTTGATCCCCTTCTTTTAGATTGCTTTTGTAGTTCTTTGTTGTGTGCAATAGTATTTCGATCATTCCACAATAATAAAGTCCTCATGATGAATAAGACGACATTATGTTTAGAGCAAAATTTCCATCTAGTAGATCAAAAGTCTGCAAAGTTGGATGTAGGATTAGAAATTTATTTCTTTTGAGATCACATATAGCTTGCCAGAACTCAAGGCAACCGCACATCCATTGGTAAATTGAAAGAGTGACCCTTCTTTGTTTCCACATTTTGGACAGCATATTGATTTTTTCTCAACATGACGTCGGAAAAGCTCATTTTTTGTCAGTTGAAATTCCTACATGCTCGACACCGAAAACAGACCCAAGTTTGACTTCTTGTCAAAGCGAATTAACCGGGTTTCAAATATATTTTATTAAAAAAAATAGGTTGGGGCTTCCCCTACTCACTTTAGTCATGAAACATGGCAAACATCTAGACATTGATAATTAAAATTATGAAAAAAAAGTCTATTTAAGAGTTTTTTTCTGGAATTTGACTAACAAGAGATGATATTGTTTTCACAGGGAACATGGTGTTTATGAATTCCCAAGTTGAAAAACTATTTGAAACGTCTATTTAGGAGTTTTTACCGCACTCCTGCCTGATCATCTCGCTAATCCAATCTCGTAGTACCATTTTGGCAAAGGCATCTGTGAACGGAAATAATGCTCTCCAGTTAAATTAGGCGGTGGCCTTGTCCTGGCACGACGTCGTTATTCCTCCTGTTTCCCGATCCGATGATTCGAAACACTGTATCCCCGGCCTGCTCGCTCAACCGCCCGTCATCGATTCGCCGTCCTGTCACGCTCCCTCGCGGCGCGCGAGGACGCAGTTCCGTCGCGTCGATGAACAGGGCGGCCAGCGACGACGACGACGCCTGGTCGGCCCGAGAAGGCGTCGCCCGCCCAGCGAGATCTGGAACGAACCGGCCCGGCCGGCGACAAGTCCGTTGTGTGTGATCGCGCTGGACATTGAGTATTGACCCGTCCACCCGCGCCGAACGCGAGGCCGCGAGCTAGCCCAGCCGGTTCGGGACGAGGCGGCAGCCGGCAGAGGCCTGGCCACCGTACCTGCCGCGGCGGGCGGGTACGCCGTACGCCCGAGAATTGACGGGACCAGGGACCTCCACTGGTTGCGTCCCATCGGAGTTGTTGCCACACGCACACGTCCGGTCATCTTCGGCAGATGTGTCAAACTGGCACGGGCCAGCAGCCATGTGGCGCAACAGTGGCGTCTGGATGGGGCGACACGTACGTACGGCGCGGCTGCTCCGTTCCCACGCCTCACGAGCAACAGCAAGTTCTCCTCGCGCCGGATCAACGTATAAAAGAAAGTTGACGTCACACAGCAGTACAGATCGGTGAAAAAACCGCGCAGTTCATTTCTCTCTACGGGGAGGAACATTTGTGTTCCCCACGTGTAACGAGGTATACAGATCAAGCGATGCACTCGTACTACGCGGTGTACGTGCCCTGTCTGCAGTCTGCACGTTAATTCAGGCTTGGACGGCCGGATCCGAGTCTCGGCCTCCCGTGATATCACAGTATCACCGGCAGCCCAGCAGCAGTCGACGTCGTCACGTACCGCTGCGCACGTGTAACCGAACCGGTCCTGGGAAGGTCAAGCTTGGAGAGCATGGATTGACGTCGATGGTGGGCGTACAGGCTGCGCCGTGCCAGGGGTTGGAGGAGCAGATCTTCCACCGGAAAGTGGCCTCACAGCGTGCATGGTAAGGACCAGGGACGAACCCAGAAAAAAATTAGGAGAGGCCGAACAAAAGCATCAGTTAGGCTTTAGATTTTTATTTTGTTGGATTGTTAGTTTAATGAACTTTAGCCCCTTTTAATGTACATATTTTGCCTAAAATTGAACGGAGAATTAAGGGGGCTTCCTTCGACACCGCCGCCGTAGGAGGGGCTCGAGCCCCCTTGTCCCACCGCTGGCTCCGTGCATGGTAAGGACGACAACTATCCGCTGCAGATTTCCGTCATGTAATAATCGATCTGCTGGTATAATAGCCACAGACGGGGAATGTTTGCTTGCTACTCCAAACTCCACAGTTGGCTGATCACTGGGAATTATGTCTATCCGGGTTCTCCTTCACACCAACGACTCACCGACGGGTGTTTAGATCATGAAAATGTCACATCAAATGAAATGTATCATTTAAGAATAGTAAATGTAAACTACTAATAAAACAAATTACAGATCTAGCCAGAAAATCGCGAGACGAATCTAATGACGGGTAATCAATCAATAATAGTGAATGGTTACTGTAGCATTTTTGCTACAAATCATGGATTAAATAGGCTCATTAGATTCGTCTCGCGACATACATCACATTTATATAATGGATTAATTTTTCGTCTACATTTAAAAATCCATGTATGTAAAATTGTGTTGATGTGACATTTGGATGGAAACTTTCTAAGCCAACTAAACAGCCGGGTCGGAACAGTAGTATCCTATCCAGTCGTCCTACTGATTAGTTGAGTTTCTGAGAAGCAACGAGAAATTTATTGTCCACGGGAGTGACATGATAGGTCATAACAGTAGACGTACCCAGTAGAGGCCTCCAAATCTACACGAAAGGTGCGCGCCACATGAATTACTTGTACGAAATGCAGTAATCCCTCTGTCTCAAAATAAATGCAATTTTAGGATTAGGTATACAAAACAATGCTAGGTGTAAAATTACCAAATTATCTTTTATCTTATGCAAGAAATATCTAGACATTGGTTTGTCTTATATACAAGAAGCTTCCGGAGACTATTGTCTTTTGTGGTTGATAGGTCAAAGTTACATTTTTTATGAGACAAATTTCAAATTCTAGAATTGCATTTATTTTGATACGGAGGGAGTATCATTTCCGCCGCTCGAAAGGAGAAAGGAGTGGACGAGAGCGCCCTACAGGCCTACAGCCCGAGAGCAAAAGTTGTTAACAGGAGAGAAGAAGATCATGATGGAGAGAGCCCGAAAATTCAGGGCAAGAATGGGGGGCATTGGGCCGTGGGACCTTGCAAACTTCTTGTTTCCCAGAGTTCGGTTGGCGAGTGACTACGCCAACGCAGTGAGGAGTATTCAGAGTGAGACAATGGAAACCTATGGTCAGATCACACAGGAAATCAAGGCGAGAGCGGAGGGTTTTCTAAAGGTTGAGTTCGTCCATGAACGAAGAGAAGCAAACACTGACGCGCACGGCTTGGCGAGGAGCGTCTTGTTTGACTCTGTAGGCCGACGCGTGTATGGTTACTTGATCCGCCTGAGTGCGTTTGTAATTCCTATCCCATAACTCCTTAACTGGAGCATGGGCGCTCAAAAAAAATCAGTAAGTAACATGTGACGAGGTGTGTCGTTCAAATTTTCCAATATCAGAATCCCAGCTGCCTAATACCTGAGAAGTTCCGACAAAAAAAACTTAATTTGAACGTTTAAATGTTTAAATGATAGAACGAACTTTTTCATAGTAGAAAGTGGGGCTTTCATTGCTCCCACTGGTCTAGTCTGTTATGTTCACGACACGAGTGCGCACTTGTCCGTTAGCTAGCCTCCAATAGAGTAATTTCACTGGGATCCATTAAGTTTTACCCCTGTCCCGTCTAGATCCGTTAACTAAAAAACCGGTCATCTGGGTCTATAATATATTAAATCGTCTCATCTAAATTCAAGCATGTCCACTAAACAGCATTAGCCTACGTTTTTATGAAACAACCCCTCGTCTCTCATTTCTTCTCCACTCCACACCCCTCCCTCCCATCTCTCACCCATTCTCTCTCTTCTCTCTCCTCTCTCACCGGCCGGCGAGAGCGCGGGCGCCGGGGACGTCGTGGCAGTGGGGCTTGCCGCCTTGGGGCTCTTTGTGGATGCGGTCGGCGTCACCACGCTCCGCGGGCGAGACAATCGGGGCGGTGCCAGTGCCTGTGTGGGCGTGGCCGCCGGAGGCGGGGTGGCCGGGGGAGGAGGGACGACCGGTGGCGGTGCCATGGGCGGAGACGGTAGTAGGTGGCGTGAGCGGGCGGCGTGGCAAGCCGACCATGGGGAGGAGCTCCAGCGCCGGCCGGCTGCACATGCGAGGCGGAACATGCTCGTCGCGAATCAAGCATGTCCCAAACCTTCTCCTCGCTCCATTCGTCGGATCTCCTGCTCCGGCGGCTGTCCCCACCTCTCCCCGACGCCGGCACCCCGACAACGCAGATCGAAACCGGCGCGGGCGGCCTCCTCGTATTCCTCGCCGAGGATCGAGGCCGGCGCGGGCGAGGAGCTACAGAATCCAATCGATGCGTGGGGCTGCAAAATGTGTCGACGCGCGAGGACACGACACGGCGTGCGCCGGTCCGGCATAGGAGCGGGGCGACGGTGGCAACTGGTGTCCCGATGGGGACCCAACGGAGACAGCGGCGTGGCGTGGCCGCCTGATTCATGCCTCAACGCGACCCCGACGTCCGGTTGCAGGCACGATGTGAGGTGGTGGTGGCACAGTTCTAGCGGCGGGCAGCAGGGCTCGCCTGTAGGCACGACGGCTCGTAGCAAGCCAGCGCTCAGCTGGCGGCGCTCGACGAGCTGATGGGCGGCTGCGAGCGGACGGGCGTGCAATAGTGGAGTGGACGGGCTGAAGGCCTGCGCTCTCGCCGGCCGGTGGGAAAGGAGAGAGAAGAGAGAGTGGGTGAGAGATGAGAGGGAAGGGTGTGAAGTGAATAATAAATAAGAGATGAAGAGGTATTTCACAAAAAAATGTAGACTAATACTGCTTAGTGGATAGCTTTAGATCTAGATGAGATGATTTAATAGTTTGCGGACACAGATGACCGGTTTTTTGTTAATGGACCTAGATAGGACGCAGGGTAAAGTTAATGGACCCTAATGAAATTTACTCGTTCCAATAACACTGGAAGCCTAACTCGTCGCTACACCCACATTTACTCATGAATAGAGATATTACACGACCGATTACAAGTGACAAACTGAGCAGAAGCAAAATTATAGGCCCAACTATTCCATTTTCTTCCATGTTCAAGAGCCGCTATCTTCTTGTGGCCTGCTTGCACTTGTGAAATAAATGGCGGGCCCAACACAGTGATCTTCCTTGTAGCCCAGCAGCATGATAGTCCGATTTTCAATCCTAAACTATAAAACCGAACACCAAGTGCAAACCCACGGTTAACACAATACAGGTTTGGTTTTTTAGGTGTTCATTTCCTCCAAACAAATATGACATGGATTAAAGATTCATAACTAAGTAATTTAATTAGACAAACCACCATCAAACCAATTAGATGACCAAATTTTTCCATCTTCAACGCTTATATGTTGTCTAATTTATAATTTTGTAGTGCAGTGCTGAAAATCGGATTATCGTACCTCCCAAGATGAAAAGGGGATTTGTGGTGAAAGAGGGTATTTATACAACTAGAAAGACAAGTTGGCGGTTTGCATTGCATCAAGAGTGGTCTCAAAACCACCTCAACTACATGAACTATTTCGTTTGTGGCTACATGATCGACATCGCTTGCGTGTTATCGCAGGAGATTTGTGCACAAACAGTCACAAATTTACTAAACGGCATGGTACACATAGCAAAGGCACATTAGACGGCACGACACGTATGCCAATAGAGGAACATACCCATGCTCTACGACTTACTAGTCAGTACTTCCTCTGTCCATGAAAATATGCCATTGTAGGATTCAAATTTTGCAAAACATGCAATTTTAGGGGCACACAAATCGATGAAGTTATTTAAAAAATAGAGAAAACACTAACTTCCGTGTTGTCTTTCTCACCAACGATCATGAAGCATCCAAAGGCTTCCAGAGCTGTTTCCATGCACACACCACAAGCACGGCTGAGCACCTGTGCGGCAGGAAATGAGCAAGGAGAAAAGAAAGAGTAAAAAAAAGTTGCACACGGCCCCCATGACATTTAGATTCATCCTAAGTACGAGAGGCATATTGGTCATTTCGTGTGTTTATTGGTTTGTGTGAAAAAACTTAGAATTGCATGTTTTTATGGACGGAGGGAGTAGTCGGCGCGCATGCCCCCTTAGTTTGAAGTGTATTTGTCGACAGTCGACCAATGACCGGAAGATCACAATAAAAATACGGAGTAATCAACAACACTTCAGCTCCAGTTACCCCCTACTCGTCGTGTAGGGTTGTGTAAAGTTTGGGTGGCCTTGCTAGTTAAAAATGTCTGCTACCGGACTAGTAGTACTCCGTACCTACCAGTGGCCCATCGGCCCATTGCTGCAGTCGTCATTTCAAAACAATAAATGGGCCGAAATTACCTGCATTTTTCTCCTGGAATGGGCCGAAACGGTTAAGGCCGAATTGACAGACGGTGACAGGAGTTCCAACTTGTCAACTGAGAGAAGTTCTGCTCCGACGCGTCCGTTCCCTGTCCACAGTAAAAAAGGGCGAATCGTGGGAGACTGAGATTCCGCCAGCGATTTCGCCGGTTCCCTCTCGCCTCCGGTGGCCTCGTCGTCCCCGGAGGTCAGGGGAACCACGATTTCGTTGTGCGGTGTATATACCCATATCTATTAGGTATGTTCTTAGTAGATTATGGTTAGGTCTATCCATTCCGGCGGCGTGGAGTGGATTTAGCTACTGGAGCTGTTGTGGCTTCGGCAGGCGACGACGTAGAGGCGAGGAGGATGCTTCCCAACCGAGATTCGGTTGGGGCTTCTTCGTCGTTTGCGGATTCCCTGTCTCCGCCATCGGCAACAGTTCCAGGTTAGGGTTAGACTCTTTGCCGAGCTTTGCTGCCATGGGTTTTGCTGTTGGGGGGCGGATTACTGAGCTACTCCATGGGCGGAAGATGCACAGCGACATTCTCTTATGCAGAGGCTTTGACATCGATGTATTTTTCTTTGTTTTCATCTTCTGCGTCGATGCTCAATCCCTCTGTGAGCTTTTGTGGGTTGTTTGTGTTCTTCTTGTCTATGGTGGTGCCAATTCCGTTTCCTACAACTTGCCTGCTGGTCAAAGGAGCTCGGATGCTTTTGCCGGTGATGTGTTCATCGGATTGCTGTACCAGCTCGATGTGGAACTGGGTTGGTTTATATCTACCATATGCCTGGATGGTTCAGCTCCCCTTTTGGGTTCTTCGTCGTCCGGCGAGTTGGGGATTCTAGCGGTCCATGGGGCGTCAGATTCCTCAAGGTCCGGCGATGTGATGACCTTTGGTCATCTCTTCAAGCCGGGGCGTTCAGCGTCAACAAAGCACGTCGTGGATGTGCTACTGAAGACGGCGACCAAAAACTTATGTTCTTCGCCGGGGAGGAGGTCGGCTCCAGGGTGCGGATCTCGGCCGTCGGAGGCGAGGAAGACCGGGAGGTGCTATAAGGACCTGCGCGCAAGTTATGCATCTTTGAAGGGTGTTTTTGTAATATTACAAGGACCTGCGTGTAATTTAAGCATTGTCCAATGGTGTCTTTGTAATATGAGCTGTAACTATCAAATCTATGAATGAAACACAACCCGGTTTCTCTAAAAAGAGAGAGAGAGAAGTTTTTTTTTTAGGCAAAAGAGAGAGAAGTTCTGCTGAAACGAAAATTCAACTTTGTCAACGCCGGAGCAACTCAGCCTCGTCCGCTTTGCCGTTCCCTTCACGCCCGCACTTGTTCGTCGGTTACCCCACGCACCGGCTGCTGGCTTCAACTAGACGCCGGCGCGAGACGAACGCAAGCTGCGGCCTGCGTGCCTGGCCGAAAGCCCGAAACCACCGGGGAACATTGAATTGGCGCGCAGACGCCGCCTCGGTCGGCCGCAGCTGCGTCCGGACACGGGCACGGACCGACGGCGCGGGGGCTTTCGCCTTCTCGGAACGCCGAACGCACGCCGTTCGATCGTAGTGAGTGACAGACAGGAGGATCGGGATGACCCCGCGAGTTGAAGCGGTCGTCATCCCTGTTCTGAGCGGTCGTCAACGTCCTCTGGCTGCTGCCGAAATAATCCATCCAGTTGAGCTGAGCAGCAACGGCATCTACTCTGGCCCTGTTTAGATGTTTCGCGAAATTTTTTTCGAGTATGTTCCCTCACATGCATGGCATGTTAAATGTAGTCGAAAAAATAACCTATTATATGGATGGAGTGTACTTCGCGAGACGAATCTAATGAGACTAGTTAGGTCATGATTAGACAATAAATTGCTACAGTAAACATGTGCTAATGACGGATTAATTAGACTCATTAGGTTCGTCTTGCGATTTACGGGCAGAATCTGTAATTAGTTTTGTAATTAGTCTATATTTAATACTTTAAATGTGTGCCCGACATACTCGAAAAAAATTCGTGTTTCATCTATCCGTCGTCGGGTCCGGTCGTGCGTGCCTGCCGGCTGCCCCCGTTGCTAGCTGGATCCCGTTCTTCGCCGGGCCGCGAATGATTTGGCTTTAATTCCCGTTCCTTTTGCAGCAGCTGCCACAAACTTGGCATGTGCGCCACGGTCCAGTCCAAAGCGTGCGGTTCCTTTGTCCGGCCGTGTGCGGTTTACCTCAGGCGTACGCTTCGATCTGCCCGTGGCCGTGCGACGCATACGATTTTTGCTACTGACGTGGGAGCCGTGGCACGACATATGCGGTTTACCTCGCGCGCCACCGGCACATGTACGTGCATGGGCCTCGCGCGCGCGCGCGCACGGCCGCTCTTCTCTGCCAACTTGCAGCAGCTACGCGTCCGGCACTCACCAGTTTTACCAGTGCATGTGCATTTGCTTGTGCTTCTGGGAGAATTTCACCGCACGCGCCACTAGTTTTACTACTAGTGCTTCTGCGATTCTTTTTACGGAGCACGGCATTGCTTGTGGGAATGTGGGGGACTGCGGACAGACACACCTGAACGAGAGCTTAAAATCACGTGGACAGTCGTTTTGCAGTGTTTACTACCATGTCACCTGGATGTCGTCCCTCCGGCCTGACACCAAAATGCGCGCAACGCAATCAATCGCTTTGTCGCCGGCAGGCCGCGCTCACTAGTCACACTGCTCCTACCTGTTCGTGCTAACGGCCGGTGCTTTAGTGGGACACGGACCTCCAACGTGGTGCATGCGAGGTTGGTGGCACGTCGCCGGCCGGCGGAATGCTCCGAGGTGTAATGTGCTTTGCTGCTTTCCCCTCCTCGGTCGGCTTCATCCAGCAGCTCTCAGAATCCGGACCCAACCCTGGTTTGTGGTTTCTTTTAGCTGTGGAGTGCGGCGAGCTACAAAAGCAACCGGGACTGTCGTTGGCCTTTCGCGATCGGCTACTTTGGACCGGACCAAAGCGGCCCTTTTCTTAACTCGAGCGCAATTTATAGGCCAACTAGGGACAGCGGACCTAATCCCTGCTCGTCCAAGATGATGTTCTCGTCTCTCTCTCCGTTGCGTCCCCGTCACACGCTGAAGCTGAACCATATGCCATTTGGAAAAGGGCTCGCATATATGCCACAGGGCGCGCCAAGTTAACCTAGTTTATAATTAACTAACTTGGGCCTTCTAGATGGCTGTGGTACGGGTGATGTGATCGAACCGGTCTTTTTTGTTCCGATATATCCTGCTTGATATTGCTAGCACTAGCATTTTGCTGATGAGGTTACGTGCGAAACGATAAAATGCAGATCGGTTGGCCTGGTAGTCGTCCGAATCCGCCCATAGGTACGGCCTATTTCGATGTGGTGTAGTAGGATATCGATCCGTTTGTCCGCGATCCCACACATGACATTTTTGCACCAGCTAACATGGGGCAGGCCAATACACAGTTGATTGCTACTACCGGCACTGCTACTGCTGCTTCCAATTCTTTTTGTTGACTGCTGCTTCCAATTCTTTTGTTGGACGGAGTATATGCAATATCCTATTTTGTTTGGAGAAAAATGTCTAAGACTAGTGAACTGAAGTGCCCGGGACTAGGCAATTCATCACAAGCTAGCTTCGTTACACGTATGCAAATCGAGCACAGCTGCGCAGACAGTGCACAGGCACTACTTAAAAAAGGTTTTTAGGGACGGGTTAACGGACATTTGCAGGGGCGGCTTCAAAATCTGCCCCTGCTTGTGGCTGCTAAAAATGGCCATTTTCAGGGGCGGGTTAGTAGTCCGCCCCTGCAAAGGGTTTTCAGGGACGGGTGATGTCACTGGACCAACTGGGGCCGCTCAAATAAATAAAAATAAAAAATAGAAAAAAGGCCGGTACGGGAGCGCCGCCCCGCGTCGGCCCGCAGCTCCGCCGGCACGCCGGCCGGGGGAGCACCGCCCCACAGCACCGCCGGCTAGGGGACCTCGCACGTCGCCGCCGCGGCCGCTGCAGGCCGGGGGCGCGCCGGCCGCCGCAGCTGGTCGGACCCGCGGCCGCGCCGGCAGCTGTCGTCGCCGTGCCCGTGCCGGCCGGGCGCCGCCGCCCAAGCACCGTCCATGGTTGCCGTCCAGCTCGTGGCCGCGCCCAGGCCTTGCTCGTCGCCACGCCGCCGCCCAGCACCGTCCGACGCCCACCTTGCTCAGGATGTCCACAGAGAAGAAAGGTAGGATAGAGATTGGTGGTAAGGGAGAAGAGGAAGGAAAGATAAGGTGGGGATGAATCTGTGGGAGAGAGGAGGACCAATAGGAGAGCTCTATTTGCAGGGGTTGGATTGATGACGTGGCAATTTGTGTTTCTTTGACTGTCTTATAATATATTTTTATGTATCTAAATGAGGTTAAATGAAAAAAATGTTCAACTACAAAGTTTTTTATCTCGTCAAGCTCTATAACTTTAATATAAAACTTATTTACGTCCGAGGTCACGTGAGAATTTAAAATTTTAAAATTTGAAATCGGATTGCTTATAATGATATTTGAAAATACCAAACAATTTCAAATGAAAAAGTTTTAAACTATAAAGTTTTATATTTCCTTGAGTTGTACAGTTTTGATATAAAACTTATTTACATCCGAGGTCATGTGAATGTTTTAAAACTTATAATTTCAAATTAGATAAGTTATAATGATATTTCAAAATATTAAACAGTTTCAAATATAAAAGTTGGCAACTACAAAATTTTAAGTTTTGTCGAGATGTACGACTTTGATACCAGCTGTGGCAGAACCACCACAAATTATGTCAGCTCAAGTGCATTGTCCCGTAGCTAATGCAAGCAGTACAGCACACTCGCACTTCAACTGACATAACCGTGTAGTTGCTGTCGGGTAACTCCCGATTACACCACTGATTACATTGTCGAAACCAATACGAGGCAAGTCTCACTCCACAATGAGCACAGATGATTAACGAGTCACAAATTTTACAATATAGTACACGTGGATTTAATTTACAAAACAGGACATTGTAAGGAGTTATTACAACACAGAGTTTTTAAAGCACAGCGGAAGTTTAAAACATAACGAGTCTACGACGATAAAAACATAATAATGCACTGGTAGCCCAGCTGGCATTATCAATCCCTCGGCTCCACACCCTGCGAAGCCGGAACGAACTGCAATTGAAAACCTTCGGGAACACCGAACGGGAAAGTTTCAACGGCCTGCTCTGCTAAGCTAGACTCAGACTCTGAAAAAGGGTTAACACAAGCAGGTTGAGTAATTTAATACTCAGCAAGACTTAACCGACTGAGGAAAACTAAGACCCCTAGTATGCAAGGCTTTTGGCTGGGTTTTTGTTTTGCCAAAAAGAGCAACTAAAATAAATCCTTATTTTCAAGTTTTAGCATCCAAATTTTAGTTGAGCTATTTGATCTAGATTAGCATTTATAAATCTTTTACAAATGAGAGCAGGAACTTGATTAATATCTCATACAGCATATGATCATCAACAATATTCAAGTTCTTAACTAGCGATGCTGCCCAGTGATCAAGAGCTCAATACCGTGAGTACGGCGAATCGATTCGGTTTTATCCCTTGCAAGGTTAACCTACCCACACGGCACAAACCAGCCCCGTCGAGCTGCTCATGCCAGCCGTTCCTTCAGCCAACACTAAATACTTGACCTACCCTGCTACCCTCAAGTACCAGTCCCCACCGATACCAACGACGGGTCAGCCATGAGTTACTCTAACCGGTACATGAATAGGCAGTCAGGCGTAGTTCAACATACCAGTGCGAGCTAAAGTACATAAGTTACCAGTTTCAACTACCTCTTACTCCCAGCATGTGAGGTAGTACAATTCAATCTTGATCCCAGAGCCAACAACAAACGGGCCTTAAATGACACAGGCGGAGCTACATCATTCCATTCCTTTCCCTACCAACATTCTCCGCCCGGTCTAAACTTTTTCCAGCTAATTGACATGTTAACAAAACTTGCTGAAAGAACCAACTTAGCATTCTCGCGAGTAACAGGCAATTACTCGACTTCTACCGTTTAACCAGCCTAGCAATTCTATCGACCTACACATACTAGAAAACTCTGGGTTTTCCTATGGATCATGCAACTAGGTTTCCAGTCAACTCCTATGAAAACTTAAATGCATAAGGTAAAGACTTTGTAAAGTAAATAAATTAAACTGCGGCTGCGTTAAAAAGGTTGGATGCACTCCGGTGCTTGCCTTTGCTGTCCTTGGGCCCTTCCGAGTCTTGGCTCGGGTCTTGATCTGTTTCAACAGCAACGACCTCGGGCTCTGGCTGCTCAGCTTCGGACTCAGGCACCAAGTTGTAAACCCCGTCAGCTAGCACGTTCTCTACATGAAAATGCATATGTGTGAGTTTGGAATAACAGTTGGAAAAGATACAAAATCTTAAATGCAGCAATTCAATTATACAGCTTAAGTACAAAACAAGATATGCACATGAAATCACATGAAATGTTGCTAAAACCATTTTTAGCATTTTATAGAGTAAGTGAATATCTCTTTAAGCAAGATTAACTTATCACTAAGAAAGAAATATAACAACAGATTCACACTTAACTGAGTTCACCAAAACTTTTTAGAAAACATTTTATTAGCATAAAGATATATATAAAACCATTTAAACACAAACATAAAGGGTTATCTAGCAACTAATTAAACAAACAAGCCTACACAGGTTATCTAATAGCACAAAAATTTCTCTGAGAAGCTTTTAACTCAAGATTACCACTGGAAATTTTTCAACACTTTAATCTATCAGAAACTAATTATTTTGAAAAAGACAAAAAGGCTAGAAATCTACCAAAACAACAAACAGCAACAAGATTATGCACAAAAATGCAAAACTTCACAGAAACACTATCTACACACTAACACAGATTTACCATGATTTATTGAGCTCAAAAACATACTCACAACTATTTTTAACAGCACAAACAAGCTAAACATGGAGAAAAAGCTTAACTTAAACTACACAGACAGCATGCAACCCAAAAATTTACTGTGCTCGCAAAACACATTTTAGAGCTACTGTGATTTTCTCAAAAGTTTTGGACATGCAGAACTATTTATTTTGACAGAAAGCTAATAAACTAATTAAAACTCATACACAGAAAACAGCATAAAAACAACATGATTTTATATTTTTCTGCTGTAACCAAAGATGCAACAAGTACAACAAAATTGGTTTCACAATTTTTCCACACTCCTATGATTTTCTATGCATTAAACAAGAAATACATGTATGCTGAAATGAAAAACAAAAGAAAAACCGAAAACACTTTTACGCTTAGGCCCCTGGATCTAAAAGATCTATTACCAACCAGTCCTTTCTTCTCATATAAGTCCCTAGATTTTCCAGATAACCCCCTCGAAAGATTCCACTCTAACACTTAAACCCAACAATCTTTCACATAACCCCCTGGAAAGACTTGATCTTCTAATTGGACACCCCTGGCCGAACTCAGCCGTGCACAGCGCGCCGCCGCTCGGTTGACCGGCCGGGCTCGCCGGAGAAGAAGGCCGGAGCAGCGCCGGAGATGACCCACGGCCTCAGGACTCCAAGCGGCCAAGCCGCACCACCTAGGCATGAAAAACCCAAGGATTAGCAACGGATTGGCATGTGTCCACGGCCGGCGGCGGTTAACCGAGAATATGGCCGGCGCTAGAGCTCACCGACGCCTCGGAGTTCACGATGAGAGGGCGCACGGCTTCAGGGAGTCAAGGTCTATCCATTTGAGTGGTTTGGAGAGGCGGAGGAGGATGGAAAGGCTAGGTTCCACGGCGAGGCGGGATGGCGGCAATGGCGGCCGGAAAGTTGGCCGGCGACGGCTCTGGAGAGGGTGGCGAAGCTGGCGGAGTGGACGAGGACGACGAGGGCGATGTGAGAGAGTTACTGGCGCGGTGAATTGGACAACTACGGGTTAACCGCGGTGAATTCACCGAGCGACAGCTCAAGACCCCTCTCTGGCCATCGCTGTGGAGAAGTCGACGGGTGGCCGGCGATGGTGGCGTTCCCGTGGTTCGACAGCGAAGCAAAACGCATGCCTGGGATTCACCTGGCGAGGCGGAGCGACGGCACGCGTCCAAGGGCAGTGAGGCGCGGCGCGTGGCACAAGCGGCCACCGACGGCCAGCTCGCCCCTGCGCTTTACTGAATCGACGAAGTCAATTCAGTAGCTACAGTACCCACGAATCCCCCTCCCAAAACTTGATTCAAACTCAAAATTTCGTGTAGCAACTTTCCAAAACTCCAATACAAAAGTTGTAGAGGACACCAAGGGGAACAACTTTTGTTAAAGTCACCAGGTTCAAAAAGATTTGGTTTGAGAGATAAACTCGATCAAACATCGGCCAAAAACTCGAACTCAGAAAATTTTCTAAGTCCCAGAACTGATTTGGATTTAGCTGACTTTGAGCATGAAAAAGAAATAGCTAGAGTTTGAGATCCTGAAGTTGTTATATGATTTTTGAAGAGTTCAAACTACCAGCTTTCAAACCATGAACTTGATTTGGTTTGGATAGATTGAAAAATAAAAGATATAGAGCTCTAAAGTTGGCTAAAAGCTGCTGTCAGGAATTGGACTTAACCAATTTTCAGAAGTGCTGAAATCAGCAGTTTGACCACTATTTGACCAAGAGTTTGAGCAAGCAAAAGATGTTTTTGCTCAAAACCAAAACTTCTAGCTGAAAGTAGATAGTTCACTAATGAATTTTCAAATTGGCCAAAAGCCACTTGTTTAAACATTTTTAATTTTAAACAAGCCCCCAAAAGGGTTAAAAGGAAAAGGTTCTAACTTAACCAAATTTGAACTCAAAGGAGTTTAAAAACGAAATTTGACTTTTGGGAGTCCATTCAAACTTGATACTCAGTTCAAAAACATGATGAGCACCATGAACCTTGTACAATGATTAGATGTGCATGACAAATTTTTCAAAAGTGACACGGGGTGTCACATAGATGAGTTTTTCATATGATATCATATAAAAAAGTTTGTATTTACAAAATACATGCACTATGTCTTTCACATACAATCACACATATACTACTACATCCACATATACACACACATTACTAGTATCTTTATGAAATTTATTGTATAGTATTCTTATTAGTATAAATATGTATACTAATACATTCACATTGACATATATATTAATACACTCATATATGCATATACTCTTTCATTAAAAGACCATCAAAATATCGAAATCGAGATAATGAGAGAAATGAATTGAACTTATCCCGTGAATATTTGTATTTTGTCTGATAAAATATGATGGATTTTAGGATAATCAAGCATACAATTTTACAAGCTTTTCATAGAGTTCAAGGTCATCAAAATCAGGCTCTAGAGTAGAAAGATATAGTCAAAATACAAAGCGTTAAAAAGTGGTGACATGATGAATGACCAATCATCCACTGCATACAAAAATATGGTGACCATATAAATGAGCAATCATCTGGTGCATATAAAAATATAGTACCGTTTTATCCTCTCACTTACAAGAATAAGGAAAGGATAAAAAAGATGCATTCAAATAGTAGAGCACCGTTTTATCCTCTCACTTACAAAAAGAAGGAGAGGATAAAATGGCGCATACAAAACTTTGGTATATAACTTATTTACATCAGAGATCTTTTGAATATTTTAAATTTTTTGAATTGAAATGTGATTAGCTATAATGATCTACAACTTTGGTACGAAACGTTTTTACATCCGAGGTCATTTACGTCAGAGATCATTTGAAAACTTTAAAGTTCAATATTTTAAATTAGTTAATTTATAATGATATTTTAAAATATTAAACAATCTCAAATATAAAAGTTCTCAACTACAAAGTTTTATATTTCGTCAAGTTGTACGATTTTGATATAAAGCCTTTTTTCATACAAGATCATATAAAAAATTTTGTACTAAAAAATGCATCAACTACCTCTCTCACATACAATCACACATATACTCCTACATTCACGTATACTCTCACATATGCATATATACTCATATATACATATACTCAATCTCATTAGAAGAAATAGCGAAGCCAAGGTAAAGAAAGGAATGAATTGGACATGCCCCATGAATATTTATATTTTGGTTTAATGAAATTGGATGAATTTTAATACAAAGATGTCATCCACGAATCAACTTGAATGACATGTATGATCTTAATACCGATCCTCAATTTTACATGCGTAAATACCTTTATAGCAATATATGGTGATGTATTCTAATACATTCACATGTATGTACTAATAAATTCACATATACATATACCGAACCCAGGATAAAGAGAGGACTCTTTCATCCTCTCACTTACAAGAAAAATGAGAGGATAAAATGGTGCATACAAATAAAGAGCACAATTTCATCCTCTCACTTACAAGAAGAAGGAGATGATAAAACGGTGCATACATATAATAGAGCACCCTATATAATAGAGCACCCTTTCATCCTCTCACTTACAAGAAAAAGGAGAGGATAAAACGGTGTATACAAATATTATAACCTCATTTTTTATTTGTGATATAATTCAAAGCTCAACTATGCTTATAATAACATTTTGAAGCCCTAAACTTTCTCAATCGAAAAACACATCAACTATAAAGTTGTTTTAGATCTCGTCGAGCTCTACAATTTTCATATAATACTTATCTTTTCATCGGAGATCATATGAAAAAGTTATGAATTTATTTGTATGAAATCATTTTCAGGGGCGGGGCATGCCATGACCCGGGCGGGTCATGGCATGGCGCGCCCCTGAAAATCATTTCCAAGGGCTGCCCTTATCTACAGTAGCGCGTGCGCTTTTGTAGGGGCGCGTCGCCTTTTAGTCCGCCTCTAAAAAATACTTGTGGCTCTCACAAATGTTTTCTTTTAGTAGGGAGGGGCCCTATCTCGATCGGTGCCACGAAATTAAACCTAGTACCACTAGCCCGGAGTAGTACAGCACGACTCCAGACTCATTGCTCGCAAGTAGAGTCCTCCGATCCACGGCTCGTCGTGCTCGTGCGGCACTGCACGCCTGCACATGGCTTGGATGCTGAACGATGTACCCACCCACGCGGCCACGCGGGTCCAAACCTTGAGGATCAGGATCAGGCCGGATCAAAATCCGGCGCGAGGGGAGTCGATGCGCGCTGGCGTGGGGCCTCGGCTGCTCGGTCCGAATTCTCCCTCCTCCATGCGGTGGGCGCGGTCACAGTTCACAAAGCGGCTTGAGCCAAACGAAAACCAGTGGCGGAGCTTATCGCTCCAGCTCGGACTGGCGGCGGCGTTCGATGGCCAGAGGGCCCGACGCTGACACCCAATTTTGCTCGATCCGGATACGTCAGGCGCGTCTCATCCCTGCTGCCACGGCGGTCAGGCGCTTTAACATTTTAACGGCCCCACGCGCCTCCGCCCGCCCCGCTCCCATTTCGGTGACGCGGCATGCGGCGGCGGCCGGCGGCGACTCTCTCGTCCTCGTGTCGTCTGGCTGCCGCGCCGGTGCTCCGCCTCCGCGGCTCGCATCATCACCGCCGAAATGTCTGCCTCCAGCCCTGCACTTTGACGCTTTCTGCTGTTGCGTGTGGCAATTGGCCAATTGCAACCACTCCGGTTTAGGCACTGCCAACCGCCTAGTATACTGCAGATAACGAGCCAAAAAAAAATGTCTTCGTCGGGTCAGCCTCTTTTCTGTTTCGGTAGGGTACATCACGGGTACATGCACGCATCATGCATGTATGTCCCGCCATCTCAGTCCAATCCCTCTCTACCTAATCTGTATTCGTGACACCCTGGCGATTGATACGGCCGTGGCTACAATACAAGCGTCGTGCGAGCCTTCATGCACCGACGTCCGGCGAGCACCAGTTATTCTCCATTTTCTCCTGTCCATGCATCTGTCCGCTCGTCCAGGCATCAGAGGTTGGTTCTTGTTAGGTGCAGCGGGTTCAGTGCAAGCTTTTCCTTCAGCCTGAATTCCGTACGCCAAATAAAAAGGAAGAAGAAAAACTACAGCCATCATTGGATTATCAACTGACCATTTTTAAGTTACATATTTTGGTTGGTTTGAGCAAGGGTTGCACAAGCAGGTCAGGAATCCCAATGGATGGTTATTACGTGCTCAAGGGTCAAGGGGTCGAGAGATTAATTGTTCTCTCTTTTGTTTTTCTTTTGCGTTGGATGCTACAAATCCACCTTTCTTTTATCTGGTGCTGTCTAATTGATCACAGTGGTGCAAGTACGGATATATAAGTACTGATCGAAAAATAAGAAGGGTACCGAAGAAACAAGTGTTTATAGCATCTTAAAGCTGAAGGAATGCATGCATGCGCGCACTGTCATGATTAGGTGCGTAATTGACTCTACATATAAAATCCGTTGATGATAGATTAGGTGCGACATCATTGATCGCATCTTTTTTGCGTGTCTTTCCCTTTTCCTTTCAGTCTGTTCTTCCCCCACACAAACACTGATGACGTACTCCTACGTCTTACAATATTATACCACCAAAATAGCACAATATCGTATCATGAATAAAATGCACATCGTTAAGAGAGAGAGAAAGAATAAATGTATGATTCGAATTAATAAGATAAGTCAATATCTGCCCTATTTAAATTAGTAGGTTTGTACGAAGCAACAACAAGATGAAGAAAACAAAATTATGGGGTAGAAAGAAAAGAATCTACTTTAGCCACTTAAAAAAAGCATTTATATAACTCTAATGTCACTTACTTTATCTCTGTCCGTGTGGACATAGCCGGCATAAATGTACGACTCGACTAACATAAACGGATATCTTCAAACTTAAGTATGAATTGAAGATCAGCAAAAACAAAGAAAAGAGAAAATAGTGGGATTTCTTTTTGTAAAAAAGGAAGGAATTAAGAAGAGAGTTGATCTGTCGGATGAATAAACCAGTATGAACAAGCATTTTAATAGCTCTACCGACGCTTATTTTATCTCTGCCTATGCGGTCATGCTCTCGAGATTAACATTAAATGACGATATACGCACGAATTAGCTTCACATGCGATGATTTGGGAACGCACTAGTTGCAAATTTACATCGCTATTTATTAATGACGAGTCCATCCAAGTCATGCCAAAAAACTGTTGTTCAACATTAAACCACGTTCGTAAATCATATGACACCCAACATAACAATGGGCATAAGGCCAGTCTCAGTAGGAGTTTTATCAGCATTAAATAGACTGCCATGTCAGCATTTTTTATGATGTGGCAGTGTATTAATGAAGAGAGATGTGAAATGAGTTTCATCCTCATGAAACTCTCTCTACACGGTACTCTAGACAGCTTGTGTCTTGCATGTTGTCTTGGGAACAACACGAGATGAAACTTTGCATTGAGGGAGGGTGTTTCATCATAGTTTCAAACTTCTCTTAGATGATGTGTCACTCTAGGTAAGTGTGTCGATGAAACCCCCACTGATACTGGCCTAACAACCTCCCACTGAGTCATCCTTCCAACAAGACAACGCGGCGACGACCTTGTGGGTCCATATCTAGTCAGCCCAAATACAACTGCTCACGAATTAGGTGCCGCCCTGCAAAAGTTGGTCGGAATTCAAGCACGGGTGCTTGCAGCAGCTATCAAGTTCATCCCCGTAGCCTGTTTAAATTGACCACGTATATCCAGGAACGCCAAGTCAAACTAAGGCGCTGTTTTAGGTTAATGCAAAGTGTTAAGCCGTGCCCCGCCTTGCCGCCGCGGCACTGCTACCTAGCTAGCTACGTGCGCCCGGCGTCTGGTCACCAGCCCACTGCCCACCACCACCCCGCACCAACCGCACGTCGCCGTGCGCGCGCGTAGCTGACACGCCGGGTCGCCGCCCGGGGCAGCCGGCGAAAAGCCCCGCCACCACCACGGTCGCTCTCCACGCAGCGCGATTACTAGGAAACGAACTGTTAGGCGAAGAAAAGCGGTCAGCCTCGCCCACAGATTAACGAAAAGAGCGCGCACGTGAAGTGAGCGGCACTAATCTGGCACGTTCGCTGCAGCGCGAGCCTTAATCTAATCAGGTCGCCGCGTCGGCGGACGGCGGCGTGGCGATCGGCGTCGCAGGTTCGCAGCCGCGCAGGCCGACGTCTCTGGCGAGACCAGGCTCGGTTAGTTGGAGATGGCCGAACTGCGGCCGCGCGGGGTTAAGGTCAGGTCAAAAGCTTGCCAGGCCATTCATGGGTCCGGCCGCGGCCGGCCGGCGGCGCGGCGGGGATCGGGTCGTGTGGCTGGCCTGTGCCAAATGGCACCGAGCGCCTTGGAATTCGATCGAGTCAAATCACGGTTTCTTGTTCCACATGGCATCGTGTCGCCCGTAATTAGGAGCCCCTGCTCGCTGCAACTGCTTGATCCCTTTTTTGCGTTCGCTTGGTCTGACCTGTTTGGAACCTTCGAAGGTTGCTGCACTGTGTCTCTCTCCGTCTGGATACTCTGGAGGGGGAAAAAAAGAAGGAAACCTTGCTCTGCAGGGCTCTGACCGCGTCGCTGGACACCGTGCTTGTAGAGCCTGCTGACTACTACTACCTCTGAACCCCGGTGAAAAGCCAACGGAGAAAAAGGGAAACAGCTCTCGTAAAAGCTCCGGTAATATTGGAAGGATCCGAGTGGCACTGTCCAATGTGGAAGCACGGCGTGTCAGAATTGGCAACGCACATTCACATCGATCGACCAGCCGCCTGCTCTGACCAGCGAAGGTATGAGAAAATTCACCGTCTTGTGTTCATGCGATGATCCTTGATCCTATCCTATCCTATCCTTGCTCTTCGTCGGGTCTGTATCACGGTTATTGCGCTAGGTGAACATCAGAAGTTACAGCAACCCAATCATCCCAAGCAACCCGCCGAGCAGGAGGAGGTTTTGAAGAAGTCGAACCCTAATAAGAAAGAGAGGAGAAGATAGTTTAAGAACTAACCATCCTTGGATTCTCGGGAGCCCATGCTGGCTGTGGCCTGGCCTATTGGCCATGGTCCTCCACTCTCATTCCACTGAAAAAACGAAACAAGGGAGCCGGATCTCATTCTCCTCTCGTGGGCTCTCAGCTCTCGCTGTCGGCCGTCAACGCGCTGTTTGTACTATTGCATTGCATGGTTCCCTTCTGATCTTCTCCCACATCGCCCAGCCGCCGCAGCCGATCGAGCCTATCTGGGGCTCTGGGCGTGATCCGATCGAGCCGGGGCTGAGTCACCGTCGACTCAACAGGCCACACTTCTCACCCCATCCCACCGTCCCTTCTGCATCCGAGATCCGACGGCCGCCGGATCACGCGACTCCCCGCCCGTTCCAATCATCTTCCCTGCCAGCGCCGGGGCCAGCCAGCCATATTAAACCCGAACACCACCATTAAACTAAGCACATGTAGCACAACCATCACAGATAGATAAGCAAGCAACCCCAGTGACCTGACCATGAGCGATTCCCTCCAGCTCTCAACCAACTGCGCACGCCTACCGACTCGTCATTTATAAGCCTTCCTCTCTCCCCTCTCCTCTCTTCTCCGCTCCGTCACCGTACACCATTTCCACTAAAAACCAGCCGTTCCTGTAGGTGTTCGTTAGTTACCACGCCATTCCAATTCCGAATCGCCGCCATGGCTAATCCACGAACGGTGCTGACCTCCGCGCCGTCGCCGCCCGGCTTCTGCTCCTCCTCCTCGTCGGCGTTCGTGTCGCCGGCGCCACCGTCGCCGTCCGACGGGGAGCTGCTGCGGTCTCTGCACCGCCTCGCGCGCGACCTCTCCGCCGCATCCGACACGCCGGCGCCGTTCCTGCGCGCCGCGCTCGCGTCCATCACGCGGCGGTCCAAGCTCCTCGCCGCCGCGTTCGACGACCTGGTCACGTGCGCCCCCGCGGCGGCGGGCGACCTGCCGCGCTCCGCGTCGCTGTGCCTCCGCGAGGTGCTCCTCGTGCTGCAGCGGTTCAAGGCCCTCGCCGCCGACTGCGCCGCCCGGAGCCGGATGCGGCTGCTGCTGCAGTCGGACGAGATCGAGGAGGAGGTGCGGGAGCTCCACCAGGATCTCGCCACGCTGCTCGACCTCCTCCCCGTCGCGGAGCTCGGCCTCGCCGACGACGTCGTCGACCTGCTGGCGCTCGCGTCGCGGCAGTGCCGGCGGTTCGCGCCGGCGGCGGCGGCCGGCGGCGCGGACCAGGCGCTCAAGGCGCGGGTGCTGTCGCTGATACACGGGATCGAGCGGGAGATCGTGCCGGAGCGGGAGACGCTGGAGGAGATCCTGGGCGAGGTGGGCGTCAGCGACGCGGCCAGCTGCGGCGACGAGATCGAGAGCCTCGAGCGGGAGATCGGCGACCGCACATCGGAGCGATGGGCGGACGCCATGATCGCGCTCGTCGCCCTGCTCAGGTACGCCAAGTGCGTCCTGTTCAGCGCCACGCCGCAGCCTTCGGATCCCAAGCTGCTGATAGACGCCGCCGAGGTCGACGATGACGAGGCGGAGCCGCCGGCGCCGCCGCCGGACTTCCGGTGCCCCATCACGCTCGACATCATGCGGGAGCCCGTCGTGGTCGCCAGCGGCCAGACGTACGACCGCGAGTCCATCGCCCGGTGGTTCGACTCCGGCAAGTCAACGTGTCCCAAGACGGGGCAGGTGCTCACCAATCTGGAGTTCGTTCCCAACAAGGCCCTCAAGAACCTCATCGCCAAGTGGTGCCGCGAGAACGGCGTCGCCGTGGAGAGCGGCGGCGAGGCCGGTAAGTGCGAGCCGGCGGCGCAGGCGGTGTCCGCGACGAACAAGGCCGCGCTGGAGGCGGCGCGCATGACGGCGTCGTTCCTCGTGAAGAAGCTCTCCCTCTGCTTCTCCCCCGACGCGGCCAACCGCGTCGTCCACGAGATCCGGCTGCTTTCCAAGTCCGGCGCCGACAGCCGCGCGTTCGTCGGCGAGGCCGGGGCCGTGCCGCTGCTTGTGCCGCTCCTCTACTCCGACGACGCGGCGCTTCAGCTGAACGCTGTCACGGCGCTGCTGAACCTGTCCATCCTCGAGGCCAACAAGAAGCGCATCATGCACGCCGAGGGCGCCGTGGAGGGGGTCACTCACATCATGAGCTCCGGCGCGACGTGGCGCGCCAAGGAGAACGCGGCGGCGACCGTGCTCAGCCTGGCGTCCGTACACACCTACCGGCGCCGCCTCGGCCGGAACCTCTCCGTCGTGGAGAAGCTCGTGCACCTGGCTCGCGCCGGCCCGGCGAGCACCAAGAAGGATGCGTTGGCGGCGCTGCTGTCGCTGGCCGGCGAGCGGGAGAACGTCGGGAAGCTGGTGGACGCCGGCGTGGCGCAGGCGGCGCTGTCGGCGGTGGGCGGGGAGGAGACCGCGGCGGCGGTGCTCGCCGCATTGGCGAAGCGCGGCGGCGCGGAGGCGATCGTGTCCATCGACGGCGCCGTGGCGCGGCTGGTGGCCGAGATGCGGCGCGGGACGGAGTGGGGCCGGGAGAACGCGACGGCGGCGCTGGTGCTCCTGTGCCGGCGTCTGGGCGCGCGCGCCGTGACGCAGGTGATGGCCGTGCCAGGCGTCGAGTGGGCCATCTGGGAGCTGATGGGAACCGGCACGGAGCGCGCCCGCCGCAAGGCCGCGTCGCTCGGCAGGATATGCCGCCGGTGGGCGGCGGCCTCGGCCGCCGACGGCGAGCGGGGCAGCGCGTGCCCCGCCGCCAGCGTCGTGCCGCCGGCCATGATGGCGTCATGATCGAGGCCCGCAATGCCAGTTGCCAGATAGGATAAAGTAAGCTCAGAAAAGAAAGGAATTATTTTTTTCCTCCCCTCTTCTATTCATGTACAAAAAAAGTTTGCTTAGGTTGTCACGATTCTTTGATCAGAGAGAGAGATAATGGTGAGTGGTTGATCAACTGTGCATACGGAAGCTCTGTATACCAAAATGTAACCCCCCCTCCATCCATTCCTACCAAATTTTTACTCTTGGGCAGTTCGGCGGTTCCAAAGACATAATGAAAATGGGATTAGTTTGAGACTATTCGCTGATCTGTGGGCTGTCATCAGAAGGATAATACTGAAAAGCTAAGCAGACTTGGTCCTGAACCGTCCGGACGTCTGAGCTACTGTTTGGTATAGGAGGGAAAGCAACGGGATTTGTTCCGATTTGAGCAGGCGATGGGGCCATCCCGTCTGCTCCATCATCCATCCATCGTAACAGAAGTTTAGTTTCTGGTTATCATTGATGGGGCCCTTGCCGCAACTGGAGGAGTGATTGCCGATGATGATCGGGACCAGGAACCCGCCACACTTTCCCTCTGCCCCATTGCTGGCGAGCGAGAAGGTGGTTTCCACGGCACGGTACGGAATTACCCCCCCTGGTGCCCAACCGCTCCGCTACGCCACGAAACGCCTCGCCGGCAGGCTGCCTGCGGCAGGTAAAAGGATGGATGGTCCGTTCGTTCGTTTCCGGCGGCTGGCCGTGCGCGCGGCGGCGGGTCGCGCGCCGCCGGCTGCCGACCAGCCCGCGGTTTTCTTTTCTGTTTCCATTATGCGGCAGGACAGGAGAAGAGGACGACAGAGCTTCTCGGATCACGCGGCGTGCAGTGTTTTTGTGCGCGTGCGTGCGCGGCTCGTCCTCGTCCTCGTCCTCTTGCAGGCTTGCCGAATTTGACTCGCCCATCTTGGCCATCCCGATCGAGCAGCCCGGGCGCTTTCGTGCTGATTAAAAGATGGTTTAAACCTTAAAACCTTGGGGTTCAGGAATATCTTACCGGGCAAGGAAGCACGCCCCCTTGCTTCCTCCCTAGTGAAAAGCTGAGGGATGCTTGTTGTTCCCCATCATGCTGCACGAAGCATGCTTTCGCCTATTTTAATTCAGTGTGGGCGCTCTTCTGTCCGTTCTTTGCATCTCTTCGCCAAGCCGACTAAGTTATGCTCGCGTCGAAAACAAAGGTGACGCGTCACTGCGTCAGCAGAGCAGTTTGTTACATATCGTCCGATTAAGTCCACTGTTGGAACTATTCCGGAACGAGCCGAATTCACGCCTTAATTTCCATGTTGGCCTGTGCATGCATGGAAGCGATCGGCATCACGGATGATCTCACCGGAGAAAGTATAGGGTTGACCAAGCTAATGTAACTAATTTCTTAAGAAAACATTTG
This sequence comes from Urochloa ruziziensis, assembly GCA_015476505.1. Taxonomy (NCBI): domain Eukaryota; kingdom Viridiplantae; phylum Streptophyta; class Magnoliopsida; order Poales; family Poaceae; genus Urochloa; species Urochloa ruziziensis. Next base: position 54,006,080 of record CM027122.1, on the reverse strand, counting down.
TAACCCGGCGTCTAGAACAAAGTACGTAGTCGCTGGCTTTTCATTTTTAAACGGGCGGCAGGACATCTTCGTTAGCTTTGCATTTGAAAGAGTGCAAAACAAGCAAAAGTTGTGAATACTCGGTTGGTACAGTCAAGCACTCGAATGGTGCTTGCTTCTTACCAAAAGAAATCAAGAGGCAGCGGTGGCAAGGAAGGAACAGAAGCGAACTGCCGGAGACGAGGAGGAGATAAGTGCGATCGCCGGAACCATCGTTCCTAGACTGTAAACGTGTCGATCATCTCGTCGAGTCAAAAAAGGAGAAAGAACGATGTGAAAAATGTCATCAGACTGTAAATATCTGAAGGTTTTCCCCGTCCCAAAAGAAAACAGAAAACGACGATTTTCGAAGGGCAATTTGGTCAGTATCACTATCACTCCGAGAGTCCGAGTAATGTCGACAAGTATCATCTTCCTTTCCCTTTTAGACTGGTCATCAGATCGCGACCTGCCTGCGCCGCTTGCGAAGAACACGGCTGGTCTTGCAGCCGCAAAGTGGGAGGCGGCGTGGCCTGGCGCTGCGCGGCGCACGCTGCGGCCACTCAAACCCTTGTGCGTCCACAGAAATGGCAATCCCAAATCCCCAAGAGTTAATGCCCCGTTGAAATTCGGCTCCATCTCGTTCGCTGCCTGCACATTTCAGTCGCTTTCGTGTTCCTCCGATGGCGATCCCGGCGCCGTCTGTCGGAACGATCGTGCCGCTGATCCGCGGCCACGCCATCGTCCGGAAGCTTGCTGGACACGTGCAACGGTGCAAGGCATGGAACTCGCCAAACGCAAGCGGCTCCCAGCCAGGGGCCTGACCGGCGTGAGGAACACAGCATTGCCTGGGCATGGAGCCATGGACGATGTGGTCTGCTGCTGTTCCTTGTTGCTGATAGCGTCGCAACGTGGACCATTGGGAGTTTGTGGTGTTTGATTCAAGAAGGCGCCCATGATTTCAAAAGGCAGAGCTTGCCGGTTACGCCCTTGCGATCGAGCCTGGTACTCAGAGGACGACGCGTAGCAGATCGCAGGGAGGACAAATTCCAGTTCCAGTCTTCCAGATGAGCTCCTAACCGGTCGGTTACGTGCCTGAAACTGTTTTGCAGTTGGAGATAACCGGAATAGGTGTCCATGGATGAGTGACCGACACTGACATTCAGGACATCACATCGGAGAAAATGGCTCGCACACATCAGAGAAGTTCGGAGAACAAGCGTGACCTGTGTGACTGTGAAGACAGATCGAAAGGGGGCGCCGAACCTCGGATGCGATTCCGGCGTGCGGAGCCAGATCGGCAGCCGTCTTAGATATTCTCCTTTTACCACCTGCGCTCGGTCCCGCGCCCAGCGCAAAGCCTTAGGGCAGTCCCAACCCAGACTTCATGGTAGAGTCTATCTCTATTAATTGCATTGCCATGTAGGCATTTTGCTGATGTGGCGAGCAATTTAATGAGGAGAGAGAGGCAAAAACGTAGAAACCAGGTCTAAGTTAGACACCAAGTCTACGCGCAAAACAAGAGAAATCTGGTTCAATGATTGGAGAGAAACATGGTTGAATGATTGAATAGACTCCAAGATACAAAATCTGCATTGGAGGCTATGGTTTCTTGTGATAGAGTCATCGACATATGGACTCTATGGGTAGAGTCTGGGTTGGGACTGCTCTTATCGATCTATCAACTTGTGCTGGATTATGTGATTATCCGGACAGTATGTTAAGTAGCTTTCAGTCCCGTAGTGGTCTACATGTTGCTTGTTAATTGCCAATAAATCTCGGCTTTGTCAACTTGCATCCCTTTCACTGAAGACTCAGTGAACGTCGCCGTCTTATCCCCCAAAGAGATCAAATGATCAATACGAGCTTCTGGCTCCATTCAGGAAAAAAGTGCGTCTGCTACTGCAGTCTCAGATGATGTGCATGTTGTGGAATGCTACTGCATATCCTAAGACGATAAACAGTAAAATAGGGTATGACTTCAAGGTCACTGGCATGTTATTCAGATCAATACATCACCAGGCGCCAGGGTGGTCGATCATTTTGGCTGGTGACAACAACAGATAGTGGTCGGGCAGCTAGCTAGTTTGTTTTTATCTAAATTTTCTTGAATTAAAATCCTGATCAGTTCGTTCATTGATGCAATGATCCACCGAAGCCAAACTTGCATCTCTACTTGTCCAACTGGCTGACCTTTGGTTTCTGAAAAAAGAATGGTCATTTTCTGGTTTCTGAGCTGCTTATATCATGCAGGTTTGACGTTCAATAGACAACCAACAGTTGTAATGTGCAGTTGCAAGATGACTGATGATGTGCAGTCTGTGGAATGCTACGGCACATAATATTCTTAGATGCTAACAATGAAATTGAGTTTGGCCTCATGGACGCTCAGCATTTATAATGCATCATGAGGGGCCGGGGAGGTTGATTTTTGTGGGCTTGTGCATGCCATCTGGTTTTTCTTGATTTTGTTTTCTGAAGGAAGTAGTCATTTTCCGCGTTTCTGAATAATTGCTTATATCATGCAGGATTGGCGTCCAATAAACAACCAACAGTTGTACTATTAAAACTAACATGTCTCCCTCAAGGGGAAAAATAAAACCCTGACATGTCAACCATCCACATGCATCACTTGGGCGATAGCAAATAAATTAGATTTGATATAAAATAGATAGCAAACGAAATGTCGGTCAACAATAGCCAGTTGAGCTGCGGATTGTGTAATATCAAAGCAGTGATAGTGTTCCAAATAATTTAATGGCTATATCTCGAGGCAGTCATCTGGCGTTCCTACTTGATGATATATATTATTAAGCGTCGCTGACAAAATCGATGAGATTTACTCAGGCTAGATTGTCTGTTTAGTTGCGGTCACGTTAGCATCATTGTTTTCTCAGAGCACGGCCAAGTTGCATTCCTCGTCGTTGCTAAAAAAAAAAGTTGAATTCCTCGTCAAGATGTATTGTATGCCTGGTTTTTTAGGGGAAAAAACAGGTAAAGCCGTATGGTCCCTTTTCCAAATTTCAGATGCGGAAGAAAAGACAGCGTGCCGATGAGACAGGGCCGCAGAAGGGCCTTGGGATTGTTGCGCGGGGGCAGAATATAAACCTGGGCAGCCCACAAAATTACGTATTTCAGTTCAAGTAAGCCCAGAAATTGGACAGTTTGTATGCATCAGGGCCCAAGAGTGATTACGATTTAGCCCATTAGGCTTTTAGCAGGGCAGGAAAATACAAGTTTTTCCTCGTCAACTTTTGACTCTGTTAGTCGTTTCAACACGAATTCGCCCGCACTGAACTGAAACATCGTCACGATGAAATCCCGTCGCACGTCCGGGCGAAAAAAAAAAATACAATTTCTATACTACATGCCAATAAGGTTTTGTATGTAAGAGAGAGAGAGAGAACACCTTACACGGTTACACCTGTACACGTGCCGGCCTGTGCATCCGTTCAATCCTGTCACAGAGGAGCCCAGCGCACGCACGCACGCACGAACATGTTGGAAACACCCCCGTGCGCCGCACCGTCCGGGTCCGGTCAGGCCATGGCGTCCATGATCTCGGTGGGCGACACGGCGACGCTGGCCCGGCACACGGGGCAGACCCACCTGCGCTGGAGCCACAGCCCGATGCAGACCGCGTGGTAGGCGTGCCCGCACGGACGCAGCCGCCGGCACCCGCCCCACCCCCCCTCCGCCAGCCGCGCCTTGCAGATCGCGCACACCTCCGCCTCGCCCTCGCCGTCACACTGCTCCGGCGGCCCCTGCTGCTGGAAGCCGCCACCTCCCCCCGGCTGGGGCACGGCGACGGCGTCCTTGTTCTTGTTCAGGAGCCCTTCGTGCCTATTGCCCGCCGCGTACGAGACGCCGCCGCCGCCGCCCTTCACGCCGTCCCGGCAACAACAACAGCGGCACACGGCCCAGATGGCGGCGCAGAGCACCGCGACGGCCGCGATGACGCCGATGAGATACAGCAGCCAAGCAGCCATTGATGGTCTAGCGCCGTCGTGGCAGGGGGTGCGTGCGCTTATAGACGAGGCCAATTGGGAAGCAGGTTGCAGCTTAGACTCGGTTTATTATTACAACACGATTTCTAATCCTAAATGTACTCCATGTACAGTACAGTACATCTTCGTTCAGGAAACAACGTACTAGGCTCGGATAAGTTTTTTTTTTAAGAAGTCGGATCTTTTTTTTTTTTTTTTGAAAAAGACTTCACCCGGCTTTTATAGAAAGCTTATAGAGTAATTGAGTACAATACAGACTGGGATTACCAGCTGAAGATCAAAAGCACTAAAAAGACCAACACCTAACAGACGACTGGCGCCCAAAACTAGAGAAAAAGCTGAAACTACATGAATTCTTCTACTTGGGGGACGATTCTTGTTCTTGCCCATGAAGTCAGCCGTCCATAGTCTTGTCTTCTCCGCCACCGTCTCCAATAGCAATCTGTCACCTTCTTTAAGCAAAACCTTCCATTTCTGCACGAGTGCATATATTTTGAACATGATGTCAATAGGTTTCATAGGAAATACCCCCCTCAATAGCATATTTGTTACGAGTAATCCACAACCCCCATAAAACAACTGCAAAACAAAACAATATGACATGATTCTTTGTACTCTGACCCACCCAGTTCTCTATGAAGTCTTGAACCCCCAGAGGCACCCTTTCCCAACTTAATGCCTCTTTGAAACAAATCCAAATGAATTTTGCCAAGACACATGTAAAGAGAACATGGTCTGTAGTTTCTGGCACCCCACAGATCACACATCTGTGGTTGCCTTTCAAAGAGGCATTCAATTGCTACCGAGGCGAAATAAGTCGGATCTTCACCCCAAAAGGGGAAAAAAAGGAATTACAAATGCTTTCAAGTTTCATCTCAAGCGAAACTTCTGATCCCGCAGCTTTTACCTACCGAGGCGAGGCGAGGCTCGTCGAGATCAGGAGTATTCAATAGGGAGCCCATGACAGGCAGAGCATGGGCCTAATGGCTAAGTGCTAGTGGCAATCTAATCAATGTGCCGTGTTAACCACGAGCGTTTGTTAACAAGAATAAATCACGAGCTTTGCAAAGATTTACAGGTGGGCGTTGCGTGGATGCCATTGCTTGGCATCTCCCCAAATCAAATGATTTGGCGATTTGCGAAGCACCGCGAGAGGGCGGCCTTTGCGCTTTAAAGTTCGAAGTCCTTTCGCTTTGAGTTGTAAATTTGGAAAGAAAGGGGCAACTTTGAGCTGCTTTCATGTTGCCTAAGGCGACAGTTTGGGTTGTCCATTGCGAAATGCACGTCGGTGTATCTTCTCCCAGTTTAGATTGTGAGCTTGTTTATTCATTGCCCCCACAACCACGACCAGCATTGTTTTGTTTGGGTGGGCAGAGCAAATGCCATTGAATGCCTACCATTATTTTTGGAGAATGTACTGAAGACTCAACTTATTCTAACGCCAGAGCCGGCTCAAAATCAGTTTTTTCACCGGTCATAAACCCTTTCTTAATTGTTGCAACGTGACCACGTCCTCTGAACTTTGATGGTCTGAATATTCCCCTTCTATCCCCATGGTAAAGATCTGGAATAGAAGCTGAGAAGTCAGATCTGCAGTTACAGAGCCTAAAATAAAGAGAGATCAGTCGGTTACTGCCTTTTTTACTGGAGGATGCAGCAGAGTGCCTGGTCAGAGGCGACGAGTACGGCACCACTCGCCCGCCAATGCCAAGATCAGCGTGGCTGCTAGGGTTTCCGAATCCCCCGCTTCCTTCGGTCGGCAGCATCCCTTGGCCTCTTGGGATTACAAAAGAAACGCACCGCACCTGGCGCCCACTCCCCTTTCTTTGTTCGAATCCATTGGAGCCCACGAGGTCGTTGCCTCCCCTTCCCCCCACCCAAAACCCTCTAGGCCTCTACTAATAAGTGAGCCCCATCACTTCCAGTTGCAGACTTGGATCCTCGAAGATTCTGCGCGATCTCATATCACCCCCTCTCTCGCTTCGCTGGGGCCTATTCTTGGCAGGCTTTCCGATTCCTGGATCCGCCATGATGTGCAAGAATGGCAGTTCCTGGTGTTTCAGGACCCGCCAGATAAAAGGTACCACTCATTAGAGGAATCAGGGCAGATTGGCCTGTTCTATTAGCGGATTGCTGTTTGTGTTTGTTTTTTTCTTATGGATAGCAGTTGGGTAGGCGCGAATCTTATATCCATGTATAGTGTTCTTGGCATTGATTTGATCGAAATAAACATGTCAAGATTTATTCTTGGAATCTATGCACCTTTGACTAGTTGTCTTACGCAGACTGAAGCGCTCGAACACTCGGTCTCGTCCTGCACCGAGGAATCCTGCAGATGGAGCCGGCAAAGGGGAAGATGAGGAGGACGCCTTCCAACCTGCTTCTGCGAATCACGAACATCTGCAAGGTGCATTCCGTCGGCGTCGCGGAGAACGTCGGCGGGAAGCCCAAGGCCAACAGCACCGAGGGGAGCAGTGAAGACGGCGCGCACCTGAAAGTGCATCCACATCAAGTTTCTGATCATGAGAGTTGCTCTGGAAGCTCCACTGCCTGCTATGAGGAAGCGGTTGTCGAGAAGCTTCTTGATGCAATCTCTGTTCTGAAGCTGGCTTATGTCAAGGTTCAGCAAGCACATGTGCCATATGATCCTGAAAAGATTGCGGCAGCTGGTGAGAACTTTGTGTCGGAGCTTGAAGATACCTCTGGGCTTAAAGATCTGTATGTCAGTGCAAACAAGTGGAGCAATCCAATGTACCAGTCTCATGTGGGCGCAAGAATTCATGAGCATCAGAAGCTTGCTGTGGATTTGCAGGCTGACATCTGCAAGAAAGATTCTGAACTTGTTCTGTTGCGAGCAGAGTTGGAAGAGCTGGAAAGGAGTAATATAGAACTGAAGGAGAAGATTGATCAGAGAGCAATGCACATAGAGAGAAAATTTGACATTGCCAAGGGGGAATCAGTAGATATGTTCATAAAATTGTTTGAGAGTTCATCGAAGCATATTCATGATTTTACAAAACTAGTTGTCGGTTGGATGAAAGTTTCAGGATGGGACCTTGGCATCTCTAAATTTCCAATTGGCAAATCTGCTGTGTATGCGAAAAAGTCTCATAAGAAGTACGGTGTTGAGGCATACTTTGCTCGCGCAATGCTTATGGGGACCAAAGAGGAGTACTTTTCCATGGACTTTTATGATCACATTATGAGTTTTGAGGATCCATTTGATGCTCTTATGGAGGCCCCAAATTCTGCTTTTGGAAGATTTTGCCGAGAAAAGTATCTGGTGGCTGTACCCGGCACTATGGAGGATTCCTTCTTTGGAAATTTGGATCACAGAGCATTTGTTGAGAGGGGCGGTCATCCAAGGACACAATTTTACCAGACATTTGCAAGAATGGCAAGATATGTTTGGGCATTGCTTACAATCACTCGCTACTTGAAACCAAGAGCTGAAATGTTCTTTGTAAAGACCGGTATTCAATTTCAAAAGAAGCACATGGAAAGTGTACCAGCTAGGTTGATTACAACGGAAGCAAAGATCAGTGTTGGGTTTACAGTAATGCCTGGCTTTAAGATTGGATGCACTGTCATCAGGTGCAAGGTCTATCTGTCCATGCTCGATGCACGGGACTTCTAAATACAGCATGTAACTAAACCATTAGGTAAGCGGAAAGCTATAGCTTTATAGTAGTCCTATCAAATAAGCTTATTGTTGGAAGCTCCTCCTGTATTACGACGAGGAACATTAGCCAATATATATAACTCAAGAGCACTAACTTGTTGTAAAGTCTTATGCTCCTATATGAAAACTGTTCAGTGTTCTGGTCTTTCTGAATCATGCCTTTGTTCATACGGAAAATTGAACATATAGCATAATCCTGGCCCTTTGAGGCCACAGCAATTTTCTATATATCAAACCATGAGTAAAACAATCGCTTCTGATGGTACAATAGAATTTCATCTGGCAAAAAGTTTGGTGAAGAAATTTGCTGGTTTTGGGTTCTCCAAGCATGCCACATGCGCATATCTCCCTAATTTGTCAACCTGCCTTGGCTCCCCCCTTGTGTCCTTCTTGCAGATCTTGCAGGTCTTATCGACCCAGCCATCCTCAACGTATTCACCGTCGACTGTATGTGAAACCAATTTAATTGGTCAGCATTCACTATTAAGTAATTTGATATTCATTCTCTTGTTCAGAAAAGTATATGTAGTTTTGACATATATATCATCGTATCACACTATACAGCTTATAATATATTCAGTGCTGCAGTGTTTATCAGTTTATGTGAATATAAGCAGACAGTACTCATGATCTCCCATTTGCCATTTCGTTATTATCATGATAAAGGTATAAATTCAGTACCTTCGACATATGACTTGAAGAAATCCTTGTAGGTGCCACCAATCTTCCTTCTAAGTGCTCCGTACTTAATTGCAAATTGAAGCAGAAGTTAATCAGCATACAGAAAAAATCAGATTACAGATAGTAATATTTTTGATCTGCAGTTGGTCTACATCAGTGATTCCGTACCTGCTCCCTTGACATCCTCCGTCCACTTTTGGTCCTCTCCCTGGCCTCATAAAGCAGCTCGGCATCCTTCTCCGACCGGACCTGCGAGAAGTCCAGCGCCTCGGTGATGCTCCCAAACAGGGATTGCTTGTTGTCTTCCTCATCTCCCTTTGCATAAGCTCTAATTGATCTGGGGTTACCACCGCTCGGCCTGAAGGACGGCATGGTCTGGTGAGCTCCAAACGCGGAGCTCTTTGATGGTGTCAGCGGAAGAGCCCTCATGGCCATTGCTTCAGGAGTTGAGTTGCAACTGGTTTTTGCACAAGTACAGACCTGACAAATGGTCCTGGCCACTTTGTACAAGTACAGCTCTAATATACGCAGAAGCTTTTGGGGCCCGGACAGGAAGCGGCAGCGCGGCTGTTTTGTGGAGGTTACCGGGCTACGTGGTGCAAGGAAAGCCTGGTGAAACGAGAGGGGGAATCTGGCCCAGAACGACGTGGGTGCGTTCAGGCTTCAGACAAGAAGGCGTTGGTACGATGCTGCATGCACCGCTGTGTGGCCCAGGAAGGAGATGGCTTGCGGTGGCTGGTTTAGCTGATGTGTACTTGAAGGGATGTTTGTGGAGCACAGAAACTCTTTGCTTCTTTAGAAGAAGGGAAAAAAAACAGTTGTGGAAATGTCACCCGCAGAACTAACAAATCTCAGGAAATTCTGCTAATTCAGCAATTAGGTTTAGTTGGCCCTATTGATTTTCTGGTGGACAGTTACCAAAAAAAAAAAACCTGGTGGGCACATGAGAAATCGGTCTCCCTGCTCAGTGTTCACACAATAAGGACCTTCCAGTGACATGAAGATACTGTTCTCAGCTGAACTTTGCCCAGGACCTTGCATTAGCTTGAAAGTAACCACGTGCAGTCATCAATTCATTTCATCAGGACAGCAATCATAGGATGATAGACGTGATTGTTTAACTTCTTTGCTTGACTTGTTTCCTGATAAGTACAAGGTATAACTCTGGCATAGAGCCCCGAGCAGGGATGACTTTAACTTAGGCTGGGATGACTTCATTTGTAGAAAGCAAGTTCTATCAAGAGCTAGTACTAGTATGCTACTAGATGTTATTCTAATCCTAGGATCTCCAATTACTCGTGCATAATGCCTGGATGCTGCTAGACACTGCGAGCTTTGCTTAACCTTCCAGATCAAACCAAACATTACTGCAGTCCTTTCAGATTATTTGGACAGCAAATCCTTGCGATTACAATTTCAGATTAGGCAATTGAGGCCTGAAGGTAGGTACTAGTACTATAACGGGGATCACTTGGAAGACATTATACTGCTTGCAAAATAACAACGCTATGAGCTGAACCAAGCAACCAGTTGGATGGATGATCGATCGATAGAACAAGGCAACAGTCATGTGGACCTCCAGGTGCCGCAATCCGAAAATGGCGCGATCTCCATGATGGCCTGCCTCGTAGCACTGTCGCCTCTTGATTCCCCATCAGATCGTAGGATCAGCCGCATCAATATGCCCGAAACAAAATCATGGCGCCATGCCATGTCAAGCACCTTTCATGTGGCGCCGCGGCCGCCGGCCCTCTGGGATCAAATCAAAGCCACACAGCGCGAACGGTCGCTCCCGATCGCTTCCTATCATGATCGCGAGAATTTAAAGAGGCTGACCGTCTGCTTCACTGCTCGTGCAAAGTGACACCGTTTAGAAATGCAGACGCTGCTTGCATTGTCAAATTGTTTAAGGGGTTAGCTAGCCCGGGCATGGGGTCTGGTGCATCTGTTGTTTGTTAGGGACTAAACTACCTTACCATGGAGCCCTGGAATTGTGCACGATAATGGACCACCACCACCGGCATGGGTCGTGAGCTGGCCTCCAAGAAGAGAAAAAATTAGCTCAAGATTGGACATTGAGGAGGTTTCGCTGCTGCGGCGTCCCTGTCATCGAATAGCTAGCCCTGGCCCGGTGACTGCGCGTTCCTCTCGCTCGTCGCGTCCGTCGCTACGGCGTCGGGCCGTCGGCGCGTCGCCAAGTTGTGCCCCCGCGCGGCTTTATGGGCCTCGCACGTGTGTTGTCACGTCAGGTCAAAGCCTACTCCAACAGGACCTATCGTGGCGTACGCTAGTACGTATACGTCAATACGTGTAATAAAACAATAAATTTACTAGCGGTACTACCAGTACATTTGGGCACCACGAGTGTACGTGACTATAGGTGTGGTATCATACTAGCCCCATCAGGTGTTGGTCCAATCATCACATCGACATGGACCTCCACGATGCATCGTGTTTATAGTTAGTGGGCAGTGAGTTTCATGAGGTTTCATACACATTAAATAGGGTGTCACATTATCAGTTTTGATGATGTGGCAAGAAATTAATAAGAAAAGAGATGAAATCATGTATGCACGGTTTCCAACTAATTTGTGTTGCATGTGTTGCTTAGGCCAGTCTCAGTAGGAGTTTTATCAGCATTAAATAGACTGCCATGTCAGCATTTTTGATGATGTGACAGTGTATTAATGAAGAGAGATGTGAAATGAGTTTCATCATCATGAAACTCTCTCTACACGGTACTCTAGACAGCTTGTGTCTTGCATGTTGTCTTGGGAACAACACGAGATGAAACTTTGCATTGAGGGAGGGTGTTTCATCATAGTTTCAAACTTCTCTTAGATGATGTGTCACTCTAGATAAGTGTATCGATGAAACCCCCACTGAGACTGGCGCATCGATCATGTATGACCCCGATTTCGAGGCTGTTATCTTTCGTATTTCATTGCAATTTGCATACAAGTACACACCACCCGGGGAAATGACCCCAGGACCAGTATACAGGCTCGTCTGAAGAGACCACTGGTATACGCCCCTTTTCCGTCACGCCGAAGGTATTCCGATGCGTATGTCTCGCAGCAGCAGGTATCCGGTCGTGTCAGCAGCCGGGACCAACGACGCGGCTACGGCGGCCGGACGTACGCTATACTCCAACGCCGGCACTGTCCTCCCACAACCACCTCCTCTCCAGGCGTCCACGTACTTAATTGGTCGCTCACTAATCGAGCACGCAGGACACGCTAATCTCGTGACGGGACAGGGCGCCCTTAATCTCAGCGACGACGCCCGGGGCTCGTCTAGTCTGCGGCGCACCCATTTGGTGTCACTCAACGCCTGGACGACGCCAACGAGTTACGAGTAGACGTGGATGCACCCGTTGTCAACGGACGGAGGTCCCCGCCCGGGCACGCCGAATCTTGAGCTCGCGACACCGCGCGTCGTGATTAGGAGCCCCGGAAGCGGAAAAGATGGCGCGGGGGAGCTTAAATTAAACTAATGGGCGCCCTCCCCGTCGCGTAACGCGGCGGGGCAAGGGGAACCAAGGATCTCTGCCCTGCCGGGTCTCTGCTCGATTAACAAATCCATCGGCCGGGGTTACATTAGCAGCGGACGACAGTGGTGGTAGCCTCCTACTCCTAGTAGGTGCGCGATGCTGCCGCGGCCGCGCACCGCAACGCCCGACAGGCCCGGGTAAAATAATCCCTTGGGCCGCCGGGACGCCTACGTGCTGCCGGCACCCCGGCGGCGACGACGGCCGATCCCGTCGTGGGCTTCCTAGGCGGACCCGCCCGTGCGCGAGGTTGAGCATGAGGTTGAGGCGTCGGCGTCGCTGCCCACTGCCCCCGTGCGTTGCGAGTTGCGACGGTGGGGAAAACGCGGGTCGAGACGAGTATAAAACTATAAATTATTTATTTTCTGCGGAATGCGGATAGCGTTTTCCAGAGGAACAATATTCCATATTGCAGGATCGCAGGTCGGAGATTTGGATAGCATGATTGCAAACTCGTCGCGATGGATCGTACAGCTCCTATACCTCTCTCTTAGAAAAATCTGTTTTGTCTCTAACTCTCTTGGACATATTATTTTGATTGATATTCATTTCAGCACTGCTCTGTTCGTTTGGCCGAGCTCGGCTGAAAAGTCCGTCTATTTTGGTTGATTCTAGACACATTTAATAATATTTTATGAAAAAATAATTTGTTAGGACAGGCTGATAAGCCAATGAACACATGCGTCGTCTGCTGCTGACACGAGAAATCCCAGCCACTCTTGTGGTAAGACACACGCCCAGCCCACTTTTACAGCATGGTCCCCTGTTCTGCCGATGGCCCAGCATGCAAGAACGCTCGGGAGCACGTCAGGAGGCCGTGCGTTTCTTACGTGACAAGCCAAGGGACAGAGATTGCATTGCACACCAAGTTTTGACCAGTGCCCCAAAAGCCGCGCAGGACAGGATTATTTCTCGATTATCAACGTGAACCATCACCTGGATGCTCCTCACATCAGACATTCAGACCGCTTCTTCATTGCTCAACGCCTACCCTTCAGCATGTGCTCCCCCCGTTTCATCCGGATCAACGTGCCCATTTCCGCGCGCGTCCCGATCTCTCCTTGCTAGGCGCTCTCCACAGACTGATCGATATCAATCGATCACTGCTCACCCACCGCACGAGTGCCGGTCGACTACTGTTTCACTCACGGACAAGAACGCTGTTGACGCGGATAATTGTGAAGGTGCGATGGGGGACTGAAGAGCAACCGAGGAAGAAGGCAGGCATTCCTATCCACGGAGTATCTAGGAATCTAGGATCTATCTATCCTACGTGCCCAGGCCCATCTCCCTCTGAGACTCCGACCAACACTCTGCGCACCCCCATCCCCCTATCCCTGAGAAATTTTTAATATCGATCAGGGCTTTCACATCGGCAGATCGATCGCCAGAGGACAGTCACACACAGTGCACGGCAGCATGAGCTCGTTCAGTCCTTCTCTTCAGATTTTATTTTTTTTTTAAAAAAAACGATCGGCAATACGATCCGTAACAGTGGCACGGTACAATGTGACTCATCTCCCGTAGCTCGCTCGAAGCCAAAGAGATGATTCGTTCGTGCGTGCGTTGCACGGCGTGGCTGCCTGAGCACGAGCAGTTGTAGGCTGTGCACGAGGCCTCGAGCCGGAGCCCCCCCATCTGATGAGATGAGATGAGACGACCCGCGGGGTCTGAGTGAGCCCCTGGCGGTGGCTTTCCCGCGTCGGCCGTATCCGGGTGTGGGGGCCCACGCCGCAGAGACGGAGGCGACGCGCGAGCGCGAGGACAAAAGGCGCCTCGCGTCCCCTCCTCTCGACGACTCCTCTCCCGCCCGCCTCACCCCACTCTACTGCGCGCCATTTCCTGCGCTGCGCTCCTACTCTGCTCGACTCGCCTCGCCCCGCCCACATCTTCTTCCCTGCACCTCTGCTCCTTGTTTGTACAGAGCAAGCTAAGCCGAACAGCAAGCCACCAAAGGGAAAGCAGCACCGCGCACGCGGCAGGAGTCAGGCAGCCACTCTTGCTGTCATCCAGCATTGCTCCTGCATTCTGCAAGCAAAGGCTCTACAGAGCAGAGGCCGGCCGGCCGGCGCAGCCAGCCATGGGGCGGCACAAGTTCCGGCTCTCGGACATGATCCCCAACGCGTGGTTCTTCAAGCTCCGCGACATGCGCGCCCGTGGCGGCGGCGCGGCCATGGCGCCTAGCCCGCGCATGGCGGCGGCGGCGGCGTCGCGGCCGCTCCCGAGCACGCCAAGGCAGGGCCACGGCCACGGCGGCGCGTGGCTCCCGCACAGGGCGTCCCACTACTACACGCCGCGGGCGGGGGACATCCTCCTGGGCTCGCCTTCGCCGCTCCACCACCCAAAGGCCTCCGACACGCGCTTCCCGCCGCTGCAGCTGTCGCCGCCGCGCCGGTCGTCACGGCGGCGCCACCACCACCGGAGGCGCTCCTTCAAGCTGGCCGCGGCGCCGCCGTCCTCCTCGGTCACCAGCAGCACCAGCAGCGGCGTCGCGTCGTCGTCGCCGGCCTCCGCGGGCGGGTGCCGGTGCGGGCGCGGCCGCCGGTCCGAGCTCCTTGTCGTCGAGGCGCCCGACACCCCGCCCTGCCGCCGGGACATGTTCGTCGGCGGTGGCTACAGCAGCGATGATTCCGACGGCGGCGGCGACGAGGACATGAAGAAACCGGCGGTCGCCGCCCGTCCCCGCGGCGACAAGCTCGACGGCAAGGTGTTCACCTCCGCCACGGAGATCATCATCGACCTGAGGAGCAAGAGGAGGCCGGAGACGAAGACGCTCCCGCCGATCATGACCACCAGGGCGGCGAGGAGGGAGCAGCCCGACGGCGGCGGCTGCGAGCCGGACGCGGAGGACAAGCACATCGACGTCATGAAACACGTGTCCTGGCGAGCACCTCATCCTGCTCCAGAACAGAGCAAGGTCAAGCCGCGGCGATCCGTGTCGTCGGCGCGACGCCTCAAGACACGCGCCAACACCCCGCGCTTGGCGTCGCCCAGGAAGTGCAAGCCGCCGGCGGCGATAACTGCGGCGCTCTCGTCGGCGAGGACCAAGCCGCCGCCGGCGATGACGGCGGCGCGCTCGCCGGGGCGGACAAAGCCCGCGGCGCCCCCGCTGGCGGAGAGCTTCGCGGTGGTGAAGTCGTCGCGGGACCCGAGGCGGGACTTCCGGGAGTCGATGGAGGAGATGATCGCGGAGAACGGCATCCGGAGCGCCGCCGACCTGGAGGACCTCCTGGCGTGCTACCTGGCGCTCAACGCCGCCGAGTACCACGACCTCATCGTCGAGGTGTTCGAGCACATCTGGCTCACGCTCTCCGACGTCAAGGTGTAGTAGCAGGGAGACAGAGATCGTGCTGCAAAATGCAACGCTGCGCTCTTGCATGGTGAATGGTGCAAGGAGTGGTGATTGTAACTCGTAATTAGATGGATTCCTGTTAATGGTCCTAAATTAGATATGCAAATATTTCCCAATCCTGTGAAACCACAATGCTGTTCTTCTCTTCACCTCGATGATGATGCTGTAGCACTATTGAGCCTAACACCTGTGCACTGTCAGATGCTCTACCAGGTAAACAGTAACTGGATGTTAAAAAAGGGGTAAACAGTAACTGTAACTGATATGGTATTGGTGTGTAGTGCTAAACTGGAAATCAACTCTGGTGCATGCTGCTTCCATTTTTTTTTTAAAGTCTGTTACTTGCTACATACAGTACTACTGTAGGATTCAAGGTTTTAAAAAAAATCATCTCCACACTGTCAAATATTTGCTGGTGCTGTGTCGTTGCCTTGGCCTTGCACTCCTATGCAGGAGGCAACAGTGAGCAGCGACTCTACTGTTCACATGGTACCTGGTGGTGAAGACGTGAAGTATATCATTTTCATCAGTCGTTTTGAAGAATTAAAGCTGGTTGAGCATCCAAGGCCGATGTGCTGAAATAATCAATTCAGACACTAGACAAGCAACTAATTCCGGGTCTTTGCCTGTTGTTTCTTGAATGCGTTGCTTTCCACCTTGCTCTGTATTGCAGGGGAGGAACTGTACACGGTACGGAGTACATCAGTAGTATATGAGTATATGACCGCTTCAGTACAGGGTTTTGTTGTGATAAAGTAAAAGATAAAAAAATAAGTGCAAAAATACTTATAGGGAAAATTTGCTTCCTCAGTCACTGGACGAATCAATGCAGTATAATTTTCCATTCAAGAAACTGAAAACAGTTTGATACTCTAATCAAAGTTCTCCCCTTTCTCCTTTGTTTCTGAAATTTTAGGATCAACCAGTGTTCAGTGCTGAACTACTAATACAGCTGTAAATTTCTAGTACTTTCTCCTTAGCTTTTGGAGCAGCTTGCGTACTTTTGGTGCTTGCTCTTGAAAGCTTGTTACACCTATGGATCTCCTTGAGCCTCGCAGCCGTAGTCTGCAGAACTAGCTAGGGGACAACGGCGACACCGGTTGCAGACAAAAAGCCTAGCACGTTTAAAACTCTGAGCAAATGCTACTGCTGCTTTGAGCCTTCGACGTCTCTACTGCTAGTAGTAGAAGAGAGGATCTGTGACAATATTGTAGTCTGGAGATTCCATTCCCAGCAACGAGATGCGTTCGTGTGTGCAGATCACTTGGCCGTGTTCAGTTCCCGTGCGAAAAATTTTTCAAAAGAGAATCTTACATGCATGAAGTACTAAATGTAGACGAAAAAAATAATTTATTACATGGATGGAGCGTATGTCGCGAGACGAATCTAACGAGCCTACTTAATCCAAGATTTGCAACAGTAATGCTACAGTAATCGTCTGCTAATTGTTATTAATTACCCTCTAATTACCCGTCATTAGATTTGTCTCGCGATTTGCTGGCTAGATCTGTAATTAGTTTTACCAATAGTTTACATTTACTACTCCTAAATGATAAATTTTATTTGATGTGACATCTCGAAAACTTTTCACCCTCCCATCTAAACACGCCCCGAAAGAATTCAGTTCCGAGAAGTTTGAGATAATTGTAGGTTCTCTTCTCTCTCCAAAGTGGAACAGGGTTACAGGGCTACAGGCTAAACTAAACTCGTGTGTTGTCTACCATAGCTACGTTTTATGAGCAACGGAATATGTTC
Organism: Urochloa ruziziensis; assembly: GCA_015476505.1. Taxonomy (NCBI): domain Eukaryota; kingdom Viridiplantae; phylum Streptophyta; class Magnoliopsida; order Poales; family Poaceae; genus Urochloa; species Urochloa ruziziensis. The sequence goes on along the minus strand of CM027122.1, from coordinate 53,989,035 downwards.
ATGGGCAATACAATTTTATTTTCCTGAAAAAAAAGTAGGCTTCATGCCTGTACGTATGTAACTCCAATCTGTATTAATGAAACACTGACAGTTTTAATGACAGATTTATCCGTCAGCCTCACAAACTATTACTCCTAGGTGAACAATCGTATTCTTCTGAGATCTAGCAGCCCGATTCGGTAGACAATTCGGCTAACTGAAATCAAACTTGAGCTCAGTTGGCTCAGATAGTGGCACAATGACACCCACATTTCCGGGGGCCGAAGGACAAGAAGATCACCAGATAGATCATCCGAGGTCGTCTTCTTGCTCCATCCACAAGAACATGGGATACCCCTTAAATGGTTCATAGATGCTGTACCAGTACTCCCGCCATTTGTCCCAGTGTGCAGTGAATGGCCCCATCTGCATGGCATGCATAACAAACAATAGGGCATGATTGGAAACAACCACCGCCGGTTCACGTCATGAGAACAGCCGTTGAATGAATCCGTAGCATCCGGCTGATGCGACGGAGACCGGAGAGACTGTTCTCATGTCCAAGTGACCCAAGAAGGTTTTATTTGCAAATCAGATGAACCTACTAACCAGCGTGTAAGAAATGCAAGAACTGACTGAACGATCCAGCTTAGTACATGGCTTCAAGAAAAAAACTCACTCCTTCTGAGATCAGACAACCAGCAGAACCATTTATGTGTTCTGAGATAAAGGTCTTCGGCACACGAATACCCGCGAACAGTGTTCAACAACCGATTGTAGCCCTATCTGAACCACCTGATACCACACGCAATGCGTACGGTACGGCGTGCCCAACTTGCATCCATGTCTTCAGTACCGTGGTACTCGAGTCAACATATGTGTCCACCACGAGGTTGGTGCAGTGCAGGAAGAAGCTTCCTGTGCTGATCCTTCATCTATGGTTTGCCTAAGAAACCCATGGTTGTTACTGTTGGAAGAAGCTTCGTCTGGGGCCACGAGTGGCATGCTCCGATGTCCGAAGCCAATCAACAGTGATGGGCACGCCACAGCCTGTTCCCGGATTTACAGCTCTGCTACTGTAGACACTGTTGTCTTGCTACACAAAAAAACTGTCGAGTGCTCATGGCTTTTGCCGCAATGATTTTGTTGATGGTTCTAATAAGCTCATGCCTGCCAATTGCCGGAAGTAACACTCTGCACAGGTTCGAGATTCAGACATGGCAATCCAGTGTCAAACACTACTACAACGTTCAAGTAGCTGCAAGGGAGCAGCTTCCGAACATGCATCGATAGATACATTGTACAGTCGTAGATGCAAGCCTGACAAAATCCCTGCAGCTGCGAGCTGCAGCTATACAGATCGGGCAATTACTACTGTTTGTTTGAAGGCCTGTGATCGGGCAGCGCCGCTCAGCGATTAGTCGGTGAGGGGCCTTAACTTTGAGACATCACATCCGGGAGCAGGAGCGGCATGAGCTAGCGGCGAGCGAGGCAAAACTTGAGGCTCAAAGGGTGAATGGACGGCTCAAAGACCAGTCCTGTCCAGGTGACTTGTTCATACCTCAGGAATCCAACTGGAAGTGAAGTTTACAGTCTCTACAGAAGCAATTCATGGCGCAGGAAGAGGAGGAGTTCCAGTGAACGACACAGCTGACAGCCCCCAGGAGCATGGCCGCATGGCGCTGCTCTCGATCTGCATCATCAGTCCTGACCAGGAGGCAGAGGTCGCACTGGATACCAGATTAGCAGAGACAGCGGGCTTTACTCGGCACGGCAGTCGTCAGTCACCACACGGCCTGGCCACATCGGTGTAAAAGAACACCTTGATGGATGATGGGAATCATGGGACGGTGTGAACTCGTGTCCTTGCTTCGACACGGTGTTAGAGAACAGTCGAGGATTGAACAAGGACGTGACAAAGAGAAAAGAAAAAGGGAGAATGGTGAGCAGGCAAAGAAACAAAAGGGGGGCTTGAAGGAGCAAAGATGGCGCCAATGATTGCAATGATTAGCGCGAGGCAACAACACTACAAACAGGACGGCAGGACGGTGGCGGTTGAGAGATTGGCATCAGCCATCAGGTGAAAGCTCTGTGGGGCTCTCCCGTGGAAGGTCTCGACTTGGCCCCGTGCAGATGGTTCAAGAGATCGCCCACATTGATGAGGGCCGGCCCCAGATCCGCGATACCGGACGAGCAAGGAGGACGGGTTGGTCGCACGTCCGCCTCTCAGCTTCAGGCGCGCCGCCCCGAACCCGCCGGAACGAGCAGGCGAAAAGGCCTCGTCCGCCGCGCACCGGCTGGTCCAGCGGAAGAGGCCGCCGCGATCCGATCCGCCCGGGCAGCGCGAGCCCTGCAGTGACGGAGCACAGCGGCAGCCACGGCTCTCGGCGACTCGGCTCCAGGATCGATCCACAGGAGAGGTGGGCTTGTGGGCTTCTGGCGAGACAAGGACCTGCCCGTTTCGCACGCTCGTGTCGTGGCAGTGGCGCCTGTGCGAGAGGGACGGGAGGGGAGGCTACTAGTATTTGTCTGCAGTTGGAAGGAGACTAGTTGCAGAGTTGCAGGTGGGCGTTCAATTCACATGGACCCCCGCCCCCGTTCCGTCACGAGGCCACCACCGGCGGTGCCGAGACACCCGTTTCAGCATTTGTATCCTTGCGGCAACAACGGCACCGTCTTTCCGGGTGATTAGTCAGGGTCGGACGTGCCGTTTTGTTGCTACCGGAAGAGAGTGCAAATCGATGGACGGTAACCATGCTAGCATAGCATCAGGCTGTACTGTCACAAGGACATGACAGGGTAAGGCAGGCGGTGTGCGCTTCACTGCGTGACGGTGAGACGCCGCCTAACAGGCTGTCACCAAGAGTTCGCGGTAATAAACAGTGCCAGTGCTGTTTCCACCGCTTGGTCAGCAGTAGGGAAATTGTCACTTGCTGGACCGACAGCATGGGGAGACTTGATCATCTTCTTTATTCACTAAAAAAAAAAATTACAAGCTTCCTTTGAGGTACACCCAAACACATCTAATGGCTTTATTACATTACAAATTTACAAGGCAACACCTCTCCCAAGAGGCCTATATCCAGATAGCAGCCCACAAGACCAAACCCATGTACCACTACATCCAAAACTCAGTGCAAAAGAGAAGCCAAACTCGTTTCCAAATGCACCACTTCAATCGCAACGGCAGCACCGATCAAAAAAAGCACCAATCCCCTAACATTTTCTTGTGTGTGTTTTTATTCCTCGCTCCAGGAAAAGGAATACAAATCAATCAAAATTCTGAAACCACCTGTGATCACCGCAATCCATGCAGTGTTTCCCAATCTCCAGAATCAACCCATGGAGAAGGGCAGGCAGTTGGGGCCAAGAAAGCTGTTCTGTAAAAATTAGCTATCTCGGGCATTTGCAAAGCAGCAAAGGGACGCCAGATGCACTCAGCGCCAGAAGACGTAGAAGAAGAACAGCAGGATCAGAGCAACCAGTATCTGGTCCCTAAAAGAGACGGCCTTCGGACGGTCAATGCACCTGGCCTGCCGGCCAACCTCAGAAACATGCAGGTCGTCTGGAGAGTACACGAGTTCCAGGGAGATGAAGGTGCCTGGTTCATTGGTCATCTCATACAGTATCTCGCCAACAGCGGTCTTGAACTGCCCATTGGACCATTCCTGTGTTCAGAGCAAACACTGTCAATGTTTCAGACAAGGAACAGAACATCCGGCAGGCGCGCGCATACATGGGCCGAACCGAGTTGCAGAGAAAGCATTGACCATGTATTCACAGGATGCAGTAGAAGGAGTAATGGATGTTACCTGAATCTGCTTGCCGATTGTGACAAGCATAGAGCCTGCAGGCAAACTGAAAATGGTCGAGCCGCCCTGGTTTCGGAGACAAATCTGACGATCATGTTCAGAGAGCTGGATGCTCAAAGTGTGAGGATTAGGAGGGTCAGTGCTGCTAAACTCGTCCCAACATGTTCTCGACTTGTTACTGTTATGCAATGTCAAGCACAGGATTGACGGGGCTTCTCTGGACAGTGAAGAGTCTTTAGGATTCTTAGCATTGTCAGATAGAACCCTCATGGCATTTTTCGCAACGTTCTCCATTCTCGATGCAACAGTGTCCATCTTCTCCCTAGCAAAAAGTGCAGAAACTCATGTGAGCATGGTGCTTTGGTGAGACGGAATGGGCCGTCGCGCTACAATTTAGTCCTACTTATCTACATGGGCCTTGAACACTCATTGTCCTTTGCATGGTTGGGCCGTTGGGGTAGTCAAATGCTCAAGTTCAATGTACACTGGTTCGTCTACATCTACACTCGATCTGTTGTAGTTTTGCAGCATTGCAGTGCTTGCCTACCCGATTAACTGACAAGCTCATATCTGCCACGAGAATCAACTGTCGATCAGGCCACCAAGACACCATAACGCGTCAACGGGTTAGTGGCAGGCCACAACTAATTGGTTGCCTCTTCGACGATCATCTGAAACAGGCGCTGATCAAATCTTGATTTGATATGATGAAACGGTTCTAAACACGCGTCAACACTAGCATTTCTTCTGCAATATGATAAAATTAGGCGATACTACTATGATGAATAACTTATTAGTTAACTTGAAGGACTATTTGTGAATCCGACCAAATTGGGGTTTTGAACTGAACTATTTTCTTTTTCTCTTGAAGGAATTTGGCTTCTGAAACTCACTGCACAACTACATTACTACTTGCAGCAAGCTACACTGCCAAATTTACATCGATGTGGTTGTGCACAAGAAAAGAGATAAAACATACTAGAAGGCGGCGTGCTGGTATAAATTGGCACTTGGCACTGGCAGCACGTACCTGAACACCCGGTACGTAGAGCCGGGCAAGGAGGCGCCCAGCGTGCGATCGTCCTCGGAGCTCACCGGCCGGAACCAGCAGAACTCCTCCCCGCCACCGGCCACCTGATCCCTCCGCCGGAACCACCTGCCCAGCCGCTCGCGCTTCGCCTCGTCCGGCGCCGCAAACACCGCCCCCGACGCCTCCACGGCCTCGCGCACCTCGCGAGCGTCGATCGCGCCGGCCACGGCGAACGCTCCAGACTCCTCCGCCGCGCGCAGCGCCGCGTCGGCGTCGCCCGAAGCGAGGGCCTCCGAGGAGACCACCACCTCGTGGGCAGCCTGCGGCGCCGGAGGAGGAGGGGACGCGGGCGGGAAGCTGAAGCGCTTCCGCGGCAGGTGGGGCAGGGCGAGGTCGGGCGCGCGGAGGGAGGCCTCGAGGAACTCGGCGAGGACGCGATCGTCGGCTGCGGCGGTGCGCGCGCCGCGCGCCGTGCGGATCGGGGTCGGCGCTGGCGGCGGGCCTCGGGCGCGGATGCGGGGGCGCCGCGGCGCCCTGGACGTCGCCGTCATGCCGCAGTGCGTGCGCCGGTGAGGGGTTGGGTCGGCGGGTCGGGTGGGTGGGGGTGATCGTGCGCTGATGCTAGCTGCTAGCCTGCTAGGTTGGTGCCGTGCCGGTCGCCGCCTTTGCTTTGCTGCGGTGGACTGGCATCCCGCCGTGGTTGCGTGGGTTCGAAGAAAGAGCGGGGCCGGGGACGAAGGTCGAAGGGGGCGTGAGATGTCGGTGGGCCGTCGGATGGGGAGTGTCGACGGCTCGATGGCGGAAGGCCGGCAGGGATTCGATGGCGCGTGGGGCAGGAGAACCGGTGGGAAAGGGGAGGCACGTCCGCGCGACGACCGACGAACCCGACGGCAGATCGAAGGTGGCGGTGGGGTTTGCACGCCACGCTGGCCGCTGGACGCGTAGTGGGCACGTTAGATGCTGGGAGGACAACGAGAGCCGTCTGATATGAGATGGGCGATCCTTAGAGCTGAAGCATCATCCCTATTTGGGGATTTGAAAAAGGAACGGGACGGACGGACCATCGTGGATGCACGAACGCCTCCTTGACATCCCTGGCTGGCGACGGCCGGCCTGCTCCACCACCATCACGATGCATGCTCTGCTCCTCGTCTGGATTCAAGCATTCAGCAACCTATTGATTTGCTTGGTCCACTCAACACCCCGATCAAATCAACCTTCATATTAGGCATCTTATTACTCAATTAGTCAGCCACAAATCTGGGTCAACTCACGAGAAATTTTTTTTTACCGTGCTTTAAAAAAAAAGCATCTATAGTTACTCCACGACACTTTAACCGCAGGGAACTCCACGACAAACGGGTACTCTGATTCATCTCGTCTGTAAATCACAAATTGCATCATGCTCTCGTTGATGTCTCCAGCCAGTGTGTTATCATCCCTAAGGATGTAATAGTTTCTTGAAGACTTCAACGACGACCCCAAGTGGTTTTCCTTCTCCATACACTTTCAAAGAAAGAAACCGTTATTGCAATGCATTTCGTTCTTAAGTAAAAAAAACTAGTAAGATGGCCCGCGCAAATTGCGCGGGTAGCTAGTCTTTTTTTTTCTAATCTTTATGTTATACTTTTAATTAAAACATTGATCTAAATAAATTTTCAAATTATTGATGTTACTATAATTATTCTTCCAAACAATCCGAGCTGAGGTATCGTTTATAATTTTGTCCATCTCATATTCTATGGATAGACATTAGTGGGAAAAAAGGCAATATCTTATACCTTTTTATATTTTCCGGTAGTAATATAAATATTTATATTTTTGGCCTGAATATATATTTTTATTTTTTGAGAGTTTTAGTCATCGTGCATAAATCCACATGCATGCATGCTCCCATGTTGTTTTTATGATTGCTACACCTTTTCCTTAACATGTGTCACGCACATGATCTATAAATTAGCTAAAGTTATTTCAACCCATAAAGAATTTTTGACGATTCATCATAATCCTCTCAAACCAAACTCTTTCAATTCGTTTACAATCACATAATATAGACCTTTCTACAGAGGTGTCTTAGTTTAGCTGTGCATAATTTTTTATTTGATTTGATGAAATTTTACCGAGACTATTACCCGAATAACTAAAAGCGAATCAATTACTTCCATCAATATATATGTATTTTTTCCTAATTATTTTTTTGGTTTATTACACCACACCACAATAAATAGACCCCTCTATAGTTATCTTTATTCTCCATTTATTGATTCATACCCACGTATCTTTTCTTTTTCGCCATTTCTTAACTCATCTTTGTTCGTTTCTATAGAAGAAAAAATTAAACAAATTCATACCCACGTATATTCTTTAACTTCCTCTTTTGTATGTTCCTTCTTGAATTTTTCATTTGTCTTTGTATTGGATTTCTTTATTTGTTCAAGGCTTGCCATTGCTAATTTTCTTCTTTCTTGGATGTTGTTGTCATAATATGTTTGTTTTCTCTCTCTCTCCTAGAAGCTTTTATGCCACGGTAAGCTTGTGCTATGTTGCTCGTTCCTATATTTCATTGAACATCCTCAGCTCTTTAAAATGTGCGCTCGTATATAGCCTATCATGAATGTCATCTGGATCAGTCGGGCCAACGTCACCCAGACTTGGGTATCGCGAGTTTCTACACTGAATGTATTGGCTAATGTAACTTAGAGCTTGTTTGGATGCACTTAAAGTTAGGCGTCTAAATTTAGCCCTATCCTATTTTGATCAAGGGCTATTTTTTACCCATATATAGAGAAAGTACGTTATACCCCCATTAGCTGGAGGGAGTAGACCTCAAAGCCTCAATTCTTGCTATAACTGTCACGGAGAAAATATAATTGTCCTTAGTCCTGCATCTAGGCTTTCTATTATTCGTAGATGGCGGTGTTGGATTACACTTTCTATTATTCATGGATGGGTTATGTTGGATTTGTGCTTCAGAAACATACCACATGGATGGTATGGGTAGCTGAGTACATATTAGAATGAGAAGAAGCTTGATGTCTTGATTACCCTTCACTATTTTGATTCGGATGCCATCCATGTTTCACTGTGAAAGCGTATAGGTTTTAGTATGAATATACTGTGAATTTCCTTAACATGGATCAATGTACATGTAGCCATATATGCATGATGGTGCAACTAACCGAAGGAAATTATATAGTTGGATTTGTGCTTCAGAAACATACCACATGGATGGTATGGGTAGCTGAGTACATATTAGAATGAGAAGAAGCTTGATGTCTTGATTACCCTTCACTATTTTGATTCGGATGCCATCCATGTTTCACTGTGAAAGCGTATAGGTTTTAGTATGAATATACTGTGAATTTCCTTAACATGGATCAATGTACATGTAGCCATATATGCATGATGGTGCAACTAACCGAAGGAAATTATATACATCTTGTTTTACTATTTTGCCTCCCAATCGGATTATACGTAATGCAAAGTAAACCAAAAAAGCAACACACGTGGGCATGGATTTTTTTTATTTTATTAGATTTATATATTTTTAATTCCGAAATTACTATTTATTGAGTATATATATGGCATGGACTCTTTGAGATAATATAGGCCGTTAGATCTTCATAAAATCCGACGGTGGAGGTTCTTCTCTTTTTTAGATTAACGTGGGATTTTCTAGGCCCTCTCGGCGAACGTGGTGGCTCCTTTTGCTTCTCTTGTAATAAGATAATAGATTTAACGAATACTTCAAACTGACAACTGATGTTTCCATCTGCGTTGCCATTTACATTGAAGTACATAGGACCAAGCATGGTACAGCAAGGCAAAACAGATAACAGCGTCACACACATATACAACAATGAATGTATGAGAAGGCATATCAGAAAACTACACAGGATGTTTCTTGGTTATGCACGTTTGGCTTTGGACAGCTCTTAAGTTGACCAAGGTATCTGAAAAACTCTACAAGATGTTTCTTCGTTATGTAGGTTTCGACAGCTCTTAAGATGACCAAGGTAGTATTGAAAAATTGGTTGTACCCAAAAACAGAGATTTTCACATCCTTATTGTCTGTTAAGAAGAAAATCATTTTTGGTCACTTTGTAAATCCTGAATCCACGCCAATTGGTATACACGTTTTAACCAGAGTTACACCACTGTGATATTTCGTATGAATTTAGTAATATACTATCAAGTCCATCATGTTGGACTAATCTATAACGTTTTACTGATATAGCAACCAAAATACAAATTTCAAACAAGTTTTCACGGAACCAACAAACATCAACGGTAGTGGCAAGCAGGGACTCGAGTGTTTACCAGCAAGGCAGCATCAGCAGCAGAAACAGGGCGACTTTTATGTATGTTGTAGAACTCCTCAAGGTAGGCTTCGTATGGACCGCATGGATTATGAAATAAGGCGTAAGGAAGTAGCCTGGTCCCATCCCAGTGATCTGAAAGGTTCTGATTTCGCCACGGTGGAAGCCATGACACGGTTTGAAGAGGATTGGAGGAGAAAACCAAGTTAATGGGAAGATACGATATCAAGGAAATCAACCAAACCAAAGGGATCAAACGAACAATTAATTACCTGGGTACTCTGACAATTCCAGCGGCGGTTCGGAAGAATACCCCTTGTGCGCCGCCTCAGATTTGTAAGCTTGGGCGGCGCTGGCAACTGGCATTGGCCTCGACGGTACCGACGACGACGTTCCCGTCAGCGACGTCGCGCGGACCGCCTGATGCGTCTTGGGTGGAAGGGAAATTGATCCGCGCGCCGCTGGCCACCGACATCGCCGAAGATTGATTCCGCCAGTATCTGTCTGAACCTCGCTAGGTTTTTTAGAAGACTTGATTGAACAACCTGGCTAGGTGGGCTGCGTCCCTTGTTGTTTTGTCGGGTGCTTGTGCTTGTGCTGAGTTTCAGCCCATGGGCTGCACCATCTGTAATATAGTTTCCATAACAAGTCAATGCGCAGGTTACTGGAAATTTCCAGTAACCTGCACAGCGCAAGTTACTGGAAATTTCAGTTAACAAAAGGAATAGATTGTGTTCATAGAAGAGGTGAAATTTAATTGAGGAAATACAGTCCAAGTAAGATGCTAGGATGAATGGCTGATGAATGTTTAGAAAAGGAAGCAGAGTACTGTTAACAACAATTCAAGAAGTAAAAATTATTTTGAGTTTTGAAGATAGTAATTGCTAAAATAGTTGCAAGGGAATGAAAAAAAAATATTAACAAGCATGTTTGGAGTCATGGGATCTCAAATGAACTCCCATCATATAATTCAGGGAAGAGCAAAGTTTTAATATGGGTTTTGTATGATGTCAAGCAGGCTTCAGTAGAACTTCTAAAAAAGTGGAACCGCATAATATAAGTAAACACTTTTGAGGTTTCAGCCTGGACCTACGTGAATAAAACGGAGATGAGTCAACAATGCGGTATACATACTATTATGTTGTTGTTTTTTCAGTTCCCAGATCCTATGACCTTGTACTTCATAATTTGAGTTGGCTGCAAGCAGCAGGAGGAAGGGAAGCAGGTCAAAGCTTTGTGCAGATGTTGTATTACTGCCTTGCAGATGGGATTATTTAAGAAGAGTAACAATATGGTGCATATGCAGAGTCTTGTTCCAAATCTACTTTACCTTTGATAATCTTGCCTTTGAGTGTTTAATGCATTTCAGTTTTTACTAATTCATTTTGCATTGAGAACATGCTTATAGTTCTAGTTGAGAGGTCAAACGACTTCTTTAGTTCCTTTATGTGTAAAGATTGAGATTGATGATTGATCCTTATCACTTATCGCACCAAAATGATCAATTAATTAGATGAAGATTATTTCCGCAGAAATTAGGATCCGGTGCAATGAATGCTTTCTTGATATTCTCGTCTATTTCTGCACATCGTGGTTTCAAGAGTTCAGTTTGTAATTAGCTTCGTCAGAGGTCATGTAGGAACAAGTATCTAAAGTTCTGAACTATTTTCCCTGATCTTTTGTTGCTTCTGCAGCAACTCGTCCATGTAATGATGCAAGAACACCACGAACACTACGATCCAATCCAATCCAAATTCATTGAACCAAAACAGAGGAAAAAGGCAGGCTTCAGATAATGATGCAAGAACACTACGAACAGGCTGTGCTAGCCAATAATTCTGCATAACGGGATTGGTTGTATAGTGGCTGCAGCAGTCGATGGCCTAGCCAGCTCTTGCGGCTGTTGGGGATGAGCAGCGGCAAGCCGGCAAGCAGTGCCGCGCGGCTGGCTGCGCCCGCATCACCTTCTTGCCGAGTAGTAGAAGGCCACGATCACGTGCTGCAGTCAGAGGTGAGGTGGAGCCTGGCAACGGCTCCGGCGCCTCGACGGCAGGGGCTCCAAGGGGGGAGAGAAGGATGGGGAAGCGAGCTCAGACCCCGCGCCGCCTCCGAGCTGACGGCGTGCGACTGCTCCGGCTGCCGTGGCATGTGGCAATTTCGGGCGCGAGGCATGGTGCGGGCGAGCAGCCGAGCTGCCGGGCACTGGGGCGGCCGATCACGAGCAGGGGTATAGCCGACGCGTCAGGCGGAGGAGCCGCATTGCAAGCCGTCTGGCGGCGTAGGGGCACGGGGAGCTGCGTCGCTGTACGTCTACGCTGCTCCGAACGCCGCCGTCGATGTATTCACTACTGAAGACGGGTGAGTGTCATCGACTCATTGGGGTCCGGCTTCGCTGCGGGCGGTTGGGCATGGCGGGGTCTCGGTGGGCTGGTGGGCGGCGTAGGAACGGCGGAGAGGGTCAGGACTCAGGATTCAAGAACGCTCTAGAATCACCAGCCATGGAGGCCACGGCTGGACCGCCCGATCAAAATCCAATGGGTGGGAAAAAGAGACGACGTGGACGAATAAGATGATAGATCACTGTTGGTGGTTCGTTCTTAGAGAATTGTTCGTTGGTCTTGGGAAAACTCGGACAAATACAATTGGAAAGAAAATATGGAACGAACGCGTATACACCTCATCAAATCGTACGTACAGGCTTATTATCTGGGCTATATAAGTCACGCTTGCTTGGCTCGTGAGTTTTAGCTTATGTTTGAGCTTGGCTAGTTTATAATTCTAAGCCGATTCTGAGATGAATCTAAGGCTAAATCGAATCATCAAACTTCGAGTTGATTTTCTTTACATTATTAAAAAAACAAGTTCTCCCATTGTAACCGGATCGAAATATTTGGGTTCCCCTTCGAACAATTCACCTTATCCTTGCACAGAATCTCTCTGCTCATAAAGCTTCAAATTGACTACTCACCACGCCAGACCACAGACGTCGCCATCACAATGTAAGTTGATAAGGCGGCGACAGATCGACGACAAAAAGGACAGCTGAAGATCAACAAAAGCACAACAAGCACACTTTATATACTGCATATGTATAGACCATAAACAAGCATTGTGTTCACGGTCCCAAAGGTGCAACCCCCCACCCCATGTGGCCGGATCAGCTCTGGGGTTACAACAAAAGTTGCACGACACCACACACACACACTCCCCTGCAGCTAGCCCTACAATAATAATCAGCCTCTGCAGGGTCTTTCTTTCCTTAACCCAAGGCTACAATCACTGATGGTGCAGAAAAAAACAACTTAATCCTAGCATCATCTTCAGAGAAGGAAAGGCCTAAGCGGGTGCTAGTAAGCAGCCTCAGAATGGCCGGCGGCGGCTCTTCTTTTACTACAGCGAAGAGGCCGGGTTTCCTTCTCCTTGTCGCTCATCACAATCCGAATTGCAAATCGATAGACGACCCTCGCGTCACGTACTACGGGGAACAAACAGATGCAAGCGTCGAGCTTGCGGCGGCTAGAACTGGCCGCCCTCGAAGGTCTGGCCGAACTGCCATCCGGCGGGCGCGGCGTTGTTGCTGGTGACGGTGCGGCCGTCGCTGGCGGTGACCTGGAAGGAGAGCGCCTGGCCGTCGAGCAGCGAGTTGCTCTGCCAGTTCTGGCCCCAGTTGCGGGACATGGCCTGCCACCCGGTGCTGGAGCCCTTGATGGACACGGACTGCACGTCCCCGGCGCCGGCCACGTTGGTCACCAGCACCAGGTTGAAGTAGGAGTGGCCGTTGATGGTGAACCGGATCCCGCCCTTCTTCACGCACGGCACCCTGCCACACAAAAGCGCCGCAATAGGTGATGATCAGTACAAGCAAGATGTACGCAGTGAAAAGTTCAAAGCAGTAGTACATGGCATGACCGGCGAAAGCGTTACTGTCGCCGGTCGATCGTGATGCTACGCAACTTATTGCAGAAATTAAAATCGCAATCAAAGTGTAACATACTAGTTCACCAGTGTGTGACTTGTGACGTCTAATCTATTTCGGAAACAGCAGGTCGAGTCGCAATCGTGCCTGCATGGCGCGCACGGAAACGGAAGCCCCCCCAACCAACAGAAATTGAAAACCTGCCGGCTGGCCTGGCCCCACGTAACATGGCATGCCTGGTCCCTCCCAAGAACCGACACCCGCACGGGGCGCGACAGACAAGTCTGGACCCGCAAAGCTCCAACACGAACGGAAATGGAAGCCGGAAACCTCTCCTCACCTCCTGTAGGCGACGGGCACGATGCCGGCGCGGTACTGCGCGATCTGGAGGAACGCCGGCTCCGCCATGTCGAAGTGGGGGCGGGGCGGGTTGCACCAGCCGCCGTCGTCGCTGGGGATCCCGTAGTTGGGCGGGCAGAAGTTGGTGGCCGTGACGGTGATGGTGCCCGGGAGGCAGGACGCGCCGTCGTTGTCGCAGCGGAGCTCGAAGCACTGCCCGCACGAGGCGCCGTCGTTGAACAGCGCCGTGCTCAGCGCCGCCGTGTTCGTGCCGTACCCGGTGCTGTACAGGTTCCCGTACCCGCACGCCCCTCCCATCGTCCCCGACGCGTCCCCGCCGCCGTAGAACGTCGCGTGCGCGCTCTGCCACCCGCCGTAGTCGCCGGCGGCGCGGCCGGCGAGTAGGCCGAGGAAGGCCGAGCAGAGCACGAGGAGGAGGACACTGGCGGTGGTTGCCATTGCGGCTGCACACACACACACACTGCCGTTCGAGCTAGCAAGCTAAAGCGAGCTCGATCGAGGTGGATTAGGAATGGGGAGTTGCTTTGCTTGGCTGTGAAGGGAGTGGCTGGCTACTTATAGGCAGGGCAACGGTCAGTGCTCCCGGCGGTTGGAATCGTTAATAACTTTCGCGGGAGGGGCAGGGGCGAAACGAGGACATGCAAAAGAGATAGAAGGGGGGGAGAGTGGGGACTGGGGGCGCCACCGCCGCCGACCACGAGAGGCCCGGTACACGACGGCGGTTAGCACATACGAATCAGGCGCACATGCGGGTGCTCGTCGTCTCCGCGCGCAACGCAAGTAGGGCTGGGGGGGACACCAACTGCTCGGGCGCGTGACAGCCCGGGGGTTGCCGTCGGGCCCCGGCGTGCTTGATGCCCACATGGCCCCGCCGGCGGCCACTGTCAGCCATAGGTTTGTGCTTATTTGGCTAGTGGCGACTGGCGCGCGCAAGCAGATAGAGAGTGAGGGGAAAAAAACGAAATTTGTGGCGGACGGGTACGTATATCCATCAGGACGCTGTTCATGAATTGTTTGAGAGATCACCGCACGTTCTCCTGGCCCCCCTGATTGCCATGAGTTCCGGGGCTCCCTGGTGCTTTGCATCATGGGCTCATGGCCTGTCTGTTGTGTGGGTTCATGTATGCGATGCGCGCACGTCGTCAGGTACATGATGGATGGAGTGCATGGGTTTTGCGTGAAATTACGTACGTATGGCTAAGCTAGGTCAAATCAACTCAAGTAAAAAAAAACAGAGTGTTAATTCTTCATTGCATCAGCGTTCAAGTCAGCTACTACACGAAATTCTCTTGCCACTACTGGGCTACTCGCTACGGGCCGGTAGGGTTTCTTTGTCCTGCGATGCAATTTGATCATTGATAGATGCTCCGTCAAGTTGCGTGTAGAGTAATGCTAGCAGCGAAAAGACGCCGAACGAATGCGAACCGACCAAACCGTTTCAAGCGCTGCACATGCTCTCAGGGATCGGATGCCTTGCCTTTTCAACGGCGGTGAAAGCTCCATGAGAGATATTCGAAACTTGCCTTCTCGGTTCTTCAGTTGAGCACTTTATTTTGGGCGCGAATTCAGTTAAGCACTTTTAGATGCATAATTAATGTACAGAAGACAGTCGTTTTTTTCTGAAATGATTTAGCAGTTGGCGTTATCATGGATTGTAATCCGGGGAGGCCGCATGCAGTTAAACTGAACAGACTCGTTGATCAGAATAGCGTAACCTAGAGACTTGGAGACTCGTTCGTCACGGGTATAGTAATGTGAACACGAGCAGCTGCTAGCTAGTAGCACTACCGCCGTTTATAGCCGAAACGATGAGACTAACCAGCAGAATCTTCAGGCAGCATATGCATAAACAACTCCCGGTCCTTACCAAATATTCAGTACTACGTGCGGAACGTTGCTCATCCCAATGATTAGTTGAGATTATAGTGTCGACAATGCAGAGCCTCCCTGCTCGTCGGCGCGTGAAGGACTCACATGCTTCCATGAGCGCCTCGACAAGGCCACGTAGCTAGGGCGTAGGTGGAGCATGGAGAGTTGAGTTTATAAATCCAACTCTTGAGACAAACCTGCAGCCTGCAGGTACACTGCATGCGCACGCAGGCTAAGTCCAAGATTTCGTCTGATCCGACTGACGCCCGAGAAGCAGATCGAGTCAGGCTTCAGTGATCCGCACCATGTGGCTCCTCCAGGACAGGTGGCTGCAACGGCGCATCTCATGCTTCATCACTCTCTCCCCCGGAACCTGCTCAGACATGGAGCTGCCACCAAAAATAAACAAGCTCACCCAATGGCATGGACTTGGACATTTGCCATGTTTTCCGGCTGTTTTTAGTCGAAGCGCATCTTTTTCTCCGGACACCAACCAAAACGTGATGACCCGTTTAATGTCAATGCCTCACTTTTTCTTTCATGGTGCAGACAGAACGGTTGAAGCATCAAATTAATGCATATGATCAAATTGTGCAGACAGACTTTAGAGAAACAGCTGACGGATCACTCTTGCAGGAAATCGAGAATCCAGACGTTTGCCCTTTTTCAGAGCACGGGAACAGTGGATGCTGTTCAGGTGGAACACGTCCGCACGCATTTACGTTCACCAAGAGGGTTAGCTTTCCCGTCATGCTCCGTGCCCTTTAACGCATGATAAACATCGTAACATGCTCGCGCGAGGTTTGCTAGCTGCTTCACGCTTTCGAAAAGCAACAGTCTCCCGGGCCGGGGCCTGAAATGCTTGATGAACCATCCCTTTCGCGTCCCCACGCCATGTTAGTTGCACATGGGAGGGAGGTGGAGGGAGGCTTGCAATTCATTGGCCTTGGCCAGTGGCAACCCGGAGATCACGGCCAGGCTCCTGTCATTAGCGCTGATTCTTGCCTGATTCGCCTTCCCTTGGAAGCATTCTACATGCACAGAAGCTCCCCGGCACCATGAGCGGAGTTCAGAAGTTCTCTGAAAAAAAGGTGTTTTTCTTGACCCTGTGCAGGGTCGGATTAGGTTCCGTTGTGCTCTTTTTATTTTTTATTTTTTGATTGAACCTAACCGGGACAACTCTGTCGCGCGTGTAAGCAGAGGTGACCAGTTTTTTTTTTCCCCTCTCAAAAAATCGCCACGTAGCAAATAGTATGATCTAAATGCATATGAGTCTTATTAACTTCAACATTTCATTTTTCTCTCAGTGTGCTTTCCTCAAAAAGAAAATGGTTTATCTTTCCCTGTAGATGAG
This sequence comes from Urochloa ruziziensis, assembly GCA_015476505.1. Lineage (NCBI taxonomy): Eukaryota > Viridiplantae > Streptophyta > Magnoliopsida > Poales > Poaceae > Urochloa > Urochloa ruziziensis. The sequence continues at coordinate 53,972,396 of CM027122.1, read as the reverse complement.
AACGAAAACATGATGGACCCGTTGCCGTCCGGTACCGACGATGTGATGGCTGCACGAGGGAGTGAAAGGGTGGAACCCATGTGGGGAGCACGCCAAAAATAGATCACAAAATCGTGCCCTGACAGCGACCCGAGCTCCGAAACTCTCATCAAAGTTCGCTGCTCGCCCCAGGCCCCAGATCGCCCGACCCCACGCGAAAGTAGAGATCTCTGTAAATCCGGTTGAAGTAGAACGCAACAACCGGCCTGCTGTGGAGAGAATCCAGTAGCACGATCGACCACTGGTATAGCAGATTACGTTGGACGTTTTTTTTTTTAAAGTACGTTGGGCGTATACTTATGGTAGCGCTACGCGCTAGCATCGTGTACGTCCTTCGCCAAACCAGAAAGCCATCATGGTCTGTTGCCATTGTTAACGGTTGGGTGATCGCGTGCCCTGCTGATGGGGCTGTCCGCTCATTAGTTATGATGATGGCCGGAGGAGAATCATGGTGGCTTGCGCGAGAGGCGTTAGGGTACACCACCAAGCGAAGGACGGCGTCGTCGTACCACCACTCATCAAACGCCTTTGAACCGAAAATAAAGCAAAAAAAACAGAGAGATCGGAGGCCGTGGATACCGACGGCGAGCCGAAGGGGGAAAGCGAGATCGAACCGACAGCGACGCCCCGCGCGCCCCCGACTCCCCCCGAGCCATGTCACGCATGTGGGTGGGTGGGTGGACGGTGGACGACGCGTGGCTGCGGCCCGCGGCTAACGAACGACCGGGCCAGGCCCAGGCCTCCCCTCCCCGGCCCGTTTTTGGTTCGTTAATGGCTCCCCCAACCGCACCGATGTGCTCATTGCCATGTGATGCTGCCGCTCCCGCGTCGCTCTCCGCCGCGAAACCCTGCCTGTCGATGCCGAGTCGGGGGCTTCGTGTCACGTCGCGGCTCAGTTGCCGTGCCGGTGCCGGTGGTCAGTTGCCGCTGGTCTGCACGTTGCCCCGGCGCACGCGGGCGGCGGGCGCGCCCGGTCGCCGGTCGCGAGAGCCCCCGTCCCGTCGGTCCTCTCGACCGATCGATCGCCCCGTCGACGGGTCGTGGTTCCGGGGCTGTTTCGGCCATGTGCGTGCCCCAAGGGAAGGGACACCACCGTCGACGGGTCACGCGTCGCTGCCTGCTGTAGCCTATAGAGAGAGAGAGAGAGAGGCCGGTGGGGGAGGGAGGCGCGTCGCGCGTGGCCCGGCCCCGGCTTGCCGGTCCTACGTAGTAGTACGTGCGGGGCGCGGCGCGGCGCGCCCGGCGTTTCGGTGGATCCTCGCGGAGCGTTGTGCTCGTACTGCTGCTGCTGCGCGCTAGCTACCCATGGACCAAATAAGCCCAGATTTCTCAGCCATCATCAGACGACGCGGCCGCAGCCCAAGTGAGTGAGGGAGAAGACAGCAATCGGGGGCCTTCTTTCTTTGCAAACATGCGAATTCCAAACATGCGGCTTGCCTGTCGGGAAAGGAAAGGACCAAAGCGTACAAAAACTGGTTGGAAAGAAATCCGCGGAATCGTACAGACCTCTGGGTTTTGGTGGAAAGTTGTGGGCCGGCTTAGGATTTGTCCGCTTAGCGCAATTGTAGGCCCAAAACCAAATAGAGGGCTGTCACCCCGGGCTGACGGGCTTCGGCCCAGAGCCAGATCATGTAAGCATGCGCCTCAGGTCAGTGTTTAAACTCCACTATTTTTTCCACTATTTGCTGAACCTTTTCGTGTTACAAATAAACTAGTACTCGCTCCGTGTAAGAAATAGATTATGTTTTGGACAATGACACAGTCTTTAAAACGTAACTTTGATCTCTTATTTTTACAAAAATATTTATAAAAAATGATATATGTATACTTTTTAAAAAATATTCCTCAAGACAAATTCTATTCATATGGTTTCACATTTTCAAATTCAACGACTTAAAAATTATTCATTATTTATCTATACTATAAAGCACGACGAAATTTTCGTTTCGTCCGTCGCCATCTATATCCCACACCGTCGGATTTTATGACGATCCAACGCTCAGAATTAATCTAAAGAGTTCATATTGACTACATCTTACCTTTGAGCCTACACCGTCAGATTTTATAATGATCAAACACTCTAGATTAATCTAAAGAGTTCACGTAGATTACAAATCGAAATTAGTATTTTTTTCCTAAAACATGTGCATGCGTCACATGCCTTTCTATTTCTAATGCCTGACTAAAGGCTTGTCCTAAACATCATCTACTACTCTAGAGCGGATCTCACGCTGATCAGCTGACGCCGAACTTTTTCTTCTTGTCTTTTCACTCGGCCCATCGCCTCCCCAAAGACGCCAACCATCCGTGCAGGCATACAGTGAGCGGCTGAGCGCACCTCCGGATCGAATACCCCTCTCGAAATGAATGACGGTTGCAGAGGCAGTTAATCCTCCCAGCTGCCAACAACCTTGTAACCACTGCCACCAGTGCCATGCGTACGTGGTGCTAGCACAATTTCGTCGATCGCCATTTGCGTCCAGCTTCACGATCGAGTCGTGTAGTGCTATTCTGGTGAACTGCTAGCCCTGAAACGAAGAAAAGGCCAGGGAGCTTATCTGAAGCTACTCGAGAGACTGGCGCCCGGCCCGGACGCATTAACCTCGCCTGCCGCACGTCCCTCTGCCGACCGAGCGTCGGGGCGAGCAGCGGGGAGCCAGGCGCTGTAATGGCGATCGAAGCGGATCGGAGTGGCTCTCACATGGCTCCATAAATTGCAGGCCCCTCCATCCTCCAGCGATCCTGCAGGCTGCAGTGCAGCCATGGCGCCGACGCCATGGGGTTGCAGATCCAAGCCTGGAATCAGAAGCCCACAGCGTCTGCGGTCTGCCCAACCTCACCTGCGACTCCATTAACGCTCGAGCACAGAGATGCCAGTGCAGGTACGCGCGCGCGTCCGCATCCGGGCCACTGAAAGCTTGTACGCCGTCCATACTGCGGATCGGGCTTGCTATTGCGTGGATGGGTGATTGGGGCCAGATTACTTACATTCTAACGATGATTAGAGGAGAGCACACTATACTTGGGCGTGTCCACTACGATCGTCTTTGAATCTTGATCATGTAGGACCCTCCTGGTATGTATTAAACGGATTTAGTACTTCCTCCGTTTCAAATTATAAACCGTTTTGACTTTTCTATGTTTATAAATTTTGTTATAAATATAGACGTAACGTTTATCTATCTAGGTGCATGACAAAAATATATTATGAACCGAATAAAACCATAACAACTAGTAATTTCGAACGGAGGTAGTCCTCGGGAAACCCATAGTAAGCCCTTGTTTAGTTCCAAAACAAAATCTTTTCACCCATCACATCGAAGGAGAATCTTAGATGCATGGAGCATTAAATGTGGACGAAAAAGGTGAAAAGTTATATGGATAGGCTGTAAATCGCGATACGAATCTAATGAGTCTACTTAATCCATGATTTGCAATAGTAATGCTACAGTAATCATCCGTTAATTATGGATTAATTACCCTCTAATTACCATCGTTATATTGGTCTCGAGATTTCCAACCTATCCATATAACTTTCCACCTTTTTCGTCTATATTTACTAATCCTAAATTGGTAAAATCGGAACCCAAAATCTTTTCACCGAAAAGTTTTCACGAACTAAACACGGGCTAAAACGCATCAACGAGCACGCGATTCTGCCAGCATGCTCGAAAAGTCGAAAGGGTCAGGCGACAGTGCTGAAACATGCCGTGACGCCATCATGTACAGTGTACGGGTTACGGGGACCGTATGGGTTGACCAGAGGCACCCACATGGACGGTCTGCATGATCTTGTATCTCGCCCAATCGAAGGCAGCCAAGTAGCCGAGCCGACCAAACCCAAACCTGGCGTGCCCTGTTTGCCACGACTAACTAGAACCTTGGCTGGCTGGCTCGTTCGTTCACTCGAGACTCAAGAGTGTGTGCGCGCGCGCGCGCGCATCTTTACACACGATGGATTCCTTCTATTTCAGCATGCTGTTTTCTTAAAATCTTTTCGGAGCTATTTGAGCTAGCGGAAAATATGGCATGACCAAACTTTGATAGTGAAGCACTGTGCCTGATGGTACGATGTGTCGATGTGTGCAATGTACACCTTCACTCCTTCAGCACATTAGCACTACGCTCCTACTCCAGAGACTAGCGCGGTTTTGAAACTCCTACAGGCACAGCTCGCAGTAGTAACTTACCCCAGCGATGCATCTACCAACGAACCATCTCTTAACTCCTCTCGTGAATGCCCACAACCACCCCCCGTAATAGTAACATCCACTCCGCTATATAAACTCCCCAAGGAAACCCTCGGCTCGTCTACCCCACACAACCAAGCAGCCAGCAAATCACAAGCACACACCACACCACTCGTACTTGTGACCGAGGAGGAGAAAGCAATAGCCATGGCTGCCCCGAGGCTCGCGACGCTGGCGCTGGCCGTGCTCCTGGCGGCGGCCGTGGCGTCTCCCCCCGTCGCGGTGCGCGCGGCGATGTCGTGCACCACGGTGTACAACACCCTGATGCCGTGCCTGCCGTTCGTGCAGATGGGCGGCGCCATGCCCCCAAAGCCTTGCTGCGGCGGCATCCGCAGCCTGCTCCAGCAGGCCAACAACACCCCCGACCGCCGCGCCATCTGCGGGTGCCTCAAGAACGTCGCCAGCAGCGCCGCCGGCGGCTCCAGCACCTACATCGACCGCGCCGCCGCGCTGCCGGCCAAGTGCGGCGTCACCCTGCCTTACAAGATCAGCACCAACGTCAACTGCAACACGTACGCAAGCGCACCCATGCTCCTCGCTCTGTCTTCCCGCTATGTTGTTATCATGCTTTGTTATGGTTTTCTGACATGCTGTAACCATGTTTTTTTTTCTGCTTCGTTTCTCTGTGCAGGATTAACTGAGGCGTCCTGCGGCGCGGCCTCTGCGAGGAATGCATGCCGGAGAATAATAAAATGATGCTAGTGTTTAAGGCTTTAAGCTAGAATGGATTAGATCGAGATGTTGTGCTTGTCTCTAGTCGTTGATGGTGTTTAGGAATCGTCTGAAGTTCCTCTTTGTGGTGTGTGTCGTGGATGCTCCCCCGAGCAGAGTAGTCATGGACCGATGTGTTCTTCTGTGTACCATGGCTATGTATTTCCTCGTGAAAGTACCTATTATTGCAGTATCATTGTCGTGTGTGCTTTGTTAACGTGTGACCTTAAAAAAATATAATACATGAAACCGAACCCTGTCAAGTCATATCATGGCTAGGAAAAAAAAACGAAAAACGAGATGCTCCGATGCCCAGGAAAGTCACTAATTTCCAACTGAACTTGTTACTAATTATTTGTAGCTTCCTCCCTGTGGTAGTAGAAGTGAAAAAATGCACAAACTTCACCTCGTCTCTGGCCCTCGAAGCTACTTTCCGAAAACGAAGGACGGGGACCGGTGCTCTGGTGCACCACGTAGCTAGCTGCCTAGTGTGACGACATCTTCTTCCCGAAAACGAAGGACGGGGACTTCCGGGCAAAGGTTGGCGAAGCAGCTTCGACTGCCAAGGCCATGGGTCGTCCCGCTCCGGCCCTGTCACGGGAGCTTTTTTCGTCAGCCGTAGTGCGGGGAACGAAATTTCAAAACCACAGACGTCTTCTCTCCAGAGGCTTTGCGCAGCCGGCCGAGGCGTGGCGCTCTACGAAGAACGAACCGAGCGAGATGGAAGATGGGCGCATGGCCCACCTGTCAGCGACCGGCGGAGGCCTCCTTTTGACGTGTTTGCTATTATTTCCACGGTTGTCTCAAAGGTGAAGGAAAAAAATGGTAATGTAAGAGACTACCTGTGGCTCATGCTTGCAAGGATGAAAGAGTTTGTGGCCATTTCCAAAAAATCTTGTTATTCTGAATCCATGATTTCACAGATGATGAGCTAGCTACTTCTAGGGAATGTGTTGTATTCTGCTTTTAAGCCATAGATTTTCATGAGCTGCAATGAATTGCTTGTTGATGTCGCTCCGGATATAATGAAATGACTTTGGTTTATCATACTTGCGTTTTCCCTTGGTTTCTGTTGAATCATGCAGGTTGCAGGAACGTTTGGTTCTGAGCTTGAGATGGAGCGCACAATGGCCAGCTTCTTATCGCAAGTTAGCCAAGTAGAGGCCCATGTCATTCTCTCATGAAATTAGCAATCAATCTTTTCGAGAGCCTCTATTCTAATGTATGATCCTTGCTCTGTTTCGATGTGTAATCGCCACGACTTAGCTTTCACATTCAGCAGGTGCTAAATTATTGAAAGTGTGTATTTACTGCAATTGGGTAAAAGTTTATTGTTACTAGTGTGAATTTTTATGTGGTATAATGTGCAAGTATGTGCGGTTCCTATATGGCTATATCCAACTTATTTGTAGAACGTTTGTTGGCTAATTTCAGAGTTTGACTACCAAACTTATTGTGTTATGCTTGACCTTTTTTTTTTTTGCAACCATACAGTGACTACAGAACAGAATTGAGATGAACTCAACAAGCTTTAATAAAAAAATCCTAGTTTTGACTCTCAAAAGGCTTTAAGCTTCAGTTTTTTAAAGGGAGATGCGTGTCGCATGATCATTCAGAGCCAAGGAAAACTCACGCATGACTACGTACCGGAAGTACAAGGTTTCAGTAATTGAAGCCGGCCGGCGCTCTCCGCCGATGAACGCGGTGGCGGCGACGGATGTGCACAACCACGAGGTCCGTCTTTCTCTGACGCAAAGTTTATTTTTTTCTATGAGAGAAAGCCGTTTAAACTGCGTCAAAGTGCAGGTGCAGTGGCCCAAGGCCCATTCGCTCGTCGCCTTCCTCTTCCTCGTCAGCTCACTCGATCTCGCCTGCTCGTCCCTCGGCTTGCAAGGATGAAAGTGTTGGAAAAAAATGGTAATGTAAGAGATTGCTTGTGGCTCATGCTTGCAAGGATGAAAGAGTTTGTGGCCATTTCCCAAAAATCTTGTTATTCTGAATCCATGATTTCACAGATGATAAGCTAGCTACTTTCAGGGAAGGATGTGCAACAAAACTTCACAATCATATGAAGAAGCATATAATGTGTTGTATTCTGCTTTTAAGCCATATATTTTCATGAGCTGCAAAGAATTACTCCGGATATGACTTTGGTTTATCAGACTTGCGTTTCCCCTTTGGTTTCAGTTGAATCCTGCAGGTTGCAGGAACGTTTGGTTGTGAGATTGAGATGGAGCTCGCGTCGCGTCACGCCCGCAAGACGACCACCAGCAGCGGTCGGTCCTGCTGTTCGGCCCACTAGGCTTGGTCGGCCTACTTTTCGATCCTTGGAAAAAAAAAGTACATGGCCCGGTCCAATACTCCAAGTTCACGTCCAACCAGTCCCGGCCCAGCCTGTTGGTGGCTGATGCTACACTATACGCCGCACCCAGCCAAAAAAAAAGGCTCGTGCGTTGCGTTTGCCCTTGCGCGCCGCGTGTCGACGTCCAGAGAGATTCGTCCAATTGCCTCTCTGCCCATCAACCCCGTCAAGCTCACGCATGCGACAGTGCGACGCTCGCCGGCTCGCCGCCGGTGAAATGAAATCTTGCCAGAACGCCACCACGCCCTGACGCCGTCCGCCGGGTGGACACATGCACACGAGTCACTAACGCCAACTCCTACGACCTACGCCGTTCCCCCCATCGCCGTGCATCAGAGGCCGACGACGTTAACCATAACCAGCCGGTGGCTCTCAGTGGACGTCTTCTTCCTCCGGTCCGTACTTAGTTGCAGTGGGCGCTGAGTAGGAATTGTTTTGTTTGAGCACCTCCCAGACGCCATACGGCCAGCAGGAGACGACGAATGGCCGGCATGGAAGGATCTGGGGGTGAAAGGTCCCTCCCTACGCTTCCTGGCCAAGAGCGTCCATTGCCATCCCGCTTATTCTCGTTCTCAGCGGATTGCCGCAGCTCCTGATTTGAGGGGCTAATTCCTGACGCGATTGATTTTGCAGCCGAAAGCAAGATCGATGGTGCGATGGGACTCGAGGAGTTGAGTGCGGGTGTGGAGTTTCTGGGCCTCGATCCGCCGAGGACGAGACTAGACAGCCACCGAGCACCGATGGCAGATCCACAGCCACAAGCTGCGACCTGCGTGCCACGCCACAAAGTCGTACTCATCACGACATCACGTCTGATGAACCCTAGTGATCGGCGGCCTCTGATGATCCTAGCCAGTGGATCCGCCTCTGGGAGCCGAGCCTATCTCGATTCTGAGCCTATCTCTGCCACGCCTCCATTTGTGCAGAGTAGAATATTCTGAAGAGGACGCGACCTGCGGACGTGTTTAGACCGGAGGGTGAAAAGTTTTTGAGATGTCACATCAAAGAAAATTTATCATTTAGGAGTAGTAAATGTAAACTATTGATAAAACTAATTACAGATCTAGCCAGCAAATCGCGAGACAAATCTAATGATGGGTAATTAGAGGGTAATTAATTAACAATTAGCGGACGATTACTGTAGCATTATTGTTGCAAATCTTGGATTAAGTAGGCTCGTTAGATTCGTCTCGCGACATACACTCCACCCATGTAATGAATTATTTTTTTCGTCTACATTTAGTACTTCATGTATGTAAGATTCTTTTTTAGAAAAATTTTTGCATGGAAACTAAACGCGGCCCATCTCCATTCACCGTGATCCTTAAACACAGTCGCTGCTGATAGAATGGATTCCTCGGTCAAGCACTCACGCTCCTTTTCGCTTTTTCCCCTCTTGTTTTTTCTTTTTTGAGGTTATTTTCCCCCCTCTTGTTTTTCTTTTTTTGAGGTTCTTTTCCCCTCTTGTTGATTCATCAGCTGGCGTGGCGACACCAGCGTTTACCGTTTTAGAAGGAATACATATATTGATCACGGTACATCGGCTCTTTTAAAAAAAACTTAGAAAAAAAGAAAGTTACAAAGAAGTTTAAAATTTTTAATCATCTTCCTCGACGACTTTAAGGATCCGTTCGTCACCGCCGTCCAAACAACTTTCCAATCGTCGCCGCCGGACACCAGAGCCAAACTCCACAAAGTAGAGGCCGCAGAGGAGGGCTTACTGCTAGGCGCAGATGCCGAGTACACTGCCTCCCAGGCGCATCGGCCAACTCCGGCACCCACGACGCAACCTTCAAATCTAACGCCGGCAACCCGAGCAAACTTGAATTTCCACCAGAGATCATATTCCTTAAGATTAAACAGGTCAGCAACATCATCACCTGAAGAAGACGATGCGTCAGCCCTGGACTCCAACACAGGTCTCCCTGGCCTCTCTATTGGCGTCGGACTAGATCGCCACCGGAGAACGAAAGAAGCCGGAAGAAATTATTCCTCTGCAACGCCGTCGCTTCCGCATCGCCGACGCTGCCTGGAACAAGAAGCCGCATAGAAGTCACGCTCCTCCGGCAAACCCTAGTTCCACCGCCAAACATCTACGGTGAACAAACCCTAAACCTAGAACTCGATTAAAGACTCGATCTACTAAAGGATGGACCCCCGCTTCCTTGGCCACCGGCTAAAGGCTGGCGACGGAGGGAAACGGGGGCCAAGAGCGATGGCGCCGGCGACGGCGCGCGAGTCGCCTAGGGAGCGGACGGTTCCGGCGCGTCGGGACTTGGGAGGGACCACCAGCGTTTACCGTTTTGTTTAGTCTACTGCTATGTTTTTTCACTCCCTCCACTATCTCAGGTTCGGAGCACCCAGGTGTCACGCCCTATCCCTTTTCACCACCGGCACAGTAACGCCAAGTTGCCAGCAGTGAAAAAGTTCACTCAACACAACTGGTTACTTTATGCCAACTGCACTTGCTGAGGTGGATTTGATCGCGTGGCGACCTCTAAATCGCTGCCAGGGATTCGACACGCAAGAGGTATCGCGTTCTGTAGTCCAACGAAACGTGCACACATCCAACACGGAGAACGTAATCCCGCCTCCTGGAGGTGGGGGCCGCCCTCCTTTGGCCCGGCGTGCGCAGGATATTTTTCACTTCTATTATCCCGTGGAAACGGAAAGATACAAAAATACCAAGTCGCACCTAGAAATATCTCACCGGTGACTAAAGTGCAACGGATGCGTGATGTACGGAGTAGCAGTTATGCAGAGCTTACAAGAGACAAAAAGGTGACAGTAACAAAAGTTACAAAACAACATTGGTTGAATGGTACACGGCACAACAAGCTAGTGTCGTCAACAAGGGACACAAGAATCAGAGCTGTAACGAAGAATAATTCAGCTTGCTGAGCAGCGGGTATCTCCATCCTTGTTAAACTAGAATTAGTGTGCATAACTTCGTAATTAGCTCAGCCTTATCACTACCCAGAGATCCTCTTGAGATACGTCTGAATGTCTCATGCATGCATGCACGCTTACTTCACACAGAGTTGAAACCGGAGATGAAAACTTGGATACTTGAAAAAAAAAAACATCCACGAGTTGCTGACAGTTGACACCATGTAATACAAGCTATGTAGGTAGTACCGGCCTGCCATGCCCAAACACGTTTTGGTTAAGCTGCGTGCCTGGACAAGAGGAGGCAAACGAAAGAAAACTAGCTTAGGCCTCCTCTAACAATAAGAGTCAACACTATCTCATATGTCTATGTGGCACACTCCACATCAACAATAAATGATATAAGAGACAACTCCTCTAATGGTCAATCTCTTAGCACATATCTCAAACATAAATGGGCTCATGTATCACACTCACATAATCTAGAAATGTGTGCACGAGACTATCTTGATCAAGAGATAGCTCTTCTCTTTCTTCCTCTTATCTTTTCTCCAACTAGACAAAAATATGATGTGGCACTTCAATGAGCTAGCTGAGAGGAGGCCTTAGGGTTTAAAAGTTGATAAGTCCAAGGTCACTGTCTCAACAGTACCATCAAAACGACCTTTAAAAAGGAACAGTACCATATCAAAATGTCCTTTAAAAAGGAACAGTACGATCAGAATGACACAGCGCAGCATCAGTAGTTGGTGGTGTACTACTGTTGTTGTCCGTGCATGGCTTTTTAACCTCGCAATCGGAAGTGCACATTTGCAAGAGCTCCGGATTAATTAGTTGCACGGCGGCACTACAGCATGCATCTACCTGACCAAATAAACTATGCAAATCATGACAAGATCACTGATCTCTACCTCGCCACTGCCTCTAATCGCTTTGCAACCTTTACTGCGCACGCGCTTAATTTTTGGAGGCTAGGAAAGGAGTCCATGCATGCACTGACTCCTTTTGCGGTGCTAGTTTAGTTGGGTTTTAGATGAGCATGCACTATCGCTGCGAGAGTAGAGACAGCTGCGTGTGTGGCCATATTCTTTTCATTTCTGTATTGGCGCTTTTGCCATCGGACTGTGACAGCCCGAGTTACGTTAGAGTAGCTGAGGCGAGAGAGATAAGGCTGCGGCTGGGCTCTGTCTCCGGAAAAGCATCCTGTTGCTGCCTGCACAAACCGCCTGTCACAGGCGTATTGGTAGGTAAGTAAAGTAAAGATTTTTTCGTTAGTGCGTCCTAGGGTTTAAGGATAGATTAGACTAACTTTGTGGTAGATCCGCAGAGTGTCAGGAGCCGATACGATGATGCAATGCATGCGCACTATGCAGAGGAAAACACCTCCGATGAAACGAACTGCTACAGAACTGACAGGAGCAGGGACCCACTGACCCACACACGGTAGAAATCAGAGTAGCACACGGCGCGTAGCATTAAGCGGCTGCCCGGTGCCGGGTTGAAAAAACCGTTTGAAACCGGTCCGGTTTGACCGGTTACCGTTCAAACCGGTCCGATCTGGAAGCTAAATAGGGCCGGTTACCGCTAAAAACCGACCCTACCAAACCGCTCCTACTGATTAACCGGCCGGTTTAACCGGTTTACAGGACTGGTTTTTATTCCAAAAAACCGTTGAAACCGCAGGAAAAAACCCTGGCCCGGTGTGCCCGCGGATCCTGTGAATTCCGGTGAAAAAAATTGGTAAATTTCTTAAGAGAATTTTACCAGTTAAAAGTACTAAACGTAGATTAATAATAAAATTAATTACAGATCTTATATGAAAATCGCGAGACGAATCTAATGACGATAGTTAATCATAATTAGTGAATGATTAACGGATGATTACTGTAGCATTACTGTTGTAAATCATGGCCTAATTAGGCTCATTAGATTCGTCTCGTCAATTTACCAGGGTTATGGAATGCGTTTTGTCATTAACACACGTTTACTACTTTATGCACGTAAGATTCTCTTTGATATATCATATATGACCGGTGAAAAAAAGTTGGTAAATGGAATTAAAAATGGCCTAAGTCCTCTCTTTTCTCTCTCTCTTTTTTTCAAAAAAGATACATATCTAACTAGTACCTATTTTTCCGAAGGAGAAAAGATTGCAGGCTCGCGATTATCCTCTGCTTGAAGCCTTAATCCGCATGTTTGCTGCCTTGTTCCAACTTCCAACTCTGCAAGAGCTTCCAAAAAACACTTGAACCTCCACAGTCCACAGAGGCTACACATGAGCCAAAGTTTGCGTGCAGTGAAGGGTTTGCAATTGCAAACCGAGACCCTGCCGCTCAGCGTCAGTACAGCTGAGCCGAGACCGACACGCTTGGACCCCAGCCGGACCGCCAGCCAAAACAAACACACGCCAAAAGCACGCGCGGGTTTGCATCACCGCACGCGCGTAGCGGCCTGGTTCGCACGGGACAAAGCGGCCGCCTAGCGCCCGAGCGCCAACCCGCCAAGTGCAGGCGTGCAGCATCGCCACCAGCAACAAGCGCGCGTATCCGGCACAGATATTTCTCATGTGAGCCGCGAACTTTTGGTTCGGAAGGCCCACCGTAAAGTGACCCGTTGCCGACCGTCGGCCCCAACCGCCGCCAGGCACCTCTGCCGGCCTATAAAATCTCCCTCCCTCCCACGCCCGCTCCGCCGGGGACGGGGAGCTTTCCACTTCACGGCCGGGCCTACCTGAAACCGACTCGATCATATTGATCAGTGATCACAAGCATCAAACTTTTTCTAGAGCCAGGCGGATAGATACGGAGCGGGTGCTAAAGCGAAGCCAGCGCTCTCTGCTGGTGGCAGCCGCCGCCGTGGTGGCTGCAGCGGCAACGTCCCTGCCCTTTTTTTTCGCTATTGCTAGCGAGCATCATCACCTGTTCCACCGGCGCGTGATTCCAGATTGCACCACGAGAGCCGTGGTTGAAGGCAGTGCTGGAAGTGGAAGGTGAAGAGTGGTCTGGAGCTCGAGCTCGAGCGGTGTCGTCATCCATGGGCGTGCACGGGCGGTCGATGGGCTGGTACCTGGGCCCGCCAGGGTCACCGGCGCCGGGCGGGAGCGCCGCGGCCGAGGCGCAGCACGCGCTGAGCAGCAGCCCGGGGGGAAGCAGCGACACCAGCTTCGACACCAACATGGTCATCATCCTCGCCGCGCTGCTGTTCGCGCTCCTCTTCGCGCTCGGCCTCAACTCGCTGGTGCGGTTCCTCATCCGCTGGGCGCGCCGCGCGTCTGTCCCACCGGACGACGCGGGGGGCGGCGCCGGGGCCCGCAGGGGAGGAGGGCTCAAGCGGCGCGCGCTACGGAGCCTCCCCGTCGAGGTGTACGGGGCGTGCGCCGCCGCCGTCGCCAGCGACGTCTGCGCCATCTGCCTCGGCGAGTTCGCGGACGGCGAGAAGGTGCGCGTGCTCCCGCGCTGCGCGCACGGCTTCCACGTCCGCTGCGTCGACACATGGCTCCTCTCCCACGACTCCTGCCCCACGTGCCGGGGCACCGTGCTCGACGCCGCGGCGTCCGGCAACAACGCCAAGGCCGCCGCCTCCTCCGCCCCGGCCCGGCAGGGGAGCGAGGCTGCTGCTGCCTGTCGCGGTGGTCATCGGATGACGTGGACGGGAGAGGGGTCCACGTGCCGATTGTTGGGCGGGGCCACAGGTATGCGAGCGAGCCTTTGGTTCCGTGACCGCGAGATATTTTGCGGGCCGAGACCGACGTGTGGGCCCTCCATCGGTATATTTTGCCTAGGTCGCACTCGGGTCAAGATCGCATGTTTGTTCCATTATCCGTTCGGCATGTACTCTGCTCTGCTCTTGTGCAGTTGTGCTTTGGCTTCCTCCTCGCGGTTGCCCGCGCCTGTTTTGTATATAGAGAATTTTTCTTCGAATGCCGTCGAGTACACAGTACAGTAGCCATCCGGCTATCTCTTACTACTACATATAATATTGCCAAGAGATTTGAATTTCCAATTCTCAGTAAGATGGGCTGATGGCCATTTTGCCAGTTTATTGACATGACGAGCCGAACGTCTGAAATGTTGCTCTCCTGCGGTCCTACCTCGGTGAGCTACATCCCAGCGGGTGTGGGATGACGCAGTACGGCAGTAGCACAGTGCTTGAGAATTATGTTGCTAATGATAACTTTTACTACCTCCGTTCCAAACTATAGGTCATTTTATTTTTTTAGGTTCATAGTTTTTGTTATGCATCTAGATAAATGATATGTTTAGACTCATAGCAAAATATACGAACCTAGAAATCCTAAAACGACCTATAATTTAGAACGGAGGAAGTATTTTGTTAATCTAGAGTTCCTTGCCTGTGTTTATACTAGAACTATACTAATGTTGATGCAAGATTCACTACCTCCATCATCCACGGGCGAGTTACATCACTGACTATAAATTCAGCCAGAAGTGTCCACTGACGCTTTATAAAAAAAAGGGTACTAGTATCACCCGCAAAAAAAAAAGGTACTAGTATATTCCAATACATGTGAGTCTTGAAGCCCATGGGTTGGCCCAACAACTAAATTCGATGGGTCATCATCCTTAGCTTGCCAGCAGAAAAAGAGCTCACTCTCGTTCTTGTGCCGTAGTCAAAGCATGGACTAGTCATGGCCCATTGAATTTCAGTGAAGTTAGAATATAAGCCCAATCCATGATCAACCCAGTCTCGATCCAGCCAAAACTTACGAATGTTTGGCCATTTTCTCATCGAAAAGTTTTGGGTTCCAGTTTGAGCTGCGCCGTTTTTCACGAGATTCCTGGTCATCAGTCGCGCAGTCAATCGTCCAGTTCTAGGTTCTCCTGCGAAGAAGGGAAGACGGCTACTAGTATTCCTCATACTAGTTTACTACCACTATATACCAGTCTACCGCTGAGACCAAATGATCGTTCTCCTGCACTCCTAAACCATTCTTAGCATCTGCTACTACACCTCCAACAATTTTATTTTGTGAGAGTGTATGTATATCCCCATCAATTAATCCTGCATATTCAGGTATGAATTCTTCAGGTATATCTAGAGTTGGGGACACACTTCTTTCAAAAGAAACGGGAGAAAGGTACATCGGGACACATGGCCAAGTCTTGAAGCTTCAGAGTGACCAAACCAAACGAAACCATCAGAGCTGTACAGCTGATTGATAGTCCAGAAACAGAAACAGAAAGGAAACACGATGACTCTCGGGTGTCGTTCTGCAGCTACTCCTTTTCTAAACCAGCCTGTTTAAAGAGCCGCCGTTCACACGGCCCATTCCCATCCTGCGAACGTGTAAATCGCCTTCTAATTGCGACGCATCAACGGCAACGCAGTGACCTTAACCGCCGATGTGATATGTTTTTATTTCCTGCAAGAGAATGAATATCGTCGTGTGAAAGTAGAAGACACAACTACTACTATACGCTTGCATTGTCGCTTCCTTCGGCCGCCAGGCCAAAGAGGCAAACACATGTCCAGGCTCCAGACTGTGATTGGGGCTGGTTTCGTTTCAAACTTGGCATCAGTTGGATCGGGTTAGTTCTGGGCAGTCAGCCGCCCGGGTCGGTACCGGTTGACCCCAAGGACTTGGATTCGGACCTTGGACCACGGTTTCTAATTCGTGTTTATCCCCACCTTATCTTCCAATTATCGCATGGGGAAACATACGCTGCGGACGTTCAAACGTAGCGCGAGGATCGGACTTCGGACCGGGCCCGTCAGAGCCGCACACAACGATTCTGATCTTGGCTGAAACGGCGCACAGCTGCCTGAAAACCCAAGGCTGGCTACGAATTTCACAACATGGCAGGACCAGGACGTGGAGGCTGCGAACTGGATTACCGCTACTGTTATAGTCCTCTACACGGCAAAGAACGCCGCCATGAACGTGAGGCAACTGTCGCTTGCCTGCGTCGACCAAAAACCACGAATAGTACTAGTAGTAAACTCTCGCGGAACGAACACTGCTGGGCCTGGGTTACAGCGTGCTCGTCTGCCGCAGCCGGTACAATACCGGGGCGTGCGTGCACCGTTCTCTTCCCGAGCCTTCCGAAGCACTGCGGCCAAGGGAACGAACGGTTCAACGGGGCGGGGCCGCGGGGGCATATCATCAGCATCAGACAACCAGTGGCTGCCGCTAGAACCTCCACTCTCCAGTCCCGGCTGCCTATGCCATGCCACCGTCCGCCGACGTGAGCATGGAGAGCGACCGCTGGAACTGGAAGCAGCGGGAGACTTGACGGTCACACCGCCCCGAAACCCCCTCGCCCCCTTGTTTCCGTCGCCTGCCACCGGCGACGAATCCAACGGGACGGCAGATGTTATGCTAGCTATAGAGATGAGAAAAGGACCTGGAAACCGCTGGCCACCAGGCGGAGACCGGAGAGGCGAGCCATTCCGCTCCTTTCATTCTGATCCGCTGCTGCGGGTCTGCGACGTCTGGATGCGCCCCGTCGTGTCCCGGCGGCCGGCGCTAGCCAACGCTGCTTTTGTTGCGTAACGGGAGGTCTAGGAATCTTTCGCGGTCGTCTAGCTTCCTCCAGCCCAGGGCGCTCTGATCGACCCGGCCTCGATGCAATCGGCATTTGGCAGCGCCCGCGCGCTGATGGCTCGAGGGCTCCGGGTCCGGGTCCGGGTCCGGCAGCGCGCGACGAGAAACCCATGTGAAAACGGGCCGAGACGGCGGGGGCAGCCGCGCAGGGCGCAGTGGCGCGTGGCGCTCGAGCCGCCGACGCCGCCGTGTGTGAACCGTAGCATGGGCGCGCCCCACGGGTCGGAGACGGTGCGAGGGCCGACGACGGCGAGACGCTCGTGATCGAGTTCAGGGACACCGAGCGGTCGGGCGGCGCCACTCATAACCAACACCAACTCGCTCTGTCATCCGCATGCAAAACAAGCGGCCGTGATAGGAAACGGCGGGTTCATTTCATCATTTGCCCTCCTGCTTCCGGGGTGGAAACGTTTTTCAGGGACACGCGATGCACGTACGGTTTTGTAAGGACGCGTAACGCATGGCGTACTGGTAAGGTGCGTGTGCAAAGCACATGTGAACTTGGCACTAGCCTAATCTGAGAACACCATACATTCTTTTGAAAAGTAGTACTCCCTTCGTCCAAAAATCCATGTAATTCTAAGGTTTGAAATTTGTTTCATAAAACATGTAACTCTACCACATGAGTAGGACCCATCGACCAACCAACTCACAAGCGGAACCCACCAACCCACAAATGGGACCAACCAATTGACAGCCGGGACCCACCAACTCTAACGGGCCACCGAATCTAGCGTTGGAAGAGGATAAGAATGACACATGCGCCTTTTCGCCTATACGTTAATTTGTGTGAGAAATTCTAAACTTGCATGTTTTGTGGGACGGTCGGAGTATGATACTAGTACTCCTACTTCCCCCAAAAGAATATAGTGCTCGTCATACTTTATACGGAACTTAAGACCCTGTGTGATTCTTATAGGAGTGTACGGTGTACCTACTATCAAAGGTTCTTATACGCATTTTCGATTTGCATTTGGTATTCCAGTAATCGAATGAAAGTGACGGCTATAAAAGGAAGCATAATAGTACCTTACTGTACTACGTGTAAAAAAAGTCTAATCTCTCTAATTCAACATAGCCAGATTCCTGATTGGTCACACTAACCAGATCCAATCGGACACGCCCACAACAAGATGCGTCACAGTAGCACTCGCACTCTCCTGTCTCGCCACGGGGCACATCGAGATTCGTGCGGGAGCCTGGAAGCCACGGATGATTGCCCAATCATGCCGCTCCCGCCAGGCAGCTCCATCAATGCTCGCGCGCGTGGTCCTTCACTCCTCCTCGAGCTTTACTCCCGACCGACCGGCGGGGTCCGCGGCGTCACGCGGCGCTGGGTCGATCTCGACCATCAACGTATGTACAGACGGACAGGATGTAGTCAAAGCCCTAAATCCAACCGTGCCCTCCCTTTCTTTGACTCCAACTACGCCCTTGGAAAACAAGAAAATCCCTTGTCTGATTTTTTTTCTCGTCTTTGACCCGCCTGTCAACATCCGCGTGGGCCCCGCTGCCACCGCGACATATCTATGACTACGCAGGCAGTATGGTACTGGAGCTATTGTAGTATACGGGCCTTCGAATAGGATATTCGCTTCCATGCCCATTCTCTCTCTTTGACTAATTTAAGAGGAGGGCCTTTCGCATGCGCGCATTTGCGTCCTGGTCCTTGGATAATACTTTTCCTTCTTCTCGCCAGTCACGCACTTCACTTGGACTTTTTCTAGGACCGCTTTGTGGAAAATTCTGCTCTGAAAACCAATGCATTTTCCGTGCAGAAATTTCTGCTGAATACTATCAAGTGCACTCTTCGTGGCTCATTCAAAATTGAAGTTCAAAGTTGCGCTAGATTTTGTGGCTGATCCGCTGATCTGAGTCGGTCTGATTCTGGTCACAATTTCCATTTAGGTTCTGTTCATACTCATGGCCAATTTCGATTGGTCTGGCCTTGTATCGTACGGTTTAGGTGACATCTTTGTTTAGCTGCACCTGCACTGAAGATACAAGGAAGCTGGTCAAACCTAATAACTGTAGCTAAGCGCATTCTCTTAATCCTAGTCCACGTCAATGTCAGGCTGGCCGGTACCAATCGATTAAGGAAACAATAACTGACATTAGAACGATAAGATCAACAATTCACGCTGCATGATTTCTAGAAGGATAGCCGTGTGTTCCATGGTTTGTATTCTTCTGTTCAATTCAACAAGAGAGGGCATATCGGCGCAGCAATGACTTCAACAAGAGATGCCTGCACGCGATCCTTGTCATAGAAGGCCAAGTAATCCTGTGCTCCGACGTCAATAGAGCCCTTTATTTATTCGCGTCAGTCAAGAAGAACAAGGCTGTGCTAAGAATAAAACGCTAGAGGAACAATCAATATTCTCATTTGAACAAGGAGGAATGAGGTAGTACACTTGTGCTAGTTTTCTGCCTTTTTGTTTGGTTTAGCAGGGAGGATTGCCGGTTAAGCATTAAGATGTCAATTTTCAAAGTCGTTCCGACTGCATTTTTGCCTTCTCCTCTTGCAAACAAGGGGAAATTGAGAGAATAAAGAACTCGATAATTGCCTAGTTAGCCTTCTGGATTCCAGAAAAAGCCAGCCCCATTGTTCTTCAGCGAGCATAGAGGCATCAATTTGTCCAAGGAGAAAATAAATAAACGTATGCTGCCCCATCCTTAAATATATAGTTTTAAGATAAACTAGGAGTAGTTCAAAATAAATAATTTATTTGTCCAAATGTCATATATTTAAGAATGAAGAGAGTAAAAGATTTGCTTTGTAACCACAGAATTTGGACCAGTCAATCCCTTCAAGTTACCAAGGAATTACAACTGCCTTTTCTTATTAGGAAGCAGATATCTTGTAATAGGTAGTGATGTCATCAGCATCTATCATCTGTGAGAAAAGAATACTAACATATATAGGATGTGTTGTCACAGCAATATCACACATAGGAGTAGGTATCACACCCATTTACCAAAGATTTTTCCCCCTTGCAGAGCATCTATTCCTTCTTTTTTTTTCCTGTCGTGATGTTAATCTCCATCATCCATTTCATCCTCGCGGCCACCATCTTCTATGCTTTGGCTCAGGCTGTGAGATTGGATCTCGTCAGTTTATAGACTAAACTAAAGTAATTTGAATATTTATATTCAAAATTCACCGTGATTTCTTTTGAACTAGAGCTCTCCCCAAAGGCCCAGACAGGACCTATTGTTTCATGCACTTTTAAAAATAAAGAGTAGATCATGTCTCACAATATGTACAATCTTGACTTCTTAAAAAAAATCTCGATCATGCTCGACGCATCAAACAGTACTAGAGCGAAAAGGGTTAAATGGTTTCCCTAGACAACACTTTTCCTTTGTAACATTGTTCACGTCTCATTTTTTACAACACCTTTGTTTTTACTCTATCTGCCCCAAATTATAGGTAATTTTAGCATTTTTAAATATAAAGTGTTTACTATTTATCTATATATATATCTGAGTGTAAAAAAATATAATAAATTTTCAATTTAGAACGGAGGGATATTTAAGCACCTAAACAAACCCTATTGACGTTTTAGTTGTTGTATATATAAGGCTGGGATGGTTAGGAGGGGATCCTTGAAAAAGCGTCATTAGCAGGGTGGAATATAAAAAGCAGCCTCGGAGTTGCTATCGCAATATCTCTCTACCTTTGACCAGTGCCGCTTCTTCTTGTTACTACTCGCCCTCCTCCATTTTACTTTTCTCGCCCTCGTTTGCCCCTATATCTCTCGCCCTACCATTTGCTTTCCTCTCCGGCCCGCTCCCCCACATTCTGCTCCTCCGCCCCTAGATGCCGCCAATCCCTACCTGAGCAGCGAGCGACTCTCACCTCACGCCGTCCCATTCGCAGGTGCCGCCGCACCGGAGGAGTTCCAGTTCCCGCCGCCGGAGGTTCGTGCCCAGGCGCCTGCGCCATCCCCTGCCTGTTCTCGTGTTCTGTTCGTCATCTCGAACTGTTGCATGCCTTTTTGGCGGTGTTTTGAGCTCCTTCTTCGCCGGGCCAGCTGCCGCTCGGCGTGGATCTTCTCCTCGTCTGGCTAATCTCGTGCCATTCGGCCCTTACATGCTGCGGCTTCATCCGAACATCTGCTGCGCCTGCGCGGTACGGAGTACCTCGCATTATAGATTTCGTGGAATGGGAGCTTCGGATTTGGGTGTATAAGCACCGGGTGACCGTCTGGATGGTATCGGACACCGTTCCAATATCATACGGGCCAATCTCCCGTGTTTGGGTCGAGTCATTCTCGGTTGGTAGAGTAATTGCTTAGTTGCGCACGGACGCTTATTTTAGTTGGTCGCTTGACCGGAATCGCTAGGTTGGTTTGAGTTGGTGAGGATTCTACTATTCAATCCCATCGGTCTTAATGCGGGAGTAGTTGCGCGCACGCGCAGGCGCGCAGCTTCTGCGAAATTGAGTTGCAGACCAACTCGTAATGTGTTTAGAAATCGAATGATGCGTATGTTGACCAATGTTACAAGTTACCCGCCGGTTGATGTCGTATGTTCGGTTGTGTCTGGATAGACTGGTACTTCGGGTGCTATATCTACTTTGCTGGTGATGGTTTCGTGGTTGGATTGTTCAGCTGGGAGATTTGTTCCTGCAAGATTTTGACACTTTTTTTTGTATCATCTACTGTTCAGGATTTAGCTTCAATAGATGCGGTACATGATATGTAACACTAGTTTTGTATTGATATCGTCTAAGTATCAAAATGTAATACGGATCTGCCTAATTTTTGCAATATACGCTAACTTTCCATATATTGTTTTTTTGGTTCATGCAGAAAATTTCCCTGCTGTACAGATGATGGGTTGCTTCACTGCTCTCAGATCCAAGAAGAAGAAAGGCGCTCTAGACAATCCTCTTGCTCCAAGCAAGAAATCGATTGATGCAAGGGAAAGTACCTCCTCTAGACTTCCGGAGCCAGAGGTTCATGTGCCATCCCTGCAATCAGCTCCTCCTAGTTTTAGGAACAGGGCTAAGATCTCCCAATCAGCAAATAAAGTTTCTAACAGCAGAGCTCGCGTGTTGTCTGCTCCATCAACCCTTATCGTGGTTGATCAGTTTGGCTTTCCATACGCTGAGTATAGAGATCAAGATGACTCCAGGGATAAGGAAGGTTCGACAAAGGGACACCGCTTTTCAAATCCTTTGCCCCTTCCTCTTCCTTCACCCGAAGGACATTCTTTGAGGAATTTTGGTAGCTTCAAAGGCAGCAACGTAAGTGGGCCACTGGAGATGTCTGGCCCCCTCCCGCTGCCTCCGAAGAAATGTAATGGACTTAGAATCTTCTCTTATGAGGAGGTTTCATCTGCTTGCCAGCGGTTTTCTAGTGATCAGTGCGTTTCAGAAACACTTGGTTCAACGTCATATAAGGCGACCTTCAGGGATGATTTTAGTGATATGAAGACCACTGAAGCAACAGTAGCTCGACTACTACCCTCCACTCAGGTACGTTCTCAACACAATTTAGTTATATAGTTTCTTAGACGTTGTTGACGTTTGGCTTTTGGTATGCAAATTGCTTTTATGGTTAATTTCAGCCATGATATTGTGCCCCCAACTTGCTACATTGGTCAGTTTGCAGACTGAGATGTCTGGCAATTTATGACATAGCTTGGTACTGCATGGATATACCATTCAGTAATTTTGCAGCATTTATTATTCTGTTAAGGATCTGAATTCAGGCTGAGTATCATACTCATTTTATTGGCATCCATTCCATATTTTGAATGCTAATTAGAAGTTATAGGACCGCAGCAGATGTGGGGTTGGGTAACATGTTTCTGTAGCGACCATGTGTTTGATCTTGTTTCTACTATTTACTGCAAGCAGCTTTCTGTACCCTTGGTCTAGTACCCACACTTAGGCAAAGCCTTTGTCCACCCCAGAAAATATTTGGAGTAAATGTAGCTACTAGCCTGCAATGGTTGATTGAACTTGAAATTCTATATGATAAATTTAATATAGTTTACCTTTTATGATAGGATGTTGAGTCAATCGAGTTTATTGTATTATCCTAAAGTAGTATTCACAGTCTAGCTCATTATTCTGCTGACGCAACACATTGACATATTGTTTATCACCTGCAGAGTTTGAAGGAGTTTAAAACACAAGTGAACACATTAGCATCGCTTCAGCATCCCAATTTGTGTAAATTAATCGGCTATTATGCAAGAGAAGATTCTAATGGCAGGATGTTGGTCTATGAGCGGCTTCATCATGGCAGCTTAGATAAGCTACTCTTTGGAAGACCGGATGGTCGTTTCATGGACTGGTCTA
Source organism: Urochloa ruziziensis (assembly GCA_015476505.1). Lineage (NCBI taxonomy): Eukaryota > Viridiplantae > Streptophyta > Magnoliopsida > Poales > Poaceae > Urochloa > Urochloa ruziziensis. The sequence continues at coordinate 53,949,264 of CM027122.1, read as the reverse complement.
AACGTTTGAAAGTTGCCCTGGGTGCTGCCAGAGGTCTAGCTTTCTTACATGATGAAGGACCCTTTCAGGTGAGCACTCCATGATTTATTATTTTGTGACATTACATGCAAGTTGTGATTTTAATTTGTTTGGCCTTCAACTACCTTATCTTGTTACTTTTTCTTAACTTGTATCTCTTCTTGTTTCCAGGCCATGTACAGTGAGTTCTCAACTTCGAACATCCAAATAGATAAAGATTTCACTGCTAAGCTTTCAGGCTATGGTTGTGTTGGCTTCAATACTGAGGAGGAGATATCTAATGCACCTGTGGTATGTTCTTGTCCTAATGCAATGTATATGTTTATATAGTCCCTTGAGTGGCAGCGCAGTTCATTGAGTCATATCATATCCTTCCACTGGTTCAAAACTTCAAATACTATGCTCAGCAATATCTATTTCTTTACACAGTGTGCATGGGTTCTGTCATATGTTTTTATTTTGTTATTAAAATCATTGGGCGCAGTTAACAAATATATAATATTGTGAAATAAAACTAGCTGCACTATACCTATTTAGTGATCAGTATCATATTGTTAACTGGGGATTTGTTTTCTTCAGTCTGCAGCAAACCTTTCAGTGGAGACCTTGGAGAAAGGTTTACTCACTCCCAAGAGCAACGTGTGGAGCTTTGGAGTTGTGTTACTGGAGCTGATAACCGGAAGAAAGAACCTTGATGCTAGTTCCTCCAAAGAAGAACGCAATATTGTCAAGTGGAGTAGGCCTTTCCTCACTGATGACAGTCGCCTATCCCTGATAATGGACTCCCGTATAAAAGGGCGCTTTCCTACTAAGGCTGCTCGGATAGTGGCAGACATCATTCTGAAATGCTTGCATAAAGATCCATCAGAGAGGCCAACGATGAGGGATGTTGTGGAGGCCCTGGCAGGAGTCCAGGAAATAAAGGTTCCGTGCCGATATCCTCTGCAAGAGCCATCTGCCGCACCAAGAAAATTGATGTTAAAATCTACATCCCTCAATGGAATTGTGCCCCAGCATCCTGTTATAACCTTCTCCCCGTCGCCACCTTCACATAACAGACATCTGATCTCACCAAGGTCATCGACATCTGCTTTGCTACATCCGAGGACGTGCTATTCTCTTGATGATCCCGGGGTAAGCTCTATCAAGAAAACGCCTCCCCCGATCATGCATAGGTCTAGCGTCGAAGGCTTTTGATTGTCCATATTGTTCTTTTTATTCCTTTTCTCCAATTTATTTGTTTCTTTGTTAGCCTAGTGATTTTTAGTGCTATGTGCTGTAAGACAAGTGGCCTTGTGTAATGCCCTTGAGTAATAACTGAGCAGAGCAGGGTGAATTGTAAATAGGACCAGGTTGTAGATACCTTTTTGTGCTCTAATTGGGTGGAAGCAGCGTGCTGAGTGGGCCTTGTAACACCATCATGCAATAAAACTCGTGTTGCCCGGTTTTCTGGTCGCCCGTACGCCAAACGTTTCATCTGTTTCCTTTGTTCGCCAAGTGTTGGGGGCGCCCAGTGTCGTTGCTTGTCGGCAAGCACTTGTGTCATCGAGTGTCTCTGTCCACATGACGATCTCATGTGACATGTTGCAGCTGGTACAAGGAAACTGTTCGTGCTATCTGTTTCAGTTGTTAGAGGTGTTGAATTCCTGTCTGCGGAAAGCTTGTTTTAATATATCGTCGCAATTGTTGACGCTGACCAGCCTGATTGCTTCTTTGCCTGAACTTTCTCATAACAGCTCATACTTATGGCGTGCTTTCTTGTTCCGCTGCATTGCCAATTTGTTTGTCCAGCACACATTGCCGAAATGTCTTGTTCTATGGAACATCGTCTCGCTGTTTAGTTTACAATGTTGTAATGTAACGGTAGGTAGTGCAGATTTGTTGTACCTTCATTGTCATCTGCATTTAACTGTTTTATGGACCATGGTCTCAAATTTCCCTTGAATGATTTGAACGATGGCTGCGGACGCCGAGCCGCAGCGACTTCAGTGTTCAACAGATAGCACGCCATTAGTCCATCTGCAGATTTTTGTTTGGCAAGGTTGTCTGTGTGTCCTTTTGGCCTGGGGGGCCGGCAGGGTGGGTCGGGTGAAAATCTCTCTCCAGTTTCATGTTCTTCACCAGATCACCATCAGTCTGCCGGTTGGTGGTGGCATGCTCCTTTTGACTGGTTTTGTTTTCTACCGCGATGTGAACGACTAGAACTGACCGTGATTCTATGAATCTGGAGAGTATGACTGCGATCGAAAATGGCCGAATACAGCCTCAGAGCTGTGCAAAGCAAATACGATACGACGACTGAACTTTCAACCGGAGGCTTCGGTGACCTTGTGTCACTTTCTTCCATTTTCCGCTCTGCCGGCTTGGTTGTGATTTTGTGAAGGATATGGAAAGGTCCCCGTTCTTCAATGCCATCATTCGGTCCCGGCGAACCGGATCAGGCGATCAGCCGCTTCGGTCGATCAGACTCTCAGACGGGGTTAGATCCGTCCAAGGGGGGCAAAAAGATCATCATGCACTACAGCACGAGTCCATGGTAGCTGCGCCACTGTATCGCTTCCTTTTGCTTCCAAAAAAAAATGCTGTGAAGCCACATCAGCTAGCCACCGGGGGGCAGGCTGCCGCCAGGGCCCAGGAGGGAGGAGACCACGGCCCACGCGGCCATGCCATCCCTCTGGTTGCGCAGTGTAGAACGCACCATCGAGGAGAGCGCATGGCAATTGGCAACCACGGATGAGGCGCCCGCCGGCGGCCGCTCCCGCGCTCTTCCCCATCGTCTCTCGCTGCAGAAGAGTCTACGGCGAGACGGCGACCCGCGCGACCGCCGCCTGCTCTCGCTCTCACTAAGGGCGTGGTTGGTTGGGTACCAATCTGTGCCCGACCAAACCTAAGGCCGGCCAAATAAATTTGGCGCCCAATTGGTTCGAATCCAAAAAAACCAGGCGTGCCGAAGTTTCTCGGCACATCGACACGGGTCAGGTTGTCCACGTTTTGGCTATTTTTGCCACGCTCCCCTGTTCGGCTGTTCCCTCCCTCTATTTTGCGCTCTCATCCTCTCGGTGACTCCGCCCCGTCTCTCTCCTCGCAGCCGTCGGCCACCACGCTATCACTTCCTCCCCTAGAGTTCACAGGTTCTTCCTGCAGATTAAAGGGGCGCCATCACGCCGGCAACAACAAACCACTAGAGTTCCACCATCACCTGTTATTGCCGCAGATTGGGCACTACCTCGAGTACAGATGGGGTAGCAAAATATTTTCATCTATTGAGAAACCAGGGCATTTGCGTTGATCTGGTGCGCTCTCCTCTCCGGTCAAATCCCCTATCAATTTTGTATATATATAACTTTCTAATTCATCTTCTATTTACAGATCTACTGCATTGAAGTGCTGAGGCAAACGTGAGAGAGCATAGTCCCCAGCTTCTAGATTCGTTCGTCCAAAACTTTAGGTAAATCTCAAAGCAATCCGGCTCCTTTGGTCTCTTTTTCATGGCTGCAGCAATTTGCTACGGTTTTTGACCTGGGCATTCGGCGGTTGTTTGTATCCTTCCTGCCGCCTGCGGCAGGAATGCCTTATGCCAGATGGGGATTTGGTTAACTTACAGCTTGAGCAGCTTGGTGGCCTGCAGATTCGATGTGAACTAACGAATTGTACAGTATTTTTTAGTCCTACTAGTTTTTAGTTGCCGCTTCATGAATCCCTTACGGTTAATGTGCTGATTTACTCCATTGTATTTCAGTTAATTTATTTACCAAACAGAATTAATTTGCTGATACATACTTTGCATCTTTCTTTTCCTTTTTGCTTGTGCATGTTGGATATAGGCCGACACATTGATGGAGAATAATCAGAATCAATTCCTTTATTACTGTATGTGGAGGCGAAAGGCCCTAGCTTTTCTTGTTCTACTGCTGGTCTTGTGGTGGAGGAACCAAAATGAAAAGAGAAGTAGAGACAAACGTGTAAATATGCTCCGCTTGTGCAGAGGGATATATGGCGTAGTAGTGAACTAATTAGGTTGATTAACACCTCCGACTACATGTGTATGCGTGAGCTGAGGATGTCCCGTCATGTGTTCTACAAGCTTTGTTCTCGGCTAAGGGACAGGAAGCTCCTACTTGATACATTTCATGTTTCAGTAGAGGAGCAAGTGGCAATGTTTTTGAAGATTGTTGGGCAAAATCACACGCATTCCTCTGTAGCAATTGCACTGTGGAGATCTGGATGGACAATTAGTAGGTACTTTAATGTCGTCCTGCGCGCCCTTGTGAAGTTAGCTCCTGAACTAATTTATGTTAGATCCACATCCACTCATCCAAAGATCACCAACAGCCCGAACAGATTTTATCCATATTTTGAGGTAACTTTCAATAGTTCAATCTTCCATATTCAGAGAAATCGCCCTCTAAGCTTGGGGTACGTTTATCTGTTGCATACATAGACTCTAACTTCTGCAATAATTAGTTTGATGTTCTAGGTTTAAATTGTGGAATATGCTGCTGTTAAGTTTAATTATTGAACTTATGTTTAATTCTTAGCTTGAATCACTAGTTAATAATTGTTGCAGACGGGAAAATTCAACTATCTTACTCGGCCTATCAAATTCTACCATCTCATGGAAGAGGTATTTGGAGAATCAGCCCAAGCTACGGGATCCTTAGCTGTTGACCAGTGCACTTCGGAAGTACAAGATGATAAATCTGAATCAGGGAGTGATGATTCATTGACTGCTGAACATGGTGAGGATGATTCTGACACAATCGCTCACAGCAGTCCACCGCAAGTTGAAGACACTATTGCTCATGGCAGTGCGCAAGTTGTGGGCTTCAGCTCTGGTATTAAGCGCAAAAACATGAAATCACCTATGAAGAAGCATCGAAAGGACAAAGGGAAACATGCTAAAGCATTGGAAAATGATCCAATTGCAGGAAGTATTGTCATGCTTGCCAAATCTATTGCATCAAGTGGCAGTGCACCTGTGGATCCTTATGCTAATCTTTGGAAGCGTATAGAGGAGATACCTTTCCCAGCACGGGACAAGGTTGACATTGCATCCTTCCTTTCCAAGCCGGATCAGGTGTACTTGCGCAACTACTTGAATGCTGCATCTAATCAGTCATTTGGAGCTTGGGTCACTGATTACTTAGGTGCTAAGTACGGTGCAAGTGGTGGGTATGCAGGTGAATATGGTACCTCTGTGTGAATATGGATGCTGAAATTTGTGTTAATTTGGGCTGCATGGTATTGGTAGCTGTGTATATATGGATGCTGGAGCTTATGGTATTTTAGGGTAGCTCTGTGTGAGGTGGATATTTTGGGCATGCTCTAGGTGGACATTGATGCACTTGCTGTATGCTATTTTGGAAGTGCGATAAACTGGAGCATGTTGTAACCTGTGCTATGTCGAACTACAGGTGGTCAGGGTTGTAGTAATGATTTAGCACGAGGATTGTTATTTTGTGTTCATCTTAGACGAAGATGACTGGTATGATGAACTACAATATGTAAATATATTGAGTAGTCTACTGTTATGCAACCTGCATGTTCTAAAAAAATAATGTGCTTGTGTGAATTATGGGCATTGGCATTTGCATTTTGGCATAAACCAATTGAGGGCCAAAATTTTGGCTGTCACATTTTGGCACCCAACCAAGTGATATCCCAAAATTGTTGCCCAGATTTTGGCCAGCCCAGATTTTGGCCTGCCCAAATTTTGGCCTGCCCTTGTTTTGGCACGGCACATTTTGGTCTCAAACCAACCAAGCTCTAAAACTCGGCTCCAGTGCCACCACCAGGCCCCGATCACAAAGGCCCGGTAGAGAATCCCCCACCGGCCCACCAATTCAAACAGACAAAAACCTAAAGCGCGGTTTGGGGAATTCTCCCCCAAACTAAACCAATCCAACCAGAACCCGCAGGCAAAGCACCGCGCAAATCCTCAAATCCACCATCAGTTCGAAAACCGGGATCGAAGCTCTGGAGTTCTCCGATCTACATCCTGGTAGCGTTGGGAACCTGGGATCGAGCGCCGGAGTCTGTCGGCCGCCCGGATCCACCGCTCGGCCGTGGAAATTCCGGTATTTCCCGCATTAAATTCGCCCTAGATCGGAGGGTTTGTCTCGGATCACTTGTGCTGTTGGCTGAATCGTTCCAACTCCTAGGGAGATGCCTCCCCCATGGCCCGGGGACTAAGCAGTCGCCGCCGCTGGATATAGATGAGGCCAACTGGCCAAGCAGCAGCCAGCAGGCCCCTCCACTGCAGCCCTCTGCTCGGAACTCGGAAGGGTACTCCGTACTCCCTTCGAACCGCATTTATTTGTTTTTCGAACCTCAGTCGCATTTGTAGTTGCTTAGCGTTGTTAAATTATGCTGGAACTTACCGAATGGCCTGAAGTTGTTTGAGCTGGATACAATGTTGGCCATATTGTTTTGTAGCCATCAAATTAATGGGCGCTACTGGTATACAGGCTGATAGTTTCTAAGTGCGATTAATATGGCTATAGTAGTCCCGATTTGCACTGATATTGCACCTGTATTGGTCATATGAAAGCCAATGACAAATTAAAAGGGATAATATAGCACGCACGCTGGTGGCCATTTGTGTTGGAAGTTCATCTGTTGGCTAATGGCCACGAACCAATGGACCAATATATCACTCTTGGTGTTCTATAGTATCCAGATTATCAAGCAATGAGCTGGTTTAAGTGTGAACAATTATGCTATTTGGAAGCATAGGGCATCACTACGACACTACCTGAAGTTACATGATTGGCGGTGCAGGCTGCAAGCTGCTCTCTACTACTTGTTCCCTATTCATTTTGTTTCAGAGCTAACACACATGCTAGAATTTGCTGGGGCTTTCTGAAAATCTGCTATATGGATCAGTCACAAGTAGTTATATGCTCATCAACAGTTGCTCTGTTTAGACTACTACATGTTTAATAGTTTTGTTATCCTTTCTTATTTGCAAGTTTAGCAATGATTGTTAAAAAAAAAACAGTGTTTTGAATTGACTGTTTCCTCTTGGATCCCTGAACTGCAGATTGCAAGGTTCTTCAGTCTTCATGTTATCTTTGCGGCTTTACCATATCAGGCCCTACTGCACTGCCATTGAAGTACATTTTATGTCTCCGTCCAAGGCTCCAAGCAGATCTATATGTGATACTGATTAATCTGTACCTTTCTGAACCTGAATATAGTCTGTTCCATGCTGATTTACTGAACCAGCTAGAAATCACTCTGAAGTTACTGACAAGTTGACACCAACCACATCTCTTGCGTAAGTTTTGAACCCTTCTGACCGTTTTAACTGAGATATTGTGGAATTGAACTTACTACTGTTATTTCCGGTTCCTGGATTAGTATGCTAATGGGGCCTACTTCTCTCTTAGTTTGTTCTTGATATGTGATACGACCCATATGTACTTGTAATTTACTGTCAAAAAAATATGTAATTGTAATTGTAAAGCTTGCGGTAGTGAGGTAGTCATATATGATACTGTCGCTTGGGAGGTGTAGGGAAACAGCTCTGGTTCCCACTCTGTAGGTCAGGTCAGCACTATCCACTGGTCCACACATTCCTTTTCGCTTTTTTCTTTATGTCTCTTTGCCTCTAACATGATGCCCCTACCCCTGCTGTCCTGCTTTTGGGCAATATAATTGTCATAATCCTGATCTATGTTTTTGGTCATTGACTCATTAGATGTCACACAGAAGCCTTTGGCCAATACGTTCGTGCAAAGGGATCTGTGGTTCAATCCACAGCAGTATGTTTGTAACCAAGTTTTGCATTTTCATTTTCCAATCATTGTAAAAATCCAACCATTTCGACTGAGATGTGAATATGTTTTTTTTTCTCTCTCTAGGGTTTCAACTCTCAACATCCAATCAACTTATCAAATTTCAAGAACTATTGTCATCAATACAGGGTTCTGTTTTTCATGGCCTGCTCTGTTTTCAATTTCTAGATCTGCATTTTCTTGCCATCCCGTCCTTTAGGCATAGTGACTGGAGGGTACATTTCTCTCCTCTCATGATGTCTGCGTGTCTATGGACTTCACTTAACATGTGCTGTTGGCAACAGCAATTCTCTAAGCATCAGTTGGACATGACAATCCATATGCCTATCAAATGTTCCTGACCATATCAATTTTGTTTGACATTTTCATATCGTTAGTGATACAGCATTTTACCCACTACTGACACATTTTGAGGATCTGAGATAAGATTTGGTGAAGAGTGGATTTGTCTGTAATATACTATATAGTAGTAGGTAGTCTTCTTGTGGCTAGCATGTTCTTTCTTGTTGTAAAGAATAGGATGTCCAGTTAGCAGGGCAGTTGTTCTACACGCTCAATTGTCATTTGGCTGGTGTTTTACTCACCACTAGCCTGCTACTTTGCTTGAAGCTGTTTCACACTAGTCAAGTATACCCTCCAACATTAATTCCTTTCAGCGTGATCTAGAAAGATGCTTAGTTGATGATTTAGATGTTTCTGATCCCTGTTTTCTGCAGGTGCCCTCTCTCTGGAGAGGATTCTGGTTTAACTTGCTTCAATGAAGATGTTACTTTGCTGGAGAAAGGTACAGTAGATGCCAAAGGTGCAATCTCCCACAATGTTGTTGTATTTTGATTTGCTTTTGTTCCTGATTTAATCATGATAAGAGTGGCAGGAACAGATAGGTCTTTTGCTGTCAAAGCTAACAGAAATCGCTGTGCTCTACTTTTGTGTGACAGGTAAACCACATGCCTGGAATGTGAGTTTTACACTTAAAATTACAAGTTGTAGGAACTTCGTGCAGTGCTAAGAAAGAAAATCAAACCCTATTTTTTTTTTCAAGAAGTGGACCATGTAATACATCCCTTTCTATTTATTAATTTTACTTGCTCTGTCTTATAGAAAAAACAAATACAAGTACAGTGGTGTGCAATGTAGGAGTATCTCTAAACTTTTCAGATCTTCCTTCATACCTTTGATTTGAATTCCCTGTGAAAAAGAAACACAGGTGATACAAGTTCCCTCTGTGAGACACAATTTCTGAACGAATTGACTGGGATCTTTGAAATTTGAGCAAACGCTGTCAACTAACAAAGTGCCCAAACAAATACTCAGTTCTGCAGATGCCACCTCTCCACATAAAATGGCTAGAGTAAATTTCACCAGCGGTCCATGAACTTGTCCTGAGTTCTCATCCAGGTCCCGGTACTTTCAAAATGGACGTATAGGTCCTTAAACTTGTCCCGCGCTCTCATCCAGGTCCCGATACTCTCAAAATATACACATCAGTCCTCCAACTTGTCCCGCAGTCTCATCAACGTCCATATACTTCCAAAATATATTTAATTATTTAGAAAAAAACATTTTTTAATGTTTAAAATTTTCATGTTTTTAAACCAAGTTCAATCCCCACTTAAAACTGATACAAAATTCATGAGAAAAATAATCAGAAAAACATGGTTGATTAAGAATATTGGATACAAGATTTAATGTTTTTAGAGTTGATATTGTAGCACAACTATTTAATAACTGGTTTTATTTTAGAGATAAATTAATCTTGAGAAAATCACAATAAATAAATGTATTTTGGACGTGTATGGACCTTGATGAGACTGTGACACAAGTTGGAGGACCTTTGTGTGCATTTTAAGAGTATCGGGACCTAGATGAGAGCGCGGGATAAGTTTAAGGACCTATACGTGCATTTTGAGAGTACCGGGACCTAGATGAGAACTTGGGACAAGTTCATGGACCGCTGATGAAATTTACTCAAATGGCTATAGGGCACAGTTAGTGTTCTGTAAAGTCAATTAGTAGAAAATCCGTTGTTTACAATGGGGTAGTTTAAAGCGAGGTGACAGAGCCTGCTATTGAATCATTCTTTGCATAAAGCTACAGGCATCTGCATGTGGGTGTGGATCTCAGAAGGTAACTTGTGCACAAAGACTAATTGAGACGGCATTATGTGAGACATCAGTGGCACAGGCAGCCTGTGGGGGACACCATCAGCAAGCCTGCATGATTCTCCCCTCACCGCAAAGCATTCTGGTTTGCCCTCTTGCCTCTCTTATTATATCCTGCCCTTCTAATACTCCTTATATCTTAATCCCTTGCATAATCTATGGCATATAGTTGTAACAAACCAACAATGAAGCCGTATCTTGGATCCACATGTCAGTAACATAGTATTATTGTGTATTCGATCACGTATAGTATACTCTACGCTGAATGCCAATTAACTGTCATTGGCTCAAGCACTTTGTTTAGTTGTTTACTTATTATATTCTCCATGGAAAATTTACAATGGCATTGCAAGGAATCTGATCTCACTTGCATACTGTCCCTGGCATTGCAAGGAATCAAACCTGAGTGCCTGTATCGATGAGCGACTGGATGTATATGGCGGTAAATTTTGAATTTTTCGAATAGCTGTCCCTTGGCACACCTCAGCAACCGGGCCGCCGGGGCGTGTAACTGGGCAAACCTGTCCCTGTGGCCTGTGCTGCGACGCCACCCCTTCTATGCTGCTCCAGATCGCAATAAGTTCACAATAAATGCCCCTGTTCTGAACAAAAGCGGCCGGTGTAAATGAGAGTTGTTGCACGGCATTGAATACAAGCAACCTTCAGACACTGCTGACAAGCGTAGGCCTGGAATCATAAACTTTGGGGTGTTTAGTTTCGCTCGAAGCCATTGTTTCCAAACGAATTATCACATCAAAGTAGAATCTTACATATTATAGAGTATTAAATGTAGACGAAAAATGTGAAAAGTTACATAGATATGCTGGAAATTGCGGGACGAATCTAATGAGCTTACTTAATCCATGATTTGCAACAGTAATGCTACATTAACCATTCGCTAATTATGGATTAATTGCCCTCTAATTACCATCGTTAGATTCGTCTCGAGATTTCTGACCTATCCATATAACTTTCACCCTTTTTTTTCTACATTTACTACTCCTAAATCGGTAAAATCAAAACCCGAAATCTTTTCACTGAAAATATTTCAGGAACTGTTCAATCCAATTTTTTTTTGCTTTTTTCTCCAAACTAAACATCCCCATTGGCAAATTTCTAATGCATGTTTTGTTTTGAACTCCCGTAAACAATGTTTAAGGGATGTTTAGATGTGTAGAAAACTTTTCATGAAAATGTCACATCAAAGGAAATGTATCATTTGAAAGTAGTAACGTAGACTACTAATAAAACAAATTATAGATCTAGCCAGAAAATCGCGAGACAAATCTAATAACGGGTAATTAGACGTTAATCAATCAATGATTTAAGAGCAACTCCAAGAGACTCTCTGAATCCTTCTTGATTGCTAATTTTAGAGATTTTGATTGAAAATGTACTTTCCAACAACCTCTCTATCTGGTTATTCAAACATAGTTAGAGCAACTCCAAGAGACTCTCTAAATCCTTCTTCATTGTTAATTTTAGAGATTTTGATTAAAAAGTTACCTTCCAACAGCCTCTCTATTTGGTTATTCAAACATAGTCACTCTCTGTTCCGGATTTCTCGCTAGCAAAATATAGAAAAGAGAATAGCTCTCTAGAGTGCATGCAAGATATAGAGAAGCTGTTGGAAAACATGAAGATATAGAAAACGATTTTTATGCAAATGACTCTTTAAATGATGATTTAGAGAGTGATTTTTAGATAGACTCTTGGAGATGCTAATAAATGATTACGGTAGCATTTATGTTGTAAATCATGGATTAAATAAACTCATTAGATTTATCTCGCGACATACACTCCTTTCAGATTAATTTTTTCGTCTAAATTTAATACTCTATGCATGATTTTCGTGAAAATTTTTGTCTAAATTTAATTTTGAAGGGAACACGAAATTGCTTGGCTGCATAAACTTGTGGGTAATTTGTGACCAAAATTTAGCAGTAGCCTGGTTAATTCGGTTCAGAAATGAACTTCTGATAGGTTATTCGTTTTCTCTGGTGATCAGCCTCGACGATAATTTTTTATTCAACTGTTGCTTTGTATTTTTATTTGGTATGCTATGTTTATATTAGGAATATAGCTGGATCGCAACAGATCCAAATACATATGCTTGGGGGATATAGGTGAATATCAGTAAATCCACTCCAGCTAAGAGAAATTAAAGGCAAATAAATGATCATTCTGGCATGCTGCTGCTGATGACGGTGATAGCGTGAACTAGGTGATGCCACACGTGATCGAATTTTTTCGAACGGCCGAACTACACGATCGTGTTCAATCCACGTACACCACGGCAAGAGATGGATAACCACTTTCCTGATCCTCGTCCCACGAATTTCCATGATTTAGGTCGATTTTGTTGCTGGGGATATTGTTCTTTTTTGCCTGAAATGCTAAGACGGAGTTAGATGTTTTTTCCCGAAAAAAACGTTTGCTGTATGCAAAAGCGGATGGAAGTGTGGAAACAGATCATTTTGTCCATTCCTATTTGTTCTACCCGTGGCGCATTAATAGCACACAAGCGGGGCCTCCCTCTCCTACTCACTTCCCCTCTGGCTCTCTCGGTGCGCGTCTCTCCCCACGCCTCCACGCGACGCGACCACGCCCTCCGCCGCGCTGCACTACCCCCACTTCTCTTCTCCCCGCACTGCCCACCCTCCGCGCAAATGGGCGGAGCGCCGCTGTGATCCCTCCACCCTCCGCGTCCTCCTCATCTCGTTCCCGCCGCGCGTGTCGTGATGGCCGCCGCCACTTGCCCGCCCGCTCCTTCTCCTCGCCGCGCTGCTCCTGTCGGCGGCCGCGGCGACGCCGACGGCGCGCGCGCTCACTGACGACGTGCTGGCGCTGGTGGTGTTCAAGACGGGCGTGTCGGACCCATCGGGCCGCCTGGCCGCGTGGACCGAGGACGACGACCGGCCGTGCTCCTGGCCTGGCGTCAGGCTGCGACGCGCGCACGGGCCGCGTCGCGTCGCTCTCGCTCCCGGCGGCGTCGCTCTCGGGCCGTCTCCCGCGCGCGCTGCTCCGCCTCGACGCGCTCCTCTCCCTCTCCCTCCCCCGGAACAACCTCTCGGGCCCGGTCCTCCCAAACCTCCTCGCCGCGCTCCCACGGCTCCGCTCCCTCGACCTCTCCTCCAACCGCCTAGCCGCGCCCGTCCCCGCCCAGCTCTTCGCGCAATGCCGCTCCATCCGCGCCATCTCCCTCGCGCGGAACCAGCTCTCGGGGTACATCCCGCCAGCCGTCGCCTCCTGCGCCTCGCTCGTCTCCCTCAACCTCTCCTCCAACCGCCTCGCGGGCCCCATCCCCGACGGCCTCTGGTCGCTGCCTTCGCTCCGCTCGCTCGACCTCTCCGGCAACGAGCTCTCCGGGAGTATCCCCGGCGGGTTCCGCCGGAGCACCTCGCTCCGGGACGTGGATTTGAGCCGGAACCTCCTCGCCGGGGAGATACCGGCGGACGTCGGCCTGGCGGCACTGCTCAAGTCGCTGGATTTTGGGCACAACTTGTTCACTGGTGGCCTGCCGGAGTCGCTCCGGAGGCTCGCCGGGCTGCGGTTCCTCGGCGCCGGCGGCAATGCGCTTGCCGGGGAGCTCCCGTCGTGGATCGGCGAAATGCGGGCGCTGGAGCGGCTTGACTTGTCCGGCAACCGATTCGCCGGCGACATTCCCTACACCATCGCCAACTGCAAGAACCTCGTGGAGGTCGACCTGAGCCGTAATGCGCTCACCGGCGAGCTTCCCTGGTGGGTGTTCGGCCTGCCGCTGCAGCGCGTGTCAGTGGCCGGAAACCAGCTGCGCGGGTGGGTCAAGGTGCCCGAGGACGCTGCAATGGCAGCGCTTCGTGTGCTGGACCTGTCGAGCAACGCGTTCTCCGGCGAGATCCCGCCGCGGATCACTGCCTTTGCGGGCTTGCAGTCTCTGAACCTGTCGTCGAATTCCTTGTCGGGGCAGCTGCCGGCCGGCATTGGTGGGATGAGGCTCCTCGAGGTGCTCGACGTGAGCGCTAACCGACTTGACGGAGCCGTGCCGCCGGAGATCGGCAGTGCGGTGGCGCTCCGGGATCTCCGAATGGGGAGGAATTCGCTGACGGGACGCATCCCCGCACAGATTGGGAACTGCAGCTCGCTCGTTGCACTGTAAGTAAATTCGTTTTTGTTTCTTTGCTTGATTTTTTCCCCGTATTCTGGAATGAAATTTGACGTCATTGGGATTGCTTGTGACTTGTGAGTGAAGTTGACTAGGCCTATTTTTTTGCTTTCTTGACTGCTTTGATTGATTTCGGTTTCCTAGGTTGCAGAGACGTTGTAGAAAGTGATGTAGGACAGTGATGTCGTACTCCGTATTTTCTGTTTGGAACCCCCAAACCGCAAATTATGGGTCTGTGTTTGTCACCTTGTTTTGCTGGCATCGCACTATACCGGTCGACGGTCGTCATCTTTTTTTTTTTTTAATCTGGAGATACACTCAAAAGTGAAGTCAAATGTCTACATCAGCCTGATTAGTAAAACTTGTTATCAAATTTAGCCATCTGTTTGTATCAATTCAATCTCAGTGCTAGTGGTACTGTAGTTAGTTATGACTGAATATTGGAAATCGTTTAAACCGGAGCTGTGCTCTTACAATGCAGGGATTTGTCGCACAATGGCCTCGCCGGCCCAATTCCTAGCACCATGGGCAACCTGACCAGTCTCCAGGTGGTCATTCTCTCTCAGAACAAGCTGAATGGGACCCTGCCAGTGGAGCTAGCCAATCTGCCTAGTCTCCACATCTTTGACGTCTCCCACAACATGCTGACAGGGGATCTGCCAAATAGCCGCTTCTTCAACAACATCCCAGACTCCTTTGTCATGGATAATTCTGGTCTCTGTAGCTCAAGGAAGAATGATTCATGCAGTGCTGTTATGCCAAAGCCGATTGTGCTCAATCCCAACTCTTCATCCAATCCTTCATCTCAGGCTACACCAAGTGCACCTAGCAACACACATCACAAGAAAATCATACTGAGCATCTCCACCCTCATTGCCATTGCGGGTGGGGCTGCCATTGCTATCGGAGTGATCACCATATCTTTGCTCAACCGCCGCGTCCGTGCCCGTGCAGCTGCCTCCCACTCAGCACCTGCTACTGCATTGTCCGATGACTACCTTAGCCAGTCCCCGGAGAATGATGCTAGCTCCGGGAAGCTTGTCATGTTTGGTAAGGGCAGCCCTGAGTTCAGCGCTGGTGGGCATGCATTGTTGAATAAGGATTGTGAGCTCGGGCGTGGAGGCTTTGGTGCAGTCTACAAGACAGTTCTCAGAGATGGACAGCCCGTAGCCATCAAGAAGCTTACTGTCTCTAGCCTGGTCAAGTCGAAGGATGATTTTGAGCGGCAAGTAAAGATGCTTAGCAAGGTGCGGCACCACAATATCGTCGCGCTCAGAGGTTTCTACTGGACTTCATCACTGCAGCTCCTCATCTATGATTACCTTCCCGGAGGAAATTTGCATAAACACCTGCATGAGTGCAGTGAAGATAACTCACTTTCCTGGATGGAGAGGTTTGATATCATCCTTGGCGTTGCCAGAGGGCTGACATACCTGCACCAGCATGGGATCATCCATTACAATCTCAAGTCAAGCAATGTGCTGCTGGACAGCAATGGCGAGCCAAAGGTGGGTGACTATGGCCTTGCCAAGCTGTTGCCTATGCTGGACCGGTATGTGTTGAGCAGTAAGATCCAGAGCGCACTTGGGTACATGGCCCCAGAATTCGCGTGCAAGACGGTGAAGATCACCGAGAAGTGCGACGTCTATGGCTTTGGTGTGCTTGTGCTGGAGGTCTTGACGGGCAGGAGGCCCGTCGAGTACTTGGAAGATGATGTCGTTGTGCTATGTGATCTGGTCAGAAGCGCGCTGGAGGAAGGCAGACCGGAAGACTGCATCGATCCACAATTATGCGGCGAGGTCCCCATGGACGAGGCCTTGCCGATCATCAAGCTGGGCCTCGTCTGCACCTCGCAGGTGCCGTCGAACCGGCCTGACATGGGCGAGGTGGTGAGCATACTCGAGCTGGTGAGGAGTCCTCAGGATAGTGCCGAGGACGAGCTGGTTTGACTTTTGAGCACCATCTGGGCTTTCTTGTTCTAATTCGCCTTGAGCTTCTCTTTTTTTCTTTTTGTTTTCTGAGATGCATATATGATTGCCGGTGGGGAAGAAAAGAGATGGGGTGCGGTTCAGGGAGTGGAATGCTTGTAATGTGTTCAAAGTTTTAGGGATGCAAGTCTTTGGTGTTGCTTCTCTGAAAATTCTTTTGTTCCTTGGCTGGACTGGCAAGGGTTGTTAGCTCGTGTAGGTATTGACTCGATGCAATGCAAGCCAGGTTTGGTGGCACCTCGGCTAGACCAGGTGACTGATGTTCTTGGACAGCTCTGCTGCTGATAGTGTGACATTCTTTGACAGAAAATTGCTAAATATTTCTTCATTTGAAATCTCTCTGCTTGCTCTGTTCCCTCTTTGTTTTTAAAAAAAAATCTTATTCAGCTATAGACCAATCATCAATTTTTAGTAGTAGAACAAATCGGAAGTCTATCGTCGAAATGAGGTGCGTGGAAAGAGAGTAACAGACCAACTTTGCCTGCCCATTGAAGCTTCCAAAAGACGGGCGATCATCACCGGGCGCCATCAGTCTTCTACCGTGGGGATTGAAATGGTGGCTTTGGTCCCTGGTTAAAAATTTAAGGCAGCATCTACCCTGTTCCCTCCACCTCCACCACCACGCCGTGCAATAATTCCAGCAGCACCGCAGCAGGCAGCATTCACCTCGCTGCTGCCCGGGCCGGCGCTGATCTGATCTGTGATCTCCTCCGCTCGTCGCGAGGAGTAAACAAGGCGCAAAGGCCTTGGACAGCACCACTGATCGGGTGAGAGCTTGGCGCCTTTTTCGCCATGGAGCACACCGCACCTTTCCACCGCGGCACGGCACCCCGATTTTCGAATGGCCAGGTAGGAGTGTCCAGAGTCCAGACAACAGAATCATGGAGCGACAAGCAGTCAGGTCAAGCAACTTTTTGGAGGGTCAATCGAGCACCTAAAGATCGGTCCATCTGTGCTTGGGTGGCACTCTCACCACGGGCAAATTACGAGCAATTTTTATTTGAAAAGATAAATTACGAGCAATTGAACACCTGCTGGTTCGAATAATGGTTGAGGGGGATAGGGAGTCAATCAAGAATGTCAAGTTCTTTTTTTTTGAAATAAAAGAATGTGAAGTTCTTGCTATACTGTTTCGAATGGATGTCGAGGTTAAAGATCAATTACCACAAGTCTGAAATGATAGCTTTTGGGTATAGCCAGGAGCAGCAAAAAGACATAGCAAACGCCCTAAGCTGCAAAATAGCCACACTCCCAATGAAATACCTGGGCTTCCCAGTAAGTGACAGAAAGCTACGAGTAAAAGAGTTCAGAGAACTGTGGGAAAATGAGGAAAAAACTTCAAACATCTGTCTTCGGGTGGGGGAGGGGGACTCACTCTAACGAATACCTCATTCAGTAGAATGGGGGTCTGCTTGTTTCAGGAAGGAACACATCAGGAGATGAACACTGTCAGATCTCAGTTTTTTCTGAAGGGGAAGAGAGTTTTACGACGAAGCCGCTTTGAGGGACCCTCAAAGCGCAAGAACACGTAGTAATTGCGGTGGGTCCATACGTAGTAATTGCCAGAATGGAGAGTGCAAAATGAATAATGTGTTGTACTAGTTTAAAATGGAGAGGTTGTTAGAGTGGATGATGAGCGTGAACTTTAGAGATGAAACTAGCTATTGAGATATGGAGAGCTGGAAATAGATAGTTTGTTGGAGTCTGCAACTTAATATGGTGATTTTTTTTTTCAACTTGGTTAGATCTTACTGATCGCTGATGCGATGATGATAAAGATTAAAGATTCAAATAAGTAGGGTAGAGTATAGCCGAAGCATGTCATGTCGAGCGAATAAGTATGCTCAAGTTTGCTTTAGTCACGGGAAATTGAGTACTCCAATGTCCTATTTCGCGGATTTAGCATTCCTAGCTCGTGCAGCCTACGGAAATGTTAAGAGTATACTACTTGCTGACTAGAGTATTGCTTTTGATTCACTCAGAAGCAACGTCCACAGGCTATTGATTGGAAGGAAACTATAGAAATTGTACACTGTTCCTAGCTCTCTCTCTTTTTTTTTGTACTTCATCTTTTGAATTGTACACTGTTTCATCTTATAGGAGTTTTTTTATTTCTTCCTGGAAATTATGTAATGTTTAATTAAGCCAGCAGGGCTTGGAACTTTGGAAGAAAGCAACAAATGGATCTGAGGAGAATCGGCTGTTTACATTACATAATTCTTCGTATGTTCCGGGAAGAAACGATACTGTATGGTCTTGTATGCCCAAGTTTACACACTCATTGATTTTCCCGACATTGCCAAATGTGATGTCAACACGGGCAAACTCCTCGAACAAAGTTGAAGGTGTTGATTAAAGTAATGAAGTTAATCATCCTGGCTGGTCCGCTTGCACTTGTGTGTGCACTGTCCGTCCGTGTGTGAGGCAGCAGTGTCAACGTGTCATTGGTCAGCGCGAATCGTGGCAGGCGCCGTGGGGATCGCCGGCCAATTTTGTCGCGTTGCTGTTGCGAAGATTCGGAGCGGAAATTGACTTATCTCTCGCGCACACGCACCCATGTCAAGAGATTTGACCCGTACTGTACACTACTCCGACCCGGCCGGCCGGCTCGTGCTTCTCCTACAGACAAATTTTGTACTGCCAAAACCGTAGCCCGTCTTCCCATGACGTTGTCCTAGCGTCCCGTACCGTTACGAACCTACAGCAGTACTCTTACATTTTTTTTTGCTATATAGCTCAATTGTTTATTATAAAGTTTCTATTTTATTGAGAGGGATTATAATCTTTGTAGCTTTTTTTGAGCACGTTATAGTCTTTCTAGCTATGGATGCTCAAGTATGCCGTGCTGCGCCTGCGCTTATTACGTTACTTGATTGATCAGCTGGACTAGATTATATTCCTCTACACTTCTACAGCACTAGCAATTCTAGAACCAGACAGCCAGTCCTCTACTCTTCGATCTGTCCTCAGAAAAAAAGAAGCCTACACGAGCCGCGTGCTAACGGACATTGCACGTAGGAGTAGGACATCGTGCAGTGGTAGTATTGCTCATTTTCTCGAGCGCGGCAGGACAGGGACGGGACCTTCTGGAAAAACGGTCGTAGCATAGCCTTGTGAGAGAAAAAAAAGGGAGAAATAGACCGACGGCGACGGCGCCCTGATCCCGCCTTGCGCCCCACGTCTGTTTTCGCCTCGACTCGACCGTTGCCGACGGGGAATCGGAGAGCCGAGAGCGCGCTACGCTACGTAGCCGGCAACGCACGGCAACTACTGCGAGGTTGCGTTGCGTTTGCGTCGGCGGAGCCCGATCGGTCTGCCAAACGGTGACGTGTACACAGGAGCTTGGAGGCCGGAGAAGCCAGCAGCCAGTACTCCTCCTGTGCCCGGTGCTCGATCTCCACTGACGACGCACGTGCTTCTTCCTCGCTTCCATCCACGGCCCACTGCACGCCCCACGGGAATCCATGGCGCGCTGGAGCTGGATCACTGGGAATGGCGAGGCCGCGAGGCTCCACGAGGTCCACCGAGCACCAACCACAACCACCAGCCTTGGGCTATGGCCTATGGGGCCTCATTTATTACGGCGAGGACATGCACGGGTCGGGTGGGCACATTTATGGCGACCCTGACCCTGCCGGCGTCCAGGGTCATCACTTTCACTGGCGCGCCCGAGGCCCTACCACATGCCCGCGTGTAGCCGTCGCGTCTCGGCCACGACCGGACACGGACAGAGACGATCTGGACTGGAGTTCTGAGCTTCCGATGCCTCGCCGAGCACGCGGCTGTTGAGACTTGAGAGCCCCCGAATGGGCATCGCCGACGCCGTCGCCGCGAGCGCTGCCCATGTGCGGATGGCATCGTTGCATCCTGACCTCCTGTACGTACTTTGCCCACCAGCGCATTAGATTCTCGCGTCAGATTGTCAACCACCTTCCTCCAACAAAGCGCCACAGGAGACATATCGTGCTTCGGGAGTCGGGACGGAGGGGGCGTGAGCTTGTCGTCGTTGCTTCGTTTGACTTGGCTTATTTCTATGAGCGGGCAGTGTCGCATTGCATACTCCGGTTTCGGAGGAAATCGTGAACGTACACATGCCGCTACCACTTGCCAACTGCACAAGCTTCAGAGTTCAAGTCAGGGGACGCATTGAAAAGTCTAGAGGAGAGGGTCTTTCAAAAAAAAAAAAAAAAAATCTAGAGGAGAAGGCGCACGTTTCGTTTTTCCTTTCCTTTACTTTTTCTATAGGCTGTCATTAACATGGCCCATCTATTCGTCATTGCCGTAGAGCCTCAAAATAATGGCCCATATGTTTTGTACAGACCCACATTCGTCATGGCCCGTAAGGCACTGGGGCCCATGGACCATACTCAAGGAAAGCCCACCCAATCTATGTCTGTCGGAAAGCAAACTAAAGCCCACGCGCGGAAGTAAGCTCAATACGGCCCAAACAACAAGCCCACTTAGTGACCAGACCCTAAACTAAAAAAGGCCTAAACCAGTCCCCCCTCCTCCATCTTCTCCACACCTTCCCACCCCACTACTCGCCGTGCTCGCGACTCCGCGTGCTAATGGCGGCGGCGGCGGACCTCACGGGGACCAAGCGGGCCATGGCCTACGCGCTCTGCAAGCACCTCAACGTCGATCCCGTAAGCGCCCTATCTCCAACTGCTAGATTCTGGCTGTTTCGAAGCGAATCATGCGATAGAGTTTCGGTTTTTGGCCCTGTGCGCCTTACTGCTTAGGTTTTGTAGGCAGCTTCTCTAGTATTTCTGCCTCGTGCCGAGATTTGCGGATGCAGATTTGTTGTGCTCTAGGTGCGGTTTAGCTCACCAAAAGTTATTGTGCCTGACAAGTCTCGTCGGCTAGGTGTCATAAAATACAGTTTTAGCGTGATGTACTTCTTAGGGTATGACGATTTCGTGCATTGTAGAGTTTGGGTATGACGATTTCGTGCATTGTAGAGTTTGGTAGATATTCGTTGACGTATCTCTAATTGCTTCATGTATACAAATCATGAATTGTGAGAGTGTGGACCCTTCATGTTTGCATCCAATGCTGACAGTTACACAAATCATGAATTGACCTCATGGTATGAGTTGTTGGTTAATCGTGCTGTAATTGAAAATTTAGCTAAGTACATGGAAGTGTGTTTAGTCACCAAGCTGGCACTCAGTTGAGCAACCTAGTTAGCTGCAATCGTTTGGGCATAGTTTGCAACACAAATAGAACATGGTATAGTTTAGTCACATGGAGATGAAGCCTGAAATCCCACTTGCAATTTTTTCATTACTTACTATTTCTGTTGTTTGTGCCTCGTGGTAGATGATGGTAATGCTTCACTCATATCTCTCGAATTTATACCTGCTCATAGCTTGGTACAGTGCTAACTTGTTAACTTTGTTTTTGCATCGGTTCTTAAAAAAAGTTGTTCTACTTGACTTATATATTCTGGATGCTTCGTAAACCCTCTTAACTGCTAGCACAACACAACAGCATTTATGGAGGGCAATGAACTTGTTTTGCTTTGATATACTTTTGGTGTAACCCTGTAAGCTTATGCTTAGTGTTCTTCTTGCTTGTACCGTGCTTGTTTATTTGAATAAAGTTGTACCCTTACTTTCTTTGAATAAACTTTCCCCAAATTTCAAATAAAGAACTTCATCTGTGCAGTTTGGTTATTTTGTGTCAAATGTGTTACTAACTTCTTTTCTTAATTGTATAGAGCACTGTATCCAATACAAGTATTGAAGGGAGTGATATTGCAAGCCTGTTTTCACATATTGTGAACTCATCTGAGGATGAGGTAATGACATTTTCTGTTTCTATACACCAAATCCACTTGCTAGATGCTACTGCATATGTAAAACATCTTCCTTTTCTTCGTTCATAGGTGATGAAGTGGGTAAAATTCTCCATGGATTTTGCTGGGAGTGATGGAAAACAGCATGCATTGCTTGATAATCTGAATAAGGATCTGTCCCAGAAGTCTGTACTGTTGGGTGATGGTCTTAAACCATCAGCTGCTGATATCGTCGTGTTTGCTACCGTTCAAGCTTTCATGGTATGATGATCTAACATTACCAGTTTCTGCAATGGTGCAGCCTTCATCAGATGTCAACTTTGCCATTTTTTGTTCTCCCTCTCATATATTAAAACTGATGGTCTTGTACACATAATTTGGTGGAAGTAATCAATTGCAACTCTACTAGTTTTATTTTTATGTTGCCAACTCATTAACCATTTTGCTTTATAAATCGCAAAAAAATTGATGGCACATATTCTCAAGTCAAAACATATATTTTTGTAACAGGGTGACAATTAGTCCTCTTGTTTCCAAGTGAACTTTGTTAGGTTTAGTTTGAAATATTGCATGTTTCGATGGGTGCTATTTGCGTCTTTGTTCTTGTATCTTATCTTATAAATAAAATTATTTGAAACTTTAGTCGCCTTACTTGTTTCAGAGTCGTGTCAGCGACAGCGAGTTGCAGGAGTTTCCTCATGTATTGCGGTGGATGGACTACATTCAGGTCTAGGATGAACCTTTCTTTTTATTCACGCTAACTTACTCCTATCTGTTGTCCATATGAAATTCTACTCTCTCTGTAGAAGAAAGGTTCAATTGAATGCAAATGTTCTTGTCTTGGTTCTGTACTAACAATATTTGAAATCGAAATTACCAGAATCGTAATACATTGATGTTATCAGATATCCAAAATTGATTGATTTTTTTTATAGATCTAGCATCATGTTTCGTAATCATTGCTTTACTTCATATCAAGTTTGCTATACTATTATCTTCACAATCTCTTACAAAACTTCATAACTTATTTCAAGCGGAATCATGGAAGTCCCTTGTGTTTTTAGTTTTTACAAAAACTGGCATTGGTTATTACTCATTGATACCATATTTGATTTCTTTCTCTTGTAGCACTCACAGATGGCATCTCACGTTAATCTTTACTATCTGATGCAGAACATTGTTGATTTTGGTACAACTTTGCAAAAGATAAACGTGGCCAAGTCTGTCTTTGATCCACCTTCTGTAAGTAACTTTTTTGGGATGTGCAGGAAATGTTATATTATTCAATTTCTCTATTATTAAGATTTCAAATCCAACTGGAAATTATGGAACTCTGTTTACATGTTGTTTGTGGTTTTTAAAATTTATGTACGTGCTGCTTGTTTGGTATGATAAATTATGTACCTTCTCATACTACACTTGATACAACTTTGCTTCAATGCTACTAGGTGCGGGTAAATTATCCGCAGAGAAATGCTAAGATGCCTTTTCGAAATATTCTTTAGAAAAAGGTTGCTTTAAGACACTTAAGTAATGATATCTTTCCCTTTTCTGTTTAGCAGCATCCAAAGAAAGCTGATAAAGTTGACACTGAATCAAGTTCAAAGAAAGCTGTTTCTGGACAGAAGATTGCTGACAAGTCAAATGGAAGCGCTGACTCCAAGAAACCTGCAGGGGAGGTTGTTTGTTCTATTATACAAATTCTCATTAGTTGTGACTCGTTTTGGGTTTACTTGATCAGTACTTCTGGGAAGCATTTGCAGGCTCATGCTACTGTAAACATTTTATTGTTTTTTTTTGTCATTTTCATCTCTTCTCTTCCTGCAGCCTCAGTATTGAATATTTAAATTCATTGCACCTTTGTGATTCTGTAGTTACATGTGCAACGTATAACAAAGTTTGATAGCATGTTTAGTCATTTACAGGCTTACAGTTTTTTGAATAGCCGTGCTGGCTGTCCTTTTTTCATGACTTTGCGATTTCCTTTCTTGATTTACATTAGACAAAGGCTCCTGAAAAGAAGGAAACTCCCGCTGCAAAAGACAACAAAACCTCTGGTGACAAAAAGAAAGATAAGTCTGCAGGGAAAACAGCAGAGAAAGCTCCAGAGAAAGCTGCAGACAAGGATTCAGAGTGCAATATCAGTATCCTGAATATACAGGTTGGCCTAATCCGTAAAGCATGGAAGCACCCATCTGCTGACAGGTGCTATCTTCACACTTTCGTAATGCTTCCGATTTTTCCTAATGCTTCTGTTGTAGTATTCAAACTAACATTCTGATTGATCCTTGAGTCAGCCTTTTGGTTGAGGAGATAGATCTGGGAGATGGTAATGTGCGTCAAGTTGTTAGCGGTCTTGCAAAGTACTGCAGCCCGGAAGATCTTACTGTGAGTAGTTAGCAGCAAGAAGGAAAATTGTTTTCAAACATTTTGCTCTCTGAAGCTTTTGGTGGTTCCTTCTCTTGTTATAAACACCTGACACTTTGCCCTTTCAGAATCGACATGTTGTCTTGATCACGAATGTAAAGCCTGGGAAGCTAAGGGATGTCATGTCTGCTGGATTGGTATGTCCTTTCTATTATGTTTGCACTTATGTAGGCTCATTGGTTTATCAAAACTTTCCAACACACTACTCCCTCCATCTGAAATTACAAGACATATTTTTTTCCAATTTGCCTTATACACAAACCAACAAACCATTCAAAATGGCATCCTTACCCTCAGTACTACTAGAAAGAATATACCTAATGCATTAATGTTAGCATGTCAAGTTAGAAGCGGAGTAGTTATTACAGGTATATAGGAAATAGCATACACGTTTTGCATTAGAATGTGAAACAAGTCTTGTATTGATGAACAGAATGCATGCTTAGTAACGTTAAATGGAGGGAGTACCATGGAGGAATACAAGCTTCAAAATGTACCTGCTGTAGTGCCTAACACAACATAATCGTATAGCACTTTTCACTGAAGAAAATAATAAATAACAGTGTAAATGTTTATTCTAATTTTAAACGAGTCGGCCAAGAGGAATCTTAGAGAATGGAATATCTCCAAGGAGTTAGCTATAGATAGAAGTGCTTGGAGACTAGCAATCAACGTGCCGGAACCGTGATCTTTGCTTCTTCTCTTGTTTGCCTCTAACCTTATCTTTGGTCTCGTGTCGTTTTATGTCTTTCTTATCCTTGTTTCTTTTGGGTTTCATCTCTAGCCTAACCCAACTTGCTTGGGACAAAAGGCTATGTTGTTGTTGTTGTTGTTGTTGTTGACATGTGAAGTTTCTGAAGTAGAAACACTGAGTCAGTCAGTTATATTCTTCAGTTCTACGATTGCACAGTAGCTTGTTGTTTTGTCAGCAAAGTAGTACCATTGAACTCAAACTGCAACTGCACTTTTGTTGCTGGGAGGCTTTCATTGAGATATTCCTTTTGGTATAAATCTTCTGCCCAGGTCCTGTGTGCTTCAACTGAAGATCATACTGCTGTGGAGCCTTTGATTCCTCCTGAAGGAGCCAAGATTGGAGAACGCATTTCATTTGCTGGGTAAGAATTATGTCCTATGGATGGTATATATTCTATATTTCTGTTTAAAGACCCGTTTGTCCAGTTATTTAAAGCATTTATTCTGTGTACTTATCCCAATTTGTACTCGTGAATATGTTAGTCAAGTTGCACAAACTTAGTTTCTCATAAGAACAATGTTTACAACTTACAAGTGTAATCTGAATATACTCTCACACATGAGTTATCTTTTGTCATTAAGAAAAGTGATAGTGAAAGCCAACTTGATAGCATTTTTGTTTGGATGCATCATGTAGAATAAAGCTTTTGCATACTTGTGATCACTTCTGAAATTAATATAACCTTTTTCAATTTTATTTGGGTCGTTTTTTCCTGAGGCTATAGCCTGTATCAGTTTGCATTAACAATGATCTTGTTTACATATTTTTTATTTTCTTTATTAAATTATTTTTTGCATGTAGGTTTGATGGGAAGCCTGAAGATGTTCTAAATCCAAAGAAAAAGCAGCTGGACAAGATTACCCCGGTATGTTTTTAGCAATGGCCTAATTGCTATGAGGTTCCATCACTTTGTCAGTTTGTCATTGGGTGTTCTTGGCTTAACGTAAATACTCAATCATCAGATATTGATAATTGAAAGACCATGTTTGTTAATATTTGATGAATGATATTGTCTATCTATTCGCATACAGTGTGAATTTACCACTAAGCACTAACTTCATTGTATCATGCATCCAGCATCTTCGTACTGACGAAAATGGAATTGCAACGTTCAAAGGGATACCCTTTACTACATCAGCTGGTCCATGCAGATCTTCGATTCGCAATGGGAATGTTAAGTGAGAAGCTCATTAGGCATGCTGAATTCATACATTGATGTGGGTAGAACACATGCGGGGTGGCTGTACCATTTTTCCTTGCATTTTGTTTTGCCTACACTAGATGTGCTGAATTCCATCCGAAACAATTTTCTACCAGTGGTTGTGCAGAGTTTTTGGATCTTTATTGTATACAATCACACAGAAATCAAATATCCTTGAAGTGCCACAGGCCTGGTTTTGTGTTGGTCAAGAGATCTGGGGTGGCAGATTTTCTTACTAGCGGTGTCCTTTAACAAAAAATACCCTAATTGTGGATGAAGATTAAGTTACAGGTGACTCCTTTCAAGAAAATTAGAACCAATACCTTGCTTGGTTGGAGAGTTAGCATGAGACAGCATCGATGTCTTTCTTGTGGGAGCTCCTTTTGCTCGGCCTGCATGGTGCACCATAGCAGTTTGCCATCGGCAATGTGTGTGTTGGAATCTGTTTCTTTGCTGCACGGGCAAGGTTGTGGCGCATTGGCACCCCCCAGAGAAGTTTTGATGGCTCTGATGTTTCTGTTCAAGAACATGGAAAATTCTCGACATCTTTCCTGTGAGAAAACCGGCATTTAAGTTTCTTTGGCCAAAAGGCACAAATGGACCTATGACTTCTATCCTTTGTATCCCCAACCTTCGGTGGGGTGGTAATGTGTCATGATTATGCCCTCTTCACGATCTAACTCGGCCCTAATCATTTGTAGGCAAAATTTGTATATAATTTCGATCCGATCCGTTTAGCACCTGATACTTAAATTTGCTAGTACAAAAAGTTGGGCCCATTACCAGTAATTGTTAACTACAATCTGCTGTATCTGTACAAGCGTGGCGCAAGACCTCTCGACAATGAAGTTGTTCAAGCCACGTGTTTCCTCCCTAGCGTCCTGGCATATACCCACGCGATGCCAGTGGGTGGGATCCACATAAAGGTTCCACGAAATATAAGCAGAAATTGGGCAGCGCAACATCACAATTGTGGGGAACCGGAGGAGCGGCTTGGCACTTTTGGAAGACTGGAGACGACAAACAATATGAACTAGCACGGCACGGCGGATGGATGGCCGTGCGCGGTCCTAGGAAACGGACTGCCTCCTTTCTCTTGAAAACACGGCACGGCACAATCACACAAATCACACGGTGCGGGCATCATCTGTGACTGTGAGCGGAGTTGCACACATTTTCCAGAGGCGATCACGCGATACCGGCAATAGATGGGGGAGCTCATGCTCCCGCTGGCCTCGTCACCGGAGTACTCTCGTCACCGAGCTCAACATGACCGGCGCGCTTCGAAACGTGCCGGAAAGCGAAGCGAGACGAGACGCAACGGATCCCTGGCAGAATGAAAAGCGCCGCCGCGATAGCCGCGCCCCCACGCAACAAACCCAGCCGAGCCGCGAGGCCGGGAGCCTCTCCGACCCACCGAAAACTGGCCAAAAGCCTCCAAGAAACCCCACAAAACTCCCCTCGTTTTCTTTCTTTTCCCCACTCCACCGGCCACTCCCTCTCCCCTTCGTGCCGTCCGCCGCCCGGCTCCCTCCGCTCCGCCTTCTCCTGCCCTGCCCCATTCCATTCCACCCCTCGCCACCCCGCCCACTCCCTCCCTCCCTCCCGTCTCCTCCTCCCTTCCCGAGGCGGCGCGCGCAGCCGCGGGGCGCCCAAAATCACAACCCGTCCCCGATGGCCGCCTCCCTCCTCCTCCACGCCGCCGCCGCCGCCCCTCTCCAGAGTCCCGGCCCGCCCGCCCGCGCCGGCGCGGCCGCCTTCCACCCGCTCGCCTCCGCCCCCGTGTCCCTGCGCCTCCTCGCGCGCACCGCGTCCTCGTCCCGCCGCCGCCTCGAGGCCTCGTTCTCGGCCGGCCATCGTTTCGCCGGGAGGGGCGCGCCCCGGGGCCGCCGCGTCGTCGCCGCCTTCGCCGGGGAGGAAACCGTGAGTCAAACCTTCTCCCTCCGAGATCCTCGCGCGCGCTGCTGTTTCCGCGGGCGAGATTCCCTTGTTCGCGGGCGAGTTTGTTCTGCTTCTGCCTAACTGATCTGCGTAGTTTCAGCTGGTCGCCGATTTTGTCGCATTTGGACGAATTTGTTTATTCGGGGTGCTTTATTTGACTGCCATGAATGCGATAAGTAGAGTATTTGCCAAATGGGATGTTTGTCATATGGTGGTGTTTGATTTCCATTACTGGCTCTGGATCCTCGCGATGCTTTGATCAGTTTGTTATGATAAATTTGGTGCTCAAATTGTCTACCCTGCTGCTTGATTCAGGAGGGTTCAGGGGTGGGCGATGACAAGGATAACAGCAAGGAGGAAATAAAGCCCGAGGAGGCTCAGGAAGCTTGGAAGGTAATGCTGGAGCAGTTCAAGGCCGAGGCCCTGCGGATGCAGGCCCTGTCAATGCAGGCATATGATGTCTACTCCAAGAGGACAAGGGAGGTGCTGCTGGAGGCTGCTGAGAAGCTGAAGATACAGGCAGACAAAGCGCAGA
Organism: Urochloa ruziziensis; assembly: GCA_015476505.1. Classification (NCBI taxonomy): domain Eukaryota; kingdom Viridiplantae; phylum Streptophyta; class Magnoliopsida; order Poales; family Poaceae; genus Urochloa; species Urochloa ruziziensis. The sequence goes on along the minus strand of CM027122.1, from coordinate 53,920,495 downwards.
AGGACCTGAGCGTGATCGCTACGGAAGTTAGTCAGGAGGGGCAGGAATATCTAACGATGGCAGCCCAGAACTCCCCGGACTCGATCAAGGATATCACGATGACGTTCAAGGCTCTTGGAAAGTTGAATTGGCCATCAGAGTATGAGGATTATCATGTGGGCATTCCCTTCGGTATGTAAATGCTCCATGTTTGTGGAATTTCAATGCAATTAATTCCACACTTATGAAGTTGAAAAATTGTTATGCTGTGAAAGGAATGACATTGCTAGGCCATGTGATCTGTTATGCTAGTCAACTAGCTGTTGCCATAACTTCACACTGAATGGTAGGGTTAAAGTTGTTCATGCACTTGCATTGTCTGCTGTAGGTACCTTTCTTACTGTTGGGGGTTTCCTTAACTTCATGTTGACTGGAAGCACCTCTGCACTGCGTTTTGGTATTGTTCTTGGCTTTGCATTGCTGACTCTGGGTATCTCAAGTTTGAGATCGCAGAGAGAAGGAGGACGTCGGCCTCGTCTTCTGTTGAAAGGGCAAGCTGGTTAGTTCATTTCTACCACCATCTTTGCCGTGCTTCAATTTCTCTTGTGCTTTTTATGATTTAGTGCGTACTTGTGGTCTTTAAGTTGTACTGAGAATGAATGTCATGTATGCTTTAACATAAGTTTGTGACTTCAACATAAACATTGTAGAACTAATAGAAGATAAAATAGAAGGATTGTTTGTTGCTTGTGCAGTTTAAGTTTGGAATGTTGGCTTCCACAAGACTACTATTTGCTTGGTCAACTAATAAGTTTCAGTGTATTTTTGCTTGTTCGTAGGTGCCCTTTTCAAAGTTTAATGCTCTATTATGTTTACATAACTATGTTAATTTGATAGGCATAGCTTACTATAATGTTTGTCCCTATAACCTTGCGCTGTCAGCGAAAGTTCCATATCCACCTTTTTAGTAGCCTTTTTTAGTGAGGTTATATATTCCTCACGTTTCTAATAAAAGTAAACCATTGGCTGCTTCCTGCTATGGATTGTTCCTACAGTTACTGTAATACTAGATTGAACTTTCATGTATCCAATGGCAAAAGAATAGAGATTGATCATATGGTTTTGTATCTGCTGCATCTTAAATTTGTAGCTTGTAATGAAGGTTTTAGGTTAATTTAGTAGCGACATGAATATTGGTAAAGAATAATGTTGACAAATTTTTAACATTTCTAACTTCCTGTTTCCTGTCCAAATGGGATTTTGAAGTTAACTTACTCTTGGCCATTGTACAAACCTGACTTACCACTTCACCATTTGTTAATTGTTATCTAACCTTAGTATGTATAATGGTTTGAAGTTTGAACTGTACGCTACCAAAGTTCCATTACTGTTAATGGAAAAAAAAATTGGTATCTTGAGTTCGGATGAGATTTCTGTAATGATCTATTTGGATGTCACAACTCACAACACAAAACTGTTATTTATTGAACAGGTGTATAGCATTTGAGCTTTCAACCTTTTGAAATAGAGCATGCTCTGTAATTATTATATATAATGTTATTGTTATGATGGTTTAGACTTGTCTTATTGGCCGTGGAATGATTCTTGATTCATCATGAATTTAGCTATATCTCAAGAGTACAGACTTGCATACCAAATTGTTTAAATTCTGGTAAGACATAAAATTGTTAGGCTTCTACTTCTAGCTAACAATTTGTTGATGTTTGGCTTGTGGCCTGCAGCAATTGCTAGTATCATCTTCTTCAGGGAGTTTTCTGTTCTACTCCAGGTATACTTTGTAGCATCGTTAGAGACTCTATCAAAAATCAAAATTATAATGTTTTCTTATTATGATCTTATGAACTTAATTTGACATATCCTTTTTGTACACTACAGTATGGCTGGTTCCCAAAAATCTTCATGGTCATCCTCAGGTTAGTATAATTGTCTGTAGTGTTCATATTCTACATTCACAGAAACACTTAGCGATATATGATAACGTTACATGGCCCCTCACATGTTTTGTGTCTCAACCTGCTCTTGCAGGCTCTAGAAATGTGTTGTACAAAATTTTTCTTTAGATTTATATGTGAAAATCTTCTTATCGTATTTGAACTTTCTGGTAGCCATTGATGTTGTGATTGATCACCTATCAATTTGTAGTGTCTACTAAAGATGAGCTGTCTTTCTTGATCCATTGGTATTCCATCTTTGTACTGCTCCCTGTCAAACTTTTAGTGATATAGCAGAAAACATGACTAAGAAAATGGTGTTAACTTCATTCTTGATTTCCAGACCCATTTTCTTGATTTTTTTTCCCACAAAATTTCCTGCTGTGCATTCAGTTCACCTTGCACCACATGTCCATACCATATCCTCTGGAACTTTTAAAGCATTAATACATATTAATGATAAAACAGTAGATGTCAAGGATTAGAGAAATGTTATCGATTAGCATAGATGCATAGTTGGTTATGGACCACTCTTTATCAACCTAAACCTATAGCATCCCAACTTAAATGTTAGGTTTCAGTTCCCCTGTTTTTCAGTGTTAAGCTTGTCATTTCCTGTGATTACGACATTTTTTATTGGACTGAAATAAGTATTTTATTATGAATGAGATTCATTTTGAATTGTGCTGCAGTGGGGTGGTAGCAGCCTTTTACTTTTACCGCATTGCGACTGGCGCTCCCAAAGGTCTTAGCAGCAAGAATGATTCTGCGAACTAATGGTAACTTTGATTGGCACAAGATCTCTTGGTTCTATGCTCTTTCCCATGTGCGTTGCACAAACATACTATACTACTATTACATCATCTATAGACTTTTGTAACTCAACTAAGTCAATCACATGTACTATGCAGCACTGGATGAATCAAATGATCACCGGAAACTTGGTCTTGGAAGATTATTGCCTCTGCTTTCAATTTCCTTCAGCTTACAATTCAGGCAACCTCAGTTTGTCTCTAGTGTCTTAGGTGTCACTGCACAGTGGCACATGGATTCAGAAGAACTGCCTGCTTACTTGGCCTCCGTTGCCGCGTCCATTCCTTTACTCATGTAATATAGATGATAAGCCTAGCAACATTAATAAATGACCGTCAAGGGCCATGATGTAGCTAGCTGTTCAGTTTGTCTGTTGTTTACTGCATGGGGAAATAGTTGTGCTGTAACCCGTTCAATGTTTTAGAGGAAACTGTCAAGCCGTATTCTTTCTGTTGCTTGCACTCAATTATTATATCTGGTATTCTGGTGGATGGTCAGTTGACAGCAATCAGAGTCAGTGATATGATCCCTTCCTGCTCTAGTTATTGTTCTGTAACACTGAATTTTACCAGCCATATGCTGATGTGCAGTTTTTACACGTTCATAAATCTCTATATCCATGCTTGTTTAGTTGTTCCGGAATCGGTCTGCTAAATAATATTTCCTTAATCCCACGTGACAAATATCGGCTCGTTCGTTCGTGGTGGATACCTTGCGTTTTCTACGTTTCAACCATGATGATGATCTCTACGCTGTCCAAACAATGCTCCGCTTTACCCTTGGGCGGTTCAGGAATCAGGACAAATGGATGAATCCAATAACCAATTCTGTCAACACATGTGCCGAGTCTTAATCGAAGCTTTTTCGGGTTTCACGTGATGCCGTTCTTGCTAGAAACAGTGCTGACGTCCCACCTACTTTGCCACACGTCACCTGGTTCCTTCGTTTGACTCCATTTTCTAATGTGGAAGTAGTGAAGACTGAAGAAAAAAAATTTTCACCCTCCGCATGTTAACCATTCCTCGTTTTTTTTACTAAGAACGTATTCCATTCCATACGTATTGTTGTATTGACATGTCCACGTGATACCTTGTTGATCTAACCACTCTGCAGAAACAAGATACTACTAATCACTACGGCAACCTCTCAAACAGACGAACAGGGGTCTCTGTCCGTCGTGGGTCGCCACTCATTACTGCTCGGTCGGACGTAGTACGGCGACGGCGACTACACATCCAAATCTACTGTCCTGCTCCCGCCCAGAATGGGCACACCGCAGCGGAGCTGCTAGCGAAGCTACTGAAACGTGGTAGCAATGTGGTGATGGAGACCGTCGAAGTCAAGCGGATCGTTGAGGACGGACTCCCAGCCGAAGCTCCCGTCCAAGAACTCCGTCACCGCACCAGGACCGTAGCAAGGCGCCGCGCCGATAAGCTCGTCCACCGCCGCCGCGTCGCGCCACTCCCACGGCGCGTGGACCTCGAGCTCGAACCCAATCTCCGACGACGGCGACGGCGAGACCGAACACGGCGACGACGACCACCCACCCTGCGACTGCGACACCGAGGCCGCCGGCGACGGCGACGTCGAGGCCCCGCCCCCGCCGGCGTCGGCGGAGGCGGAGCCCCAGGAGGTGGAGCCGAAGTCGACGACGGCGGGCGGCGTCGCGCCTCCCTGGAGCAGCAGGTGGCACGCCGCGGCGCCCCTGCAGGTGTGCTCCCCGTAGTACGCGATCTCATACGCCGCGGGGTGGTCCTGCGTCCGCTGCACGCGGCGGGTGGCGTTGCAGCCCTGCTGCTGCTTGTGCGCGCAGCGGTAGTAGAGGCGCGGGTGCTTGTGCCCGTTGATCTCCTTCTGCCCGTACTTCCTCCAGATGAAGCCGTCCACCGTCGTCCCGCTCGTCACCTCCTTCACGGCCTCCGCGCCACGCGCCCTGCGACATCGGATCAATTCGTTCGTTAGCACACACCGGCCGCTTCTTGCCAATTGCTTAAGAAGGCTCCACGCCTTTTGCGAGATCATGATCCAGCACAGTAATCTCACCTTCTTTTGGGCGGTGGTCCCGGAGGAGGAGGAGACCAATAGGCTCTTGGCGCTGGCGGTGCTGCCTCGTGGTGGTACGAGTACGAGATCTCTGGCGCCTTCCTCTTGCTTCCGCTGTCGGCGGCCTTGAGGGCGTCGATGACGCGGCCGCAGCAGCGGAGGATCTCGGCGGCGAGCTCCTGGTGCGGCGACGCCGGGGAGGAGGCCCGGAGCAGGTCGCCGAGGTGCTTGGCGGACTGCTGCCCCATGGTCATCAGCTCCAGCACCACGGCCGCCGGGGTGTCCATCGTCATGATATGATCAGCGTGAGTGTGTAAGCCCTCTGTGAGGTACTGAGGTGTGGTTGTGCTCGCTAAGCTCTACTTGGATTGGATGATCGGCGCGCGCCTCACCCGGTGGCTTTCCACCAGGTCGTCTCTGTGGCCAGCGAGCGGGGGCGCAGGAAGCCAAAGGAGAGGCGAACAGCGGAGTGAGATGCGGAGCCAGCGAGCTGCCGGGCCACTGTATTTATAGGCACCTCGGCAAGGGCGAGTGGCGGAAGCCGCGGGGAAGCCGCGGGAAGCGGTCAGCGAAGGAGACGAGTGGCAAGAGCTAGGCGACATGGTCCCGCAAGGCCCACTCTGCCTCGCTGGCCGCTGCGCCCTTTTTTTTTTTTGGGACGCAAACAAACAGCCTACTCGTTCCGCTGCTGACGTATACACAGTCAGCCCGAGCTCGAGAGCTACCCCCGCCCCGCTCGGCATCATCTCACTCACCTACTGGCAACGAACGCTACGCGCCTGCTGCCGTCGTCTTGTCTGCTCTCGGGGCAGTACGGCTACGGCCTCCGATCCTCCCCTGAATCCCGAACTCGCTCTGCCTCTTGGAGCTCGAGAGAAAGCCAGCAGAAAACGCAGACGACGTACGATTAAACTACTAGTAGTAGCTAGGAGAGACTGAGAGAGGAAGATGTCACAATGTCAGCACTGGTTGGATAGATTATGATGACCGATAAGGTAACGAGCTACCCTAACCTGAATTAGATACGCTCGCACGCGGGGTCGGCGACCCGGAGCGCCCCCATCTCGTCAAAATGGAGAATACTGAATGAAGACATACGTGTTACGTACATGCCGTCCGTAGTGGTTAGCGCCAAAACGTGTTGGCGCCCCCCTTGTTTATGCCGCAATTATACGTACGCACGCGAGTAGGATCACATGGGTTCGATTTCAGCTCATCACCCCAGTTCAGTGTACCCGTACGTACTGAGATGCTAACTAACTGCCAAGTCCTATAGTGTTGTTCTAATATCCCACTGATCTAAAATGTCGTATCGCTCGTATATATTTCCCCCTCGATTAGGTGATCACTTGACCCCAACCCCCATGCATGTGCCGGACGCGTGGTCAACGATTCCGCGGTTAGTCGCCGCCGTGGCAGCAGTGTGCCGGCGGCCATCGCTCGATGCGCCATCACCCGCCGAGCGAGCCAGCGAGCGCAGAGCCGTGGCGAACTGGCGATAGTGACACATATGCACGCGATTCCGTCAAAGGGGTAGTAGAAAGAAAGAAAAGACAAGTGCTCCGGGGGCGGGACGAGAGGGATCGATCCCTCTGTTCTGCAGAGGTCAACGTGCATGCACGGTTCCGGTAACCCGATCACAAGCTCGCGATCAACCGAAGAAGGTTCCGTCTCAGCAACCAAGGTCCATCTCGAGTTCAATGTACCTGCGGCCCGGGTGGGGGAAAAGCCACCCTACCTTTTATATCAACTGGACTAAACCGCTAAAGGAAAGGCAAGGCAAGGCAAGGCAAGAGAAGGCTTCAACGTGGCCGTGTGTAGTTTTTTTTTTTTTTAAGTTGATGGCCGTGTAGTTCTTCGGATATTATATGAACAGTACAACTGTTCTTCCCTAAAGCAGCAGGGGAACGGTTGATCCATCAAGTACTTCTCAACTCCAATCGATTGCTCAATTATATGGAATAATTAATTGTAAGGACATATACATAATTCACCATCTTACCTGATCCATTTTACTTGAACTTAGGTGCTATATACAACTTTCCTACATAATTCTTCTATCCAGACGAGTTTCGATGAAAAAAGGGGAAAGCTAAACGTCACACAATTGATTTGAAGGCCAAAAAAAAAAACACATATATAAAGCATCTCTACCTCATGATATGCATGACAAGAGGTGCAAAACTGGAGGCCCCAGAAACAATAGCTTCATTGCTAGCTGGTCAAAGGGTACATAAGCCATTCCTAAAAAAAAAAGGTACAGAAGTCATTGCGAGTGTTAGATAATTGTAAGAAAGTGATTTGCATGCATGTGGCTATTTGAAAATCCCTGATTTGGTAGGTTGTTGATTTGTGATTCTCTTTTCCTAATTATTATGTTTCATGTGTTAGGGCGCGGGACGACGGGAAACATTGGTTAAGCTGCCATTTGCAGGACGACGGGAAATATGCTCGAGGGGTTGACTTGATGAAAGGTCGATATCAGGACGTGAGAACACTGACTATACGGTCTTGTGAGAATCTATCATACATTATTACGGGGACTTTGATATATGCTCCGGTATGTAGCGTGATTAGATACCGTACCCCAGGTGAGCTGACTGGCTAGGGCCACGGTTTCTCACTTGACTCTCGCCAACATGGGCAGAGACCCCGTTTTGGATTATCTTCGTCAAAGAAATAGCCTTGCTCACTGGCCTCTTCTCCTTGAGTGTACTATACTACTTCTAGATCACCTTATTCTATATACTGTATATTTTTATCGAAGAAAAAGTATCCATGATGGGAGTACTTTACCAACTCATCTAGCTAATACCTTTGTACTACATGTTACGATTACGTAGATGCTGATCAGATGATGTTTTTTTTTTCCCTATTATATTGCGAGCATTTTTTTAGGTTATATTGCGAGCATTTGTTGATTGTCTTCCTTGCGACAGACATACTAGCAAACAATACTTTAGCAACCCAGGATCAAAATGCATACACCTGGCCTCTAAACAAGCCTGCTGATAATTAAGGCCAATGCAACAAGGCTGTGTTCTGTGATATATGGAATAAATCAGCCAAACATGCATTCGTTCAAAAAGAAAGAAGAAAACTTCAGCCAAACATCTTTAATGATTGGTTCCTCTACGTCTCCGTACTAAAAAATAATCCAAGACACGGTTCAGCTACTAAACTGCAAGTGCTATATATCTCGGTTAACAAAAGTCATACCGCATTCTGTTAAGGTTACAGTTCGTTCCGTGCTACTCTGGTTGTTGTGTAGCAGCACTTATGTTGGTTTTACCTTCTTTTATTTTTGAGGAAATTAGTTTTACAAAATGTTAGCCAGATACGTTTACCACGCCAGCAGCACTGCTTTGACCCCAGGAGGACGATCACTTTTTCTCGCCTCTCCACTCTCCAGGCAATGCTTTGACCCAGAGTAGTCACTGCTACCTCTTAATTATATAGCTTTTGCTCACTGGCCACTTCTCCTTGATCAGTACTACTGCTACCTTCTTAATTACTTTAACCAGCTCATCTAATACCTTGCACATGTTACGACTACGTAGATGCTGATCAGATGATGTTTTTTTTCTTTGTACACTGCGAGCATTTATGTTAGGTATTATATTGCGAGCATTTGTTGAATGTCTTCCTTGCTACACAGACATATATACTAGCAAACAATACTTTAGTACTATTAGCAACCGAGGATCCATACACCTAGCCAACAAGGCTCTTATGTGAGATATATTCAATACATCAGCCAAACATTCATCTAAAAGAAGAAGAAGAAGAAGAAAACTACAGCCAAACATCTTTAATGATTGGCTCCTCTACGCCTCTGCACTAAAAAAATAAATCCAGCAGACACGGTTCAGCTACTAAACTGCAAGGCAAGTGCTATGTCAGTTAACAAAAGGCATAGCCGCCATCTGTCAGGATTACAGTTCATTCCTTGCTACCATTCAATTCTGTTGTTGTTGGTATTACAAAATATTATTTTGAGGAAATTGGTTTTACAGAATATTACCCAGGTCATTTAGCACGCGCCGGCCAGTACTACTTTGACCCCAGGCCGGAGGACGATCGCTTTTTCTTGCATCCGCAATGCTTTGACCCAGAGTAGTCGCGCTAGGTTTTCACGTCCACTTGCGCGCGGGGGTGGTCATACCATGCATCTTATTCATCTGCTGCTAGTGATCCTACAAGTCTATCACTTGTATTGTATATAGAACCTTCCAATAGAATCCTTCCAAGCGAAACAAAAACAGTTCTCTACCTGTAGTTAGTTTCTCGCACGCGTACAAAACTGCACTCAAAACACCCATATTTAAACGACCAGACGATCAAGGTCTCTGGCCTTCTGGATGGGCAAGAAATTCATTCGTCCTCTATATGTTTGTGTTTTTGACCAAAATCGATATAGGTCGGCAAGGTACAGACACATGAAGACATACTTGACCATAAACAAAACGGAAGCGTACACCGACCTGTCGGAGAAATTCTCTTCCGTTTATTTGACCCAGGTGTTAGGAAAACTGAGCACGAATTTCCTCCAGGAAACAAAGCATGCCTGCCGTCAGCTAGAGCTCGGCGAGTCAAGGCCTCAATCTGATACGTGCTACTTGCAATCTTGCATTGCGCAGTCATATACGCGGTGCTTTAGGGCTCGTTCGGTTCCACTGGATTCATTTCCGGTTGGAAAGGGTATTTGTAGTAAGAAATTTATGATAGATACGACAAGAGACCGGGATTTGTTCCGGGCCGGTAACCAATTTAGTCATAATAGGTACACCAAAAGACCTGGATTGATTTCACACCTCTTGACTAGTGGATTGATTCCCGGTCTCTTATTGCATCTATCATAAGTAAATTTGTTGCCAGCCTAGAATAAATCCCGGTTTCTTATTGTACCTATCATGAATTTACTACTACAAATACCCTTCCCGATCGGGAATGAATCCAATGTAACCGAACAAGCCCTTAGGGGACTCCCCAGTGATTGGCTGAGCCGATCAATCGGCTTAGCTTATTAGCAGTATTGTGTTGATCACGTACGCACACGCGCATTATATTCAGTCATGGCCGGTAGAAAGTAGAAACTCACAGTTTTCAGTTACCAAGCAAGAAAGCGACGTAGCTCACATCAAAAGGCCGGGATTAAAAAAAAAAAAAAAACTAGTTCTTTAGGTTCCCTTTTGCGTGCTATGTCTTGCCCCCTTTGAAATGGTCCGGAACTACTCCAAAAGGATGCCAGGCCAACACATGCAAGCTCTGGCAACATGCATGTAGGTGAAGGAGCTAAGATCCAACTGTCTGTAGTCAGCATGCATGCATGACTCAGTAAGTAACTGACCGAGTTGTGGCAGGGCTGTAGTTGAAAGGACAAAGGAGTGGGGTTTTGGTTAATTTCAATAGAGACATGTCATGGAGGCAGGCGGGCATATCCCATGAGCGGCTGCAGATAGAACTGTGACTGTTATAGCAACGCGGTCGGGTTCTTCTTCTTCTTCGGAGAAAGCTTGGAGACAAAGTATGTGCCCATCAATATTTGGCCGCAACCGCAACAGAAGAAATCAAGGCCAGCCATCGGCTGATGAATGGCTGCTGCGTCCTGCTGTGCATGGACATGGACAGGACAGGGCATGTTTGCCATGGGCGCCGCGGCTACAGGATATCTCCATCCCAAACAAGGAAGCTTCTAATCGCACGGACCCGGGCCACCCGGCCGATCAAGCAAGCCCTTGCCTCGCTGGCCATCGGCGCCCAGCAGTAACCGGTGGTCAATCGTGCAGTGGGCCAGTGTTGCACAGGAAAACGTGTACAGAGCGACGACAGGTGAGCCTGTCACAGATTGGCTGAGCGACTGGTCCTGCGGCGTCACGGCTACTGCTAGTGCTACTTGCCTTTTCGGTCGCACGTGTAGCACGACTGGTGTGGGGTTCAGCGAATGATCGCCCGGGTTACGGGGCAGATCAAGAAGGGTTAAAGAAAACGGGGTGAGAGGGATGGGTAACTAAAGAAATCACGGCAAGGGCCAGTGAAAGAGCAGGGTGACGTGCAGTATCTGCATTGTATAGATACTATACGGGTACCATCTAGTACTACTTGAAGTTCTCAACATTAATTCCTCGGAGGAAGAAAACCTAGTCGTCGTCAAATGTCAGCGTACACGAGTTCTGTACGTGCTGCTGGTAGCCTGGTGCATTGTGTTGACCCCAAATTTGACCGTCTTCTAAAAGGGGCAAATAAAGACAAGTTAACATATTAGGTGATGGTTTGAGAGCTACGAAAACTTGTATGTTTTTGGATCATATATAGACTATATAGAACAGCGAAGCTGCGGTGGTGGATGTACTATTTCTATTTATTTGCATGAGTATGTACCGTGTATGCGTTCTAGCAACAAATTTAGTCAGACAAGTTGATGATTAGCTAGATTTTAAATAAATATGCATACAAATACAATATATGCTTCAAGTTAAAAATACAGTTGTATTTTTCAATACAAAGTAGGCAACCAAAGAAATTTTATCTGATATACATCTACATCATCTTTGGCACCACAAACGTAAAAACACAACAGTTTTGTATTTTTAATCTCCAAAGGAAAAGGAGGACTTTTTCGGAGCTTTTCACATATATCATCCTTCAGAGTATACCGAGCACTAAGCAAGAATGTACCCTTTAATTATTCCATAGCACTTTATAGTCTCTCTAGTAACAAATATAAGCAGCTTAGGGCATTGACATAGTCTACAAGATGAATCCACTAATTTCTATAAAAAGCATACTATTGGAACCTTTGGCATTTGGTCTTAGTTTTTCTAATTTCTCAAATGGAAAATATTGTATATGGTGAGTTAATTTTCATGATGAGTCTAGTATCGTGAACCTTTAAGATAAAAAGGTTTAACATACGACAAAAGTCTTAAGCTGCTTATATTTGTGATTAGAGATAGTATTACTCATGGTGGGATGCGCGATGCGTTGAACTAGCTAGCTATATATCCAGGACTGTAGTGACACTAGGAGGTTGCCAAGCCCCCCAAAATAAAAGGAAAAACCTAATAAATACCTAATTGAGTTGGAGCCTTGGAGGACATTAACATTTTTATTTACAAAATAAAATAAAGAAAAACGCTTTCGGTCGAATTCGGTCTGGGTCCGATATGATGTGCATGATCAGGATCATGATATGGTAACGGACTCAGGTTCAATCACCCATAAACCATATTCAGCCTATATATAGTCAAATTTGATACGTGTCCAGTTAAATTCAGCTGAGATGTTTCGAACCATTCAAATTTTCTCAACGTTAATTTTCAGTCATTTCGAAGCTTCTAAATTTCGAGAGAGAGAGAGAGATATCTGAGCAAGATAACACTATAACAGGGCGGCACGGCACAGTCGTTGTACTAAGAAACGACCTGCTGTACGGTCCTGGCGAGTCCACAACTCCGCGTGGGCCGTGGAACGCCCCCCGTTACCGCCACCAAACCACTCCCTCCATCCAGCTCGCTCTGAGCTGTGCAGCTGCCACGAGACTTCTTCCCGCCCATCCCGGCCTCCCCACTATATACAAGCGCCAGGCCGCGCTCCCTCCTCCTGCTCCCGCCCAACCCCACCTCCACCAAAGCTGCCGCTCGATCGAGCTCCTCCACGCTCTCGTACCAACAAACAAAAACTAACTCGGACTTGATCTCACACAGCGAGCTTGCGACGACGACGACACAGGTCGTTGCTAGCTGCTCGATCGCTCACCCGCAAGCCACACCATGCAGGCCCAGTCCCGCCTCGCGGTGAGCGGCGGCGTCGGCGGCGGCGGCGGCATCTCGGGCTCGGATGACGAGCACGAGGCGGTGATCCGGGAGCTGACGCGGGGGCGGCAGCTGACGGCGCGGCTGCGGGACGAGGCCCTCCGCGCGCTCCGCGGGCAGGGCCAGGCCGAGGCCACCGCCGACTTCATCCTCCAGGAGGTGGCCCGCGCCTTCACCGTCTGCCTCAACATCATGGGCTCGCCGCCGGCCCGCGCCCCACCTCCGCCGCCGCAGGAAATGCCCGCCGCCCGGCTGATGACGAGCCCGAGCCCGACACCGACAGAGCTGCTGGCCCCGCGCCGGAACCGGGAGGACAGCATCCCCAGAGAGTGAGTTGTCCGCTGCCCCGGCCCTGCCTGCGCATCTCCTGACAGAAATGATCGGAACCAGCTCAATCTGTTCCCGCTAACAAATTATTTGCACGCCGATCTGATTAGTCTCGTGCATGCGCGCGCATTGGTGTCCTAATTAACAGGCACACGGTGACAACCTCGCCGCACTACGACGGGTACCAGTGGCGCAAGTACGGCCAGAAGAGGATCACCAAGACACAATACCCAAGGTCAATTTTAATATCTATCTAACTTCCTACTACTACTTCTTTACTTCTTTTACTACTGGCTTCTTCTAGCTTTAGCTTAGCACAGAAATGGAACTTGTGCATGTAACCTGCAAATTGCCTTAAACAAAACCCTGCCTCTCCAATAATTCCGCGCGGCCGCTTTAAACAGAAAAAGTAACTTGCCATGTAGCTGCAAGGGTAAGTTTCTTTTCTTTTTATTGTTTTTGGGGGTGAACGTGACGCATCTAGAGGCATCGTGCGAGCAACGGTGTTTCCTCTAATCCTCTTGGGTGGACGGGATCGGATGTGGTTGCGGATAGCGATGCGTGGCGCCGGGATCGGCAGTAGAGACAAAGACACAGCGCAAAAGGCCGCGGTTTGACACGCACCGTCCCGTGTCCGCCTTTAAAAGATTCTTCTCGCGCAGCCAGCAGGCCCGGCCGGGCGGGCGAATCGCCCACACGTTTGAAGGCCCCTCATCCAAAGTCTGATTAGGCCTCTGCTCCATCCCACAAAAGCAATTGATTAGAGATCATTCTGATGGTGACGCATGTTTATCTTCCAAGTAAAATATGCTCCCTCTTCTTCTACGTTTGTTTTGTTGACCGGCCTTTTGTCCCCTCAAAGTAATTACCTCTTGTGGTGTAATTCTCGTGTGTGTTCATGCGCGCGCGTGCTATTATCACCGTGATGATTTATTGATTTTTGACCTAGGAGTGGAGCTCATATATATAGTAGTATTTTATTACTCGTGGCATCTCGCTTGCGTCACGGCTAGCTCAAGGAGTGACGTCGGGCGCGGCTGCTAGCCGCCAAGTGCTGATCGAGATGGATATATTGGCTCTGATTCCAACAAGTAAGCGTGTCGTCTGACCTGCCCGGTTTTTGTTTGTATGCGTGCGCAGGTGCTACTACAGGTGCAGCTTCCACCGCGACCGCAACTGCCGGGCCACCAAGCAGGTGCAGCAGTGCAGCGCCGGCGACCCGCCCCAGTACCTCGTCATGTACTTCAATGACCACACCTGCGACACCGCCGCCTGGGAGCCCGAGGCATCAGCGGCGGCGGCGGCGATGCATCTGGACATGTCCGGGGGCGCCGGCGGCGGTGGGCTGGCGGTGGCGCGCCGCGGCGGCGGCGGCATGCTGGACGAACGCGGCGTCCAGGAGGAGCACGAGCGGCAGGTGCTCGTCTCGTCGCTCGCCTGCGTGCTTGGGGCCCGCCAGTTCCACCAGCCTCCTGATCCTGATGCGGCGGGCATCGCCAGCGCCGCCGCCGCCGTCAACGTGGCGCAGCGGGCCCGCACGCGCGACGCGCCTGCTGCTTCGGCGCCGGTCGTTGACGACGCGGCTGCGGAGATGCCGGGGCTTGACGTGGACGGGGTGGGGCTGGATATCATGGACTACGACGTGACGGGCGAGCTGTGCTTCGGCGATTCCTACGGCTTACCGGACGGGCCGTACCAGTGATCTACAATGACTACCACTGCCACAACCACAGATATACGTAGGGCATACAAAATACGCGTGCTTACGTACGTATATATGCACGCACATACATACCGTGTCGTAGAATACTGTGATTAGTGCGAGATAGAATTAAGCAGTAACTATACTTGCGCTAATCGGTTACGGCCGGGGGTTGCGTCTCTCCAGTTAAGTTTTGGTCAGGCTGGTGTGATTAGTTTTAATCTGCACGTGCTTTCGTGTCTCAGTCAGCACGTAGTCGTACTACCAATTGATGTCATCATGTAGTTCTTTCAAGTTTTTTACTATTATAAAAATCTAAATCTGTGCAATGTTTTACATGTACTACTGTGAACAAAAAGAAAAGGGTATACCTCATCGATCTCATTGCAATTCTTCTTTAGATTATTGACCATTATTTGATAAAAATCCAATATATATGATTGCCCTACCATCTCATCATATAAAGGCAACCACTCGACCAAATAGCAATGCACACCCACATGTTTCTCTTACCTCCCAAGAGCAAGCACTCTCGCCCTGAATCCAATTCCCTATCCTCCCTTAGCATCACTTTTTCCTCTTTTCTCCTTTACTATTAGTCTATTACTCGACCTTTATCCCTACAATAATGTTGCTCAAAATATCGCCTCTTGCCGAACCCAATTGATACTAGCCTTGTGATTCCCTGCTACTTCTTGACATGTTATCATCTTCTTCTTTCTGATACCCAAAGTAGGGGATGATCATTAACTGATCGAGCTCTTTGTGTGGCCCCAACAACGTCAAAAAATGCTTCGTAGTACTATGCTTCGTTCATAATGCCTGGAGTTTCTGAATTCACCGTGCCCAAGAGGGACATAATCCCGTTTCATTCCTATAGATGGTGACATATCCATAACCTTTTGATTCTAGCGGGATCAATAGCACGGTTTTGGTTTCCCAAAGAAACATTTATGGTATCCCGGTTCTATGGAGTAATGATTTTTAGTTTATGGTTGAACAGGTTATGTATCCAAATTACTAGATTATCCTTTTCTTTTGTTTCTATCCAAACTTAGATTGCGCTTCGTAAAGGTTCTATTGTTTCTGAATAGAAACAGTTTGCATAATCCTACCAAACAGTTATTAAAGATGTGAAAGACATTCTCGAGTAGGAATCATGAAGCAAAATACGGAAAGTGCGAAGTTCATCCATTTCTCGCTTTTGATAACATCTTTCTACCGTTCAACAATGGAAGAGTTTTGTGTTATCAATTCCTCGGATTATCCTTAGCATAATAATGTAATAATGATCAACAATATGCATTGGTCGATGCAGTGTCTGGGATATTAATATGTATTCTCTTATCTAAAAAAACAATGGAAACTTTGCGATGCATTTTACGCTCCATGTATCAATTAGTAAATAGCTTGATCTTGGGAAAACATGCTTAAATTGGAACCCTTTTTATGGATGCAGTTTTTATCTATATTATTATAAGTGATAACATATAAGGATATGATTCAAGAACAAGTGATAGCTTGAACATAACCCCGTTTCATTCCAATAAACGGTGACCCTGACGATTGTACCAAGGTCCATTTAGCACAGTTCTCAAAGAAACATTATTGGTATCTGATTCTCTAGATTAGTTTTTTTCCTAGTTTATGGTGGAACGGGAGAAACATGCATGATTTTGTATCTACATTCCTAAATTGTCTAGTTTTTAATTTTTTTTGGTTACTATGCAAACTTAGACTTTGCTTGGTGAAAGTTCTGTTGTTTCTAGATAGAAACGGTGTGCAGAATCCTACCAAACGAACCCTAAAGATGTGAAAGACCTGAGCAGGAATCATGAAGCAAATATGAAAAGTGTAAATAAGTCCGTCCATTCCCCTCCCCTTTTTTTCATGAACATCTTTCTTGTTCAACATGGTGATTCACTTTTGTGTAATGTGCGAATAGTCAAATAGCTTGAACAATCTCTTTAGCTTGGAAAAACATGCTTAAATTGCCGCCCTTTTTATAAAAGCAGTTTTTTTTATATATTATTAGGTGTGATAGCATAAGGATATGATTCAGGAATAAGAAGTGAAGAAAGGAAAGGAAGGTCGTGGCTCGTGCCCCTCTTTGCCTTTTGGGCTCTGAGTACTCGCTCATGCAGTCATACTATCGTAGTAGGCCACGAAATCAAAAGCAGGGCCAAAGCATAATCCGAGACGCTGGAATTCAACATGATAAAAAGGCAGTAGTACAACATGAGGACAAGACTGGCATTCGCCGCCGCGCGCGCGCCAATGATCGCGACCGTTATTAGTACCAGAGCCAACTTTCCGGTCTGGCGACCGAGCTGGTTGGAAAGGAATTGTATTGCTCGATCGAATGCTGCTCCTGCAGTTCTGCAGCAGTGCGCGTTTACTGTCTGAACGGGCCAAAATAGGAGTAAAAAAGAGGTGGAAGCAGCAGCAACATGGACAATCTGGTGCGTGTCGTCCGCTGGTGCGGAGTGTGAACGCACGAGGTGATGATGAGGGGGAGCATACTGGAGCCCGTGCGCCACAGCGCCGTCGACCACACGCACATCATACATCCACTGACCAGTGACGACCACTGACTCGACGAGATCGCTACGCCGGCCGGCGGGCGGCTCGCTTATCGCGATCCGCGCAGTCGCGCCTTTGCTTTCTCCTGACACCGAGATGTGATCTGATCAGCAGCGGCAACCGGAAGCTGCGGCCTGATGACGCGCGGCGCGCGGGGTGACGGTGACATCAGGGACGCGGGCGTCACGCTGCGCCGCTGTGCGTCGACGTCACGCGCGTTGGCCACCGGGCCGGGGTCGTCCGTGCGTGCACCCTTCGCGATCCGATCCCCACTCGCCGGATGGCGAAATCTGTGGATGGCGTTGCCCCGCCCGGGGGGATTCGCCGGTTTTACTCGCGTGCAAAACATTGAGGAAGCCAAGCGGCTAGCCAAAGCCTTTGCTCGTGTGCCCACTCGCTGTCCCACGCACACGTACACAGGTAGTCTCCCCTGCCTTTATGTCGCGATCCGTAGCCGTAGCTAGCTGCTCGCTGGCGCTACGCTGGGTACTGCTGCGTTACGTACGTACTCCAGAATTCTGTTCTGACGAGAGCTGCGTATACGGTAGTGTTGCGCTTTTAGAGTTTTTTTTAGTAAGGGACTACGTACCCAGAAACTCCCATAGAGCAACAGGTTCATTTCGATCACAAAAAGGAGACCGTCCATTAATCCTCCTCGGAAGCTTCGATCTGTCCCGAACTGGCATGAAGAGGCGGCCTGATTCTGGTACCGCGCGCAAACGTGTGCGTCTACCGGCAAGATTAGTACCGCCTAGTCCACCTTAGCTTTGTCACACCCTGGGACAGAGACGGAACAGAACGATTCCACAGTGACAGGAGCATCTGTCGGTTCTTTCTTTCTTTTGTTAGCATCTGCCGGTTCTGACGATACCAACAAGTGCATGCATCATTATTTTTTGAACGAACGGCACACGACGTGTGCGTTTCATTGATATAGCAGAAAAAAAAAACGAGACTATGTCCCTGGGAGGCCATAATCAGACGCAAATAAAGAGAAAACTAAGAAAAAATAGCTAACAACTGGCGGGTCGGATTGGGACATCGACACCGCGACACTCTGTCCGGTCGGATTGGGGCTTCGACACGGACCTCAACCTACTCCGCTCGGTCGGATTGGGTCGTCGACACGAGCCACCACCCGCAGGTTCACACGCCAGAGACAACACCACCCGGCACAGCCCCCCACAAGGAAGGAGTCCGGACACCGAATCGGTCGACGCTATGCGTGACCGACCGCCACCAGGACACATGGAAGCCAGCAATTCGAGCAAACCACCGAGCCGCCGCCCACCACTCCGAGCAATGACACTTTGCCTCCGGCACAAGAAGGAGTGCACGGCTAGAGGGGCGAGATAGAAGAAGATCCCCTCTCTCCAACACGAACCCGCCGCCGCCAGGGACTAAGATGATCATCGTCTTTGTGGATGAGCCGCCGCGCAAGGTGAAGATATTGACACGGGATCCCCAAAACGACGCCTTCAGGAAGGAGAACGACGCCAATCGCGCCATCGTCGCACGCCCACGAGACCGTGGCCAGGGTTTTCACCCAGGGAGACCGCCAAGAGGATGAGCACTCCGAAACAACGCCCCCAAGGGGGGAACGACGTTCGCAAACGCCGCCGTTGTCGGTCCGGAACGAAGCCGGGCATAGCTTTCGCCAGAAGAGCCATCCCCCTTGCCGCCAAGCTTCCATGCTCCCAAGCCTCTGCCCAACATCAAGCCTGCTGCCCTGAACGCGCGACCGAATGACGCCCCCCACACCATGCCCGGCCACCTCTACGCAGCACCCGCCAGCCTTCACAGCCGAGAGAGGGGGTCGTCGTTGTCTGCAGCACCACCATGGTGCCGCAAGGCACGCAGCTACGCAGGCGCAGCAGCCCATCTCGCTCAAACCACCTCTGACCGCGTCACCATAAAGCCGCCGCCGACTGCTAAGGCACCGGAGATTGTAGAGGAGACTTGGCCCCGGAGGCTCGTCGTCGCCGCTGCTACCGGTCGTTGCCTCGCCGTCCGCAGGCGCCTCAGCCGCCGGCCGACGCCACCGCCGCCGCCCGACGCGCCGCCGGCCGAAGACGTCCGCCCCGGCCGGCACCTGTGGGCCCCGCCACCCAGCGGGCCCACCTAGCATGAAATAATGTCATTTCCTGGTAAAGGAAGACATTAATTGCATAAGAGTTGGCAACGGCTAACCAGGATTGCAAAGTGAAGATCGGAACTAGGACCTGATCAAGACGACTTGCAGGGCCGCTGAAGGGAGGGAAGCCTTCCGATGGAGCTGCAAGATTTCACAAGCAAGTCTGAGTACCACCGCACTCAGCAAGTACTTAACAATCGAAAGGTATGAACATGCATTATTAGTTGACCAGTGATTAATAAATCGGTGTTGGGTCCTGGAGGGGCAAGAACCTCCCTACCAGTTCCCCAGTGATTCTGGCCCGGATCCTTCTGTCGATCCCGCAATCACCCTCATCTCATTATCGTCACTCCTATGGGTTATTCTTGGCTAATCTGTGGGAGCTTTAACCAGACGGGCTCATAACCGAGAGCCACGGTTATCGATAGATTGGGTAACTCTGCAGAGATTTGTACTCTTGAAACTATACGGTCAGGCGACCCTCCCGTGGCCAACGGCAGGGCCACCCTACGGGACTCGTATCCACTGGCGTCCATCTCTGGATAGCTTCCATCTGGGTCTACCCACGGATGCTACTGGGTCTAAACAAGGACACTAACCCGGGTATGGATGCATCATATAAATTAGGGCATGCATCGCCCGTGGGCCCTACCAGCCCTGTCACATGCGACCCGTGCCGACCAGTCCCAGCCCTCTGTCTGGGGCTGTCTCCAGCATTTCCGTTGCCCACCGTGGCCCCTGGGGTAGCTTTGTCAGAGGTAGCTGGTGGAGTGTGAGTCGAGGCCTCACATTACAGGGCATTCCCGAAGGCTATGTCCTTTTTGGCCCGTATAGCCGTACATGGCGTTGGAAAGACTTTTCCAAGAACCGGTCCTTAAGCGACCAAGGTAGGCCTCTGGACAGGAGCTCCTCCGAGACTATCCACCCTACCTCGCATCTTCTTCCCCCTGGGTGCCTCTCGCGACCAGGGTTTCTGGCACTGGGTAGTGTCTTAGTAGTTGGGGGTATCTGAGTGGCTAACTCTCAATGCAACTACAGACATTTAGCTAAGAGTAGAGCATGTTAATGCAATTGATTATCATGAGCAAGGAAATTGCTAAGACTTGCCTGATACGGTGGTAGCCTCCGCCGGGGCTATAATCCTGAGGTTTCCTGGCGGAGTATCTACACAAATATAAATACATGACTAATCAATCATCACAGCGAATGAATTACTTGTGTGGAAAGGGGCTGGGGAGAAAGACCATAGGGGTGATTTCTAGGTTAATCGAGGGTTTAGAGCCGGCGTTTTGAAAGGGTTCGGGTTTCCTGGGGTTTAGGCGGGGTTTGGAAAACGTCGGTGGAAGGCAATAAATTACCTCTAGGCTTAAGAAAGGTTTCTAGAGAATCTAGTCTTATGAAAAACCTTAGAATATATTCTAATAATTTTAGGAATTTATTGTCTATTTATGGGGTTCTACTTTGGATTGGGCATAAACTGGGGTACATTAACGGAGTCTTTCTATAGGCTGAAAAAGAATCCTTCTAATTCTAAGCCCTAGAAATGGGTATAAATAATTTGGATGGTACTAAATAACTTATTATTTTTCCTAATATTTTTAGGTATTTTCTGAGAATTTTTAGGAATTTCTAAGGTGGAGAAATAACTTCTTGGGTGCACTAAGCCGGGTGTACCTAGCATTTTGCCCTGTGTCTGTGCGGCTGACAAGTGGGGCCGGCTGACGCCAGCACTGGCGCCAGCCCGCACTTAAGGCGATGAGTCTGCGGTCCACTGGACCGAGCTCACGTAAGGCGGAGAGGGGGAGGTGGCGGCTGGCGTGGCCGTGTGGGTGGCTGGCAGGTGAGGCCGCGCTGACGTGGCTGCCACGCGGGCGCCAGCGCAGCTGCCGCACTTCACGGAGGCGCTGAAGGGCAGCAGGGGAGGCTCGCTGGAGCTCTCGCCGCCGGCCGCTACGGGGCGGCTCTCGCGACGGTGAAGGCATCAACCGGTTTGGGGAAGCACGGCGAACACGACGAGGATGCTCTCGTCGGGGGTTGGGGGCTTAGCGTGGCGGTGCGGGCTCGCTGGAGTTCAGGCGACGGGCGGTGCGAAAGGGGAAAGCGGGGTGAGGAGTTTCCGGGGCTTGGGCCAAAGCTGGAGCACATCCCTGGGTGGTGTGGAGCGCGCTGGTGTGCGAAGGTGCGGAGGAAGGGTGCCAGGGCCGGCCGGCAGCTCGCCGGAGCATGGGGCACGGCCGGAAACTGGCCGGAGCTCGACCAGCATCGGAGAGAGGGGGAGAAGGACGGGGAAAGGCAACGGCGGTGCCAGTGCGCTCACCCTGGGGTTGTAGGGGTGGAAAGCGGCCAGAGTAGCGGCACGGCCGACCGGCGGCTGCCTCCCGCCGCGGCGGTGCTCGACGGTGCTCCTCCGGGGTGCAGGCACCTTCGAAACCCAATCCACCAGTGGTGGCGGTGCTCCAAGCGGCGCCGCGACGATCGAGGGGGAGCCGAGCGAGCTTGGAGCAGCAGGGGCACCGGAGCCGTGCGACGGCGCTCTCGCGCTCGCGGTGATGGCTGTAGTGCCGGTGTGGTGCGGTGTGGCGGGGGTGAGTGCCCGGGGCCCTGCCGGAGCAGCGCAGCCCCGACGCGTGGCGCAGTGGCCTCGCCGGCGTTCGACACGCGTGGCCGCGGGCTATCGTGCGGATGGCCGGGGAGAGGGCGTCGGCGCCGCTCTTCGTGTGCGGTGGCTTCGTGTGGGGGTGGCACACGTCCTGCGCGCCTCTGTCGTGCCTATCCTGGCCGGAGAGAGGGGATCGTGCGGCGGCGGCAGGGGTACGGGCGCCACGGGATGGCGAGTGAGAGCGCTCCCGTGCTGGGGTGGCCTTTCTGACGCGAGCAGGGGACGGAGGAGGCGGCGTGGCGCTGGTTTGCGGTCGCCACGCGGCCAGGAGGAGCAGGGCGGCGGTAGGGGAGCGCGGCGGCGGCAGCGCCAGAGGAATGAGGGAGGGGGGAAGAACCGGGGGAAGAGAGAGGGAGGAGGAAGATGACGGCACGGCCGAGGTGGGCCGGCTGGGCCGCACAGAAACGAGAGGAGGGAGAGAGAAGGAGAGGGGACGGGCCGGGCCGTGCGGGAGGGTGAGCCAGAGAGGAAAATTGAGGGGGCCGAAACGGACTTTGCCAATTCGGGCTGCGAACTGACGGCCCATTAGGTATAGGATCCTTTTTCTATTTCTTTTAAGGGATTTTGAAGGGGGTTTTGAATTCAATTTGAACTAATTTCTTTTAATTCAAACCTAGGGCTTCCGATGCTATTTCAATCCTTATAGAGCACTCAAGTTATAGAATCTTATTTTATTTTTCTATTATTTTATATTCTTATTTTTCCTAGAAATTCCCCATTCTACCCTATAATAGTCTAATAAACTTAATAATTAATCTAATAATTAATTAAATAATCCTTATTAATTTTGAGGGTGTCAGAGCACCATCACGCGCGCCCTCCCTGGCAGCGCGGGCGCCAGATCCGGGCGGTGCCCCACCGGATCTGCAGCCTCCGGGCCTCGCCGCCCCGGGCCCGGCCACCCGCCGGCGAGCACCTCAAGCAGATCTCGCGGCCGCGCCCGCTCGATCCCGCCGAAGGGAGGGGAGAGGAGCCTCGCCGCTGCCGTCATAGCGAGTCGCGCGGTCTCGACGACCCGCTCAGGCAGCGGCGCGGCGAGGGGAGACGGCGGGGAGGAGGTGACGGCGGCTAGGGTTGGAGCGCTCGGTCGCTCCGCGCGGGGGAGCGAGCCGAGCGGGTGAAGAATGCATGCATCATGCATGCATGCATCACATTGTCATCACCGTCCCATGTTCAACATTTGTGAGCCGGATAGATACTTCCCGTGCGAACCAAGCAACCGAGCTTCGACTCCGAGAGTCCACGGCGCTCTTGCGGCTGCTTCCATTGCATTGTGTGGCACCGGCACTCGCACTCCGACGGAATGGAACACAGCACAAGTACGTAGTGCCGAACAGGTAGTGCATGCACATATGCCTGTCACCGTGTCAGCATATGTGAGCGTTGAAGCAGTCAGTCATCGGTCACCAATAACGGTGCCACTCGGCACTCGGCAGTCACACAATGCAAGCTTCCCTTTCGCCTGACTTGGATATCTCGGCGGGCACCACAGCCTGTTTCCTCGGCGGCTCGGCGCGAACGAGAGAGAACCGGCGGCGGCGGCGGCGGCGGATGGGGCGGCCGGAATGGGACGCGGCACCACACTGCCGGTCTTCGTCAACCTCGAGTAGTCAGTCTCTGCTGCTGTTGCTGTTGTGTTGTTATCTGTTTGATTGATGTTGTTGTTGTTGTTGTTTTTTTAGGGGTGGTTTGATTGATGTTGTTGGGTCGGTCGATCTGGATCGAGGAGGGGCCCAAGATGGGCTGGGCTGCCAGCGTGTTCATCCTCCCCGGGGAAGCCCATAGGGGTTTTGTTTCGGCCCAGCCCATCAGGGAAGATGCGTGATTATTGACGGTAAACATATACTACTCCTGTAATTAATGCGGTATACTACTACTGTTTCTACATCACTGTTGTCACGGCTACTACAGTATCCGCCACGCATGGTAGCTACAACTTGTACTCACAAGTGACCCGACACTACTAGTCAACACTAGTCTGTACTCTCTCCAGGACCGACTGCTTACACGAACACTGACGCACGCTCACGCGCTAACCTACAGCGACCGACTGTTTATCAGTCTGCCGGCCGGCTCGATCCGGCCAAAGCAACGTTTGGCAGCTTATCACAAGGACAAGGTGCCGGCCGGTTGGTCTGAGATCACTGTCGTTGTCATTAATCCTTATGCAGTATAGGCCCTGCACGAAGCAGCTTCAAGGCAGCAACACCTGCGTGCTTTGTGAAACATGGTACTCCCCGAAGGCCCGCCTCGGCCGGATCTCGGACAATAATGTGGGCACGGCCGGCGCACGGCGTCGTCAAGCTCGACGCCACGCACCGCACGTGTGCTGCGCCCACACCGTAGTGTCCGGGAACCCAGCGACACCCATGTGCACGTCGCCGCCATAGCTGCTCATCGTCACCAGCTGCTGGCCGTGCCCGGCTTCCTCGATGGGGCAGAACGACGACGGCGAAGGGACCCACGGAAAGCCCGTATCATCGACCATCACCATCATCATTTCCCCGTCGTCGGCGACGCCGCCGTGGTCCATGCTCACCGCCGGCAGCGGCGGCGGCACGAACGCGGCAGGGTCACCGGCGGCGCTGGCTTCGGGTGCCGGCGGCCACTCGGTCGGCGACGGCACGGCTCCGCCGCTGATGACGGTGGCGAGGCACGAGACGATGGCCTTGTTCTCTTCGGTGCCGCCGCCGATGATGTCGGGAGACGACAGGTGGAACGGGAGGTCGTCGCCGCCGCCGGCGCTTCTCGCGGTGTCCACGATTCCGGCGAGGGCGTTGTGGTGGTGGCGACGGTTGTTCGTGGTCCTGGGAGACACCATCCTAGCAGCAGCGGCGTCGTTGGCACGTAGCACGTGGCAGGTGTGCTCGTTCACGTAGGTGACCTCGAACACGGGAGGCAGCATCAGCTGGCCCCGGCTGCTGCTGCTGATGCCGTCCTGCTGCTGGACCTTCTTCTTCGCTAAGCAACGCCGGTGACGGTTGCACTTGTAGTAGTACCTGCAGAGTGCAGAGAGAGAGGTGTGGTGGCCCACAGTGGCCAGGATTAGCAATGTTGGCTTGTCAGGGAGGGGGGGGGGGGGGGGGGGGTGCTCACGCCATTAATTGTTTCCGAATAAGGACAAAGGGGGCCGTTGCTATCGGTCGATCGGACATCATCGGAGGGTGGTGGTGGTTAGGCTTGACCATGTTGACGACGCGAGTCAAGTCGTCGGATGGATGCAAGCGTGCATCTCATGTGTGTTCCGATCCGGATGAGATGAGCATATGACGGCAGTGAACTGACTTAGTCGCGTGGTTAAGTTGGTAATTACTGTGAAATGGAGGGATCAAGTCAGGCGTAGGTTTGTTTGTAGATGACGCGCGAATTCCTAAGGACTACCAACAGACTTCTCTGTGCAGGATTTGCAGTATAATTCCAACAGAATATTCGTTGGCCCTGTTTAGATGTTTCGTGAAATTTTTTTCGAGTATGTTCCCTCACATGCATGACATATTAAATGTAGTCGAAAAAAATAACCCATTATATCGATGGAGTGTACTTCGCGAGACGAATCTAATGAACCTAGTTAGGTCGTGATTAGACAATAAATTGCTACAGTAAACATGTGCTAATGACGGATTAATTGGACTCATTAGGTTCGTCTTGCGATGAACTGACATAATCTGTAATTAGTTTTGTAATTAGTCTATATTTAATACTTCAAATGTGTGCCCGACATACTGTAAATTTTTTCGCGAAACAATCTAAACGCGGCCCTTATCAAATTCCTTCTTCAGATTTAACAATATTGCTCATTTTAGAAGGAAAAAAAAACTACTCCGTACTATATATTTTCTGGTTAGTCAAGGTGAATCTTTGATCGGGCAGTCCTCCTTTTTAGATGACGGCCTACCGAATATTTTATTAGTAATAATCAGTTCCGCTAGCTAGATCCTACTAGAGTGTTTTTTTAGAAGACGAACATATTTTTATATTTGCCCTTATGCCAGCATATAACCATGCTTGTATGCATACACCACGTACAATTTTTCCAGCCTTTAATTTACTTAGTCGCGTGCATCTCATGTGCTCCACGTAAGATGAGCACATGACGGCAGTGAACTGACTTAGTACTCTTAGTCGCGTCGTCGTTAAGCTGTTAATTACTGTGAATGGAGGATGAAGCGTAGCTTGGTTTGTAGATGACGCACGAATTCCTAGGACTAGCTACCATCAGACTTATTTTGCAGGATTTACATTATTATTATTCCACCAGAGCAGAATTCTTATGAAATTCCTTCTTCAGATTAAGAAAAGCGTTGCTCATTAAAAAAAAGTATTTCCTGATGGTTAATCAAGGTGCTTGTAATCCGGATGTATAATCAAGTACTATACAAGTTGATAGATCTTAGATCGAGCCCATCTTTTAGATGATGACCTATCTAATATTTTATTAGGATTTAGGAATAATCAATTTGACTAGGCTCCTACTAGAGCATTTTTTTTAGAAAACGATTATAATTTTATCAATTCCTTATGACAGCATCTAATCGTGTCCTAGTTTGTATACACACCACCTTATACAGTTTATTTCCAGGATTTAATTTAGTATCATTTTTTATCAGAGGAACTTGTGGATTTTGCCATGGGTAAACATGCACAACAGACAGCACTCCATTTGATCTAAAATATACTATGGATTTAGGATATCGACAACATGGTTTGAAGGCGACACTCTGACTAGTACTTTGTATAAAAGCACGATATTTCTAATAAATATGTTTATACTTCGTTCAAAAAAATAAATATGTTTATATTGCGCAAGTACTTTTTTATGAATCTAACAACCCCTCCCTTATATTGTCGATCTATGAATTCTTTATATATTTATGGTCAAAGCTAATGATCTTGGTCGGCAAGAATTTTTATATATTGACTTCACCTTGAGAATTTGCAGTTCTGAATTTTCTTTTGCCCATATTTTCGCCACTGGTAACCATCCTTGTGTGGCGAGGGTGTAATCTCCTTGCTGGTAACCCCCTCTTCTCTAATCTTCTTGGAGGGAGTAACCACTTCTCCACTGTCACTCCTAGAAACAACATGGCGATGGATTATGTTTTCGAAGCAACCAAGACAGCCAAGCAAACAAAGTTCGTCACTAAAAGAAAACGAAAAGCTGAACAAAGTTGAAAGCACACAGGCCAGGGCAGAGAGGCAGAGTTGAACAGTGTACAAATATCAAGATGGAACGCCTTCAGTGTAATCAGCATATACCTACCTGACACGCTGATCCTTCGCCGGAGTGCTGACGCCGGTGCTATTGCCCGTATTTACCTCCAGCGCCGCTGCGTTATTACTGTTCAGCATGGACATGGATACCTCGAACACTCGCGAGAGCTCTTGGCTGAACGCCATGGCCACCTCCTGGCCACTTCTGTCCAAGGGATGGCTGAGCAATGCTTGGAGCTGGGTGCTGAGATGGTAGCCGCCGGCGAGCACGTCTGGCAGCTTAGCGTCTAGATCAAATGCCATCTTTGATTCTCAGCTAATGACTGAACTAGCCGGGGTATGGTCGAGGCCTCGAGGGATTTGTGTGGCCGCTAGCTTTGGGTCTTTTACTCTTGGTGAAGCGAGTATTTATGCAGGCTAGTCGGCTAGACCGCTGACTCCGATCAACCTAGCTTGCCAATATTTGTTCAGAGATTGATGCTCACCTTTGAGCTTGATTGACTAGCTCAAACTCTTTATTTTTTTTCATTAATCTAAGTTGATCACTAATGTCAGCGGGACCTTTCATTCGATCCTGCTGGTCTTCTGACTGACGGATACATCGATCAGATTATAGATAGGTTGACTCGATTGCGTCGTATCATTGTACATGCAGCAGAAATTTCGGTCTCTGCTTCTGGTGGTCAACCCTGAGGCTGACTTGAGAGCTGGTAGTACTATGATAATAGAAGCATCTACTGTGCCAGCAATTTAAAGTTGTTGCAAGCTGACAATGTAGTAGGACGGGCCAGAGCTCCCATTTCAAACCCCTGCGCAACGAATTTCCATGTTCAGTCCCACAAGAGACGTCGGACAGGGACACCGGTCCTATGAGATAAGCCATAATGCTGGATAGCAATCAGAAACCCGCGGCATGTCATGCAACACATGGCACAGGGTCAAGGTGACCACACCGCGTCGTATGCGCTAGCTTTCGATTGATCCCGCTGTAACATGATGCATGGTCGATGCAGGTCAAATCCATATGCTCAGCTGAATGTTTCTACCAGTTACCAACTTGCCGATCCTGACAGTCAAGGAGAGTGATCTCTGTACTTGAATTCCATTTTCTGTTCTGACCTTGAAGCGGAGAGGTCTTATGGGAAATCCGCGTGAATCTATGGCTCTCAAGATTCACCAATCAGGATTACACTTGTTATTATTGGAATTTCTATCTGATGGTTCTTCAAAATAAAAGGTCATATCTGATGGCCAATAAGAAACGTTGGCGACTAAAAGACCTAACGTTATGCCTTTTTCTTTTTCGAATCAAAGGCCTAACGTTATGCTGACGCTCTAGCTAGTAACCTCACCAACCGAGCCCAACTCAGTTCTAGATTGATTTGAGCATTTTCTTATTACTGCTAGGAGCCCTTGGTTTAGGACTGTAATCCCAAACCTTGTTCTTTAGGACATTGATATCGTATACAATTTAGCAACTTTGACTTTCTTTTCTGTAAAAATATGCTAGTTCAAAGAAAAGAATTATATCCCATGAAAGCATTGCTAATTATATCGATTTTAAGTTCTCAATCTGCATAATCATTCATATTATCATATTTTGGAAAAAGTTCCAAATAAAGTGACTTTACTAATTAAACTAAGACGGTTTATTGGGTCATGGATAGGTAGCACCTTCTACTTAACTCTACACCGAGCATCCTCTTACAGCTAGCAGCCTTATAGCACCAGATGCTTAAGGAGTAGTTCAACAATTGTTAAGCATTTCTATGTGAATCTGCAAGTTCAACAATTGTGAAACAAAGGGCAATAAGTATAAGGAGAGTTGTTGCCAATTTTGTCAGAAATAAGATGATACAGACAATGCTCGGCGTACTGCATCTTCAGCTAAAATGACTTGTTTTTGGCTAAAGGTGGATTAGTCATAATTAATCCCCTTGAATTAGGACGGAAAATGTTTTAAATTTCTGTACGCACGTAAATAATTAACCAGACATCGACATCAGTCTCCCACGAAGTATACTTTCGCATATTGAGATTAAGAGGACGCCACTTAGAATAAGATCGTGGTTCGTAATGCTTACACATCTGATCAGTAATCATCGTAATCGTAATTACTGCTATAAGGTAAATGCGTGTGATCGCCGAAGTGCATATGGTTGTCAAAATCATATGTGAAGTTGTCCCACGCCGAGAACATGCCACCGTCGCCGTTGGCCGGCGGCGCCGCCGGCAGCCCCTCCGACGGAAGCGACGACGATCCGGCCTCGTGGTCAGAATGGAAGGCAGGCTGCTGATCGTGCTCGTGCGTCTGGCTACTCGAACCAAAGCTCAGCATCATGAACGGACTCGGAGATGTAGACTGGTACTGTCCTTGTTGCATCTGCGCGTCGCCACGGCCAAACCTGAGCACCAAACCTTCCCTTGAGGCCGGCGTCACGGGATCCGCCACGATATCCGGGAACGGGACGGGCGGCGCGCCGCAGGTGTGTTCGTACGTGTAGGTCACCTCGTACAATGGTGGGTCGTCGCCGTTCTTCTGTTGCAGCAGCTTAGACGCAAGGCATTGCCTGTCTCCACGGTAAGAGCATCTGAAGTATAGCCTGCATGAGCACACATTTCATCGCTGTTGGAATATCTGAAGTGTAGCCGTTACGAGCACTTTTTTTTAAACGAACCAGACAGAAAAGTTGTCGATTATATTAAAAGAAATGAAAATCTAAGAATGGGTATACACCTAAAGGGAAAAAAAAACAACGACGACGGCGACGACGACAACAACACGACTAGTCGGGATTGGGGCATCGACATACGTCGCACACAACTCCTAAATTCCGCTCGGTTGGATTAGGTCATCGACACGAGCCTCTAAAATTTCTGCCCGGTCAGATTGGGACGTCGACACGAGGCACCACACAACCGAAACCACCACCGCCCACCACACCCATCGGGACGCGTCGAGCACCAAAGGAGCCGAGGAGCAACAGACTAACATGCTGATAAGAGAAGCTTCCTTGACGACGCCTCCAAAGAGGAGCACGGCGTGTAAGCACCGTCGTCGCACGTCCAAAGCGGACAGGGTTTTCATCCAGGCCTCCTGCAGTCGGAGCCAAAGCACGCCGATAGCCGAACCTAGATGCTGGCAGTCGGCAACGAAATGCAGGCGTATGTCCCCGCCGTCACCGAGCTACGCGGCAAAGCACAACGAGTGGCCTCGCCACGCCCGTCACGGGCAGCAACACCAACCTAGATGCTAGCCGCCGGCGACGAAACGCAGGCGTCCCCGCCTTCATCGAGCTACGCGGCAACTAGACCCTGTCAAGAGCATATATTTTACTGTTTATTATACTCCATCCGGTTCGGTAAAGGAAGTCGTTTTGGACAAGATTTGAGTCAAACATTGGGAATATAAATCGTGAATAACTTTTAAGTCGTTGAGTTTGGAAATGTGAAAACTACCTGAATAGATTTGTCTTACAAAATACTTTCATAAAAGTATACATATGTTAGTTTTTAATAAATATCTTTATAAAAATAAGAAGTCAAAGTTGTATTTTGGAGACCGTGTCGCTGTCTTAAACGACTTCTTTTACTAAACCGGAGGGAGTATATGTAGCGCCTAATTTTGTTCGTTTTGACGTATGTACTTTTTCAAAGCCATTCATCCATCTCTAAGGCCAGCGTTAATGCTTTTACTATTATTCATACCTTCATTCTCTTGTACTTGTGTTTTGGCAATCCACATGAATTTACGTGCCTTTCATAATAAAGGTTGAAACTACCAGTTATTTATTTGTTAGGACAAGTCTTTGACCATCGATTATTACTCTATACTTACTATATTTTTTTTGATACAAAGTTTCGTTAGGTTTGCATTAAAAAATACTTCGTTATACTTTTGATCACATCAATGAGATAGTTGGCCAAAACATCATCCAAATGAAATGAAATACGACTTGAAAAGAAAAAAAAACAGAGAGTAACCATTACTTTAAATGGCAAATTTAATAAATCTCAATACTTTCGTGTATATTATTGTCCATAGGATTTCAAGTTTGACTGCTTGCATATACACTATTTATTTTAGCATGGAGGGGAGTACCAATAGCTGAATGAAATTATGAACCATTGGCCTAAGATAAGTATATGGTGTCTACTTCGCATATGCAATTTTAGGCGTCATAATATTTTGGTAAAAATCTAAGTAGAAGAGTAATGTTACACACGAAGGCAATTGAGAATTGCAGGGAATAATAGATTGATTATGGAAGACCAAAGGTACAGGAATATATAGGCAATAAACCCTAGGGAGACTTATAGAAATAGGATCACCCCCGGGGATTATTGCCTAACATAACCAATCAAGGATAAGCACAGCCTATAGCCGGCCATATCCAGGCCGTATGGGCCTTAACCCTGGGCTAACACAGCCGTGTACAATTAACAGTCTAACACCCCCCACGCAGTCGGAACGGCCTGTGCCCGGACGTTCAGACTGGACCTGAACTCCGTGAAGACCGAAGATGGAAGCCCTTTGGTGAAGATATCTGCATACTGTGAAGTCGTAGGCACGTGAAGAACACGGACATCACCAAGAGCGACGCGCTCCCGAACAAAGTGGAGATCAATCTCAATATGTTTGGTGCGCTGGTGCTGAACGGGGTTCGAAGACATGTAGACTGCACTGATATTGTCACAATAGACAAGTGTAGCCCGACGCAAAGGAGCATGGAGCTCCGAGAGAAGCTGACGCAGCCAGGATGCTTCAGCCACGGCATTGGCAACAGCTCGGTATTCAGCTTCGGCACTTGATCTGGAAACTGTGTTTTGCCGCTTCGAGGACCAAGAGATCAGATTGTCCCCCAAAAACACAGCGTAGCCCGAGGTGGACTTACGAGTGTCAGGACAACCAGCCCAATCAGCATCAGAGTACACCACAAGATCGGACTGAGAAGATGGTCGAAGCAGTAAACCCATGTCAAGAGTGCCGCGAACATACCGAAGAATGCGCTTCAAGGCTGCCAAGTGAGGTTCCCGTGGATCATGCATATGAAGGCACACCTGCTGAACTGCATAGGCAATATCAGGCCGAGTGAAAGTGAGATACTGAAGTGCACCAGCCAGGCTGCGAAAATCTGTTGGGTCTGTCACCGGAGCGCCATCTGTGGAGGAGAGCTTCGGATTCAGATCAACAGGTGTGGAACAGGGCTTGCACTCGGTCATCCCAGCTCGAGAGAGGATCTCAAGCATGTACTGGCGCTGAGAAAGAACCAAACCATCTGCAGTGTGCTGAACATGCATACCCAGAAAATGATGAAGCGATCCAAGATCCTTCATAGCAAACTCAGACTGGAGAGCAGCAATGGTGCGCTGGAGTAGAACTGGAGAGGAAGCTGTCAGAACTATGTCATCCACGTAAAGAAGAAGATAAACTGTATCACTCCCACGGTGGAAGACAAACAGAGAAGTATCTGACTTAGCCTCAACAAACCCAAGCTGCTGAATGAAGGTGGCAAACCGACTGTACCAAGCACGTGGAGCCTGCTTCAGCCCATAAAGAGAGCGATTCAATCTGCAGACGAAATCCGGGCAACTGGAGTCCTCGAAACCTGCCGGTTGGGCGCAGTAGACAGTCTCACTCAAAGAGCCATGAAGAAAGGCATTCTTCACATCTAGCTGATGAACAGGCCAAGACCGGGAAAGAGCCAGAGAGAGCACAGTGCGTACTGTAGCAGGCTTCACCACTGGACTGAAGGTCTCGTCAAAATCAATCCCCGGACGCTGAGTGAAACCACGAAGAACCCACCGCGCCTTATAGCGCTCAAGAGAGCCATCAGCCCGGAACTTGTGCTTGAAAACCCACTTGCCAGTGACCACGTTTGCTGCTGGTGGTCGGGGAGTAAGCTCCCAGGTGTGATTGGCGAGAAGCGCCGAGAACTCCTCCTGCATAGCTGCCCTCCAGTTCGGATCAGCCAAAGCACTCCGATAGGACTTGGGGATCGGGGACAGTGGAGCAGCAGTATACAGCGCTGGTTGTCGAAAACCGCGCTTCGCCCGCGTAGTCATAGTGTGCTCGTTCACCACGGGAGGAACTGGCACAGCGCCCTGTGGCAAGAGTGGCGGCGGACCGGAAGGAGCTGGGGCTGGAACAGTGGATGCAGCAGCACGAGGACGCCTGACGTAGACCTTCGGAAAGTCACTGAGAGGCCGATGAGGTCCAGGAGCCGCACGGGGTGCTGGTGCAGCTGCTGGAACAGAACTGGTCGGCAGGCGACCGAGCAGCTGGACGAGGCCGGCTGGGGAGCAGCCGTGGCCGACGGAGGGCCGGCAGGAACCGGCTGGTGGCCAGCAGGAGCCGACGGAGAGCCGGCAGGAACCGGCTGGTGGCCGGCAGGAGCCGGCTGGGTGCCGGCGGTGGCTGGCTGGGCGCCAGCAGTGGCCGGCTGGGCGCCAGGAGGAGCCGACTGGGGGCCGACTGGAGCCATGCTGCGCTGCACGGGAGAGACAGCCACGGCTGGCCATGGTGTGGCCAGCGGCGGCTGTGAGAAATCGTCGGAGGCCGCACGTGGCAGTGCGGGAACACCATCTGCATCTCCTGCAACCAAAGGTGAGTATGCTGGACCAATGGCGGCCGGCACATGAGTGAGATCATCCTGCAGAAACTCAAAGTCAGCAGGGCGAGGTGGTGAGGAGAGCTCGGAGAAGGGAAACGAAGTCTCGTCAAAGGTGACATGCCGAGAGATGATAACTCGGTTGGAGACAGTGTCGAGACAACGGTAACCCTTGTGGTGAGCAGAATATCCTAGGAAAATGCACCTAGCCGAGCGAGGAGCGAGTTTATGCGGAGCTGTGGCGGAGAGGTTAGGATAACACAGACAGCCAAAGACTCGGAGATGATCATAAGTGGGATGAGTGCCATGGAGAGCAAAATGGGGTGTGCCGAAGTGTAGAGTTTTGGTGGGAGTAATGTTCAGTAGATGGGTGGAGGTGGCGAGGGCCTCTGCCCAATAGGCTGGGGGAGCATGTGCCTGGAACAAAAGCGAACGCACCATGTTATTAATGGAACGAATGATGCGTTCAGCTTTACCGTTCTGGGATGAGGTGTACGGGCAAGACATGCGAAGGTGGACGCCATTTGCGAGGAAGAATGTGCGGGCACTGAGGTTGTCAAACTCGCGCCCGTTGTCGCACTGAACATTCTGAATGGTGGCACCAAACTGTGTACGGACATAGGAGAAAAAGTTAGCAATGGTCGGAAACGTGTCAGATTTCAGGCGCAAAGGAAAAGTCCATAGAAAATGTGAACAATCATCAAGAATAGCCAGATAATATTTATAACCCGAAACGCTCACAACAGGAGACGTCCAGAGATCACAATGTATTAACTGAAAATTGTGCGTAGCACGGGATGAAGACACATGAAAAGGTAGACGTGTATGGCGCCCTAACTGACACGCATGACAAAGAGTATCACTAGCACTTTTATTACAACTGATGGAAGAAGACTGTGCTAGTTTTGCTAAAACTTCATGACCAGGATGCCCAAGACGATGATGCCAAAGCGAGGATGTGGTGGAAGCATGGAGTGCAGACGCCGGAAAATGAAGGGGGTACAAGGACCCGGAGCTATCACATCGGACGATCTCTCTCCCCGACTGAAGATCCTTCACAGAACAGCCACGAGGGTCAAATTCCACAGAAACATTGTTATCAGATGTAAACTGGCGTACGGAAATCAAGTTCTTGATGAGATGTGGTGAAACAAGAACATTGTTAAGCTGAAGAGAATGAGGTAAAACAGTACTGCCAGTAGAAAGAACGGGAAGTAAATTGCCGTTCCCGACAACAATGGAGGAGGGTGTGCTGAGCTGTGGAGAGGAAGAGAGGGAGAGGATACCGGCGTCGGACGTCATGTTGTTGGTGGCGCCAGAGTCGAAGTACCACTCACGGGAGGGTGGCTGGGTGAGCGACATCGTGTTGAAGCTGTTGGCGAGCGCCTGCTGATCAAACGACAGCATGCCAGGGGGGAGACCGTAGAAGCCTGGAGGAGGCGCAACCTGGCTGTACAGACCAGGTGTCGATGGCGCTGCATAGGGCCACAATCCCTGGCTCTGAGCGCCGGCCACCAGAGCACTGGGCTGCTGGGCGACCATGGCCTGGGGCGGCTGCTGTTGCTGCTGCTGTGGAGTCGCCGGACGAGGGATGGGCGCCAGGGGTGGGTGCTGACCCGGCCACATGTAGATGGAGCCGCTCCAGGGATGCTGAATGCTCACAAAACCAGGAGGGGGAGCAGGTGCGCCGGTCTTGTGTCCCTGTCCACCAGTGCCGGATGACGAAGAGGACGTCTTGCTGCTGCTAGACCGACGATCCTGCTTGCCGTAGCGCTGCTTGCCTTTCTTCTGACCGCCCCCGGAGGTGCTGCCCCCGTGGCCACCACTGTGTTGAGGCGGTTTGGGGGCTGCAGGGGTGGACGTAGCCTTGCCAGAGGAGGCAAGGAGAGCTGAGGATGGAGGAGGAGCAGTGGTGAAGTTGAGCTCCTCCAACAGCAGCTCGTTCTTGGCATCCTGGAACGTCGGGAAGGGACGACCACGCCGAAGATGACGACCGACGTCCTTGTACTGCTCGTTCAGCCCACGGATGAGGTTGAGGACGAGGGTACGATCAGGGATGTCCTCGCCCAGAGCGCGAAGATCGGATGCCAGGCGCACCAGCTTGCCGCAATAGTCGGTGATGTTGAGGTCGCCCTGCTTGGTGTTGCGGAGCTCGGCATCAAGGATGATGGCGCGCGTCTCGCTGTTCCCTAGGAACTGCGCCTCGACAGCAAGCCAGGCGGCGCGAGCAGACACCCCGCGATCCAGCACGGCGTCGACGAGATCGGAGGAGAGGCAGCCGACAATCCACGCCTTGACGACACAATCCATGCGCACCCAGTCTGGTGAGTTGGGGAAGGAGTCGTCGGTGAGGACATGGTCGCTGAGGAGAGTACTTCCCGAGGACGAGGAGGAAGCACTCGCACCACCGGGAGTACTGTGTGGATTTGGTGTCGAGGACGATCGGCACCAGAGAGCGGATGCTCTGTACAGCGACGGCTTGGGCATGGAGGTTGAGGACGGCTGCCGCCTCGTGGACGAGCAGGGCGTCGCGGGCGCCGGGATGAGGCGCATGAGAGGAACCGGCGTCGTCCACCTCGGGGTCGGGCTCCTCGCCGGCGGCGGCGTCGTCGCCGGCCTCCTTCAGGGCGATTTCGGCGGCGGCGCGCTCGCGAGCGGCCCGCTCAGAGGCGAGGCGGGCGCGGGCGGCAGCGGCGTCGCGCTGCTCCCCAGCCTCGCGCGCCTCGCGCTCTGCTTCCTGAGCGCGGAGGAGAGCAGAGGCGCGGGCCTCCTGCGCCAGGCGGACGCGCTCCGCCTTGGCCTGGACGGCGGGGTCGACGGGCTCGCCGTCGTGGGGAGGCGCCTGGGTCTTGGCGGCAGCGTTGGGGTCGATCCCGTCGTTGAGGACGCCGGACCTGGAGCCTGCCATCGCGCGCAGGAGCAGGGGAAGGACGGCGCCGGGTGTGGCGCCTGGAGAAAAGATGCGGAAGCAATCTAGGAGAAACCTAGACTCGTGATACCATGAAGGCAATTGAGAATTGCAGGGAATAATAGATTGATTATGGAAGACCAAAGGTACAGGAATATATAGGCAATAAACCCTAGGGAGACTTATAGAAATAGGATCACCCCCGGGGATTATTGCCTAACATAACCAATCAAGGATAAGCACAGCCTATAGCCGGCCATATCCAGGCCGTATGGGCCTTAACCCTGGGCTAACACAGCCGTGTACAATTAACAGTCTAACAACACACCCTCTGATGTCCTGTCAGTATAGTGTTTGGCCATTGTCTCTCGATGGAAGATTTTTTTTCCCATTTATTTACATACTCTAGACACGTTTATTATACATGCATGACCCGCTTAAGTACCTATTTTAACACTTAAAATGAATTTAAACAGAAAAAAAATGAAACACTGTGTGTGTTGGGTGGGGGTGGGGGTGGTGGTGGTGATGTGGGGGGGGGGGGGGGGGGGGGTAGATAAACTTAGAACTATCTATTAAGAAAAATAAACAATGGAAATTTGATCACTTTAGCCTCTCTTTTTTTTCCGGTGGGGAACTAGGATGTGTCCCTCATGCCTAATTTTCGCATACGAGATATAGATATAAGAATAAAAGGATATCAAAAGAAGGAACAGAGAAATTCGATGACAATAAGCTATTTATATTTTTTTATCAGCAAATATAATAATCTGAAACCTTGGGCCTCAAATTGCTCATACATACGAAGTATCAGCACTTGAAAGGTAAATTGCGTACCTAGGGTACTCAGCATCCTTGATTTTCTTCTGGCCATATTTGCGCCACAAGTGGCCATCAAAATAAGGTGTGTATGTAAGTTTGACCCATGAAGGCCTATCCCTCCTGCAAAAATATTCCAACAGTATATAGTAAAGTTGGACAAGTACAAAAAAACTTGTTCAGGTTCAATTATCTTATCAGATGAGTTTTAGGAGAATAATGAATAAGAATATAGAAATGGAGATATAGACATGCAACACTGAGAAGGCAAAAAAAAAGGTTTCCATTTAGATGGGCCAGACATAGACAACATAGAAATGTCTATAGAGAATTGCAATTTTAAGACTCGACAAAAGATTTCTGTTACATTATATCTTGATTTCAATTCTAAAAAGTATGGCAAAAGTATCATATGTGTTATCTGGAGTTTGAGATTCCTCTGTAAACCATTTTGTTACAAATGCTCACACCTACTCAACTTTGTTGAAAAAACCACCTCAACACGCACATGTTTAACTGAGATATTCTTGCTGATATAATCCACACAAGACCAAACTAGTTGAGACAATCTTATTCAAGTGCTTGGGTTAGGCTTATTCATCATGTTGCAGTGAAGAAAATTTGCTAATAGCAAAACATGATGCAACAGCATTTAATCTCATTGCTGTTTTTTAATCCAATGTGTCAGTATTACCTCTAGAAGTATCTAACTCTGATAAGATTAAATTACCTGACTAAAAACTAAATTAATAACAGATCTTCAAAATGTCTAATTCCTGTCTAGTAGCCCATGCTATTGTGCTAGCAGTGTACCAACCATAACTGCTGAGCCCGGATGGATATATACATATAGGAAGGTCAACATTTTCCCAATCGTCTTGCAAATCAGCATTGGACACTGTAGATGTGGAAAGGCTTCTTTGTTTCCCAAAAACAAGTAAAGGGGGCATGAGAATGCATATAACTAAGTCATTTGTATCATCCTTGGAAGGTATAAAAAATCACTACTATAGCTTTTTACCTTCGAAGGTCTAATTAGTGGTGATAGTAATACCTATCAAGGTCCGTAACTAAAAGAGAAGTTAATGTTTCCTTGATTCTAATCTCTCCTTCCTTGGATATATTGAGTTGGAGGCATGCATGAAGGTATGTATGGAACTTAGTATGCAGATTCAGGCACCCACTGTCATGATCTTTTTCCACGGCAGTGGCTGTACATGTATAATTGTACGATCTATCACCTAGATCTTCTTTTATTACCTTTCAATTTGAAACATCAATATGTTCTATAAAGTACAATGCCATTTGCATGTCTGAAAGCCTTAAGGCTGCATGAAAGCACTATGCATGAATGTGTTTTAGGTTTCATCTTATTTCACATTTGGTAGGGAAAGCTAGCATTTTCTTGAGTCATAAAATATTAATATCAATCCTGGACTTCTGTTCAAATGAAAAGGAACGTCCAGGATAGTAATGAAAGATATCACAGAATGGGGGGGGGGGGGGGGGGGGGGGGTCTCTATGTGCGTAGTCCTTTTAAATATAAGCATGATTAAAATGTGCAGAAGAATATAAAGTTAAATACTATAGTGGTAATCTAGGGCTCTCGAGCAAAGGAGCCCTCCACTATGCGGGAAAGTTATAAGAAAAAGTTGCTTTGGGTTCTAAGCGTCATTTATAAATGGCCTTGGCTGAGTAATGGAGAATATGCTTCTTCTATGGGAAATATGGAGAATTTCTAGAAAAGGACTATACGATGATTCTAAGCTTTTAAAAAAATCTGTTGTATTTTGACTGTAGTGTGGAATCCCCACATAAACTTTGAGCGCAATCATATATCATGCAGATCAGCTTCTTTTCCCAGTTCATGAAATATAGCTGCACTCGGGCATATGGAACTAGACAGCCAGTTGTCTGACAAAGGAGGATGAATGAAAGAAAGAAAGAAGAAAAAAACTGTTGGGGCGTATGCATTCGTTTAATTGACCAGTACTGTATGGTACTGTTTTTAGCAGTAAATTATTAAGTCCAAGCTAGTTGTAAAACATAATATCCTCCAACGACTGTACTCAAGCTAGAATTAACCTAAGATCATCGACTATTGTGGCCAAAAGTATGTTACTGTTTCCTTTCTAATCTTGACTATAAATGAGGCACAAACCCAAAGAAGGCACAAATAATAGCTCTCTAGCCCTCTGTGCATGCATTCTGACAGATTCAATCGCTGAGAAGAACATGAAGAAGAAAGAACACTGCAAGACACGAATTAAAACCAACCAGCAGAGGCATGTTTAAGATCTGACAACAGCTACAAAAGGCGCTAAGGAAAAGTTGAGAACAAAGGAGAAGGATCGAAATCAAGCAAGATCGAAGACAACTTAACAATCATGCATGACAACACAAACATATAGCTACCAGTATCCTGTATCTAACAAATTTATAGCGTAGAAGATATAGTGTGCCAATCGGTTTATCTGTTTATGCACGTACCTTCTACTATTCCGGCCGCCGCGAGGCGAGGACTCCGGTGGGGAGATCCCAAAGACAGCTCCGGGAGGGCTGTAAGACGACTCAGAGGCAGATCCCATAGCATCTTGAGCGCTGAGCTCCCCGAACTCAAAGGACTGCTCCGTCTTCATGCGTGGAGATGCCATTCTTCTTCTTCTTAGCTAGCTACCTGGCTGCTGTGCTCAAAACTGCTGTAATGTTCTTTGGGCGGCAGGTGTGTGGGAAACGGAGGAGGAGATTGGCAGACACCTATGTCGCTTTCATGGTCACCAGACCAAAGGCGCTTAAATTTTGTGTTAGACTACTGCGCGCAGTACAAACGCGGCCAATACTATATGGTTCCATTTTGTTCCAAGTCAAGAAGGTTGCGGGGTCTTTAGATAAGTTAATGTTTACAGATATTAGATTCGAGCGGTTGAATCTGCCACTCAATAATCATGTGCCTATTATATGAGTGCCGAGATGGAACTTATAGGTTTTTTTTCTGGGATTTTGGACAGTATGGAACTAAGGTTACATATGTTTAATTGCACTTGATCTGTAATATGTTCAAATTTCGTTTGATTGGCTATGTTTTTTACGAGGGTTTCTCTAGTACTATGATTGTCATATTATGCTTTGGCCTGAGGACGAGTCCCTCCTACGTAGGTGTGATCGATGCGTGCATGTTTATTTACACTCTAATTGCTGCTTTTTGATAAAAATATGTATGGCAAATTGCAGGAAAGGACAGTGCACGAACAGTGGGTGCCAGGCGATTAGATGTATTGCCAAGTGGGTTTACAAAACCGGAGGCTTTGTTAATCAGGACAGTGGAGGCTACCAATCCCGAGCCAGTCCCACGTTTCAGTGCTGTTTTCTCAGCATTTTGCTGCAAACAGCTAACAGATTGGGTGGTCTACCAGATGGATTTGCCGAAAAAAATAATGTTATGATCTGATCGGGAGGGCTTCATGCGCGTGAACGAATGCATATATTGTCTGACGACCTAGTGTGCTATACACTACTTGAGCCAATATTTTTTTCCTGGGGCAACAACAGATTTTTAGAAATCAGCGAGCGCCTCAGCTATCCAGCTCATTGCTGATGAGCTCACTTCTGACGCCAAGTTTTTTTCAGAGACTAGATGCATTGTACCACCCTGAATCCCAATGAATGGCCTTTATGCTTTTTTTCTAGGGAAAAAAGAAGTTTGTCTCTGTGTCCGGGACGGGTTGCTTTGTTTTTCTTCTAATGTACAGCATGGTTTTAGGAGTTATGAATTGGGCAAAATTGTACTCTTGTGGATTCATAAGCATACCTGAATGGCGATATAATCGGCCTTAATGATGTAGAGACAGACAGACAGTGAGGATTCATAAGCGTACCTTTCATCTTTTCCATGGTGCATTGGTGCAGGTTGTGGGCACCCAGAGAGAGCAAGATCGATCGAAACAGAGCTGCCCTGCAGCCCCAAAGGCCCAAACTAGTTGGCAACACAGATTCATTCATCAGTAGTCAACTTGAAGGAAACGAACAATCATCTGATCTTTAAGTGCTGGACTTTCGTGCCAGTACCCGCGATCCGGAGCCGGAGACCGAGGCACGCCCCGGCCATCAGCGGAAACGGCACTGCTTCGTTGTTGACGAGGAAAGCGTCAAAAGGGTTTCCGGCGATGCGGTGCCGGTCGGCGGTCTGTCGGGGCTCGGCCGTTGGTGCAGGATCTTCGGGCGCGCGCAAGGCCGCCGGGGTGTGGACGGAGCGCCGCCCTGTGGCGCTTGGATCATCGCGGGGGGCGCGCGCTCGCGGTCACGGCAGGAGGCTTGCTAGATCCGCGGCCGCCCGCGCGGTTGCGGGCTTCGTCGCGGCGAACGCGTAATTCGTCAAGAAAACCCCGCACCCTTCACGACGCCTCTGATCAAGCGGGCCTGTAACTGTACTACTATCTATTTTTTAAAAAAAATTCTCTACTTTTTCAAGTAATCCCTTCTCCTAATAATATGGGTGATCAGGTTCCAACATACTCCTGCTCAACATGTGGAACCTGATCACCCATGTTACTAGAAGATCCATGTATTTGAGAACTATGTTACTCCATCTTTCCCAAAAAGAATGCAGTTCTCACTTCTCGACAAGCGTTAGTATCTCAAGTTTAACTAATTATATATTAAAAATATCAATATTTATGATATCAAATGTATATTATTAGATTAACTACGAAATACACTTTCATAATAAATTTGATTTTCATAATAAATTTGATTAGAACCATAAATATGAATAGAATTATCTAGAAACTTGGTTAAACGTGAACCATTTTTAACTAGCACGGAACCCAAACGAACATTCTTTTTAGAACGGAGGTAGTACACACAGATGCATAGATCTCAGGATCGCAACCGGCTCAGCTAAAGTGATGCTTCACTCTGTTATGAACGTCGGCGAATAAACGATGAAAGTAAACGATCAAAACAGTAAAGGGGCACGAGATTTAATGTGAAAACCCTCCCGATGTGAGAGGGAAAAACCACTAGCGCCAGCCAGCGAGAACTTTACTATGTCGGGGTCCAAGTACAACGCCAACGGCGGCGGCTTACAAGAATGAATGAATCAAGTCCCCAATGGAAAACCCTAAACGGGATACATCATGAATCCGCTCCGCTCCGGCCCAACCCTCCCGGTGACGGGCCTCCGCTACACCCCGTCAGAAGTTGGCCTTTAGATATGGACTGAATTTGGATCATCTTCAACAAACTCCACCTTGAGACGAATTCCATCTTGTAGCATAAACCAACACCTTCACCCTGAACATATCAACAGGAACAAACAATACTTCTGGCGCCAAATAGCCTCTTGGGCTATGCAATTATACCAACTAAGCTTGAGCAAAGGTCAAACTTAACAATAGGAACATGCTTTGTGAACATATCAGCAGGATTATCATGAGTACTAATCTTGCATACCTTTA
This sequence comes from Urochloa ruziziensis, assembly GCA_015476505.1. NCBI lineage: Eukaryota > Viridiplantae > Streptophyta > Magnoliopsida > Poales > Poaceae > Urochloa > Urochloa ruziziensis. The sequence goes on along the minus strand of CM027122.1, from coordinate 53,877,484 downwards.
GCTTACCCTTTTTGATCTCATCACGAACATAATGGTACTTAACTTCAATGTGCTTTGTTCTCTCATGGAACACCTGATCTTTGGTGAGACATATAGCACTTTGACTGTCACAAAACAAGTTAATGCAAGAATCAACTCCACAAAACTCAGCAAACAATCCCTTTAACCAAATCAACTCTTTAGTAGCTTCAGCAATAGCCATATACTCCGCCTCAGTGGTAGATAAAGCAACAACAAGCTGCAATACAGCCTTCCAACTCACAGCACAACTGTCAACAGTGAATACATAACCTGTGAGAGACCTTCGCTTATCCAAATCACCAGCATAATCTGAGTCCACATAACCAATAAGCCCCTTTTTCAGTTCTGCCAAACTTCAATCCATAATCTGCCGTCACTGAACTGCCCTCCAGTGTTTTTTACCAGGATTAGACATATATCTGCTAACCAAACTCATAGCATAAGATAAATCCGGACGTAACCAAACCATAGCATACATCAAAGAACCAACAGCACTGAAATAAGGAACTTTAAACATGTACTCAATATCCTCATCTGAACTAGCACACTGTTTAGCTGATAATTGAAAGTGAGGTGCAATAGGAGTACTAACAGACTTTGCATCATGCATGTTGAAATGGTGAAGAACCTTGTCAATGTAACTATGTTGACTAAGAAACAATAAACCGGCCTTTCGGTCTCTAGTAATTTCCATACCTAGAATTTTCTTAGCAGCACTACTCACTACTCAACAATTTCTTCAACGTAGTGATATCTTTCCTGCTCTTGGCAGCAATCAACATGTCATCAACATATAACAGCAAGTATACAGGTGACCCATTAACATGCTTCAAGTAAACACTCAGTCAGAAGTAGGCCTTTAAATATGGACTGAATTTGGATCATCTTCAGACATGCTTAAGTTTGCACCAGTGCTTAACCTGTGCTGAAGTGGCCTATTATTCAAGCATGAAGCATGCACCAGCTTGCATGGTGGGGACTAATTTCTAAACCGGTGCTTAATGATATAACAACATTCTCTCTCTTTGAGTTTGAACACTCGTGTCTAAGCATCCTCCACTGTATGTCCTCAATTCCTCATATCTAAAGCTAAGATGCCGTAATATCACATTCTCTCTCTCTCTCTGGAGTGTTCTTAATTATGTCAGAGTTTGCAACCCTTTGTCGGAAATAGTAGCTAAGATTCTCTTATTGTGAGAAATGGGAGTGTGCAGTATTTAATTTCTTGCAAATTACTGTCTACAAATGGTACAGTACTTCATACTCGTACACAGTATCACGTTGTAATATTGGTTTACATTTTGAATAGAGCAGTTTATATATGTTTACTACCTTCCTATTAAGAAAGTGGTTAATTAACTTTCTTTCCTTTTCAAAAAAATATTATGTGGCCTTTGTAAAAAATTAAAGATAAAGTATATACAAGAATGGCGTTCATGTGGATGCCCCGGCAAATGTGCTTCACTCTGGAGAGTGGACCTAAACAGTTTAAGCAGTACACGTTGGACCTAAATAATGCAGTACACACGGCTGCTAAAATTTTCAAGTCAGGATGTCAAACGCACGACGATCCATGATAAAATTAGCTGTCCCCAGAAGTCATTTAATTTGTAGGAATATTAGTGATTACAATTTACATCAAATAGAACCACTCCATAGCTAGCTCAAAACAACACGCGATCAGTTTCCTACGAAAAGGATCTTTTGGGTGCCCATAAGCAGAACATTTCTTTCTTTTTGGACGTACAGTTTCATTTTGGAGCGGTGGAAGGGAAGAAACATAATTTCTCAGAAATCATTTATGCACGAAGCGATGCTTTCGGTGTAGAGCATGTCAGCCAACAGTCATACCCTCTTGTTTGCACATTAATATTTCGGCAAATTGACTTTCAAATTAGTGGATGACATGAGAAACTCCGTATGGAATTATGGATGTCTACGCTATTATTTTGTTTCATAATGTCTAGGGCCAAAACAACTTTAATATAAAATAATAGTTGCATCCCTTCTTAGATGGGGAACATTTTGAGAGTGGTCATAATGACAATGTGGGGACCAAGAAGCATACTAGTATACAGTAACATTGTAATATAATATAATAGGAGGACTGATGTATTGTATATCGCCAGCTCTTGCGACTTTGATGGGATGCGATGTAAGAGAAAAATATCCTCGTGTAAGTGAATCCTAAGTAGTTTGGCGCACGATTAATCAGATATCGAACTGATGTAACCAATTTTACTGTAGCTGACCTCTGAGACTATACACGCAGTAAGCAGGAACTAATGTAACCAATTTTACTGTGGCTGACCTTTGAAACTATACACGCAGTAAGTAAGCAGTAAGGGGCTGTTTATTTCCATAAAATTTGCAAAAAAGTTTTCACTTAGAGAATCGTAGCAGTAAGGGGCTTCAAAACGTGTTTTAAAAATTTTCTTTGCCGAAAAACACACGGCAAAGATAGGTCTTTGCCGTGTGTTTTGCTTTGACACACGGCAAATACCTCTTTGCTCTTTGCCGCGTGTTTTTCTTTGCCGAGTGTTTTTTTTGCTCTTTGCAGAGTGTTTTTTCGTTGCTGTGTATTTTAAAAAAACACTCGGCAAAGAATCTTTGTTGTGTGTCCCGACAAAAAACACACGGCAAAGAGTGTGACACACGGCAAAGAGCAGATTTCCGGTAGTGTTTCTGTGCACGTAACCTAATACAAAAAGTTTTCATTACTTTTCACTCATTTAAACACGCCTGGCTGCGGCTGTTCATCCATCCTAGCTTGACCTTGACCGCCCGACAATCCGAACTGACAGACTGACACCCGCATATATGGGTGCCTGAGCAGAGAACCTGAGACGCGGCCAAGAGGCTAGGGACATGGTGACGAGGACAGTGGACGGAGCATCTCGTTTAGATCGTAATCACCACTCTAATCTCGTCGCTAATATAGCTTATCGGCTCGGTTCTGCGATAAGGGAGGCCAAAAAATAATGCAAGTGGTGAAGTAAACAAAGCTGGAGGTCGATGTCGACGGCTATTAAGTATTAAACAAGGCGCCCGCGCGCTGATGGTGACAGGGCATTTGCTTCCCTAAGGCCAGTCTCAGTGGGGGTTTCATCGACACGCTTACCTAGAGTGACACATCATCTAAGAGAAGTTTGAAACTATGATAAAACACCCTCCCTCAATGCAAAGTTTCATCTCGTGTTGTTCCCAAGACAAAATGCAAGACACAAGCTGTCTAGAGTACCGTGTAGAGAGAGTTTCATGAGGATGAAACTCATTTCTCATCTCTCTTCATTAATATACTGCCACATCATCAAAAATGCTGACATGGCAGCCTATTTAATGCTGATGAAACTCCCACTGAGACTGGCCTAAGCATCTACAGAAATTGTAAATCTAAGGGAATTTGCACGTGGTTTTGGGAAGGGAGCCAGGAGGCAGGTCCAGCTCCAGCCCCCCTTGCAGAAATGGCCACTGGCCACTGGCACCCAACCATAAACAACTTCTGCTGCCTTGGGCCGTGTTTAGTTCCCGAAAAAATTTCGGTGAAAAGATTTTGGGTTTTGATTTTATCGACTTAGGAGTAGTAAATGTAGATGAAATGGGTGGAAAGTTATATGGATAGGTTGGAAATCTCGAGACGAATCTAACGACGGTAATTAGATGGTAATTAATTCATAATTAGCGGAGGGTTACTGTAGCATTACTGTTGCAAATCATGGATTAAGTAGGCTCATTAGATTCGTCTCGCGATTTCCAGTCTATCTATGTGACTTTTTACCTTTTTTTGCCTACATTTAATACTCCATGCATCTAAAATTCTCTTTTGATGTGACGGGTGAAAAGATCTAAACAAGGGCCAAAGAAAGAGGATTTCTCCATATCTCGCTGAGATCTGGTAGCGCAATGGTCGAGGTCCACGGCACACCAAGCCCCCAGACGCGGATCTAGCGGCCATTTGGGGCTCGGAATCCGATATGCCACTGCAGGTAGTGCATTTCATTTCACCTGTGTGCGTGCACACGGGCCACGCCGGCCATGCTGATGCTCATGCTCTGCCCCGACCCCGCGTCAGCGAGCCGGAAGTTCGAAACGGTTGCGGTTGCGCCGCCGCCTGGCCTTTTTAGCTGTTGTGCTGCCAACCGCCGTGCGCGGGGCCGTGTTTTGCTCGGCAACCTCCGGACAGGGGCATGCCGACTGCCGAAGTGCCGAGTATGCGCTGCACCTGCACTTGCGACCCATCAAATTGGCCCATGCCTGTCTCCTGAAAACCCACCGTTTAACATTTTGGCATTTGCTATTCTGATCAGATGGAAATGGATTCAAGACTAGCACAATGCGGCTTGGGGCAGATGTTATTGTTTTCAGCCGTTGCACAAAGAGCGGGTACAAACCCACTTATATTTCTTTCCTTCTTTTAACTTTTTGATTTTTTCAATTGAAATAATTCCAGGTTATTTGTTGGTTTCAGTGGGCCTACACAATCCATTGGTCTCCTCTCCTACACTTTCTTGGTGGAAACTGGCCAGACAGATGTTGTAGTTCCTTTGGTATGCTATGTGATTTTATTTTTATTCTTTCTTTGGCATAAGACAATGAGTATACCCTTATTTATGATCATACATTTTCTCTTTTTAGGTGGATTACAAATGCAATCTATTAAGAGGACAAACTACACGACTGGAGCGACATGGTTCAGAGCAGTTTTCCTCAAATTTGGCTGTACTGTTGAAATGGTCCCCTTTTGCAACAGAAGAAGGGCTGATGCAAAATGTATGCTAAACCTGCCATCCATTTCAACTCTATAGATAATATTTGATTTACTCTAAGAAAACACTATGTTACTAAGTTAACTAACTTAGACCTTCCTAAACTACAAGTTGGACAAATTCCTTGCTATTTAAATACTTTTCACACCCCACGTATGGAAATGCATCTTGGGTGTAGCTAGCACAATCCCATCTAGTATCATCAGTAATATAGAGCCTATCCAGAATGCTAATGGTTGTTTTAATCTGTGGTTGATGAGCAGTTCACAGACATTGGTCCACATGGCACCAAGATTATAGTCTTCAATTTGTGGTCCAATGATGACGGTAATTTGGAGCTCGACTTTGACACAGACCCGGAGGTAACCATCAAATATATAACTTGAATGCAAGCATGATCATTGTTTTTCTTGCTGTGTCTTGTTGATTCTTTTAGAAAAGAGGAATCTGTTTTTGTTGCACTTTGTCAGAGTGCTTTCTTACAGATTTTTGGTGTTCCATGTTGAACTGATCATCGAAGTTCTTGGTGTTTGTTTGTATTTCAGGATATTATGATTAGTGGCGCGCCAAATCCAGAAGAATTTAGTAATGCTGTGAAGAGGACAAATGAAAATCATTTGGCTAATCGACTGCGCTATTCTCTTAGGGTGAGTGTCATATGGTTCGCAACTCCTGCACAATACTTGTGAGTTGGTCGCTGACATATCATCCTGCAGGTCTACGCTTCCGTCTTGTATCTTCACCTACCAGATTACTTCAGGATAATACTTCGAGGGAAAGAAGTCAAGCGTCACAGCATTGCTGCTGATATAATATATCCTGAATGCATCAGTTATAAACCCCAAATTGGCGGAAGACAAGAGGTTTGCCTTTTAAATAAGAACCATCTTTTGTTAGTAGCACCGCATTGCTTGCTCTCTTACTCTTACCATACGAAAATGGAGTAGTTTCAACACTTTTTGTTCTCATTTCTCCTTTTTGCACTTGCTTTGGTTGATTCAGGGTGAGGTCCTTACAACCATTGGATTCTTAGATGGTGCTCCAACTATTAGCATTCACGGATTTAATATCTATCATAAGAATCGTCTTATTTTGGTGAGCTTCTGGTCCCTTGCATTCATTCACTTTGTTTAAGGATGCGTAAACATAAAAATTAGGTTCATACATCCTTTTCTAACCTTTTGTTTCAAAATAAATCTATCTATTGCAGCCGTTTCATCGAGTTCTGAGTTCTGCAAGCAGTAAAGGTAGAGGTGTCGCTGGAGTACTGGAGGCGGACTTCATCAAGCCCACTCATGACAAACAGGACTTTGAGAAGTCACAGCTATTTCAGAGGCTAATGAACCGTTTGAAAGATATGACTAATGAATACTGGTAAGTTCCTTGTACTGTTTCCATGCATGATAGCTGTTTCTCCCAAATCAACAATGCACCAAGGCTTGCTTCGGTCCCAATAATAACCATGCAATGTTTCGATTCTTCCTCAGGGATATCTATTGTCACAAGATTGGATACACGAAAAACCCACGTGTGCGTGCACCTCCCATTCCCCGTGCTCCTCCAACAATGCTGCCAATAGAGAATGGTCCCGCGGAACCGTTAGTGGGGAGTGCGCCTGCTCCTGCGGTTTCGGTGACACCCTTGAGATCCCACAGCACCTATGTGAATGCAGTTCCAATTGCTTTTGCGTCCCCTAGTTTTCACTCAGCTCCTGCGGGAACAGAGGCTGTGGCACCAAGCGCACCCACTGGTTACCCCCCAACAGAGGCAGAGATCATACGATTCAACCAGACGGCCTCCTCATCTTCCATGGCTCCTGGCACTGAATCGGTAGAGACAAGAAAAAGGAAGAATGACGATGCTGCTCCGATGACTTTGTCTAAGAAGCAGGCCACGCATGATTTGACTGGCAGCAGCTCCGCAGCACCAAGAGCACCTACTGGTTACCCCCCAACAGAGGCAGAGATCATGCGATTCGACCAGATGGCCTCCTCATCTCCCATGGCTCCTGGCACTGATTCGGTAGAGACAAGAAAAAGGAAGAATGACGATGCTGCTCCGACGACTTCGTCTAAGAAGCAGGCCACACATGATTTGGCTGGCAGTAGCTCCGCTAGTGATCAGGTTAGTACAAAGAATCTTGCTGCCCATCCTGTTTCTGCACTCACCTTAATCAACTACTCCGTATATGCAATGTAATGCCCGTTGTATCGAAAGCTAATGCCTCCTGATGGCACAGGTATGCCAATACAAGATGGGAGAGCGAGGACTGAAGGAATTTAACTTCTTGAAGCTGGAGAACCGGATGCTCCGCGAAGAGTGAGTCCGACAACAGCCTTGCTTTCATTTCGTCCTAGAGTGATTTGGGGCGGAGCATCTAACAGCTTTGTGTTTGCAATTACTTGCAGGTGCTCACAATTTGAGACGGCAGAGAAGGAGCTACTGCTCAAGGTAACACCCTGTATGGTTGTCATGATCGGTAGCACAAAAACTGTGCACCCGACGCGATCGCACCGTGAATGTGAATGACGAATCTGACTAACTGAACTTGCTCTGCTTGTGCCGAACAGGAACAGAACCTGCGGATCGAAATTGAGAAGGCGCAGGAGCAGTACAAGAGCCTGCTGAACGAATACGTTTCGATGGCAGCGGCTCCCTAGTGACCGGCCGCGACTCGCTCTGTTGGTGTTGGACGTGTGGACAACATGTAGGGCATGCCAGAGAAGCGAGCGGTTGCGAACGCTGTGCCCGAAGCGGTGGTGCTTCTGGACGGCCAGTGTTGGGCATATGCGAACGGCGTGCAGCCGTCGGCCGTCATCAGCGAAACGAAGCTTTGGTGTCTCTCCTCCCGCTGTTGCATGTGTCGAGGAGCTCGAGCTTTGCTTGCAATTTTGTAGACTAAGAAAACGGGCGTTTGTAATTGTAGATGGTTTCTCGATCGGATTGACGTGCTGAACTCCTGATACTTTGTGAAATTGAGAAGCTTGATGTAAAATTGGAGAAAGAAAAATTCCCAAACAAAAAAAAATGGAAAAAGGAAAATTCTCACACTGCTGCGCCGTCCCCCTTCCCCAGATTGGCCCAGTTGCTGTAGAGATGGTTGTGGCGACCCACGAAGCGCTCGTGGAGTCGTGGACCGTGGTTACTCTCGCAGATACTTCGGGTTGAAGTCACCCCACGGCCTCTTGAAAGGCAACCGCATCCGGAAAGCGACGACGATCCGCGTGAAGCACAAGCACGTCGGCCCCGGCCCTGACCCGAGCACACCCACCGGCCACCGCCCGTCGGCTTGGCCGCACCCGGCCACCCGCACACTCTCGACACGCGGTCCGCCACTGCCATTCCACGGCGGGTCCCCACCCCAGCTCCTTGCAGGCTTGAGCCCCTTTCCCCAATTCCACCGGGCGCTCTCCACCACCTCCACGGTCTCCACCACCACCTCGCGGCACACCGCCTGAGAAACTTGCCCAAACTCCGCCAAATTTCCCCAGACCCAGTCGGTGCCGGCCGCATCCCACAAAAGCATCTCTCGCCACCAAATTTCCCCCCACCGAATCCGCCGGAGCCGGCCGACGCTAGCCGCGGCGGCCGCGATGGAGCTGGCGTCGAGCGACCTGGCGGCGCTGGGCGCGGCGGAGCTGGTCCGCGTCTCGGCCGCCATCCCGCGGGCGGCGCCGCGCACCTTCGCGCTCCTCACCGCCTGCCTCGTCTTCCCGCTCTCCTTCGCCGTGCTCGCGCACTCCCTCTTCACCCACCCCGTCCTGCTCCGCATCCAGAGCGCCAACCCCAGCTCCGGCGGCGGCGGCGGAGGCCACGCCCCACAGTGGCTCCGCCTCTTCGCCTACCAGTTCCTCTACCTCATCGTCCTCTTCACCTTCTCGCTCCTCTCCACGGCCGCCGCCGTCTTCACCGTCGCCTCGCTCTACGCCGCCAAGCCGGCCTCCATCTCCTCCTCCCTCGCCGCGCTGCCCCCCATCCTGCCCCGCCTCCTCCGCACCTTCCTCTGGGTCTCCCTCCTCATGCTCGCATACCACCTCGCCTTCGCCCTCGCCGTCCTCCTCCTCATCGTCGCATTCATCCCCAACGGCATGTCCGAGTCAGACCCGCCACCCCTCTCATTCGTCCTCTTCCTCGTGCTCGTCGTCTTCGTCTTCCTCGGGATCCACGTCTACATCTCCGCGCTCTGGCACCTCGCCAGCGTCGTCTCCGTGCTCGAGCCGCTCTGCGGGCTCGCCGCCATGGCCAAGAGCAGGCAGCTGCTCCAGGGCCGCGCCGGCACCGCCGCCACGCTCGTCGTCTCCTACTTCGCGGTGTGCGGGGTCACCTCGCTGCTGTTCCGCGCCGCCGTTGTCAAGGGCCGCGGCGAGGAGGGGAGTTTCGGACTGGGCTTGCCTGGTCGGGTGCTTGTCGGCTCCGTGCTGGTGTGCGTCCTTGTCTGTGTCAATTTGCTGGGGTTGCTCGTGCAGAGCGTGTTCTACTACGCCTGCAAGGCCTTCCACAACCAGCAGATTGACAGGAGCGCGTTGTACGAGCACCTTGGAGGGTACCTTGGGGAGTACGTCCCGCTCAAGAGCAATATCCAGATGGAGAACCTTTGAGAACCCTTGGGGAGCTTTGGGGAAGGGTAAGCTGCTCACCTCTTTGCTTCCTACTTGCGCAGTGTCTGGTGAATCTTGCTCTAAACAAGAGTAGGAGCTACTAGTTCTCCTGTTGCTCGTTCAGTGTAGTAGTTTGTAATCTGTAAGTGATAGTGCTCAGTATGGAACCAATGTATGGAATGGAACAGAGATGTATGAACAAGGTTATCTTTCGTCTGGCAAAATGGTGTCCTCGCTTACATTGCTTCCCTGCTAGTCATGCTATTGCTATTGATGCTGACTGTGATTCGTGGTTTAAAGGTTGAAGACAGAGGTTAGTGATATATAGTTGGTTTCTTCTTTGCTGATCTGACCAGCTGCTAATGTCTGCCGGTGCTCTTGATTTACTTGGCGGGATATCTTTCTTTCCAGTGCCCAGTAACACTCGGTAACAAATTGTGTGGAATTGATGCCGATTATATTTATACTCTAGACAAACTGTACATCACGATTGCTGGTTTTCCTTTCAGGCTTTCTATACTGTCATGTTGGAGTATGTTTTGAAACGTTCATTTGATGATGTGAAATCTATGATATGTAGGTTCTTGTTCTGTATATTAGTACCTGATCATGTTCTGCTTATACTTCATTTGACTAAAAGCCAGCATTATGATTTCCATTGCTACGACTGGAAGCAAAAACCTTGCAGAAATTAAGAACTTTGTGCTCTAAAGTAGCTCATATATGTTAGGTATCTTTGTTGAATACTTGGTTGAATTGTATACTGGTCTTCTTTTGTCTGCAGGATTTATTTATCTGCGATTTCCGATCCTTTCTGATATTACAAACTTTGTGGGTAGTGTTTTGTTCTGGTGAATGGTGTTGTAATAAGATAAACCATACAGCATAGTGACATGCACATTGGAGCTTTTTAACTGAAAAGCACAAACCAGTCTTTTCATGTGAAGCAATATAAGTGACTGCTGACACATCAGGCTCATACCCGATCACATCCTTCAGGAAAGAGATTCCCACTAGATGAATTCACATGATGTGTATTTTGTTGCAACTGCTTAATTTGCCCCTTATTTGGGTGCTTTTATTTTCTTCTTAAAAAGAAAAGACAGGCCACGGGGAAGCAGTATGCCTTTTTTGCCCCAGCCAAGTTTAGCGCATATCGTCTAAATTTCTTGTTTGGCTATAATTTGTCGTATGCCATGCCAGAATGCTGAGTGCTTTATTCATGTGACGGCCTGAAATGCCATCTTGTTTTGTTCACTGAAGTAAATGGCTATGTAGCCGTCACGCATTTGCAGTTTCTTCATGCTATGGATCACTTCTTTTTGCTAAAAACAAGTGTATTCCTTTCTTTTCTTGTGCGTCTGCTGATGAAGCATTATTCGCTTGTTCTGATTGCCCAGTTGATGGTCTTTTGGTTGTCACAGCCTCCATGTCTGTGTCTGTCATCCCTCTTGGAAAATGTCCGAAGCTGTATAGTGGTGGCTACCATGAATGGAATGTGCTCATGTGTTCAACGTTCAGTTGGGCTGTTGTCTGTTAATTGGACTCTGTGCTTGAATTCTCAGATTTCACGCCTGAAACATTCTAATTTCAAATATTCTGGTAAAAACATGGCTTCGTTGACGCAGAAAAGCAAAATCTAAACATCCCTTCTAACCGGGGAACAACCAGAAGAGTACGGAAAACTTTCTCAAGAATCGATAGAAAGTCACAAATGTTCGTTCTTCGTATGTAAAGTACTCTGCAACGACATGATCTCAGAAACAGAAAACGCAGAACTAATAGCAGATTGTTCGAGCAATTCCAGAAACTCTGAAACATCACACTCTTTAAATCTCAAGCCAACCTACAGAAACATAAATGTGGCTCCTGGGAACATTTTTGCAATTGCCTACTCCTGGGAGATTCGTCCAGGACTCCGGGTTCTGACATTGGCAAGAAGCCAAGAACTTAAGCTTTGTCCAGCGCAACTACTCCTGGGAGTTCCTTCCCTTCTAGCAACTCCAAACTTGCACCACCCCCAGTTGAAATGTGGCTCATAGCCTCGGCAACTCCTACCTTCTCAACAGCTGCGACGGAGTCACCACCTCCAATTATCGTAGTGACACCCTTGCCGCTAAGCTCGGCTAACTTCTTTGCAATTGCCTACAGAAGAGTGTTCAAGCCTTCAGAGGTTAAGGTTTTTTTCTTTTTACACACAATCTCCTCAAAAATCAGCACAGCAGAAAGGGTGTAGTTACCTCAGTTCCAGCTGCAAACTTCTCAAATTCAAAAACTCCCATGGGTCCATTCCAAATGACGGTCTGAGTAGTTTCTAGGGCAGAACTGAACGCCGAAATCGAATCTGGGCCAATATCCAGACCCATCCATCCATCAGGAATTGCAGATGCTGGAACAACCTGAACGGCAATTTCATGGTCAAACCATCACCATGTGCATAACAAGAGAAGGTGGTTTACTCTAAAGCTTCAGGCATGTCTTGATAATTACAAGAAATTAAAATGTAACCAACCTGACTACTAGCATCAGGAGCAAACTTATCTGCGATGACCACATCAGCTGGCAACAGAAGGGAGACACCCTTCTCCTTTGCTTTTGCAAGGAGAGAGGCTGCAAGCTCGAGCTTGTCATCCTCAACCAAGGAAGCACCTACTGCAAGTCCTTGTGCCTTGTAAAACGTGAAGATCATACCACCACCCAAAAGAAGGATGTCACATTTTGCCAACAGTGATTCGATAACTCCAATCTTAGACGACACTTTGGAGCCACCAACAATAGCAGCAAATGGTCGTTTAGGATTTGAAACGGCTCCTACAAGGTAATCAAGTTCCTGTGATTTCATTTTTTGGTAGAAATCAGGAAACTGAAGAGGTTGACTTGTTCATGCAAGAGAAATACTCTGAATTCATATGTTGACACAAAAATAAAAGACAAACCTTCTGCAAAAGGAACCCAGCAACTGAGGGCTTCAAGAACTTCGTAACTCCCTCAGTTGACGCATGTGCTCTGTGAGCAGTTCCAAAGGCATCATTTACATAAAGATCCGCAAGGGAGGCAAGCTTCTTTGCAAACTCTGGGTCATTCTTCTCTTCCTCCTTGTAGAATCTAACGTTTTCAAGGAGCAGAATGCTACCATTTGGTAGTGCAGACACTAATTTCTCAACTTCGGGTCCAATAACATCATCTGCCTTTTGCACCTGCTTGTGCATGTGCACATGATATACTCAGCATAAATAAAGCAGATAAGCATCGATTTAAACATTGTAAAAGCAAAAGGTACCTGTATACCTAGAAGTTCAGACAACCTTGGTACAAGGGGAGCTAAGCTTAACTTGGGAGTAAAACCTTTAGGACGACCCTGCACATCCAAAATGGGAAAAACAAAGCACAAGAAAATAAGAAATTTCGATGGCATATAAGGAGCTCCTCATCAGACTTGCATTGTGATAAATATTGTCTTAAAGAAGTTTCACCAGCAGGAAATACAAAGTGTAAATTGTTCAGAACTTCTTGTTCTGCAACAAATAACTGCTCTCCCTACATAATGAACTCTTACTTGTTGCGGAACTAGAAGTTCATGAACAAATCCAAGACATGTTAAGTTGAACATTAGCTTCTCCTGATATATAGTTCTACTTCTACATGGTAATTCAATTGCGCAGGTCCAGATATCTCTAAAGATGTGGAGGAAGTACAAAACAATGCTATGGAATATGCATACAAGCAAATTTTAACAAAAATAAGCATTTATTGTCTTAAAACACTGAAGAACATGCACTCGGCATAACTTAGTGTGACAACTCAAGCACCAACTCATACAGGCGCCATCATTAACTCTGAATCCAGAGCCTGAAATCTGTATCAGTCCTATGAACTAGTATATCACATTCCTGGCCTATCCTGAAGTTCTGGTGCAGGATTTACTAGGTCATTCAAATGTGCAGATCCATTAGTCCCAGACGTAAAGAGGAATTCTCCCATGCTATGAAATATATGTCATTACTCATACAGGTGCATATATTTCATTACTAATTACTAAACCTGACTGAATCCCACAGACCACGGTGACACGGTCGGAATTTGCATCAGCCTCATGAGTTTATTTCAACCAAATTTTGTTTTCTGTTAACTCATTTGGTAGAGTGTATGCGTGGACAACATCATATTGTTCGAGGCTTACCAGATGACTGGTGAGGATGACCTTGGCGCCGTTGCTAATGAGGTGCCTGATGGTAGGGACGGCGGCGCGGACACGAGTGTCGTCGGTTATGTTCTGCCTATCGTCGAGGGGCACGTTGAGGTCGGCGCGCACGAGCACGCGCTTCCCCTCGAGGTCCGCTGCGGCGAGGTCGCCCACGCTCTTCTTAGCCGCCGCCGCCGCGTCGCGCGCCTCGCGCCCCGCCGACGACGCCGAGCGGCAGCGCGACGGGACATGGATCGGCAGACGCCGGTCCCGGTCGGCGCCGGCGCAGAGGGAAGTGGAGCCCAGCGACCGCGCCGGCAGGCACGCGGCGACAAGGCCCGCTCGGCGGAACGTCATGGCGGCGGCGGCGGCGGAGGCCATTGCCCGGCGGGCGGCCGGGCTAGCCAGGGAGAAAGAGGCCGGCGCCGCCGCCGACGCCATTGGCAAGGAGCGCGACGGGGAGCTGGAGAGGAGGTGGATGCGGAGGCAGGGCAAGGCCGTGGCGATCTTCGTCGATCGCCGCCGCGTGAATGTTCACGAATGGTGAAGGAGGCAGACAAGGATCGATTCGAAGGGAAAGGGGGATGGCCGTCTGGGAAGTTTGTTAGACATTCCGAAATTTTATTCCGTGACACGACGAAAGTTGTCTAGAAAAAAAAGAAAACTCGAGCGGAAATGGGCCGTGTGAATAGACTTATGGTCTTCGAGCCCACTAGCCCACCACGTAAAGTCGGCCCAGGTAAGCTTCGTGCAATCGTGCCTTCGTCCTCCGATCCGCGCGGAAGGTTTTGTATCCGAGTCGGTGCACACACCGTGTCACGATTGGAGACGGTCTCACGGCGCGTAAATCATTGTTCATCAAAGAGTTCTTGGCGTTCTCAAAAAAAAAAAAATCAAAGAGTTCTTGGCGTAATTCACTATAACAATTTGCATCTCCAATTCTCCATCCGCATCGACGAAGAACTGTGTAGATCCAGCGAGCCCCGGCTCCATCCCTTCATTGCTCTCGTCCACCGGCATCTGCACGCACCACCGGCGGCATCATGGCGGATCATCATCACCCTCTGCGGCGGTGGAAGCCTTTCCTCGCGGCGTTCGCCGAGATCGACGCCGCGATCGAGGCCGCGGGGCCCGGCATCTCCCGCGCCGAGTTCCGGCGCGCGAGGTGCGCCATCGTGGAGCGGCTCTGCGACACGGCGGACGACGACGAGGAGGAGGCCGCCGGCGAGCTGCTGTGCCGGTGCCTCGACGGCGCGATGGCCGAGGCGCTGATGACGCTGCGGGTGGTCCCGGTCGCGCCGGCGACGCTGGCGACGACGGAGCTCGTGCCGGCGGTGCGCGCGCTGATGAAGAGGCACGAGTGCGAGCGCGTCCGCGGCCTCGCGCGCGACGTCGTGTGCGGGTGGAGGGCGGCGGCGGAGCGCGACCTCGTGAGAATCAGGGAGGCCGTGGACAGGCTGGACCAAATTGTGCTTCCGGCGGAGAGGACCCCACCAGCTCCGGCCGACACCGGCGACGACGGCGTGTCGCACTCGGACCTTGGCGCGAACGCTAAGGCAGCAGGGAGCTAGGCGGTGCTTCAGAGAGCTCCCTAGCGTTTGAGGATTTTGTTGCACTAAAAAACCCATGGGCCCACAATTTCAAAAGAGGACCGTGCGTCTCCTACCAGCAGCCCATGATGGCCCCCTTCTATTCAGCCCGGCGAGGTCCAAGGTCCAACTGAGCGGGTGAGCTTAATGCATGGCTGCATATTGCATTTTTCTAGTATGATGGTCAAATCAAAATGCGCTAGCAAATTCATAATGGGCATTCATTAATTTTACTCACCACCTATGTGCGTCGTATTGGCTTTTTGGTCTACTTATTAATGATATATCCTGCAACATATCTATATATATAGTATATGCTCAAAGATAAGCACGAAATTTCACAAGAAAGCAATACATAGTACTCCGTACGCTAGTACCCTGCAAGCATATCCAATATATGTAAGATACACGTACCAGCTCATTTGCGGTTATAAATACCGGCAAACACACCAGCTCACTTTCACTTGGCATCTTAGCCCGTCACCAGGATCTGTCCTTTACTCCCTGCGGATCGAGGCCATGGTGAGCGGCAACCTCCGCGTGTTCCTGGTTGTCCTCGTCGTGCAGGTCTGCCTGCTTCTGGCGATGGCGGCGTCAGCGGCGCAGGCCGCCAGGCGGGGGCTTGGGGCGGTGAACTTGGAGGCGACGACTGACGTGTGTTGCCCCTACCACCCCGACTGCTGCCGGGCCAACGCCGCCGCCGGCGGCGCCAAGCCCTGACCCGTGCAGTGGTTTGCCATCTCCTCCGATCCCGGTGATCTAGCGTGGTAGGGTAACAGATGATGCTGTTCCGACGTACTCAACTGATGGTGTGTCTAGCCTGTCTTTTTTTTTTTTTTTGGACCCATTTTGTGAAAGAATTGCACAAATGGACCCTTGGCGGAAAGATTTGCAAAAATGGACCCTAGCTCGGCGCCATGATCATTGGCGCCGAGGTTACACGTCTCAGCGCCAAGTGCACTTGGGACACAATTGGCGCCGAGCTTACACGTCTCGGCGCCAATTGTGTCCAAGTGCACTTGGCGCCGAGACGTGTAACCTCGGCGCCATCACCTTTGGCGCCGAGTTAGGGTCCATTTTTGCAAATCTTTCCAAAAAAGGTCCATTTGTGCAATTCTTTTGCAAAAGGGGCTAGAAAAAAAAAAGACAGTGTGTCTAGCTCTGTCGTTCTACTGTTCACTTGCCTAATAAAATGGGAGGGAGGAGTTCGATTTCAGGTCACGTTATGTGCTTGTCGTCAGTTCATTCAGTAGCTCTTTTTTGATACCTATAAAAAGTTACTACCTCCGTATCGAAATACTGGTCGTCATTGACTTTTTCACAACGTTTGACTATTCGTCTTATTCAAAAAATTATACAAATATCTTTTATTTTATTTATGACTTGCTTTATCATCAAATAAATTTTAAGTTTGACTTATCTTTTTTATATTTACAATATTTTTTTGAATAAGACGAATGGTCAGAGTTTGCAAAAAAAAGTCAACGGCGACAAGTATTTCGATACGGAGGGAGTATTAGAATATCCCACTGCGTGTTCTCGCTGTGATACGTTTCGCCAATTCGAGAGCTCAAATTCTAGCGAGCTGTGACTCTGAGATTTCAGAGGCTAGAACAAGATGAGCACACTCGACTTTTCCTCCTTGTCCTTTTGTTAAGTAATCCCATGAACATGCTAACTATACTGTGGTTTAGTGGTTCTGAAGATTTTGTGTAGAAAGAGAGGTTGAGACATGCAGTGGATCCTATATTTGCATATTGCAGTTCTGATGATTTCGCGCTAATCATGCTATGATACTCTGTTATTCTGTTGCTATAGGTATTTCTTCTTTCTTTGTTTGTCTATCTTTTTTATATTTTTCATGCTATATCAATTAAACATGCACGGTATGTGCTTGTCTTCAGCTCATTCAGCAACAGAATGCACGGTATGTGTCATGAAAAAGTCAATTTTTGGCCATCGAACTATAGCCTTGGTTTGGTTTCGACCATTGAACTCGAAAACCAGGAATCTTTGACCGCCTAACTCTTAAAACCGTTTATATTTGACCATTGAGTGGCTTTCGTAGGTAGTTTTGCTGACTAGGACGACACATGGCGGTGGGGCCCACTAGTCATCCCTCATCTCTCTCCCCTCTCCCTCTGCTCTCTCTTTCTTCTCTCCTTCGCCGGCGGCTACCGTCTCTGTGTCGGCCGCCCCCGCAGGACTCCACCACGTTCTTCCCATGGATGAGTGGTGGACGTTGGTCCAGGCTCGGATTTGTTCGAGCGAGGGGCGATGGCGCCGAAGATCCCAGGTGGTGGCGGATCTCAGACGGGGCAGCGCAGGGGTTGACTTGGAGATGATGATGACGCCTGCGAGCTGGACATGGAGGAGCTCCAAAGGACCGCGGACCTACCTAGGAGGCGGATATGCTCGTCCTTAAAGTGGTGATGGCAGATGAGCCCAACCTTGGACACCGGTCGCATCCCTCCATGTCGCAGGGCCTCCAGCCCACCATTGAATCGAAGCCCAAGGAGGCCAAGAGAAGGGCGGATGCTCCAATCGAAGATTGGGGAGCTACCACGCCGGTGCCGACTGACTGCTTTGGGCAACGTGGTTGGAGGAAAGGAGAATGGGCACGGACCCGAGCGCGGGTAGCGGGCGGAGCAACTAAATCCAACTGTTGCAAAAGGACGGGTAGGTGGTGCTCATGCGGAGGGACGTGAGAGGAAAGGGAGGCCGATGGGGGGAAGAGTGTGGCGAAGGTTTGCAGGGGACGCCCGGCGTGGGAGCCGGCGACTGCCGACGGAGGAAGAAGAAAGAGACAAGAGAGGGAGAGAGGAGAGAGATGAGGGCTGACTAGTGGGACCCACCTCCATGTGTCTTCCTAGTCAGCAAAACCACCTACGAAAACCAATGGTCAAATTTGAATGGTTTTAAGAGTACAGTGGTCAAAGATTTCTGGTTTTCGAGTTCAATGGTCGAAACCAAAACGAGCCTACAGTTCGATGGCAAAAATAAACTTTTTCATTTTTGTTATCTAAAAGTTATTAGGGGCCAGAGGCGCCTAATAGCCCACTGCGTGTTCTCGCTGTGACATGTACGTTTCGCCAATACGAGCCCTCAAATTCTAGCGAGCTGTGAGATTTCATAGGCTAGCTAGAACAAAATGAGCACTCGACTTTTCCTCCTTGTCCTTCTGTTAATAAGTAAGTAATCCCATGAATTTGAGGACTCGACTTCTTCGGTCAAAGATAAGCAGGAAGTTTCACAAGCAAGCAATACATACTATACTAGTATGCTAGTACACGGTGGTCAAATCAAAATATGCTAACAAGTCTATTATGGGCATTCATTCATTTCATTCCCTCGTATATCCTACAAACATATCTAAATACATTATATGCTCAGGATACGCGTACCAGCTCATTTGTGGTTATAAATGACGGCAAATACAACAGCTCACTTAGCGCGTCACCAAACGATCTGTCTTTTACTGTGACCGTAGAAAGGGTAAACCGTTGAAGGCGCCGTGCTCGCACATCGACAGCGCTCCCTGCGGATCGAAGAGGCCATGGCGAGCAACAGCCTCCGCGTGTTCCTGGTTCTCCTCTTCGCGCAGGTCTGCCTGCTCGTGGCGATGGCGGCGTCGGCGGCGCAGGCCGCCAGGCCTGGGCCTGGGCCGGTGGCCGTGGAGTCGACGCCCGAGTGCTGCCTCTACCACCCCGACTGCTGCCAGGCCAACGTCGCCAGCGAGGCGGCGGCGCCAAGCCCTGGCCCGTGGTTTGCCGTCTCCTCCGCACCGTGATCTAGCGTGATCAGTCGGGTACTCGGGTGACGCCGTGACGGAGGATGCTGTGTGTGTTGTTCGATGTACTGAACTGATGATGTATCTAGCTCCGTCATTGTACTGTTCGCTTGCCTAATAAAATGGGATTGATTTCAGGTCAGGTTACGTGCTTGTGTTCAGTTCATTCAGCAGCTCGTTTTTTAGTGAGATATAGCTTTTCCCTATTATTAGGGATGATTGCTATCTAAAATCACACGCAGTGGGTTCTACATATGCATATTGCAGTACTGAAGATTTTGCCACTCATGCTATGCTACTCTGTTTTCCTGTTGGAATACAACGCCGTTTCCTTTCCTCCGAGGTTGTATCCTCATGATTTTTTAGCTGGTTGTGGTGAACGTGGACACGTGGTTCGGCTGCTCGAAGTGCAAAGTTGTATGTTCTGTTGCTGTAGGTAGTTCTCTTTGTTTAATTTTCTTTCTTGCTCTATATTTTTTCCTTCCTATATCAATAAAAACATGCCCGGTCTTATGCCATTCATCCATGAAAAAGAACCATCATGATCTCCAAAAAAAAAACAATTTGCGATCTGTGATTTAGAGTAGTTTAGCACGTGAGCAACACTTACCGGAGAACTACGACTCTATAACCACAATCCACATTACATGGTCTCCAATTTTGCATATTTGATGCCAATGATCTTTATTCAGATCGTCATGTACCTACAGTAAAGTTCTTCGAAAAAAACAAACTTCTTTGTTCATTTATGTAAGCAGGGTTTACTACATATGCGGGAGAGGACTAAATCAGAGGAAAATAGGTCAGAATTAAAGAGCTTTACATGCAAAAGTAGAAACATAACTAAAATTGACAAGCAAACAAGAACTGACATCATGTATATTAACTTCACACAGCAAAAACATAGGACACAAGAAAAATGGTAAAAATCAAAAGCTGGAACTGGAACACAACTCAAACTAGACAAGCAGACTAGAACAATCATCAGAACTGATGTCAACTTATTTTACTCGAATAACAGGAACATAGAAGAACCGATATATATAATAAAAAAAATTACAGCCTGACACACCTCATGATACAAGTGTACATAATATTTGTATATATTTCTCATAGTTATTTCAGTATCGACATAGTCCAACATTGAAGCACATCTTCAAGCAACACAACACAAGAATATAACTTTAACATACCAAGGGAAACAAGGAAAACTTCAACCCCTCATGCACAGCTCAACACAAAAGGAGGGAAGAAATACTGTAACAGCATGTTTCAGCAGATGAAAGCAACATGAACATGTTCATCACTGCAGTAAAGCCCAGGTTGCTGAGTGTACCCTTGCTTAGACAGCATCTCGCGTGCTTTCATCACTAGATCCTTGTTTGTCACCTTCCCGTGCTTGTCTGCAAGAATGGTCTGTATAGCATTGCTGAGAGCACCAAATGAGACACCCTTAGGCGTGGTTGCATCAGCAGATGTTTGGTTGGTTTGGCACCCACTGATCAGAATGCCGTTGTTGGGAGCCCAAGCCTTAGTACCGGCATACACTTCATCAACACTGTGAACCTCTTGTTCTAAGGCTGGCTTGAAAGCTTCCTCCTCATTGCCGTCTAGCTTAGCCTTCAGGAACTCCTGAGCAAGGGCACCAACCATGCCCATGACACCACCACCACCACCATGCTCACCTGACTGGCCCTGATTGAACTTTCCGAGCATCACTTTCATGAACTTCTTGATCTTTGGGCTTGCATCATCACCAAAGATGTTGAACAGTGTCATCCGGATTGAACCTACATCGATGTCATCCTTTCCAGTTTGTTCCTTGAGCATTTCTATAAGTGTTGAGAGTGGTAGGGAGCGGTTTTTGATACGGCCTGTCACCACTTGGCTGTCCGTATGCCTCATCCTCGTCGTCACCTCCATGGTGGCTGTGGCCATGGCGGCTATGAGGGATGCGGATTCCCTCAGACTCAAACACATCGCGGACAGTCTCCTTGAGAAACGACCGGAAGCCACTACCAGAACCAGAATCAGGTCGCTCTTCAGGTTCACGGGATTGGGTCTTATTCTGCTTGGTGCTATTACCTATCTGCTCCTTAGCACTGTCCAGTAGGCCACCACTGTGGCATGAGTCAGAGACGATGGTAAATAGGCAGCCATCAGGGACCTTCTGCACAAGCTCTCTAAAATCCTGATCTGCAGAATGCATGATGTTAGGAACTTTTATTAAGCGCCAGCCTTTGTTTGGACTGAAGATCACAAGGGAACTATATTTTTCGAAATAATACAGAAAATTAACATTGAAAAGATGGTTCAGAGATGAGAGTGAAACTAATGAAGTAAAAATCTGCAATGATAATGTTAACAGACATAGCAAATGCTAAAAACAGACTACCTAAAATTTGGCAAGAACATTTTGTCATCCTTCAGTAAAAACATGTTGTATTTGTGGTATGTGTTCACTTAGGGTTGCATAGAACTAATTAATTTACTTGAATCAAATTTACGTTACCCTAAATATCCAAGTAATTGGTGCCCTCTTTCAGGATAGAAGTTCATTTTGAATAACAGAGACGGCTTTCACTCAATTGAAACAAAAATTTTCCAGACAAAAAGGCTGATTGAAAGTTGCTATTGCCACCCAATTCTCACCTCATATACCGAATATGTGCATGGTACAATAACATAAAGGTGCTAAGCAGTACAATGCAGCTAAGTTCATGCAGAAACATTTTCATCTGTTTAACTGAGTCCTGGAATATTTTGGTTAAGATTTTTCCTTAGAACTAGTGAACTACCGGTGGCATTAGTTTAGGTCAGGTCATTCTAAGAAGTATTGCTTTATCAAAATCAGATGCCCTTAAACTTGCCACGGTGAAAAAGGACAGCCTAACAAATCTTAAACATATTTACTAGCTTTTAAATCACGAAGTAGCAGTACGTGCAATTGCCCAAGGTTAAGACTTAAGACTGCTCACAGATCACAGTCCGATTCTAGAACAGATCCACATCGTTTAGGCGTTGACCAATCCCTTCCACTATTGGATTCACATCTCGAGGCACCAAATTACTTGCTAATCGTACCTGCATCACCATGAATCCTGATCACTTGATAACTTGAATAAAATGAGGAAAAACAAAGCACTCAGGGGGAAGAAGGCTAATCGGTCCCCCGATCGCACCTGTGATGAGGTTCATGTCGGAGGGCACGATGCACTCATCGTATCCGGTGTCGTCGTGCTGCCCTGTCTCGGCGGGCAGCCGCGTGCCGTGGCCGCTGTAGTGGAAGAAGAGGAAGTCCCCGGGGCGGGCGTCGGCGACGAGGCGGGCGAGGGCGCGGCGGATGTTGGCCCCCGTGGGCTGCGGCCCCGAGCGGTCCTTGTCGGAGAGCACCCGGATGTCCTCCTCAGTCGAAGCCGAAGCGGTCGACGAGGCAGCGGTGCATGCGGTCGACGTCGTTGTGGCAGCCCTTGAGCTCCGCCTTGGTGCCCGGGTAGTTGATCCCCACCAGGAGCGCGCGCTTGCGGCCGCCCATCTCGCCGCCGCTCGGATCTGTCGCCGCCGGTGGGGGGCTTGCCGGAGCTCAGCGAGGAGCAACGGGCGCGGCGCGGGATCCGTCGGGCGGTGGTCGGGGAAATCAGGAAATGGACTTTCTGGCGTCGGGTCTGCGTCGATTGGCCTCTTGCGTTTCTGATCTCACTCGTGGGGGCTCGGGATTGGCGCGGGGTGTGCCTGGGTGGCAATATTTCGCCGCGTCCATTGGAATGGATTGTCGCCTTGTCGGCTACCTGGTTGGCTGCCATCACCGCGTCGATGCAGGTATTTTTCTGCCTGACATTGTGTCGGCAGCAGCGTACACAACGCAGCCACGTTGGACCTAGATGACTAAGTTGTGGAGTTTCTGAATGGCAAATTATCTGAAGGCTTCTCTCCATGTTAATTGGCCATGATTTTGTTTTTGACGCGCATTTTCGGGTTCTAAAAGTTGTTTACTTGCTGCAGAAATTGATGTGGACAGCATGTAGTATCTGAATCCTTAACTGAAGCACCAACGTGAATGGAATTCACTATCGGAACATTTTTTTAGATAAAGGAGTATCCAGCTTCCGCAACTCACAAGAGAGCGCTTACAGCCTTACAGACCAAACGAGCAGCACCAAGGCTACCCACCAAAGTTTACACCAAGCATGCAAGAGTTTAACTCTAAAACAGATACCCCATACAAGCTATAGACGGGCCCTAAATCATCAGGGAACAGAAACACCTACAAGACCTCAAGACCTATGCTTGAATTCTGTTGTTGTACTTCCAACCAAACTTGTAGAAAAATTTCAAGACCGTGCCTTCCAGCCTTCGGCACAAAAGGTTCAGACTCATGGCTTCCTCTTCTTTAGATAGCGCTGCCCAAGTTCTTGTCCAAAATGTTCCTCTGAAGATGACCTGCAAAAATGAATCAGTATACTTATTTTTGAACACCACTTCATTGCGACTTAGCCAAATAGCCCAACAAAAAGCTGTTACTCCAATAAGAATAAGCCTTTTACTCTTTTTCGACCAATTACTAAGCCAAGGGCCAAACAAATTATGAAAATCAGAAAGTGGCCTAATACCGAAAGTAGTATGCACTATTCTCCACAAACATCTTACCAGACGGCAATAAAAAAAAGAGATGCTGAATATTTTCCCCTCGGCTATAGAAGCAACAACTAGTATTGCCCTTCCACTTTCTTTTAGTCAGATTGGGCACGTTTGGTTTAACGCACTTGTCTGCCCGACCAAATAATTGGTCGTTGACTGAGAAGGCAGCGCTCGCTTGGATGGACGCCAATCTTTGGCGTGCTCATGCGCCCGCATGAGCGCGTAGTGTTTTCTGTGCCAACTCGAGGGCGAAACAACGGCGGCAGATTCCTCCGCCAATTATTGGCAAGCCAACGAAAAGGCAGGGCGCGCGTGGGCATAAACCAAACAGCCCTATTGTCTTTAGTTAGAATAACTCCTTTTTGCAGGTACGAAGATTTTGATCTTACAAGGTAACTTTGTGTTCTAGAAAAAGGACTTTTGTGGAACCCTTTCTTGCTTCATTAGTTCTATACATGCACTGCACAGAGAACTTCTCATTCTTAGCTTTGTGCCACACAAAAACGTCTTTCACTAGCATTCAGCTCAAAGGTGATAACCTTTTCCACTAGCTGCAGCCAGCTCTCCCTGTGTACCCCAACTAACACAATCGGAACATGAAAACTGAGTAAACAAGTAGCGGCAAGCAAACTGAAACCTGATCCTCTGAATGCGCCTGGGGATGAAGATAAATTATTGATTCAACTTTCCCTGGGATCTTCTCACCGCCTTTTTTTTATTATTGCTGTGCAGTGGGACAGCACGTATCGCCTAGATGGGAGAAGGCTTGCAGTTGCAGGTTTGATCAAGAGGAACAGAACCGCCCATCATCGTTAGTGTGTGAGAGATGACACCGCTTGCTCCCTCAGCCTGCTGCAGCCTGCAGGTGCTGCGTGAGCAGAGGAACCTTCCAAGGGAATCAGAAATACTAGCAGAGACAGCAGCTTCCAGAAAGAAAGAAAAAAAGAAGAGTAGAGACAACAGGTAGCTCATTTTGCGCGAGATCTTGAAATGTCCTGAAGAAGAGGGACACCACCTTGGTTCCGTCCTCAAAATAGGACAATGTAACATAAAAGGGTCAGGAACGATTTGGTTAGTTTCATGCATGATCCACAGTCCCAACACCTGCTCGCATCCCACGTCCATTTCCTATATTTATTTATTTTAAAAACTATCCATTTCCTACTGTAGAGGCGCCAACTACAAGGTAGAAGAGAATTGGTCATGTGTAGATGGCGTACCTAGGATTTAAACTTAGGTATGCCAAGTAAAAACCAACTCTTCACTTCTGTATTTCTAGTAGAGTAGCATAGATCCTTGGCACATTTTACTCTGTACAGACCTAATCTACTCTAGTGGTAGTATAGATGGGCTGATTTTTAGGTATGTATGCCATAGAATACTTGGACCACCCTAAAGACCTGAAAAAGAAGAAATATGAAGGCAGGATGATGGATGGGTGCAGGTATATCCACTACCCATCACCCCCATGCATATGGCCTGATACTGAAAATGCACACGAAGACGGCGTCAGCTGCAGCGGCTGCATCAAAGTAGGTCACAAAAACTGCCACTGAGAGAAGCATCAAGCATGCACGCCAGGCCATGGCATCATCACCATGCCAATCCTAGGAGTAAGAATCAGAACCAAACCACTCGGTGGTCTGTTCCTACTATTCCAAAGTGAGCGATATTAATCCATGGAATAATAAGTAAAAAACACAACGTCATTGCCGTTGCAGCTCAATCATCGAGTATTACAATTTACAACCGAAACCGACCAGTGGCAATACAAAGAAACCGGCGGGGCGCTAACTTAACCGACCTCATAAACTAGCTATGCAGACTAACAACCGAAACAGAACCACATACCCACGGGCCACGGCACCATGCAGCATTCAAGCGCTGGAGAAGAAGAAGCCGCAACTGGATGAGGGGGCAGGCAGACACGCAAGAACCAAGCAATGAAAGACGCCGCGCACATGCAAAGATTCCCGCGGAACCAAACGGCTTGACCCGCTCGAGTATTGCTCATCGTCATCGACTCCACGAAGAAAAAAGATCGGGGGCATCAACCGACCAAGGGGGAAGAAGGACCGGAGTCCGGAGGAGGGGCGGAGACATCTCCCAACAGGAAAGGAAGCATCGCACCAGACGAACCAACACGTACCAGCATTGTGGGACTAGGCTCGTCGCAGCCAGTACTGCTTTCTTCTATTGCTTCATCGCTGTCTTGTCTTCCAATACAGTGGATTAGCACACGCATAATGTCACGAGCATGGGTACGAAATGATACGCGTCAAATTTTAAGCTCTCAACGTGCCATCTCCGCGTGCCCGCGGCCGGTCGTGGTGGACGCATGGCCGGAACGGATGGACGGACCACGGACGACGCAGCTGGCCGGCCGGGGAGTTCAGAGTTGTGCAGTGGCACGGTCAATAGTGGCAATGGTCCGTTCCGTCCGCCCGCCCGCCCTCCCATTCTGCGCGCAGCACAGCGCGAGGATTGAAGAGTGGAACGAGCTGCAGTGCAGGGTCACATGCGACGCACCGTGCTCAAATGCAGTGGCCACTGCCACTGCAACACTGCAACTTAGGCAGTGGCCACTGCCTCTGCCGCCCATTTTCCTGATGAACGGTCGAAGATCGACGTGCTACAGTGTTTTCACGAACAGTGTTGGCTACAGTGCTGATACAGTGTTTTTGTCAACAGTGATAAACAGTGACGCACAGTGATTCTCCTCACTGTACGCCACTGCAAGAGCAGTGGCAATAGCCACTGCACCGGAGCATTGTCCCACATGCGACGGCAAAGCGGGCTCGTCGTCCCCCTCACCCAGCAGGCCAGCACCCTCTTCCCTCCCTCTCTCTCCTGCACATGCGCTTGCCTGCGACACCACATGGCCTGCCGTGAGTGCGCTGTTATCTTCGCTTTAATCAGGCCAGGCCAGCCACATGCAGGTAGCCCACACGGCCGGGCTTCTCTTCTCCCTCCCTAATCATCATCGTCCCCTCCTCACCCATCCCTATCCGGCTAGCCCGCTCGAGAGCGCACGGACCAGAGGCGTGCTGCACGGCTGCGTGCATCGCCAAAGCGAGATATAGCACGCCACATGCACGCACCTACCGCCTCAAACAATGACGACAACTACAAGCTGCTGTAGTGGTGGTACTCACGACATCACTAGTAGTTACCAAGTGGATGGGCAATTAACAGCAAGCAAGCTCCTTCATTGGCTAATTAGAGGGGGAGGCGGTAAGTAATCTACATGAGCACACTCATCATACACACTCACACACAATGCAAACCAACACTCACTTTTTGTATATTACTACTACTACTACTACTTGATGCTATCTTCCTTTTTTTTTTCCCTCTCTCTCGTCTTGTCCTTAGCTTAGAGAAGTCTCTCGTCCTCGTGTTCGGCGGCCGTGGTCATGGTCAGAAGGAAATCAGTTAGCGCGGCCGCCGGCGGCGGCGGTGGAGCACGCGCGGTGGCGCGGGCAGGAGACGAGGTGGTCGTTGGTGAGGCCGACGGCCTGCATGAAGGAGTGGATGACGGTGGGGCCGACGAAGCGGAAGCCCCGGCGGACCATGTCCTTGCTGATGGACTCCGACTTGGACGTCTTCACCGGGATCTTCCGGCTGTACTTGTACCCCGGCGACAGCGGCTTGTTGTTCACGAACGCCCACACGTACTTGTCCAGCGATCCAAAGTCCCGGCGCACCTGCAATGCAACAAGCACCATTAGACGACTCGTATGGTTCCTCTGCCGTGCCGTGCATATACCACTACAAGCTAATGATCTACTACTTAGTAGTATATTAGCAAGCCGTGTCGTATATATATGAGAGGTGGTAGTTGGTTGATTGGTGGTTAGTGGGAACCGGCTAACAGTCCCGTTTTGGGAAATGGAACAATGTAAGCAATAGATTACTGCACAATTTGCTACCGGTCACTGAGGATATCATTTTCTGACAATGTGAAGCGAGCTTAAACTAAAAGCGTGACAAACAACCACCAGAACGCCCATTAGCAAGGGCTCTCACTCTTTTTGGCTGTGTCCAGCTGCTTTACGACGCACTTGTGCTCTGCATCGGCAAAGTGGCCGTCTACCTTTAAAGCGCGATGCTAGCTAGCTAGCTGCTTCATTGAGCTGTCTACCAATCAGGGATTCTGTTTTGCTTCGCTTTCACTTGCTAACGGGTTTTCATTTCGTAGGCCTGCTTCATTCATTCATTCATTTGGCACGCCTCCTATCAGCTTTCGGTTATGCTTCGGTCGTGAGATGAGATAGTGCTGGGACTCAGGGACTACTCTACTCTCTTGTCAGGTCCAACCTATCGAAGAAAAACAACTACCAGCCAGTACCAAAACACAACACACTGACTTTGGATTCTGATAGTTAAAAGGCTCAGATTCTGGACATTCTAATCCTAAGCTCACTACCTCGGCACGTAGATTTCTGATAGTGATTACCGAACGAGAGTATTTGAAGTGGAAATATGCTGATAATCATGCTGAATTGACGGTACCTCGAGAATCCGGCAGGCGTTGTTGACGGTCCCTCTGACGGTGCTCAAGTCGAGGCCGAAGTCGGCGCTCAGCGACGCCATCTGCTTCTCGGTGTACTTGGCGACGGCGTCCACGTCGAAGCCGGAGAACGCCTCCCTGTTTGTGGATTCAGGCAGCGTAGATTGGAATCAGCTCAAAATGTTTCAGAAAAATGCAGCAATTTGACATCTTCAGCGCAGTAGCTGCTGCTCTGCTCCGAACCTGTAGAGGTGTCTTTTCTTCAGGATGGAAGTCCAGTCTGCCCCGACTTGCACGCCGGACAGGGTGAGCATCTCGAACAGCAACCTGCCAGCGCCGAGAAATGTGATGTCACTGTTACAAGAACATGCGAGGAGCAATGCACGGGCTCGAACTGTGGAGGGAAGAGGAGAATGGCAACTCACTCGTCGTCGTGCACGGGCACTCCCCACTCCTCGTCGTGGTACGCCACATATGCGGGGTCTGCACGCCACGGATCAGAGCACCGTTGTTAGTGATCACAGCTTCGAGAAACCAGCATGATTTTGTCAAGAAGGGAGGGTTAGCGAGCCTTCTGTGCAGCTTACCAGAGTATGGCGTGATGAAGCTGCAGCGCTTCTCGTCGTGCCCGGGCGGGGAGGTGGGTACGGGCTCGGCGGTGGCGCCGACCCTCCCCTCGACGCGGGAGAAGGACGCGGTGCGGCCGTAGTGCGCGATCCGCATCTTGCGCTGCGCCTGCGCCTGCGCGGCGTGCTCCCGCTGCGCCGCCGCGATGCTCCCGGCCGGCTCGAACGCGTCCAGCGCCGCGAACGTCACCACCGGCAGCACCGCGCCGGGCTTCCTCGCCTTAATCGTCCTGCTCTTCTCCGCCGCCACGGCAGCCGCCGCCGCCTTCGTCGCCCTCGCGGTCATCGAGGCCGGCGTCGCGGGAGGCAGCAGCGAAGCCGCCGCCGCCGCAGCCGCGGCGGCGCGGGCGTTCTCGGGCGCCGGGCGCGCCGCGGCGCAGGCGGCGGCATTGTTGTCGAAGGATGCCGGCATGGAGAGCGACTTGTGCAGGGACTTCTTGAGCGGGCGCGCCGCCTCCGGCGGCGGCGCCACGCGGTTGCCCGCCGGCTGAAGCACCGGGCGGCCGTCGATCTGGGCGACGCCCGCGGACTTGACGTTGGAGTTGCACATCCTGCCTGGAGCGGCGGGGCAAGAGAGAAAAGTGTCTTCCTTCTCGGCCCCGGTTAGTTGGCTGGCCGGCCGGGTTCTCAAGTGGTTTTTGCAGGTGCTGTGAGCTCTGAGCTATGCGTCCGTCTGATTCGATGGATGAGTGTGGATGGGGATGATGAAATGTGGGTGGCGCGAGGGCGGTATATATAAGCGAGCCGGGAACGAAGGGCGCGGGAAAGGAAGAGGAAGGTGGTGGGTCAGGTAGGTAGGGCCGACAGGTCACAGGTGAGGTGGCGTATGCGTGCGCTCGCCATTGGAGGTTCGGAGCCGAGCTCCTGCAGTGGAGTGTACTGCGTGCGAGGCCGTTCGTTGCGCTTTCACGCTCCCGTTGGATCGAACGGGGCGCGAGCCGCGGGGGACGTCGCTGGGTCGGTAGGGGACGCTCGGATGGGCTGTCAAGGACTCTGACGAAATGGATTGACGCCTCGGCCGGCCGGGAAGAACGTCGTTAATGGGGGGGTGGTGTGGTGTAGGAAACGCGGCGCACACAAAGCAACGGACGGACAGCGAGTGCGTGCGTGCCGGGTGAGGAGAAAATCCCGCTGGTCCCTTGGAAGTGGGCGACGCGACCAGAAGAAAAGGCCCGACTCGTGGTCGTGGCCACCCGTCCATGCAAGGACAGCGACTTTGGGTGGTGGTAAAGAGTTATCGCGAGGAACAGTGGCGGCAGTAGAACTCTGAAGACCTAGGCAAACCACCCAGCGTCCGTGCGTTTTCTGTCAGTCCAAATGCAGATGATAGGAGGTGCTTTTCGGTGGTTAGTGTTATGGTGCTCCCAACTAACTGCTTACTACTACCTCAGAATGCGGAGGTGCATGTACCATACTCTAAAGTCTAAACAAACAGGGAAGAAACAGACCGTTCATGGCCGACCAAACTAAGCAGGTGCAAATTGGCTCTAATCAGTACCCAACCTCAGACCGCCGACCATCTGAGATACCTTGACGTAACGTACAGGACGTGGAGAACGGACATGAAAACCAAACGTACGTACTTGAAGTAACCTCGGCTGCTAACTAATCTAGCCCAAACCACTGCAAGTTGCCAAGTTGATGAAACGTTCCCCTCCTCCGTGTCAGTATGCGAACAAAAATGCCTGGAGGCTCGGGCTGGCCGTACACAGCGGTAGAATTGCCACCGCGCCCTGACACGTGCTCTCGATCGGACGGAAAAGCCAGGGCTTCGTCACATGCCAAAGCGCGTACGCGTACGGTGTACCGCCGTGACATGACAAGAGGCGTCCTGTTACTCACGGGCACGGAGGGTCGCGTCGAGCACACAATTGGATCGATCAAGCCGACGAGTATCCTACTGGCAGGTGGCCCCACGTACTGTACGTATGATTGCGGCGGTGGTCGGCCTCTACCCGGTCCGACAAGGAAGCCATCCAACCCGTCCGTCGCCGTGGCGCGCGCCTGCCTGCCTGCCTGTGGCGCTGTGCGTGTAGACTGTAGAGTGGGGGAGAAGCAAAGGATGGCGACCGGCGCGCGGAGGCGAGGCTGGCCGTGGCCAGCCCGGCCCGGCCCTGCCCACGTTCTCCCGCGCCTCTTTCGAGCTGGCAGGGAATCTTGTGCTCATTCCCTCCTCCCCTGGCCTGCTGCCGTGCTCCGGCCATCCATCCAATCATAATCCAACCCCGCTTTCCAGTCCGTTTCCGTCGAGCTACTTGATCACGCAGGCAGGAGTTGCATAATCATGCGTGGACGGTGGACCCTCGTTAATGCACGGAGCACGGTTGCCGCCCCCCTCGCATAATTTTAAGTAGTAATGGGCTACTCACCATTGCAACTCGATCACCCTTCGTCTAATCTAATCTTCCCCTTGCCGTTGCGCTTGCCGTTGCAGCAGGTCGCAATCACAGCAGTTATGATGGGGACGAATCATCGATCGGGCATACCGCATACGCGCTAATTAATTGAGGGCCAACAAGGGTAACCGACGCATCGCCCCGGAATCCCCTTTGCGCCTTTCGCCCGTGTAGGATCGCAGTGTTTGTCACGATACGACGCGCACATGCGTGGGGTTTCGCGATAAAGCCCGTGTGCCGTCGTCGTCGTCGAGCGTCGGCTACCTCATCCTCGTCCATCGACGCTTTACGCTCGTGTGATCGTGTCGCGGGGAGGGATACGTACGGCTGGGAATATCGCAGCGGTGGTTCTGGATCCTGGGGTGAACTGGCACGAGATGCGCCAAATCCGGTGGTTGGAAAACAAAGTTCTTCCTTTTCCCCATGCGGTTTCTTCGTGCTATCCGATCTTTTTTTTGAAAAAAAAATCGTGCTATCCGATCTTTTTTTTTGAAAAAAAAATCGTGCTATCCGATCTCGGTTGCTGCCAATATGTCCAGTTCTCCCGATAGGATATGTTTACTGTGTTGGATAAAGGAGGAGGCCATGTTCCGGGCAGTCATCGTCGGCGCAGGCGCTCGATCTGGCGCTGTTATACAGGACGTGAATGCCTGGCGTGTCAGCGCGTGCGGTGGTGATCTGTACGTAGCCGGCAGCGGCTGCACCATTGATCTTTCGGTGTCGGGAGCTCCGCCCAGGTGGGAGGACATGGGCGTCCAATCCAACAGGGGGGGTGCAAGTGCATGCATGGACACGGACCTTATGGCGCGGCAGGGACGCCATGCGTCGCCTTGCCCTACCGCAATAAGGGCAGACCATCTGATGGATGCCTGCTGTGTATCCGTAGCTAGCACTAGCACTAGCAGCGATGGCCGGCCGGGCCCTATCTCACCGGTGTCTGGTCATGGGTTGGAGTTGTATTGCATGAACCTGATCCGACCTGATGAATGTAGGTTCCATGTCTTCTCCCCAGATCCAACGAGTCCTCTACAGATTTCAGTTATGAGAAAACTCATAGAGATGCTGCTTGAGTTGTATACTTGTATGAATGATTTGAAGCTTTAAAGCCAACCATTGCATGGTTCCTTGGCCACTTGCCAGGAACATGGAGAACGGGTCATACACGCACTTCGTTCATGACTAACTGCCCGGGGGGCCGGGGCAGGGCGCCATGCAATGCGCAATTGCAAGCCGGCCATGTTGTCAGTGCACCGGTCGTTCTCAGAGGCACTGTTCCATGTCCTCTTCCACGGGTTCCGATTTAACGCCTGCCCGGCAGGCTGCTGCAAGTGACAAACCGGACTGGCACAGGTGAAACTTGGACTGCTTTTTTTGTCACGCTGCTGTTCCGTTCCATGTTACTTGTCGCGTTGTGCAGTGGAAGTGTCAAGTGTGGACGGGCCCTCTGCAGTGAATTGTTGCCAGAGTTACTGTACAGAACAGTGAACAACGCAAGTGTTAAGTGCTGCGCATGTAAAAACGGCATGAGCAAACCGCAGCCGAATCGCACCATCACTTGGCCTGGCAAAAGTAGTGGCAAGCCCGATCAAATCGTACACAAAGCTTTTGCGTAACCACCGAATCGCACGGGTCCAGTCCCACGAGCGCGCGCGGGGGGAACACAGGAACACGAGGGACCGATTGGCCTTTACCAATCATTTTTAAGCCCAGTACCACAAAGCTCGGACGCAACAAAGCCAGCAATCATGGCTGGCTAGCTGGCCGGCCGGCCGCGCTGCACGACGGCCGCCGTGAACAAGAGCTTTGGCGTGCACGGCTGGGGCCGCATGCACCGGATCGGAGTAACCCCATTGGCCGGAGCCGGACGGCCGGGGTCATCGTTGCCGCGCGCTCGCTCGCTCGTCCTGCACCGCCGCACTAATAAACCCCCGCTCGATATTTTTTCACCCTGATCACTGATCAGATCCGATCCGAACGAAACCCCGGCACGGCACGGACTCGCGGCGGGCGCATAAATCCTCGCAACCAAACCAACCAAGTCGATTCGGGCGGGGGAGGCCGTCCGTCCCCCGGGTGGTGGCCGCGCGGGTAGGGGACATGGCATGTGCGGCCGCCCCGGCACGCCCATTATTCGGATGCCAATCTCGCAGGAAAGCGCCGGGAGCCCCCACGGGGGCTCGGGGGCGCGCCCACTCCTCCTCCCGTGCCCGTGCCTGCCGATGCAGAGCTAGCTGCCGCGTGAAAGAGGCTTGGAGGGGCCTGCCGGCCGGGGGGTCGCGGTCGCGGCCAGGCACATGAGCACATGACTACATGAGGCGTGGCGGCCGGGTGCGCGCGCCGGCCGGCCGGTCGATGCTGGCTTTGTTGCCGTGCTGGCGGGATGTTGGGTTGGAGAGGGTGCGGGGTGATGCGGCGTCAATTCGCGCAGAGGTTGGGGACGGGTGGCCCGGCGGCCGGCGTGCCACGCGGGTGGGGGCGGACCAAACGGGTCACGGATGGGGGGCGCCAGGTCCTGGTTGGTGGTGGGATTGCACAGGCCCTTGAACAGAGCGGCTAGCTGGCCGCCGCGGCGACGGCGAGGCGGCAGCGCGCTGCACCTAGCCTGGTCCATCGTCCATGTCTGGAGTTTCATGGTAGATCGAGGGGTTCGGTTTCGCACCCTGGACGCGTCACGGCGTGATGTCACCGTGAAGAGTAAATTAGGGCACTTTTTTAACAGGTGAAGATCGAGGGGTTCGGTTTCGCAGCCTGGAGTCACAACGTGATGTCATCGTGAAGAGTAAATTAGGGCACTTTTTTAACAGGTGATGGGACACTGGGACCTGGGACAATCCCATGTCGTCGTTGCATTTTTTTCCCCGATGAATCAGGATGGGTTTACTCCCTGAGTTAAGTTCAGTACGAGCAGGTTTTAAGAAACAAAGAAAGAGACAAAGGAAGGCGTTGCGTTGGTGGCTTGCGCAATTCCTTGAATAGCATGCCGATGCACGAAGACGGCGGGCCGACTGCTGCCTAGGCTGGTGCATGATAGAGTCAAGAGCTTCATGGCAGATCAGTATCCTGGAAATCTTTGGCAAATCCTTTTTATTATTATTTTGTTCCTCAATGCGTGGATTGAGTTCGGTCCCAGAGGTGAATTCAGTGTCCCTTTAGCACTGGTCCATCATTTCATATTTTCAGTTTGCATTGAAATTGTAACTCTCATCAGTAATCAATAGTGATGTCTTGTTTTTCCTTAGAAAGGAACTTCTCAGCACTCACCAGTTCAAGCAGAAGGTGCGCAACGAAAACCTCGACAAGGGACTTGTAACCTGAAAAGCTGAAATCACTGCCGGCGTGCGTCACCGAAGAGAGGCGAACAAGACTACGCGTCAAATGAGAGGGCGATGTGCCAGACTGCCAGTCCACCACGCATTCAGATCTCAAGTAAGTACAAGTACGAAAACAAGTGATCAACCTGATCACGATGATAAATTGATAAGGGCAATAGAATTCGTAAAACCTGCAAAAACTGTTTTTCCTTCACAAGAAAAGATGCCATGCAGGACTAGAAACGAAGCTAGAAGGTCATATAGTCATATTTGTTAAGCATTCGAACTCAGTTTGGTTCGTGTTGCTCCAGACTTGAGGTACATCCACATAGCAGACATTCGCTACAAGATCGATTGTAGAATATTGTACGAAGCGTGTATCAACCATGCCATATTGGAAGGTCAAACCAAAAACACATGTTGGTCTCAGAAACCATACATGGTTCATTTACAGTTCAATCTCTATAATAAACTAAGACCAAGACTTAATGGTTTCGTCATCCCATAATAAACTGTCCCGCCACAGTTGTTCCCCGGGTAGTAGTTAATGTACAAAAGGATACGTGTACAAAAGGGCTATTTTCATTAACAGTTTATTAACACGGACATGAATTTTCTGCAGTTTTGCGCAGCCTTTCACCTTCGGATTCTTCAGAGATGGCAAGACTCAATACATAGGCCAGCTCAGGAAGCTCCCCAGCTGCGGCAACTGTAACCGAGCTATTGAATACTGTACCCATTTATCTCCAGATATCTGTCGGGAAGTCGGGATCAATGGAATGTGCGAAGTGGTTTGTCCCGAATGCTGAAAGATGATACTTGTCTTTGGTTTTTTGGCATCAATTTGCATTGAAGGGGAGATGACGGTCTGAAACTTATGAAAACAATTCAACCACAGCAGACAATCCTTTTCCAAACAGTTAAGCAGTGGGCATGCCAAGCTGAACAATTGGCACCATGCCGTCTAACACACAAGCGTGCTCTCGCGCGCGCGCACACACACACCAAGAAAAACATGTTTGCTGGAAATACATGGAGTTCGTCTTCATCCTTCAGTTGCAAACTGAGGTAACAAGGGCCCCCATCCTCTGAACAGCACCCAACGCTTAATGCTTTCGTCATCCCATATTAAACTGTCCCACCAAAGCTTTTCCCCATTCGTAATGACAAGCGGGCTGTTTTCATTCACACCAACAGGGATTCTCTGCAGTTTTGCACAGCCTCTCACCTTGAGGTTCTTCAGAGATGGCAAGACTCCGCCACACACACATGCTAGATTAGGAAGCTCCCACAGTTGTAGCGACTGCAACCTTGGAACAGCATCCTCCCCCAATACCGAGCAGTCAAACAGCCTCTCCAAAGCGTCGCAAAACCTGATATGCAACATTTCGAGATTCGGAAGGCGTAGTTCTGAAGGAAAGAGGCATAAGAGATTTGGACAGCAATCAAGGAGCAGACGCTTCAGACAGCCGAAACTAGTCACATCTTCTACCCCTTTGCAGAAGGACGATAAATTTTCCATGTTGGAGATCCGCAGGTTGTGCAAATTGCCCGCTGTAGACAATGCCTGGATTTCGTCTACTGACAGAAGGCTCTCCAACCGGTCAATATTCTCTATCCATAGTTCTCTTACTGCTTTCATACTTCTAATATTCAGATCAGAAAATTGGGTGGTCACTGTTAATCTCTTTAATGATATCAACTCGGCATGATAAAGAACGCTGTCTAGATCAGAAGGAACACCAATAGTACCATTTATCTCAAGATATCTCTTGAGAGCACCAACAGTATCATTTATCTTGAGATCAATAGGATGCGTGAAATGTACTGTCCTAAAGCAGGAATTCTGAAAGATGAACTCAGCCTCGGTTACTTGGGCATCAATGTCCATGGTTTTGTCATCCATCAAAGGGGAAATGATGATTTGAAACTTCTGAAAACAATTTGACCATAATGGAGACTTTTTTTCCAAGTAGTTAAAGAAATAGGCGTCACTTGCATAAACATAAGTTTTCCTATGCTGATTAACACCAGATGATACTTTCATGCCAAACCTACCAGACAGCTGGAAAATCAGTCCACAAGGCAACCACAGCATGCCCATCCAATCTGTCAGATCTTTAATGTTTCCTAGTTGCAAGTTCTGAATATCGCCACTTTTTGACATCCCATAAGGGAGGGAGTCAGACCTAAAAAATGAGCAACCCGGGAGATTCAGTTGACTAGCCTCCGTATGTGCTGGAATTGAGATCAATGAAGTGATGGAAGTTTTAGAAAGGTCAAGGATCCTGAGCAACACCATATGGTCAAATGACTTGGGATCTATACTTTTCAGGGAAACACAACCTGATGCATCCAGTACCTCAAGTTGCACCAATGAGCCTATGTGTTGAATTTCCTCCAAATGATCACATTCAATAAGCAATAACATTCTTAGCTTAGCTAAACAGGAGATGGAGGGTGGCAGCACTTTGATTTGAGTAAATGACAGGTCTAGTATCCCTAGCGCTCCCATATGGCAAAAGAATTCCGCTGAAATAGCTTTCAAAAGATAGTTTCCTCTTAAAAGTAAAGATGAAAGAAAGATGCAGCGTGGGCTTCCACGAAGGCATTCCATTTCAGTATACATTAATGAAACTCTGTTGCTAGACTTGGCAAGATTCTCTAGTTTGGAAATACTAGAATTCTCAAAATACCAGTCAATTTGCTCTTTGTAATCCTTATCCTTCCCAAATTTTGACACAGTTTCCCTGATCACATCATGCATGCGTACATGATCATTATCCTCTAAATATACCATGCCGTGCTTTATGAGAACATCAATAATTTCCATGACAATATGGTTAGCCTCATCAAAACCAATAAATTCTTGGAGCAGACCATCCACTATCCAGTGCCGGATTAACTCTTTGACTGGAATTCCTTGATCCTCCGGAAAGAGTAAGCAGTAGAGCAAGCAGTGCCGTGCATTATCGCTAGGAAGCCGATGATATCCAAATTCCACCATGCGCTGCATTGTATGGAAAACTGATTCCCAGGTACCTAGAGCAACATGCATGTTTGCTCTCAACTCACTAAACTCCTCTAGAGTTTGTGCATCACACAATACTCCAGCCAATAAAATGATTATGAGTGGGACGCCATAGCAATAGCTCAATATTAGGTCATGTGTAAAATTGGTATATTTTCCAATTTTTTCTCGCAGTAGGTCGTGTGACTCCTCCAAAGTGAGATGCTGTGGTATTATAACTCTATCTGGGTCCATGACACGCCATGTCCTGGTAGTTCTTGTAGTCACAAAGACTTTTGAGCCGAGATTTTGTCGTTGAGGATGAGGAACTCCGAAGGACTCTAAGATACTTTCTTCAGTGAAATAAGCATTATCAAGAACTAGTAGGAACTTCCGTCGTGTGAGATATTCCTTGATTATGGTCTTAGTTCTTTCTACAGATAAATTGTCCCTGATCCCACATAAAAGAGATGATGCAATCTTATTGATACACTGTCTCAAGGTAGAACTTATTGACAGTGAAACCCAGATATATTCATCGAATATGTTAGAGGTCCTTGCCGCCTGGTATGCAGCCTTTGCAGCCCATGTCTTTCCGGAGCCTCCAATTCCTTGGATGACAACTACTCCAACATCTGGATGAACAAGCAGTCCAAGCATTTCTTGAAATGAAATTAACTCTCCTGTATTTGCATGCCCACTAAGCATGTCAATTTGCACCGCAGGAAAACCCGTTGGCCGGTTCGAAAAGCAAGTATAGGACACCATTGTTATGCCAGCCCCCCTGTTCGACAACACAAAAAGGTTGTTGGTAACTTGGTATGGGTGTTTTCTGCATTTCAATAAGGGCCCATTTGTTTGGTTAGAATTTAAAAGAATTAGAATCTAGTGATAAATTATCTCCCACCCTATGAATAAGCCTATCTTTTTATCCCCCACCCGATAAACAAACCTATCTTTTTATCTCTTACCCTATGGAATTTATTTCCATCTCACACCCTATGAATTTGGATGGATTTGGGATAGGTTTATTTGTGAGCTTAGGGAATTTGTGAAATGCCAAATTCCAAGCCACATAGTATAATTTATCATTAGATTCCAATTCATACGAATTCCGACCAAACAAATGGGCCCTAGGTGTATTTATGTATGACGCATCATCTCTAAATCGCAGGCCGGCAAATGCGATGCACTATATTGCAGGTGAGCAAGGAGAAAATCAAAGCACATACTACTCCTAAGAACAGAGAAATTATTCACCTGCCGTCCGGTTCACAGATGCTGGAGATGACGGTGCTGGAACTGGGAGGCGCGTCGCCGGCAGGCCGCAGCAGCGAGGCCGGGTTCAGCGATTTCCGCGGCCGTAGGACGTGCCGGCAGCCGGGGAATGAGAGAGATGCAGGAACTGAGGAAGCAGAACAATATCCACCTCGAACCCACCAGACGCTAAGCTCATCCGCTTCCGCTGGATTTGGGGCGAGGGGGCTGCGAAGGAGATCGCCTGTGTCCTGTCGCCTGGAGAAAGGTGGGCGCTGGCCGCTGGGCGGCTGTGAAGGGAGGAGCCCGGGAGAGTTGTGACGCGCGAGTACGCGACTGTCGCACCGAGACCGTCCCTTCTTCGGCCGCCGCCGCCGCGTCAACCAGTCAAGCACCAGTGTGGGACCCAAAAGCCAAACACGGAAAGACTGTTTTATCTTTATTGGCAATAACACGGAAAGACCTTCAGGTCAAGTCGCCGAGATGCAGCTAATACTATTGATCTAGTAATTTTTTTAATTAAGAAAAAATTATTCCAGCCTCAACACTCGCAGGTGAGCCTACAGCCGTTAGGAACGTTCCCTAAACAAAAAGTTAAATTACTTCTCTCAAGTATAACTAGAATTTAGATAATCCCCTAAACTATTGTTTGGTTCATTTAACCTCTCAAGCTATGGTATTTTGTTTAGTTTGCCCCCTACTAATTTTTTTCTTTTTTTATTCCTCCATACCTAGGTGGATTTGTATTGAAATTTTGCAAGATGAAAGTACACATTGTAATACATGTTAGAAAAAAATCATTTTTATCATGATTTTCATAGGTTAGAATAATTAATAATAAATTAACCATTGAAATATAAAATCATATAAAATAACAAATAAAGGATTACAATATATTTTTTGACATGAATTATGATGTCCACAACTATACCTGCAAAATTTAAAATTAAAATTCAACTTGTGAACAAAAAATTAAAAAAAAACAAATTTGATTAGAATAAATTAAGCTAAATGTCATAATTTGAGAGGTAAAACGAACAAAGATATATTTTATATGCTATTTAGACTTTGAGTATATTTGAGGAAAGTAATTTGGATTATTTTCTAAGCAAAATGCAGTACTTAGATTCTTAGAACACCTAACGCTTCCAAAACGAAGATTACAACTGTGAAAATGACAACAATCTATACTATAAGGATCCAAAATAATTGGTAAAAAAGTGCTTTTATAAAACCTTCCGTACCCCTCACAGCGTCCCCACTTGTAAAGAACCCGCTTAAACCCACCTAAAATGTTTGGGCGCCTTATATAGGGGGCAGGAGGGCTAAGGAAATGAATCTGGACGTCCACGATTATGGTAAGTAATCGATTAAAAAACATTCATTCTCATCATCTATTCAGAGTTCATATTTCTTTGCAAGGGCGTCGGCGTCGAGCGCGGCGCAAGGGTGGCCACGACGCTCGTCGTGTCCAAGCTCGCTAGGTAGAAGCGGAACGTGCTCCGCGTTGTGACGGTGTCCGGTGCCGTCGAGTGCGTGGCGTCGTTGCTCCACGACACCGGCGACGAGGAGAACAACCTTCTCGGTCTCCCCGTCATCAAAAAGCTGGCTGCGGTGCCGAGTTGCTCATGGATACATGTATCGTGAATATTTTTCTTCTGTTTCCGCCGGAGGCCCAAGCTTTCGATGTATGAATATATAATTTTTAATATGAGATGCTATTGAATAATTTTAATATGCGATCTAAAGGCAATCCGAGTGCTTTTCAAGGCTATCCGAGTAGTTTACAAGTCATACGACTAATTTCCATATCGAAAAGAGTCCTTACAGTACTCTACTCTTGTTCTTCACGCCTGGTACGACTCTGTCTGGAGAGAATCCATGTGTCCCTGTGGGCCCATGGTCACCATCAATAGAGTAGCGAAACAGAGGAGGTCGTGGTTACTCGGCGAGTGCTTGCCTAGACAATCGAGTGCTTTTTCGAGTTCTTGATCAGTCTTGGACGGCGGGCAGGGTTACAAGGTTGGTTTCGAGTAGAATTCTAACCAATTACTACTCGGAGAGTGCTTTTCAAGTCAATCCGAGTAGTTTACAAGTCATACGACTAATTTCCATATTGAGAAGAGTCCTTGCAGTACTCTACTCTTGTTCTTCACGCCTGGTACGACTCTGTCTGGAGAGAATGCATGTGTCCCTGTGGGCCATGGTCACCATCAATAGAGTAGCGAAACAGAGGAGGTCGTGGTTGACTTGTCATGTCGCGATCTCCCCAGAAACAGGAGTCAGGTGCCAATGTAGTCGAAGCTCTATCATTGGTACTTGGCGACTCAAATATGCTGGAGAAAGACAAGGACGGCGGGCAGGGTTATAAGGTTGGTTTCGAGTAGAATCCTAACCAATTACGACTCGGAGAGTGCTTTTCAAGGCAATCCGAGTAGTTTACAAGTCATATGACTAATTTCCATATCGAGAAGAGTCCTTGTAGTACTCTACTCTTGTTCTTCACGCCTGGTACGACTCTGTCTGGAGAGAATCCATGTGTCCCTGTGGGCCCATGGTCACCATCAATAGCATCGTTGCTCCACGACACCGGCGACGAGGAGAACAACCTTCTCGGCCTCCCCGTCATCAAAAAGCTGGCTGCGGTGCCGAGTTGCTCATGGATACACAATACATCATATCGATTACTTACCATAGTCGTGGGTGTCCAGGTTCATCTCCTTAGCCCTCCTGCCCCCTATATAAGGCACCCCTCCTTATTCTCAAAGCACACAATCTCTCCCTTCATTCTCATCATCTATTCAAGACTACGGATTTTTTTGCAAGGGCGTCGGCGTCGAGCGCGGCTCAAGGGTGGCCACGACGCTCGTCGTGTCCAAGCTCGCCAGGTAGAAGCAGAAGGTGCTCCGCGTTGTGACGGTGTCCGGTGCCGTCGAGTGCGTGGCGTCGTTTCTCCACGACACCGGCGACGAGGAGAGCAACCTTCTCGGCCTCCCCGTCATCAAAAAGCTGGCTGCGGTGCCGAGTTGCTCATGGATACATGTATCGTGAATATTTTCCTTCTGTTTCCGCCGGAGGCCCAAGCTTTCGATGTATGAATATATAATTTTTAATATGAGATGCTATTGAATAATTTTAATATGCGATCTAAAGGCAATTCGAGTGCTTTTCAAGGCAATCCGAGTAGTTTACAAGTCATACGACTAATTTCCATATCGAGAAGAGTCCTTGCAGTACTCTACTCTTGTTGTTCACGCCTGGTATGACTCTGTCTGAAGAGGACATATATACTTTCAATGTTTGAGTAAGCCAATCGAGTGCGTTTTCGAGTTCTTGATCAGTCTTGGACGGCGGGCAGGGTTACAAGGTTGGTTTCGAGTAGAATCCTAACCAATTACTACTCGAAGAGTGCTTTTC
The DNA here is from genome assembly GCA_015476505.1 of Urochloa ruziziensis. NCBI lineage: Eukaryota > Viridiplantae > Streptophyta > Magnoliopsida > Poales > Poaceae > Urochloa > Urochloa ruziziensis. The sequence continues at coordinate 53,835,369 of CM027122.1, read as the reverse complement.
AAGGCAATCCGAGTAGTTTACAAGTCATACGACTAATTTCCATATCGAGAAGAGTCCTTGCAGTACTCTACTCTTGTTCTTCACGTCTGGTACAACTCTGTCTGGAGAGGACATATATACTTTCAATGTTCGAGTAAGCCAATCGAGTGCGTTTTCGAGTTCTTGATCAGTCTTGTACGGCGGGCAGGGTTACAAGGTTGGTTTCGAGTAGAATCCTAACCAATTACTACTCAGAGAGTGTTTTTCAAGACAATCCGAGTAGTTTACAAGTCATACGACTAATTTGCATATCGAGAAGAGTCCTTGCAGTACTCTACTCTTGTTCTTCATGCCTGGTACGACTCTGTCTGGAGAGGACATATACTTTCAATGTTCGAGTAAGCCAATCGAGTGCGTTTTCGAGTTCTTGATCAGTCTTGGATGGCGGGCAGGGTTACAAGGTTGGTTTCGAGTAGAATCCTAACCAATTACTACTTGGAGAGTGCTTTTCAAGGCAATCCGAGTAGTTTACAAGTCATACGACTAATTTCCATATCGAGAAGAGTCCTTACAGTACTATAGTCTTGTTCTTCACGCCTGGTACGACTCTGTCTGGAGAGGACATATATACTTTCAATGTTCGAGTAAGCCAATCGAGTGCGTTTTCAAGTTCTTGATCAGTCTTGGACGGCGGGCAGGGTTACAAGGTTGGTTTCGAGTAGAACCTAACCAATTACTACTCAGAGAGTGCTTTTCAAGGCAATCCGAGTAGTTTACAAGTCATACGACTAATTTCCATATCGAGAAGAGTCCTTGCAGTACTCTACTCTTGTTCTTCACGTCTGGTACGACTCTGTCTGGAGAGAATCCATGTGTCCCTGTGGGCCCATGGTCGTACCTCCAACAAGCCTCCATGCGCTTCATCGTGGAGTATCATCAACCGAGTGCTTGCCAAGCCAATCGAGTGCTTTTTCGAGTTTTTGATCAGTCTTGGACAGGTCTTGGTTGTCACGAGGCCATGAGGTGCTTAAGCCCCGTTTATTCTGATTAAATCAGTAGTCTTCAAAATATTATATGGTGTGCGATAAGAATCGCACTCCATATGGAGTAGCCCCGAGCCTTAAGTTGAATCGAAGAATCAGGTTGAGGGTCCACAGAATCTTGAATCTTCATCTTGTTCTTGAAATGTGCAATTTTACACGGCCAGCTACGTTTTCTTTTACACGGCCAGCAAAGTTTCCTATCAACGTACTCCTTGCATGAAATACACGGCCAACAAAGTTTCCTTTTATAAGGCCAGCAAAGTTTCCTTTGAATGAGCTCCTTGCATGAAATTACACCTTTCCACAAAAAACATTCACGACTTCGGTTCCTCTTGAGAGAGTCCCTGCCCAGCCTTATATTCACGGCGGGCAGGAGGTTGGTTTCGAGTAGAATCCTAACCAATTACTACTCGGAGTGTGCTTTTAAGGCAATCCGAGTAGTTTACAAGTCATACGACTAATTTCCATATCGAGAAGAGTCCTTGCAGTACTCTACTCTTGTTCTTCACGCCTGGTACGACTCTGTCTGGAGAGAATCCATGTGTCCCTGTGGGCCCATGGTCGTACCTCCAACAAGCCCCCAAGCGCTTCATCGTCGAGTATCATCAACAGAGTGCTTGCCAAGCCAATCGAGTGCTTTTTCGAGTTCTTGATCAGTTTTGGACAGGTCTTGGTTGTCACGAGGCCATGAGGTGCTTAAGCCCCGTTTATTATGATTAAATCAGTAGTCTTCAAAATATTATATGGTGTGCGATAAGAATCACACTCCATATGGAGTAGCCCCCGAGCTTTAAGTTGAATCGAAGAATCAGGTTGAGGGTCCACAGAATCTTGGTTACAAGGTTGGTTTCGAGTAGAATCCTAACCAATTACTACTCGGAGAGTGCTTTTCAAGGCAATCCGAGTAGTTTACAAGTCATACGACTAATTTCCATATCGAGAAGAGTCCTTGCAGTACTCTACTCTTGTTCTTTACGCCTGGTACGACTCTGTCTGGAGAGAATCCATGTGTCCCTTATATTCACGGCGGGCAGGGTTACAAGGTTGGTTTCCAGTAGAATCCTAACCAATTACTACTCGGAGAGTGCTTTTCAAGGCAATCCGAGTTGTTTCGAGTAGAATCCAGGTTTGAAGTTACTACTCGCCTTGTGGAGTAGACTCTGTAGTACATTCAAATAAGTACTCAGAGATTTTGAAATCAGTGCTCTTATTATGGAGTAGACTCTGTAGTACTTTCAAATAAGTACTCAAAGATTTGAAATCACTACTCTTCTTGTCGAGTAGACTCTGTAGTACTTTCAAATAAGTACTCAAAGATTTGAAATTACCACTTCGTCCTGTCACCGGCCGCCGCCGAGCACCATCACACCGATCACCGGCCATCCCATTCTCGAGGTCGTCACCGCAGCGCCACCTCGTCCCATCACCGGCCGCGCCGCGGATCGCCAGCCATCCCATCCCCGAAGTCGTCGCCACCCAATCGAGCGACGGGAGCCGCAACCACTAGCACCACCCCGACCCGTCACCGGCCGCTGCCGAGCATGATCACGCCGAACGTCATTCATCCCATCCTCACGTCGTATCCGCCGGCTAAGCTCCGTCCATCACAGCCAAGTGACGTTGCCACCTTTGGTCGGGTTCAACCTTCCGCCACGTGTTGGTTGAACGGCAAGGAAGGGAGACGACAAAATTTTGATGTCAAATTTTACATCTTACTCTTATAATGCCTACAACGTCAGATTTTATGATGATTGAACGCTCTAGATTAATATAAAGAGTTCATGTTGACTACATCTCTAATTTAGTAATTTTTTTAAAACACGTGCCTGTGGCACGTGCCCTTTTGCTAGTAATAAGAAAAGACCCTAAGAATTAATTCTGTTTCTGAACTTCTATCTGAAATTACTAAAGAATTCCATGACAGCCAAAAGACCCTAAGAATTAGTTCTGTTTCTGATCTTCCATCTGAAATTACTGAAGAATTCCATGATGGCGACCTCCAAAGTGCGTCATCCCTTCTTCAAATTTAACCTCTCTTCCTCTTTAAAGAGCAGCGCTCTAGTGAAACGCATTGCCTTAATTCTCATTAGAGAATCACTTGCGCAGATGATAACAGCGGTCAAAGGTATGTGCACATATTTGCAAGATTTTTTTTAAGCATAAGTTTGCAAGAATTTTCAAGCCAGCACATTACCATCTGGTGGTATCCTCAATTCTTTTCTACAATCAGTTTGGCCCTGGCATGCCCAGCCTCTATCCTGTACTGCTCCCCGACTCCCAGGTGCGCCATCAAGAACCAGACGACAGTGAGCAGCTCGCCGCCGCCGCTCAGCTGCTTGGCGTGGAAGTTGCTCCGGCACTTGTTGGCCGCGTAGCAGAGCATCTCCACCCACACCACGCGGACCACGCGCCACCGCTTGTGCGGCTGCAGCTCCAGCAGCAACTTGGCCAGCCTGCACGCGTCGAACAGCACCGACTTGCTCCGGTCTCCCTTCACGTCCCTCGGCGCGATCTCGGCGTTCACGCCCAGCACCATCCTCGCTGCGTCCCTCGCATCCGGGCACGCCGCTGTCTCAGCCCGCGCGAAGAAGTTCTTGGCCTCCGCGCAGGTGTCGCCGAACCGGATCTGCCCGATGCCCGCCGTTAGCATGAAGGGCCGGGCAACGAGCAGGAAGAGCATGTAGTTCGATATCGCCCGGCTGATCTCGACATGCTGGGCGATCTTCGCGGTGTCGTTGTCGTCGCCGGAGTGGAAGCAGAGGTCTGTGGCAATGTGCCAGAGGAGGATGCTCTCGTCGAACTCCACCTCGACGCTCCAGCCGAGCTCCTTGTAGTAGCCCTTGCACTGGAGCGCCCATTGGCCCCTGTGGTTGCTGAACTTGCGGTAGCTCTCGGCGTCCACGATGCTCGCCGTCTTATCCTTGAGCTCCCTGAAGACCAAGACCTTCAGTTCGTGCGACACGTCGATATGCCGGATGTACAACCAGCTGTCCCAGTGAGCTTTGAGCCCGAGGACGCTCAAGACCTTGGTGACCATGGTTGGTTTGTCCAGGAGGCAGAAGCTGATGAGGTTGTGCTGAGCCATCAGATTGGACCACTTCGCCCGGGTTTCTGGCCGGAAATACTGGATGCTCCGGAAGATCAGGCTGCTCAGGAAACGGAAGTTGCAGCTTTGCAGAGCGGCGTATGTCCAGTAGGATATGAGCATCATTCCTATGGCGTACACCTCCAAGCAAAGAGCTCCTCCAAACAAAATGTTGGTGATGCAGACATCGATGCTGTTGTATGACTGGTGCTTACTCTTGTGAGGCATGTTGAAGAGGATGCACGCTGTTGACGTCGAGAGGAGCGTCAGGCACCGGAACAGGCGGCCGTACCAGGTGTGTATCACCGCTGCCTTGGAATGCAGGGTGTCGTACATGAGCGAGAGCTCGATCTCGATGATCTTGTACGCCTGCTCCGGCGTGAGGCGCAGGAAAGTGGCCTGGCTCCGGGTGCGCTCCAGGAAGCTGAGGATGAGGTTGACGAACAGCCGCTTGAAGATGAAGAAGAAGCGGCTGGCGTCAGTGATGACCGTCGTGTACGGCACGATCTCCTCGGCGATGCCCACGGTTACGACAGTGGCCTCTGCGCGACGCTCCTGCTCGATGACGATCTCTGCCTGGAGCCCAGCCTCGCGCGTGAACCGGTACTCCTCCATGAACTTGGCGTAGTTGGGGCCCGGGTCCGGAGTCGTGACCATGCCGCTCCGCAGGTTGTCCATGCTCGCGCACTTGAGCGCCCATGTCCTCTCTCCGTACTTGACGATACCACTCAAGAACATGAACGCGGCGGGGGCTAGGATATCAGCGCCAGGGTGCGACTTGTTGAAGACATACACGGCGAGGGCAACCTGTTAAAAGGTAAAAGGTAGCACGTACGTGCCAAGAAGTGAAGGACTCATTAGTTAGAATCTGAAGCTGCCAGAGCACAAGGATTTTCAAAGCACGCACAGCACTACGCGTACCTGTGTGAGCAGGCTGAGCAGGTGGCGCTTCCAGAGCTCGTTGTCTTCGATGGAGAAGGCAGTGATGGTGTCCTGGCCGCCGAGGTGGAGGAGGAGGAACGGCGCCCAGAAGGCCTGGATGCGGTGGGTGCTCTTGAAGGATTCTGGATCGACGCCCTTGGGCACGCGCGTCTGGGAGAGGTACCCAAGCGCGTAGATGGCGATGGAGTCGGCGAGCAGGTAGGCGAGCCACAGAAGCAGGCTCAGCACGGCGGAGACGTTGCGCTTGCGGATGCCGGCGAAGAAGAGGAGGAACACCTGGAGGGCGAGGCTGGTGAGCACAAGCATGCGGATCTCCCATTCGTTCCACACTGCCAGCAAGCCTTCCGCGGACGCGGTGTACGTATGCATCTCTGCCTCCAGTTTCCACCTCTGCCTTTGCCAAACCGCCCTAGCAAAGCAAAGTCGTCTTTGGAGTCAACACTTTCCCTCCTCTTTCCATGTCATCGACTGAGAGTAGGAGCTCTCACTTGCTCACTTCTGACTGACGATAGATGACCGCTGACTCATTGACTGCCCATGCCGCGTCCATGGCTTGTCCTGTGGAACAGGCTACAGAGTCAGTCTCCGTTTAGTCCCGACGCGTTCCGTGCTTTTCGTTGGTGGGTTCCAGCTTCCACTGGCTGATGTGAACCGCTAAGCAAAGTCGCTGATGCCCGTGCTTGCCTGCAACAACAGCTGAGAGAGTGAAGTCGACAATCAACATCTCCGGTGGGCGAGGCCGACGGCGTCGATGGCAGTTGAGGTCGTTCAGTTCCTGGTCAGGAAGTTCGCGGATAGCCTCGCTGAGGAGGCGGTGGCGGCCGCAGAGCTCCCTTTCGGCGCCCAATTCCACGACATGAGGGCCGAGCTGGAGAAGGCTGCCGTTTCTCCCACCAACGCCGATGAGCTCCGGGAGTGCCTCTACGAGCTCAACGACTTGCTCGCCGAGTGCTGCGTGCTGACCACCCTCCCGAACCGGCGGAGTTTCTTCACCCAGCCCGACGCATGGAGGTTCTCCAAGACCAAGAAGAGGGTGACCGCGGTCAGGCACAGAGTCCTCCAGTGTGTCGGAAACAACCCCGACGGCAAAGCTGCGGCGTCACGGGAGGATGGCGCCGCCGCCACCGCGGGGTTGGACCGGTGGACGACGTCGTGGCTTGGCAAGACCAAGATCCACGGGTTCGGCCAGCAGCTCGCAGAGCTGGAGGCCAAGGCGTTCAAGGACTGCGGCGCCGCCGCCGGGAAGCTTACCGGCGTCGGCATCGTCGGCATGGGCGGCATCGGGAAGACCGCGCTCGCGCAGCTCCTGTTCAGCAGCCCGCGCGCTCGAGCCAGCTTCTGCCCCAGGATCTGGATGTGCATGTCGCGCACCGCCTGCGCTGGAGCAGACAGGCGCAAGGAAGTCTTGCAGGGCATCCTCATGGCTCTTGGGCACGAGGAGGATGCCATCCTGTCCATGGATGGCAGCAATAGCCTGGCGGAGCTGGTGATCGCCGTCCACCAACAGCTTAAGGGGAAGAGGTACCTCATAGTGTTCGACGATGTGTGGCACATCGACAGCTGGTACGCCGATGTTGTTGGCGTCCAGAACGCCCCCCAGAGAGCCGATGACTGGTCGGAACGCCTCGCCTTCGGGCTGCCCAAAGATAGAGGCGGCCTGGTCGTCGTCACCAGCCGGCTCAAGCAAGCGGCAGAGGTGATGGTGGGGGAGAGCTATCTGCACCATGTGCAGCGATCGGACTCCGAGAGCTGTTGGGCAATTTTCAAGGATGCCCTCTCCCAGGAGAAAGGGGCAGTCGACCTGGACACTTTTAACAGCATGAAACAGGAGATCCTTCAGACCTGTGGCGGGCTCCCATTGGCGGCCAAGACAATGGGAGACATCTTCGCAAGAAGCAGCTTCTCGTCGCCAGCATCAACATCTACGAGCCAGGAACTCAGCAAGAGTGACCACATCATCAATGGTAACAGTGGAAGTCTGAAATAGGGAGCACATCTCTGTATAGTAGAATCCAATGGTATCTGGTACAGTACTTCTAGTGACTTCAAGGGTACATTCAGGATGAAAGAATATATTCTTTGCTGTTCTTGCAGCGTAAACATTGGAGAAAACATGGGTGTATGTGCACAGTAAGAACTGCTGAAATTTGTCAATAATACTTGGCCAATGTGCTTATATACTCTGTAATGTTACTGGGATTATTGCTTGGTCCGCCTTCTTTTTTATGGTAAACTGACACCGATGGCGAGAGACAAATATAGTGACACTGTAAGAGTAACAATAAAATCTCAATTGGTTCGATCCTCCCTCCTAGTTCTAGGCTCCTACTTGCTGACTTCCTGCGTGTCATATTTCATCCACACCCCATCCTTGTCACAAGGGAAGGATTTTAGCTTCATACATCTGAAGACCTCCAGAAAGGTCAGTTTCGGAAATATGTCATGCACCTGGGTCCACTGCACTGATAAATCATTCAAGAATTTCAGGCGCAATACCTCAATGTTCCACACTGCTGACATGTTTTTGTCGCCAAAAGTATTTAGCATTCCTCCGGTGAAGTAGAGTCTCTTCAGTCTCAACAGCTTACTCGGACTTAACCAGTCTGGTATCTTCTCTCCAGGAAAACAGCGCAGGTCTAGCTTTTCGAGATTTAGAGGTAGGGAGAGTGAAGTTAGCAATGATGTTGAATCAGAAGTTTGACGATCTTGTCCCTTCTTTGAAAGTGATACAGCCCATGTAATTTTCAACACGCAGAGGCCTTTGATGTTCTCAAGTTCATTCAATTCGTCTTCTATCACTGTAACTTTGCTTCCAATATATATGCTCAGCTTCTTCAAATTGTTCAGCCTGGCCAACTCTGCTACCCGACAATTGTAATTGCCAGTGGAACCACCAATGACAAACCCTTTAAGCACTTGGAGTTCAGTAAGCAAGCTAATACCTCTCGGCATGCCTTCCAGCAAGTAACACTCTGACACATCAAGGTGGGTGAGCATCTGAAGAGAAGTGATGCTTGGTGTCAGCCTCTCAAGGTTATGACAAGAATGAAGATCCAAGATCCTGAGAGTTAAGAGTCCACCAATGGAAGCGGGAAGTTCAGTGATTCTAGAGATTCCCCTCAGACAAAGATATTTCAATTGATTGGAAGATTGCAGTCCTTCCAAAAATTCGGTACTGTCGACTTCAATATGGTGTCGATATAAGTTGTGCCATCTTCCTAGTTGGAGGACTGCAATCTTCCTCAAATCCAAGAACCAACTCTTCTCAAATTGGAGGTATCGCTCATTCACATTAAATATTGTCAGAAGGTTTCTGAGTGATGCCACATCTATTTCCAGTTGGTGCTCTTCAACTAGGCAGGCACGGTGAGTAGCTGAAAAATCCCATGTTGCATTGCCATCTGAATCAAATTCAAAAAACCGTGCTTGCCTTGCAACAGTAATCAACATACGCCGAATCCAAGGGTGCAACTTACATTGATTGACACCATAGCTGCGTTTCTGACACACCGGTTCAATCATCTCCCCAGCAATCAGCTTATCAAAGCACTCCTTCCCGACATCTTCGGCTGTCTGACTTCTTGTGCCTGATACTAACCCCTCGCCAATCCACCAATGGATCATGGCCCTCTTGCTGATGATGGCATTTTCGGGGAAGATAGAGAAACATAACAAGCACAGCTTCAGTTGCGGATCAAGGTTAACATAGCTAAGCTGCAAATTAGACATGGTTGAGCTCTCAAGAATTTTCCTTTCAATCTCTAGCCTGTTCCACTGCTCTGAAACTTTTGCATGAACCCATTTAGACGGCACTGATGACGGCAAGGTTGTGGGAGCAGCTGGCTGAATCACAGGAACATGGAGAGGAAGTTGCATTCGATCTCTTAACTTGGACATTTCAATGTTGACAATTTGAAGCTTCGAACGTATTGAATTCAGCTGGCTGTCTTCTTCTATGATTTCATCCAAATGTCGAGCTATTCCTCCAAAGTCATTTATAATCTCGTTTTCCCATTTAGACACTCTCTGTAGTATATTCTTCACTTCACAGGCTTCTTTCTTGATATTTTCAAACAGAAGTGCAATGTCTGAATGTGAACTGTCCTCATCTAAATCCAGGGGAACAGCTCTTGCCTTTTCCAGTTGCAATAAAAATGGAGAAATGACTTCCTCCAATGTCCGCTCCTGCGACATGCTGGTTTTAGCAATTACCTGCAAGGAAGCCACTGAAAATGAAAGATTGATGTGCTGCCTTCAACAATATGTAGAAATTTTCCTTTTGCGATCCATGTTCCTAATCTAGCTACTTCAATATTTTTTCCTGCAACCTAGTTAGACTAGCTATTCCATGGTGCATTATTGTGTTAGTTTAGCAAATAATATGAGATACCACTGTTTTATATTTTTATTGAAATCCAACAGGACTAGTGACTTACAGAGGAAGTTTATAGACAGGAAAAGAGACATCCAGTTAGTGGTAAATCCATTGCATATCAGTTCTAGGAGTTTATAGGCAGCTGTATTGCAAATAGATTCTTTGCAGTCTGGCATCCAACTATTAATGAGGAAACAGTAGTCTCAGGGAGCATACAAAGATGCAAATAACAGCAGTTGTCCACCCATGTACATTGTACACGATGGATGCCATATGTGAGCAGCAGGTGTTGCAAGACTGAGTCAAAATGCAGAGTGGCAGTCGTCACAGACTCACAGTTAAGGTAGCATAGGCACGTGATTGTTAGGATCAGAGTATAAAGAGTAAAGACAGGTCAGTTCATGGTTACTCTGTTCTTACAACGAGTTTAACATGATTATGTCAGTTTGTCTACTCGTGAAAACGTGATTTGCCATATGCACTAAAACAGCACAGGCTGGGTTTCTCCCATACAGATACGAAGCAGAAATCCAGATGTTTGCACAGGTGACAGTGATGTGTAAATTCTACTAAAACACGCATACTCAGCAAAAATTCTGTCTCGGTTGAGAGAAAATGTAAGTTCACTGTGTAGGCTAGAAATTACTACGCAATTACATAAAACAAATGCATGCATAGTTCTGCTGGTGGATCAAGATAAACAATGTAGTCAAATCATAAATTATAAATTTGACTCTAGAATTCTTGAAAATTGCAACATCGATCCAAACTACATATCATCCTAGAACGCTTATTTTGGTGACCAGATATACATATGGCTAATACAAATGTATAGATAGCACAATAAATATATCTAAATTTAAAGTTAATCAAGCGTATTAGAGTTGGATAGTGATTGTATTTTGGATATAGCCACAGTGCCACACAATTGCAAAGGCAATTCCACAGGCTTTCCTGAAATTTCATCAGAAATCAAAGTATTGGTACACGGTTTAATTCGAAATTGGACAATCTGGCAAGGCCGTCGATCTCACAATATCACACACATGACTTGCAATATCACCATGGAGCTCTAAATTGATGCGCAGCAGTCAGGACTCAGGAGTGATTGAAAACAAAGGCCATTATTGAATGCCAGTGTTGAGTTAGTGCTACAAGGCTATACCTTACAGCAACTTTTCAGCCACGAACAATTACGTTTGTACTGACTATCATGAAACAGAAATTTCTCTAGATTAGTCAGGAAACGAAAGGAGCTCCAGGCCTCCATGGCAGGAATGAACGAGCTCACCAGAGGACTCGCAGACGGGTTGCGGTGGACCCGCCGTTTACTGGCCACAGCCTCCTCTGCGCCCGCCGCAGGGCTCCTTGGCCTTGGCCAGGCACAGCTCGCACTCGGGGAAAGGGGAAGCGCCTTCAGGGACGCCGGAGACGACGGATCTGCTTGCTGGACTCAATAACCGCCCACCGACTCAAGCACGGGGGATAATATGCTTGAGCTCTCCGATCCGGAACTTCGCCCCAGCGAGGAAGAAGCGCCGCGACAAGGTTGGAAACTTGGGATCGAAATAGATGGACCGGAGGGAGGAATGAAGGCGTTGAAGGGTTGACGTCGCGGTCGTGTCTCGTGCGTCGTGCGGGAAAACGAACGGAAAGGGCCCGTGTATGAAATTGCCTGCGGCACTCGATTTTTTTCCTCTCTTTTGTTTTTTTCATCCGTAAAAAGCTCCTGTTTTTATTCCTCCTCCCTTTCGATTGGGTCTTGACACTGCTGTCTGGCACGGGCCATGTGGGTTATGGCGGGGTTGTTGTCTGTGTAGGCAGCATCACGCACACACAGTCCCCCATCGACGGTCACCGCTGCGAAATTCGACATGAGATCCGTCGTCGCCGGTCCAAGTACCGTCATACTGTTCAAAGTGGTAAATCTCAATCAAACTAGGATGGTTGACTCGGAAATCGGCAATTCCAGAAGCAGCATGTAGACTGAATTCGAGTCAACGACCCAACTCGCCAAATCTAAGCTAAATGCACGTATCTGGGCTGGGTGCCAATGCCAACTCCCACCCACGAGCCACGAACTTAAATTGGTGCGACATGAAGCACACTATCCCCCCACCCACCGGCCACCAGCATCCAGCGCGCCGCGGCATGGTCCTCCACCACCACCGCGAGAGTCCGCGATCAATATAGGCGCACACGCCCCCCGCGCCCATCAAAGCCACCGGCAGAATCGAACAGGCGAGCTCGCACGCAGGGCCATGTCCGGAACGCCCGACGCCGGCTCCGACAGCCAGGGCTTCACGTGCGGCGCGCTGCTCATGTGCCTCTACCTCCCAGGCCTCTCCTCCAAGAAGAAGCCAGAGGCGGAGGCGGCCGCCGCCACGACCGGGCCAGCGGAGTCGTCAACGGCACCGGTACCCAACGATCCAGCCGAGAAGGCGCCGCCGGACGCGCCGAGCCGGGCGGCGTCCCTGGAGAAGTCGGAGTGCGCGTCGCTCTACTCCGGCAGCAACATCGTCTTCGACTTCGCGGTGGAGGAACTAGAAGGGGGCCGTCGGGAGGAGCACGGCGGCGGCGCGCGGGGTTTCGAGCACGGATACTGCCCGTCGCCGTGCTTCGACCTGCCCGTGGAGCTGATCAGGGCCGGCGAGCGGTTTGGCACCGGCGGGCGCCGCCGAACGCGACACGCCGGTCACGGCCGCGTTCGTGTTCGGCGACGGCGGGCGCGGCGGGCACAGAGGGGGCGGAGCTCTGCAGAAGGTGGCGTCGTGCCTCACGCCCGCCGGGGCCGAGGGCGACGGCGAGGCGCGCCTCGTGAGGTTCCTGTCGGCGTCGGGGCGTTCTAGCGTGGCCGTGGCGCGGCCGCCCGTGATGGTGATGCCTTCCCGCGCCGCGCCGCACGGTAAAGCAGATGAATAGATCATGGTGCTGGTGCCTGCGCGCAGCGGATGACGGCAGGCCACCGGGAGAGCGTCGTGTGACGGCGGCTCTTCTGCTTGACGCTGCACGCACGATTAGTACTTCTGATCCGTGTATTGCTGTATGATGAAACCGACATCGCCATAATCTCCTTTTCATCCTCAGTAGTTTTCTCGTTATATGTAATCTTAGTCACCAGAATTACTGAACCGAGCAATGGAGAAAGGGTGGTAACAGAATCCAGAACGCAAGAAACCACAATTCACGTTTCGCGCAAAAGGGAAAAAAAAGGGAAAGGAAATCACATTCAGAGTCGACAACCAAGAAGGCAAAGCACCTAGCTAGTTTGCATTGGCGTGTGTCTGCGGGGAAGGGACGAACCACGTCTTGCCGTGACCCGTTGCCGTCGTCCCCATGCACAGCGCCTCGACCCTGCGCCTCGTCATGTCGAACACCTTGCAATGGCGATGAGCGCAGCCCTTCCGGCGAGGGCACCCGTCGACGTGCACCTCCTGGTCCTGGCTGAAATAGACGCGGTCGCCGCGCGCGCCGGGGTGTCGCGACAGCCGGTACGGACACGGCGCTGGTGGCGCTCAGGAAGATGACCTCGCCGCCCAAGCTCTCCGGCCTCGCCCACTCGTCGTGCCGGCTCGTGCTCTCGTCCAGAGCGAAGACGGCGACCGCGCGCGTCCTGCGTTCCGTGGACGAGAACTCCCGCCTCACCAGCAGCAGCCTCCCTCGCGACTCCGTCAGGTAGAACCAGAACGCGCCGCCGTGCGCGGGCTCGGGCTGCAGCACCGACCGCGGTGCCAGGAGCGGCTTGGCGACCGCGAACTTCAGCGCGGCGACGTCGTCTTCTTCCCCGATGTCCAAGGCCAGGAGGTAGGTAAGGGTATACCTCCTTTTTGAACAGGTAGAGCTTGCCGTCGTGGAAGGCGATGTACGCTCTGCGTGGCCCACAAGGGGTGGACGGCGGTCACGGACCACGTGGCATCATCCCCCGGGCGGCACAGGAAGAGCGTGCCGTGGTGCTCGTCGTGATCTGAGATGCCGGCGAGGACGCATGTTGCCGACGAGCCGGACGCTACTACCTTGCTGGGCGGCAAGGGCCAAGGGGTGCGAATCCAGGCTGGGGTTGGAGGCTGGACTGCCGAAGTGGCCGGGGAGGGTCAGCCATTTGTGGGACCCCGAGAGGCAGAGATCTGGGAGCGGGTTCGTGGCGCCGGAGAGAGGGTTCAACAAGAAGCAGCCCTGATCCTTGAGCAGGATGACATGGCCGTCGCGGGTTGAGCCGACGCAGGCCGGGACTGCCCCCGTCGGGGCGGGGTGTCACGAACGATGGGCCTATTCTAGCGGCTGTGGAGCCGTCGGAGGAGAGCTGCAGAGCTTGAGGTCTGGCAGCAGGAGAAGCCAAGGCAGCTGCGGCGGCAGCGGCGGGTGCTGGTGCGACACGGCGCGGCGCCACGCGCGGCACACGGCGGCGGCGCGGGCGCTGTCGGGGAGCGAGTTGGCGCGGTGGAGCACGACGCCGAGGATTTCCATCGGGGCCTCTTGCCACGGCGAAGAACGCTTCTTTTGCGGCGACGCGTCCTCCATCCTCTAGCTGCTGCAATACAACGCGAGATCCGAGATTTGCTGGGGGTTTAAGGCTGGAAAGTTCGCGGGGCGGGGCACGATTTTATAGTTGGAGTTGGACTCGTACGGGAACAGGAAACGACTACGCAACTAGTGCTTCCAGGAATCAAATGTGCAAAAAAAAAAAATACAGGCATCGGTCGATTTCATCATCACGGTTAAATAAACAGAACAAATAATAGTACTACCCGGCTATCTCTGCTCAGCGACCGGGCCCTAACTTGGGCGTGCTCATGAACGAGGACGCGGACGCCGGCGACGACGGGAAGGAGAACGACGTCGACGAAGACGACGACGCCCGCGGCGCCACCCGGGAGGACGACTGCTGAGATCGGCTTTCAGGCTGGCCCCAGTGCTTGAACGAAGCTGACCCATCACCATCATCATCATCATCTTGAGGCGTCAGCGTCTTGGCCGCGGCAGCATCGCCGGAAAAAGTGGCAAGGGGCGGCGACCACGGCCACCACGCCTTGCGCGCGCTTTTCCTGGTGGGCTTCACGGAGGGCCGCTTCTTCTTGGAGAAGCGAGGGAAGGCGAGGCACATGGCCGTGCAGGCGACACCATCGTCGGCCCCGTCACCGGTGGCCGGGTTCAGCCGTCGCGGCGGCGGAGACGGTGGGCCGCCGGTGGTCTCCTGAGGCCATGGCTTGATGAGAGACATAGGAATATAGGATGATAGGAGCATCTGCTGCAAATGCCGCGTGAAGAGGTTGGGGTTTCGCGCTATGTGCTGAACGACGACAAGAAAAGGCCGCGGGAAGCCGGAAACCGTTTCTTGTTGAGATGGGTTTTTCCTATTTTTACGGGAGAAAAGGCACGGTATGCATCTTGATAAGTCTCGAGTCATCTTGGTTATCATAAGCCCATCCATTGGTCAAGTGGTAGCAGATTAGCGGGGTGTTTAGATGGGTGGAAAACTTTTGATGGAAATTGTCACATCAAAAGAAATGTACTACCTCCGTTCATAGCAAAATCTATGAACCTAGAAAACCCAAAACGACCTATAATTTGGAACGGAGGAAGTATCATTTAGAAGTAGTAAACGTGAACTACTAATAAAATAAATTACACATCTAGCCGGGAAATCGCGAGACGAATCTAATGACGAGTAATTAGAAGATAATTAATTAATAATTAGCGAATTGTTACTGTAGCATTTCTGCTGCAAATTATGGGTTAAATAGACTCGTTAGATTCGTCTCGCTATATACATTTCATTTATGTAATGGATTAATTTTTTCGTCAACATTTAGTACTCTATGCATGTAAAATTGGCTTGACGTAACATTTCGATGGGAAATTTTTAAGGGCCAGCATATGGATTGAGAGAGAAAATGAACTTGTCCGTGCCTTCGTGTCCAAAATTAATATGCAGTGCATAAATCGTCTCATCTGTTTAGCAGCCAATTGTTTTCGTCTTTGCAGGAATATAGATAACCAATTGTTTGTTAATTCTGTATGTAATAGGTAATTGCAGGAGACTTGATGCATTTGACTGACTGAATCTGATTTCTGACCGTGCCAGTGTCGTTTGTGGATTAATTCAATTCACGTTAATTTGGTTATTAGGCATAATTGGCCGCATAAGAAATGGCATTTTGCTGGCTCTTGAAAAGCCCTAAGCCAATTCTATGGCCAGTTTGGATCCACCAGAACTTCAAAAGGCTCTTTATATTATTTTTAATTGCTAGTTTTAGATATTTTGAATTAAAAGGTATCTTTCGACAACATCTCTATTTGGTTATTCAAACATAGTCACTCTCTACTCCAGATTTCTCGCTAGCTAAATATAGAAAAGAGAATAGCTCTCTAGAGTGCATGTAAGATATAGAAAGGCTGTTGGAAAACAAGAAAATATAGAAAATGATTTTATGCAAATGACTCTCTAAATGATGATTTAGAGAGCGAGTTTTAGAGAGACTCTTGGAGATACGAACACACGGTAACAAATGTAGAGTAGGAAGGATTTAGAGAGTCTCTTGGAGTCTCTTTAAAACTAGCAAATAGAAAGGATTTAGAGAGTCTCTTGGAGCAACTACAAGAGAATCTCTAAATCCTTTCTAATTGCTAGTTTTAGAGATTTTGACTAAAAAGGTGTCTTCTAACAGCCTCTCTATTTGCTTATTCAAACATAGTCACTCTCTATTCCGGGTTTCTCGCTAGCAAAAATATAAAAAAGAGAATAGCCCTCTAGAGTGCATGCAAGATATAGAAAAGCTGTTGGAAAACATGAAGATATAGAAAACGATTTTTATTCAAATGACTCTCTAGATGATGATTTAGAGAGTTGGAGATGCTCTTAGCTGGGTGGATCCAAACAGGACCCAAGTTCTCTTTGAAAAGCTTAAAACAGGCACACGTTGTGGTTATGAGCTGGATTATAGAGATTCATCCACTAAGACCTGTACAATATACCTGTTCAGCACAACTGCACAAGTGACTAGTAGCATAAGCAACTCACATCCAAAGCCTTCTGGGCTTCCCTCTCAATCCAAACAATTGCATGGTCTGCTGTGGCGTTGCAGGAAAGAACTATGTGCTCAAATCTACCATCCACTGGTACGGCTGTTTTGACTACCGGTGGACATCTTCCACACCTGTGTGTATAAAGGAATTCAGTTTGTTCATGGAAATATTGGACACTTTTGTTAGCAACATGGTGAATAATCAAGGAAACGAGGTGCAAAATTGACAGCGTTAAAATGACAAGTGATGAGTTGCGCTACATGATTCTGTGTACCAATGCAGATACGAACACACGGTAACAAATGTAGAGTAGAACTTATTTTGATTCTTTTTTGAGCGATCTGAATAAAGAGTATAAAACTGAGACATCCAATTTCTAATAGCAGATGATCATTGAAGGCTTGAAGCGAGATCGTTGTTAATACTAGTTCTTGAAAAGCACAGACGGGTTAGATGCTACTCGATCGTGCCTGCTCTAGCACTCTGCAGAGTCCAACTGAAGTTTGTTTCTTCGCTTGCCATGACCATGATTGAACATAGAATTGATGTCAGTTGATCTAATCACCCGCCCATCACAACTTCCACAATTGCAACCTTGTTAGCCTATGTGCATGTGCATCTCAAATCAGATGCATGCAGAGCAGGAGAAAGGAAGACGACGAAATGTGTACGAAACTATGAACACCAAATGCACAACAGAACAGAGCACATCAGTTGTGGGAAACGCAAAAGCTGTCGCGTGATCCGCGCGCTCAAAACTCAAAAGCGGTCGCTGTCGTGTGGGGCATTGATCCAGCACCTCCTTGTCGCGTAGTTTGAGCCTTTTCAGGGCGTTGGCGACGAAGGGCTCGACAAATCCGGCGGCGCGGGGAAGCTGAAATCGAGGTCCTGCATCTCCGGGACGACCTTCTTCTTGGCGCCGCCCCGGCCGCGGTCGCCGTCGAAGACGAACGCCGCCGTGACCGGCGACTCCGTGTCGACGCTGCTTATCCGCAGCAGCTCCAGCGGCAGGTCGAAGTAGGCAGACACCTCCTCCTCGCATTCTTCTTCCTCCTCGCCGGCGGCGCCGGAGCGCTCGAACACGACGCCGGAGGACGACGAGCTGTACTTGAACCTCTCCATGGATGCCGTGCTCGCCCGGGCCCCGCCGGCGCCGGTCGTGCTGGGGCGGGTGGTGTCCGGCTCGCTCAGGCTCATGGACGGCTGCTGCTGCATCGACCGCCTCCTGGACAGGCCCGGCAGGTGCATGCACAGCACGCCGCACCAGAAGCCGTCGCCGCCGATCTTGTCGTGCCGCGCCTTCCGGTAGCTGATCGACGACGCATTGCTCGAGAGCTCGGTGGCCGACGAGCCGGAACGGAATGGCCGGCCAGCCGGGTCTCTCGGCGCATGTACACCCGCCTCTCCATCGTCGGCTTCAGCAGCTTTCTCGAATGACGAAGCTTCTTCTAGACTCATGGCACACAAGGAAAAGTGAGCTTTGCCGGAGGCCCCTAGTTGTGCGTCCATGACCATGAGGAGAAAAACACACGGAATGGACTTCACAAAGTGGTGGAGAGCACATCAGAGATCGTGCAGTCGTGCACTCCTGCGGTGGGTCAGCTGTTGCCTTGGATTGGTAGGTGTATCACACATTACCAGCTACCTGAAATCATTGACTTGTTCGTGCCTGCTTCTAAGTTGATCATGGTCTTACAATAAATAATCAAACCAGACAAACTTCTCCTTATTCAAAGATGTTCTTCAAGAAGGGAAAAAAAACTTATTCGGATTGTTAGCAATGAAATAACAGCTTATATTTATATCGAGCAAACAGTATTTGTATATTTTAAGGGTATGGTAATCGGTAACCAAAGAAAAGATCAAATGGTGCAGAAAAGGACGAAGATGAAGTTCAGATTTGCGCAGAGGAAAAACTGTCTTCAAGGCTTATTTTAGATTTTTTGCAATTTCACTTCTTTACAACTCTTCGTTTATTTGCAGTTACTATTTTAAATATCTGCAACAGTAAGAGTAAGCTGGAAAAATTGGGGGAAAAAAGTGATTAACTAGCCTTGCAACTCAGATTTACAAAAAAGGTAACATCTCACTAAAGAAGGGAACAGGGATTCACTACTGCAGAGAATTGTAGAAAAGAATTAGAACAACTGAGATTCCAATAATAACGGGAAAGGCCGTTAACAAATACAAAGCACCATAACCCTGCATAACCAAAAAAAAATACATTGTTCAAATGCGTGGTAGAACGCCATTGAAGTATGAGCATTTAATTGAAAGTTGTTCAATTTGTTTGTTACACCCATATGTATAAAAAAATTATTAAAGTGTTGCAACTTCTTCATCCATTAAATTATTGCTTAGATTAGTTTTTTGCTCCTTGCTTCTTTACACCTTTCCTCTTTTCTCATGTCTGGATTGGCCTGTTTGTAACTAAAACTCTTGTACTTATTATTTGTAAAGTTCAGGCAACCAGTGGGTTGCCATAGTTTCTCGCAAAATTTATTGAAGTATTTAAAGACAATGACTTACCACTGCAGATGGCACTTCAGTTTCATCCTCCTCCTCCTCGTCGCCATCTATATTGGCAGCAGAGTCCCAGTCAAGGTTAAGTCTTTTAGCGGCTGTCTCAGGATCGATGCCAGTATCTGTGGCCTTTGCATAGATAGATTTCCCAGGTTTGCTCTTCCCTTTTGGAGCTTCTACCTGAATGATGGATTTGAAAATGAAACTCAAATTAATATACAGTTCTACTTAAGATGTTCAGTAATGAGACAAAAATGGCACAGAAAATTAAGAAAATGTTGAAAGCTGCAAACCAAACTACATAAAACCAAGGCCATTATCAAGTATGGGTGAAAGGCGTGAAACTATCCTACACTCCGGTTAAACGACAGTAGCGGACTCGTTGTGGTAATTTACTGGGGAGGAAGGACAATAATTGAATTCTTGTTATTACCTCAAGGTCAGGCCATTCTGACATCTCCTTGGCAAGCAACTGAAGAGCAACACGATTCTCTGGAATCCGTCCTTCATTAACCTATATATGCAGGCAGCGTATTAGCAGCTCAGGTTTTTGCAAGGAATTTACATCTTCATCATTATGTGATTTGATCAGTTAGGAGCCGACAGCCTAACACAGGTGCAATTCATGTCAAGTGTCACATTGGTACTTAGCAGTTTGAAGGTGAAGAAATTGTCAAAAACTCATTTTTATAAATTGGAACCCCATAAAACTAGAATCATGAGGTATGTGTTGAGAAGATGACTATGAACTTTGAAACAATCTGGTTACTGTTTCCGCATGAATCTGTTATCACAATTAACAAACAGAAGCCATCTTTTTTTTTTTCTGGGCGGGAATAGAGATCATTTTCAGATATCTATCATGAAGGTGACTCTATGACAATATAAGTATGACATGATTAGCAGATTTTTAAGAAAAACATAGGAAACTAAAATATAATGGCAAAAGCTCATCCTCGGTACATAAATAAATATGGATACAGATAATTTGTTGCAAACTAATTGATGATGCAGTGCTTTAGACTATCAGTTCAAAATGATATGTGGAAAGACAGATACCATGGCTTGCATAGCACAAGGAAGTGGCCTAGTTAAGCTTTCCACTTCACGCAATCATTCAAACACCAACTACACTAGTTTACGTATGTACTCACATTTTTAGTTCAATTATAATGGAGCATAACATGGCGAATAGAAGGCATAAAATATTTACTAGGTCGTAAAGATGGATAAGGAGGCCGGTAAGGCAGTAAGCAAGCCACAGGCATTTGCAAAGAGAAAGAATAGTAACATTCGCTTTCAAGACTCCACACGACTTGAAGTAGCACATTGCAGGGAAACGGTGATGTACCTCAACCAAAGCGTCAGCTAAATCATCCCTAGTAATTTCATCAGGATCCTCTATCCCGAGTGTCCTCTTCCTTTCTATATCTCTAGGGTCCTCAATCATGATGGTTAGCTTAACCTGTGATGCAGCAACAAAAGTAGCAAAACAGTGTCAGTTGTTATTAGCAGCAACAACGGAGATGAACCACTCTGAAGTTTCGAAAGTGACAGCGCAGACTGTAGAAAATATGGCAACAATTTTTGCGTGCATAAGATAAGCCCAGTAGACAAGCTTCGTAATACTACTTAGTTCCAGTGAGTGAGCACACAAATCAAATAACAGGGCAGCTTGCTTACCTCGCCAAAGGTCATGTCCCTGTTCTTCTTCAGCAGCTCCAGTACCTAGCAAGTAGCAACACAGCCAAACCAGAACCAAGTCAGTAAGCACTAATTCCAGAGAAGCAGAACGAGACAATGAAGGTTGCAAGCGACAGACCCTTTTGACTTGGCGGATATTCTCCAGGTCCTCCGGGCTCGCCTCCGGCTGCTCGGCGGAAGCGCCGATTCCATCCTCGGCAGCCGCATCAGAGGAAACCGGCGATCCTGGGTCTTCCTCTGCAGCGAAGGTGGTTTCGGAGCCTCCAGACTCCTCCTGGTCGACGGAAGCAGCTACGCCCCACCGGCGGCGCCGGTGGAGCGGCCGGCCGTTGGAGCAGAGCGCGTCGTGGACCACGTGGTGGCGGTGACTGTGGGGGAAGAGAGAAATGGGAGGGCTAGGGTTTGTCGCGGCGGCCAGGAGCGGTGGAGACGCGACGCGGTGGCGAGCCGACGAGAGAAGGGGAGCGAGCGGTGGCGTGAGCAGCGCCATTCGGCTCCGGCCAGCGGCGGTGGCGGCTTATCTCTTCGGGTCGCGTCGGCATCCCGGCTGCTTGCGGCCGCACGGTTGAGGGGTGGTTTCTCCGTGGGTCCCAGGCGACAGAGTCACAACGGTACGGAAGCCGTTCATTTTCTGTCTGATAGAGTAGATATGGGCCTTTTTTAATGGGCTTTCTGTTTAACTAGTCTTTGTAAAGCCCAGTCATCATTAAACGCGTCGTTGGAGAAACTTGGGAACCCATTGGATCGTTTTCCTGAATGAAGAGCCCATTAAAATGCTACTGTTTTTTTTGGTTGACAGCAAGACCTTTTTTTGGTACGAAAATTATGCACTTCATTTCATACAGTATGTTTTTATTTATCACTAAGTTCGTACGGAGTAGTATATATATAGTAGTTTTTTTTTCGAGAATAAGTAGTAATAGGAATAACTGTAATTAGTGAATTTGTGGATGAATTGGCACTGGATGCCACTTGTTAGGGTAGGCAGTAGGCACTACAATACTTCCCTTTTCTTTTCCCTGCAGTTACTATAAGGGCAAGTACTCCCTCCGGTTTAGTAAAAAAAGTCGTTTAGAACAGCGACACGGTCTTCAAAGTACAACTTTGACTTCTTATTTTTATAAAAATATTTATTAAGAACTAACATATGTATACTTTTATGAAAGTATTTTGCAAGACAAATCTATTCATGTAGTTTTCACATTTCCAAACTCAACGACTTAAAAGTTATTCACGATTTATATTCCCAATGTTTGACTCAAATCTTGTCCAAAACGACTTCCTTTACTAAACCGGAGGGAGTACAACAGTGTAAACATCTGCCGTCTTTTTAGTTTAAACAGACAGCTTGTACAATGGGTTGTCTGTTTAGCTGTTTGCAGGGTGTTTAATTCATCCTTTGACACAGAAATCATGGTGATCCAGTGCATATATGATCCTTGTAGCCATTTTGTTGCATACATGAGAGAATGCATAATACATTGAAATAGTTCGCATGACTCTTAAAATAAGCCTGTATAATATGACAAAGTGTACATTATATTGACGATGTCTATAATATTTAAATTCCATAACCGTATCGGATCTGCTCCGGCGCCGCCGCGCAGAGCCCTGGGGCCTTCCGCATCTGCGCCGCCGCCGTTAACTTCAGCGGCGACGAAGATGACTGTTGGATATGATCCGAATTATAACGTGTGTCTTGTGGGGACGCCTGAAGGGCCCACGGTTCGGGTTGTATGTTTAGCGGATTTGTTTCCGTATTTGACCGCAGTCAGTTTAGTCCACCCATATCTACATCTTGTAAGCCGCAAGGGATAAGAAGACAACTCATTGTATTCCCTGCGTTGTAACTCTCTCATTATAGTGAAGATCGCCGGTTGGCGCTCGTGGTTTTTCCCGTAAGGGTTTTCCACGTTAAATCTGTGTCTCGTGTTCGATCTTGTTTACGCATTACTTGCTAACAAGTGGTATCAGAGCTTGGCACGAGATTCGAAAAAAAAAATTAGGGTTCAGTCCCTGTCCGTCGCGCCGCCGTCGTCTCTCTGGTGAAGCCATCGCCTCACGATCTGTCCGGCGAGTTTCTTGGTCGCTCACCACATCTTGACGAGGGTTGCTAGTCCATCGCGTGTGTTACGCGTTTCGGAAAGGAATCGATTTTCCGTTTGTCGGCAACTTCGCCGAGTTATTCTCCGAGTTGAAGTCACAGTTCCCATCTACAAAAGCGTTCTGCGGCCCAGCAGTTGCCGCTAATCAAAGCTGCTGCTGTCCGTTTGTTGCTGCCCTGCGCATCAAGATCGAGAAAAAGCATCGCCGTTTCCTGCTACTCCAACTCAATTTGGTGCAGATCTGCTACAGGCACACGGGAAGTCTACCAGAGGAGTTTCTTATCTCTTTTGCTATTTGTACACGAAAGTGTACCACACTGCAGGTTATTTGCTAGGGTTAGTCAGTATTATACCTAGTTTATTACTGCAGATTATTTTTTCTGGTTATTTCTTCTCAATGGCTTCTATGAAGTATGATATTCCGCTGCTGGATCGAGATACAAGGTTCGCTCTATGGCAAGTCAAGATGCGAGCTGTTTTAGCGCAAGCTGATTTAGATGATGCGCTTGAGAAATTCGGGAACAAGGATTCAAAGACTTGGACCGATGATGAGAGGAGAAAAGATCATAAGGCCTTGTCTCATATTCATCTTCATCTCTCAAATAATATTTTGCAAGAGGTTTTGCAGAAGAAAACTGCAGCTGCTCTATGGCTCAAGTTGGAGTCAATTTGCATGTCAAAAGATTTGACAAGCAAGATGCATATGAAGATGAAGTTATATACGCACAAGTTGCAAGAAGGTGGCTCTGTCCTTAACCATCTTTCGGTCTTTAAGGAGATCGTTGCTGACCTACAGTCTATGGAGGTAGTTTATGATGATGAAGATTTGGGTCTTATTCTTTTGTGCTCACTGCCTAGTTCCTTTGCAAACTTCAGAGATACTATTCTATATAGTCGTGATTCTATAACCATCCATGATGTTTATGAGGCATTGCAAGCCAAAGAGAAGATGAGACAGATGGTGTCTTCTGAAGGTTCCGCTTCCACTGGAGAAGCTTTGTCTGTTCGTGGCAGGACAAAAAAGAATTCTAATAATGGTTATAGAGGCAAGGATGACAAATTCTGCAAGTATTGCAAGAAAGACACTCATTTTATTTCTGAGTGTTATAAATTGAAGAACAAGGAAAAGAGAACTGGCACATACAGACCGAAAGGTAAATCTGATGATGAAGGTAATGCTTCTGTTGCTGCCACCAATGTTAATTCAGATGGTGGAGATGTTCTTGTTGCTTTTGCTGGATGTGCAAATAATGGTGATGAATGGATTCTTGATTCCGCTGCTTCCTTTCATATGTGCATTAATAGAGATTGGTTCATCACTTATGATTCTCACTTATGATTCTGTCCAAGGTGGTTCTGTTCGTATGGGTGATGATAGGTCACACCACATTATAGGCATTGGATCTGTTCAGATTAAGATGCATGATGGTATTATCAGAACTTTAACAAATGTGAGACACATTCCAACTATGAGCAAGAATTTAATTTCTTTGAGTACTCTTGATGGCAAAGGGTACAAGTACTCCGGTGGAGATGGAGTTTTGAAAGTGTCAAAAGGTTCTCTTATTGTGATGAAAGGTGATTTGAAATCTGCCAATTTGTACCGTCTTCGTGGTACTACAATTACAGGTGATGCCGCTGTAATTTCTAATTCATTATCTACTTCTGATGCTACTAATCTTTGGCATATGCGTCTTGGGCATATGAGTGAGCTTGGCTTGGCAGTGTTAAGTAAGAGAGGTCTTCTCGATGGGCATAGCATCAGCAAGTTGAATTTCTGTGAGCATTGTGTGTTTGGCAAACACAAAAGGGTGAAATTTAATACCTCTACTCATTCAAGTAAAGGTATGCTTGATTATGTGCATTCTGATTTATGGGGACCATCTCGCAAGCCTTCTCTTGGTGGTGCTCGTTATATGTTGACCATTATTGATGATTATTCTAGAAAGGTATGGCCTTATTTTTTGAAAGATAAATCAGAAGCATTTTCAGCATTTAAAGAGTGGAAGACTATGGTTGAAAACCAAACTGAAAAGAAGGTTAAAAAGCTTCGTACTGATAATGGTATGGAATTCTGTTCACACGAGTTTAAAGCATATTGCAAAGCTGAAGGCATTGTTAGGCATTACACCGTTCCTTATACACCTCAACAGAATGGTGTAGCCGAGCGTATGAACAGGACTATCATCTCTAAGGCTCGTTGCATTTTGTCTAATTCTGGCTTGAATAGACGTTTTTGGCTGAAGCTGCTTCCACTGCTTGCTATCTTGTTAATCGTTCACCCAGCATTTCTATTGATAATAAAACTCCAATTGAGGTATGGTCTGATTCTTCTGCTGATTATTCGCAATTGAGAGTTTTTGGCTGTACTGCTTATGCTCATGTTGATAATGGTAAATTAGAGCCTAGAGCTATTAAGTGCATCTTTCTTGGTTATCAACTTGATGTTAAAGGTTATAAATTGTGGAATCCACAAACTCAGAAGGTTGTGATTAGCAGGAATGTTATCTTTAATG
The DNA here is from genome assembly GCA_015476505.1 of Urochloa ruziziensis. NCBI lineage: Eukaryota > Viridiplantae > Streptophyta > Magnoliopsida > Poales > Poaceae > Urochloa > Urochloa ruziziensis. Next base: position 53,810,074 of record CM027122.1, on the reverse strand, counting down.
AATCTGTTATGTTGCCTGACAACCTATCTACTAGTGCTCTTGTTCAACAGAAAACAAGTGTGGAGGTGGAGCATTTTATTGATTCTGATCATACATCAGAAAATGATAGTGTTGCTGTACAAGAAGCACCTATTGATGATAATTTACCAATTGTTGATGATTCTTCTGTTGTTGAGCATTCTTCTCCAGTTGTGCAGCCTCCACAACATTCTATTGCAGCTGATAAGCCCAAAATGGTTTCTAAGCCAAGAAAAAGATTAATTGAAGAATGCAATATTGTTTATGCTTTAAGCATTGCAGAAGAGATTGAAGGTGCAGAACCTTCTAATTATTTTGAGGCTGTTACTTCTGCTGATTCTAACAATTGGATGACCGCTATGCAAGATGAGATGGAGTCGCTTGAAAAGAATGGTACTTGGGATTTAGTAAAATTGCCCAAGAATAAAAAGCCTGTTCGTTGCAAATGGATTTTCAAAATGAAGGAAGGTATTTCTCCGGTTGAGCCAGCAAGGTATAAGGCAAGGTTGGTTGCTAAAGGCTATAGGCAAATTCCAGGTATTGATTTTAATGATGTCTTTTCCCCAGTTGTGAAGCATAGTTCTATTCACACTCTTTTGAGTATTGTTGCTATGCATGATTATGAGCTTGAGCAGTTAGATGTTAAAACTGCGTTCTTACATGGGGAGTTAGAAGAGAACATTTATATGGACCAACCTGAAGGTTTTATTGTTTCTGGAAAAGAAAACCTTGTGTGTAGGTTAAAGAAATCTCTTTATGGCTTGAAACAATCACCTAGGCAATGGTATAAGAGATTTGATTCGTTTATGCTCTCTCATGGTTTTAAGCGGTCTGATTATGATAGCTGTGTCTATTTAAAGACAGTTAATGGTTCAGCTATTTATTTGCTTCTTTACGTTGATGATACGTTGATTGCTGCTAAAGATAAATCAGAAATAGTGAAATTGAAGGCACAATTGAGTAAAGCATTTGAGATGAAGGACTTGGGTGCAGCTAAGAAAATTCTTGGTATGGAAATTATCAGAGATAGAAAATCTGGTATGTTATACCTCTCTCAGCGAGGTTATATTGAAAAGGTTCTTCATCGTTTTAATATGCATGATGCAAAACCAGTGAGTACTCCATTAGCTGCACATTTCAAATTATCCTCTGATTTATGTCCAGTGTCAGATGAAGAACTCGAATACATGTCTAAAGTCCCATATTCGAGTGGAGTTGGTTCACTTATGTATGCCATGGTTTGTTCTCGTCCTGATTTATCTCATGCATTGAGTGTTGTCAGTAGATACATGGCTAATCCTGGCAAAGAGCATTGGAGAGCTGTTCAGTGGATTTTCAGATATCTTCGAGGTACTTCTAGTGCTTGTTTGCAGTTTGGGAAATCTAGAGATGGACTTGTTGGTTATGTTAATTCTGATTTTGCTGGTGATTTGGATAAGAGGAGGTCTCTCACAGGTTATGTTTTCACCATTGGTGGTTGTGCTGTTAGTTGGAAAGCAAGTTTGCAGGCTACTGTTGCTTTGTCCACTACTGAAGCTGAGTATATGGTTGTTTCTGATTCTTGTAAGGAAGCTATTTGGTTGAGAGGTTTATACTCTGAACTTTGCGGGGTTTCTTCTTGCACTACTATACATTGTGATAGCCAAAGTGCTATTTGTCTCACTAAAGATCAGATGTTTCATGAAAGAACAAAGCACATTGCGGTGAGATATCATTTTATTCGAGACGTTGTTGCTCGAGGTGATGTTAAGGTATGCAAGATAAGCACTCATGACAATCCCGCTGATATGATGATTAAGCCTGTTCCTACAACTAAGTTTGAGCTATGCTCACGCTTAGTTGGTATTAAAGTTTGAAGTCCTAGTGACTTTCGGCGTCGGTGATTAATTATTATTGAAGTGAGTTCATTGTTGATACTTCATTTGCTACAAGATGGAATTCGTCTCAAGGTGGAGTTTGTTGGATATGATCTGAATTATAACGTGTGTCTTGTGGGGACGCCTGGAGGGCCCACGGTTCGGGTTGTATGTTTAGCGGATTTGTTTCCGTATTTTACCGCAGTCAGTTTAGTCCACCCATATCTACATCTTGTAAGCCGCAAGGGATGAGAAGACAACTCATTGTATTCCCTGCGTTGTAACTCTCTCATTATAGTGAAGATCGCCGGTTGGCGCCCGTGGTTTTTCCCGTAAAGGTTTTCCACGTTAAATCTGTGTCTCGTGTTCGATCTTGTTTACGCATTACTTGCTAACAGATGACAACTCCTTTTGTGTTTGCGCTGGAGCAAGTCTTCTCTCCTGAGACGCATCCGCCTTGAGCAACTGTCGTGCTGCCGCCGCCTGCTGTCGCATCGTCACCGGTGGTAGGCTTCGATTTGGCCATGGAGGGGGTGAGTCTTTTGGAGAGCTCCTGGGGATTTTGGGGAAGAAGGGCCGCTGCTCCGCTGCTAAGAAGAAAAACACGCGCGCATAGCAGATCCGCGTCGTCGTCGATGACTCGCAGCGAGGCGTGCAACACGCGCTGGACACGGCGTGTCGCGTCGGAGCACGTGCCACTGTGCTGCTACGTACTCCCTCCGTCCCTATTTAAGTGTCGCCGTTGGTGTACGTCGCCGTTGGTGTACGTGCCATGAGTTCGACTCAATTTGTAGAAAATATGTGCAACATTTGAATCTTTAAATAAATTTGTTAAAAAACTAGACGAAAAGATCTTTCCAATGATACTAATTATGCACATTAAATAATAATATTTTTAATATAAAATTAAACAAAGATTTTTCTCGAGAGGTGAGAAAGACAATTATTTAGGGACGGAGGGAGTACTCCGTAGATGAATAAGGGCAGTTCCAACCCAGACTCTACCCATGGAGTCCATATGTCGAGGACTCTATCACAAGAAACCATAGCCTCCAATGCAGATTTTGTATCTTGGAGTCTATTCAATCATTCAACCATGTTTCTCTCCAATCATTGAACCAGATTTCTCTTGTTTTGCGTGTAGACTTGGTGTCTAACTTAGACCTGGTTTCTATGTTTTTGCCTCTCTCTTCTCATTAAATTGTTCGCCACATCAGCAAAATGCCTACATGGCAATGCAATTAATAGAGATAGACTCTACCATGAAGTCTGGGTTGGGACTGACCTAAGACGACGGCTGCTCTCTCTTTCCTGAGTTAATGACTGCCACGTCAGACGATTATGCTCTGAAAATCGTGAAACGACGGCTGCTGGCTTACCGCTGTACGTGCCCTTATAAAGTGCCCAACAGTGACAGTGCATTAGTTCAATAGTTGTAAAAACTGTGGGCGATGAGTTTGTGCGATTACATTGTTGGCAATTACTAAAATTGTAGTTGTATAACAAATATTGTTGGACACACTTAGAAAAATATACTAATGATGCTAACACTATTGCCCACTAGCATAAAAACTGTCGGGCAAGATGTACACTCTTGTAGTGAGGGCTTTGACCTAATATTGTAGCATAGGTTTAAAAAACTGTTCGGCATAACAAATTGAACCATATACTATATAGACATTACGAACAATCTAAATACATGTTCATAATGTAGTATATCTACTGACAAAGAGATTACAAAATGTTCATATTGTCAGTCAGGATCGGAGATCATCATCAGGCAACATAAGTGAGTCATGGTTGACCTACAGAGAACTAAACAAATGGCAACCAGATCCGATCCGTTCCCTTTTGTGAGCACTTGCACAAATGCACGATGCAAAGCAAAGCACCCGCGCGACATTGCGCTAGTCAAATCTGCACCCTACCCATACCGATATGTTCTCCATTATCTGCATGCATGCCAGGGAAAACTGCACGCGCAGGACGCAGCTAAGCTAACCCGTCTGCAAAGCACACAAGGACGAGAGCGAAGCAATCGAGTGCGTTTTGTTGGCACTCTCGCTATCACTCCCGGCCTGTCGCAGTGTCGCGTGCGGAGGGCATGCATGCATGCGTCCCGGCCGTTTCTTTCTTTCTTCTATTTTCTTTTTGAAACTAAATTATTCGATGGCACACTCCAAACTTTCTCATCATTTCATCGAAGCTCACTAGGCCCCATGTTAACTACCGTACATATGTACGTACGGTACCACTTGCTCTGTAACCATCGTCGTACGCGCTCCGTACGAACAATGACACATGCACTTAGGAGCTGGGTTAATTGTGATCACTGCCCAGAATTAAACTGTGTTAATCTATATGCAAACTAAACGAAAATTTGCTAGTTCAGTTGGGTGACCCTGTAATGTTTGACCGTGTTCGTTACGTCCATATTACTCCTGTGCATGCAGCTGCTGCTGGTACGACGACAGAAATGGGGTTGCAGAACGAATGGAGCCTGCCTCTCGGCAATAAGTGGCCAACAGTGTTGCGAATGCGACCAAGATCGCTTTTGTTGGCGCGAAAAAGCGCTTATTATTAGGTGTTGCATATCATTGTACCTCGCCATCATTGCGTTGCATTGCACCACATAGCCTGCTTGCCAGCCATCTTGGAAGCAAACTCATGCTCTCCTTTGCATGCATGCATGTATATCCATCAAGGTTTTTCTCGCATTACTACGACGCTCGAGCTGCTACAACGTACTACTGTAAGAAGCTAGGGAGACGTACACAAGGGAAAAAGGAAACATAGAAAAAAGAAAATACAAAATCTAATTAAACATATGCGTTGAAAACTCCAAACCTTGAACATAGCTTGGGAGGGAGAGAAAGAGAGTGAAACAAAACGTGCGCTTCTCGTAGTGACCTTGAACCGATCCATGGACCTTGCATGCATGCTACGGACTACGGATGAGCTAGAGCTACTCCAAGAAGGTCTCCATGAGGTCCGAGTAGACGCCTCCCTCGTGCGGGCCCCGGTACTCCATCCCTTGCTGCTGCTGCTGCGGCGGCGCCGGCGCCGTGGAGGCCGACACGGCCGGCGACGTCGACGCCGGCGAGCTCATCCGCGCGGGCAGCGTGAAGCTCCTCTTGAACTTGGTGCTCTGCTGCGCCGCGGCGCTCTCAACCCTCCTCGCCTTGTTCGAGTGGCTCTCCAGGCTCAGGTACTCCTCCACGTTTTCGGCCCCGCCGTGCCCGGTCTGCGCCGCGTCCGCCGCCGTCTTCTCGTCGTCCGCGCCGGCGCCGCCGGTGGCACCTCCGCCGGGCCCGCCGAAGAGCAGCTTCGCGTCGTCGGCGCGCCCGGTGAGCGCGGTGAAGAAGGACAGGCCGTTGGGCCACCGGATGTCGGCGTCCGGCGCCTCCCCGCCGCCCGGCCCCATCGCCTGTTGGTGGTGCTCGTCCATGTGCTTGCCGCCGCCGCCGCCACCGTGGTGCGCCGGCGGGAGGTGGAACATGTGGCCATCGTCCTTGCCGCCGGGGAACGGCGGCATCGGCCGGCCGGCGGACGGGTGGAACGCGGCGGCCGCCGGGCCGGGCGGGAAGAGCGGCGACGCGCCCGCGAGCTGCGGCGGCGGCTGGTGGCCCGGCCAGTTGAAGAGCTGCGGCGGTGGCCGCGCGGCGGCCGCCGGCGACGGCGACGGCTGCTTGAGCGGGAACGGCGGCGTCGGCGAGGCCCCCCGGGAGGAGGAGAAGAGCTGGGAGAGGAAGAAGCCCGACTGGTATCCCAGGGACTCGAACATGTGTCGCATCCGCAGCACGAAGTGCAGGTCCTCGGGTATCTGCGCGCGCGAGTCACGTCGCTGTTAGTCTTCCGCTTCCGTGAGACGCCGCTGAGACGTCCACGTCCACGGTCCTCGGCGACCCAACGTCCACGGTCCTCGGCGACCCAACGAAACGACAAAACAAAAAGAAAAACGGGTGGTTGAATTGGCACTCACAATCTTGCAAGAGCCCAGCTGCAGGAGGCCATGACCCGCTTGGATCACAGCTATGGTCTGCAGGAAAAAAAAAAAAAAAACATCGCCATATTTAGAGCTCTGATTAATTTAGCAAGATGACAAAATTATCGGCAGATGATCAGATAACTAAGGGCGATGCTGCTTGCCTGGATGCCTGATGCGAACTGGTCGGTCCATTCGGGAGGAAGCTGCAAAAGCAAAAGGGCGAGAGGGAAATAGGGTAAGACAGAGAGCACCCACAGCAACAGCATGCTGGAATAAAGGTTACTGCGATCGTGGCGTTAATTCTTGGTGGCAGTGGGGGGATGCCTACTCATCAGATCGAGCATCCCATTCTTCTCTTCTTTTCGGGGAGGAGATCTGATGCAAAGCCTGAGACCCCTCCTCTCCAAGAGATGTGTTTGTGCATGCCTGGTGTCTCTATCCTATTGCCGCGTGCACAGGTGCCAAGTAAAACCTCGAAAGCTACCACACACCGGCCCCGTAAACCATGGTCCTCCATGTCCATGGCCATGCCAACAGGTACGCGCCATGGCATGGCAGAGTGGCACTAGCCATTTGATGAGCAGTGTGCACTGATGTCTCCTTCACCCAACCCAAAGCAGGGGTGCAGAGGACCGCAGAAAGAGAAAGAAGAAGGGCACAGTTGATGATGGGTACGTACTGCATCGAAAGAGCTCTGCCAGTAGTTGGAGATGTTGGGCTCGCATTCAGAAGGTTCCTTGAAGACCCATTTGTGACATTTATCAGAGGCCACCTTTCCCATCAGCCTGCAGCAGAGGAGGGTCCAAACCAAAGATCAAATCAAAACCCCATCGTCTATTAGCACATCGTTCATGATTCATGCATGCATGCATGCCCCAAAAGCACGGTAGTACAACAACAAAGCGATCAAAAGAGGCCAAAACAAAACACGCATGTCTCTGAAGGTGTCTCTCCCTCCTTCCTCTCTTTTACCATCTACTCAAACCGAAGAAAAATTACTAGCACGGCCCGGCCCCAGCGCTCCCGTGTAGCATCTGGCTGTGAGCGTAGCGTAGCACAATCTGGGATTTGTTAATCGCGATTTGATCGGGCAATTAACCCCACTGACGCGCGGGGATTTGTTTATGCCTCACGAGGCACCGCCCCACTCCAACCAACGTGCCCCGCACGTGACAGCGCGCCCGGTCCGTAGTCCTCGCCAAAAGCAGCTATGCTGCCACGACTTCAGAAAAATGGCCGTGTTTTCTTTTTGAAATAAAATAAAAAATGGCCGTGTTAAGCAGGCTCACCTACACCACACACATAATTACCTAGGCGTGCTAGGCACTCTAAGCAACTAGCTCTCGTTAATTACCACACAGGCCAGTAGTAGTGGTACTAATTACCGCGCAGGTTAACAAAACTGAAAAGTTCTCTCGTCTCTCTGCTGCTGTGTGGTAAGAATGAGGCAGAACAAAGTGAAAAGATGAAAGCGCACGCCGCACCCATCCCATCCCCGGGCGGCATCCTCCTCCTCCCTTTCCAGCCCTCTCTCTCCTCCGTCAAAATCAAGCTGCTGCAACCACGGCACTAATGAAGGAGCTGGGAGTATTAGCGTCAATCACACTCGGCACACAGGGCTTGGGTGGTCCTAATCGGAGAACAGGGGACAGCCGGGACACGGCCGCGCGCGAATTTGCCGGGCTAATTAGAGGAGGTCATATGGTCGTCGTCGTCGAGACTATTACTAGCTAATACTCCATAGGCAAGCTACGCTAAGCTATAAGCTATGGCGGAGCAGGTGGGGGAGAAACTGGAGACGCACGAGCACGACGGCACGGCTTGCCTGCACTGCAACTGCAAACTGCACTGCACTGCACCTTACCCAGTACCCACCCTTCTCCGTAGTTGTAGAGCTGGATGGACATCTTGATGAAGGCCTTGCGCACCGGGTCCTCGCCGTCGATGTCCTCGAGGCACTCCGCCACCCGCGGCCGGCAGAACCCGTCCTCCCACATCAGCATCCTGCATGCAGCGGCCAGCAGCAGATTGTTCATTGGTTTGGTGGTGATGAGCACCGGCAGGCAGCATAAGGAAAGCATGCCAATTAATCAAGATTAATGCTACTAAATCACAAGCAGCTAGCACACTCACAGGCTGCCGTTGTCGTCGCCGACCTTGCACCCGTTGCCGCCGCGGCACCGCCTGCAGGCACGCAGGAGAGAGGAATTAGTTACCCCAGGAAAATCACTCGCCGTAATTGCTTGCAAGAAGAAGTAGAGAGCATGGTAAAAGCATGAGCCATAATAACAAGCAAAGCAGAAGAGGGAGGAAGAGGAACAGTTGGTTGGTGCACGGAGAGGAGAAGCAAGAGAAGGACAGGGGAGCAGAGCAGAGCATACGGTCGAGGACGGATGGTCCAGAAGACGGAGTACGTCCAGTCGGTGGTGAGGCAGACGTTGCGGAGGGCCTCGTGGAGCGCCATCATCCCCGCGGCCTCTTTGCTCCGCGCGTGATCCCCGCCGCCCCCAGCCGCGCCCGAGCCCACCATTATCCCTCCCCTTGCTTGCTCTCCCGGCAGCTGCTTGCTGTTTCCACCGCTCCCCCCGCTCTATCTCGAGCTCGCGTCCTACAGACTACAGCAGGTAAAAACTCTTCTACCCTGCTGTGGGGGTGGGGGGACGCGGAGCTAGCTCTCGGCGGCTATAGCAAGCAGCAGCTAGGCGTCTCTAGCTGCTACCCGGCCGGCCGGTCTCCGTCTCCCTTTTGATCGCTCGCTGCCTGGTCTTTACTTCCTTCCCGGCCGAGACAGGAGAGTGAGCTATAGCCTAGCTCTGCTCAGCTCTCTTCTCTTCCCCTCTCTCGCTCTAGCTCCGTCTGCTGGCTGTCTCTCTCTGATTGCTGTTTTTAACTTGGGCAGGGGGAGGGTAAACCGAAAGGCGACGGCCTCGGCTGCCCAGCGGTGGACGGACGGAGCCACTGCGGTTGTGGTCGCTCGCTCGGTCACGGCGCCCCCATGCGTGTGTTTTTTCTCCACTCTGAGAATTGGCTTGGCGGCCCAGAAGTTGGCAGCGCCAAAAAGTAAAAGCGGCCCGGCCCCGGGTCCCCTATCCCCTTCTACGCCCAGCTTTATTTTCCTCTCTGCCGCTTACCCATGCCACGCTGCAGGCGGAGGAGGGCTCCTCGGTATTGCGGTGCACAGCGAGAAAGAGAGGCGAGAGACCCTCCTCCGGCCCGGCGGTTCGAGAGGCCGCCCCCCGGGTGCAGGTGCAGCAGCGCCAGCGCGGGAATTTCCGGCCTAGGAATTCATTCATCTTGCGTTGTCTGTTTTGGTTTAAAGTTTTTATTGGAGTTGGGATCGATATACTTACGTTCCGCCTTGGTCCTCCGTAGAAAAGTCCGCCGATAAGTATTAGGCTAATTCCATGTATGTCATTAGAAATTTAATTCATCATTGGCCTCACATGTTATAGACTCATTCTCTATACGTCATCCAATAGCACGTAGAGGATGAGTTAAATTTCCATTGACATATAAGAAATTTATCCATAAGTATTCACCTTTGTCAGTTTTTTTCCCGCTACCGTAGCGGTTTTTTCGGAAAAAATGGTCCGGTAAACCGGTTAAATCGGACGGTTAACCAGTAGGAGCGGTTTGATAGGGTCGGTTTTGAGCGTAACCGATCCTTAGCTACCGGACCCGTTTGACCCGGTCAAACCGGACCGGTTTCGAACAGTTTTTTAAACCCTGACCTTTGCCCCCATCGCTAGAGGTTAAAATGGTTTATTGGCTACCTTTGGGCAATTTGTTGTATGCTCCGGAAAGCAACTGTTTTGTTTTTATCAGTGCGCCGTCCCAGCTTACTATTTGTGTCTCGTCCCGCTGAACTATCAATGACTTTGTACTTGCTGTGCCACACACATAAATGGCAAGAGCTGGCGTGGTGTGAAGGAAGAACAGAAAGAAAATATTCCCTAGAGCTATGATAAACACACACGTACATACTCGAGCTCCTTCCTTCATTAGCGCCGTTACAGCAGATTGATTTTTTCTCTTTCCCTAGTGCTATACTACGTTACACAAGTATACTCGAGAACTGACAAATCACAGTTAGCCGACCCGGCCTATTAACGCGTACGGCCACACTGGCCAAGGGCGAGAGATTTTGCTGGAGAATCATCGCCACAAAACTAGTGCAACATTGACAAACATCTGTTTATGCCTAGTAAATCACCCACGGGAGTCTTTCCATTGCAACCTTGACAAATGAAGCATGCAAATGCAAGTGTGTCATGTGTGCAGTATATTTGTACGAGAAAAGTGTTGGTGTGGAGATTCAAGGGTGCAGACAGAGTAGAGATCAAGAAGGAATGGTCATGCATGCTCTCTTCGGTAACGAAAAGCTTGTGTGCCAAGAAGCCGCAAGTGACAGCGGTAATGCCAGTGAGTAGGGTCAAAAGTGGGCATCAGTCGCATATATAATGCCTGCACATCTAAAGTCGTAGCTTTGCATCGGCACACAACAGCTTTTCTCTTCCGCTCTGACCATGGTCAAGGAACTGTTTAATTTGCATAAGAGTCCATGGAAGACAGAAAGAAACTATATGTACCTAACCCTTCGAACAAAGCTAATTAAGGAAGATTTCTCACTAAGCACAGAATGCTCGTGGAGATGTGAAGAATGGGAGGGTAGTTTGCCATGCCGTGCATGACAAAGTACTAGGACGGTCCGGTAGGTGTTGAGGGGCTCTTCTTGCCCATTCCGTTAAACCTAAATGCCGATGTCTAGAGAAGGGTGCGAGCGTGGATTTGGAGGCGCTTGATGTCTAGGATGAACTCTCGGGGTTCGAGTACAAAAATGGGGGCAGAGCTACCTTGTCGCTCAAGTGGCAGCGGCAATCCGTTGCCTTTCTTTTTCTCACGGATGAATGGGTGATGACAAGATGAATGGTGATATGAGCATCCTCAGCATTGAATTTAAGTCGGTTTGGATTACAATTCAACTCAATGAACATGCTACTAAAGTGGATTTCCTTCAACTTCAAATATAGGTTGTTGTAGTCTTTCTTACAATTCTCAAAATATATAAGGAGGAAATATATTTCGAATGCCTAAAAAATGATTATCTTCAGCGATAGACCTAAACCGTTGGATGGGAAGAATTGTACATGGTTGTGCAATAGTCTTCAACCTTTAGCAAGAAAGGAAGCTAGGATATTCTCAACAACTATCAAGGATGCTCTCCCCAAATTGCATGCTGGCATCAACCCTGGCCTAGCCGCATCGCTGCCATCGGGATCGCCAGAACCATTCTAACCCTCCCTTTCCCAAATTGTCCCATGGTGTCAAAAAAAACTCTACTCTGTGAATCAAAATCTAGGATTTGCTGTTATACATGTAGAATGAGTGTTCTATGCCATTAATGACATTATGCGTTTCAAATATAAACACTTACCTGCCATTTTTGTTTGTCTATTTTCAGCCATAACGAGCTTGTTCTTCCTTATTCTATCTTTTTATCTCTCACAGGATATTATTGGAACAACCAAAATCAGCCACGGCCAACAACTGAACATGCTATTATTCTTTTCTTAAAGGTTCTACCGACTGATTAGAGTACACTGTATGTTACTAAAATTGGGAATGAGTTCGGGTGAAACAAGCTATAGTGCAATTTAATTGGTGGCAGATAAATGAAAATGGATATGACAATTTATTGGTGACAAGTAAACGAAAATAAACGATGTTAGTATCATTAGCTAGCACCATGTTAAATTAATTAGGATTTGATATAAGCTGTGTACGTCAACTGGTACGGTTTTTCAAACTTATCTGGTAGGGCGAGCCATGGTGATTTTTGACCCCATGCTGCCAAACTTTCTTCTTTCTAACAGCTATTTACTATGAAGTTACTGCGGGCTTCTCATCTTCGCGTGGAAGCTCGTAATTATGAAGTGTGCTTGTAAAAGGCCTGATTAGGACATTGCTTTGGCAATGACTTTAGCTAGGACAGGGATGCTACGTGCGCACGTGCGTGGCAGCTGAGAGCAGGTGACCCTTCAGTCGGCACCCGTAAACAATTGCTAAGCCGTACAAATGGTGGGCTTAATGAAACTTACTTTGACAATAGCAGTATAGGGCCGATCTTGTACAACTGGAAAGATGTACAACACCCATTGAAAATTCTTGAAGTTAGTTGATGGAAACGCCTCTGTAATTTTGAATCGTATACTCACGCATTCCTTCGTATCCTCGTCGGTTTTTTATTCTGAAAGTTCTTGTGCAGCTTAAGTAAATTTTAGTTTTTTTTTGCGAGTGGTTATATTTTAATTCGTTGTTTGATATAATTTTTTACAGCATTTTCTAGAAGAAACGAGCTGAACTATATTTGTCGATTCGTCCTTATGATCCTATCCTAGAGGGACAATCAACGAGGTAACAAAGCCCCATGAAAAGCCTGTCAATTTGTTTGGTCTGGGTAATACACTATACGTGAATAAAGTGTATTAGCCACAAGTTGCAAGTTGCTGAGTTGCAGCGAAGCGAATCATCATCACTAACCTTGGCGCACGGATCGCGGGGAAGGTGTCCCCCTCTGTCCGTGACACACGCTGCTTAAACTAATCGTCCACCGCGTCCGCTTTGACCGCCTGCCTGCAGCCCTCTGACCCAGATAAGCGATTACCCCAACATTTGCTAGCGGGTGTGAAGTGAGGGCACGTACAACGCCCTGCCGTAGACATGCAGAAAAAAAATTAGCACACGTACAACGACCGTAGACATCCGTCGGCATGCAAGCAAAATTGCAGAAAACACCCCACGCGCCCGAAGCAACAACGGCCTCGGCGTTTCATTCATCTATGAGCTCGGCTCGTGCTCCGAGGCCCAGCGACGCCTCGGAGCCCGTTGGAGGAAGCGATGCGGGGAGGCGCCGGAGGCCGGGATCCCTTTGCGCGCGAGAGGATTTAGGGAAGAGAAGGCCGCGAGCTCCACTGTCGGACGGGCACCGGCGGCCGTGAGCTCCACCGCCGTCCGCCGAGCGCGCGGACGGCCGCGAGCTCCACCGTCGGGCCTCCGCCAGCTCCCCCGCCGAGCGCGCGGACGGCCGCGAGCCCCACCGTCGAGCCTCCGCGAGCTGCCCCGTCGAGCGCGTGGACGGCCATGAGCTCCCCCGCCGAGCGCGCGGACGGCCGCGAGCTCCACCGTCGGCCTCCGCGAGCTCCCCCGCCGAGCCACGCGGGTGACCGCGACCTTCACCACCGGAGGGCGCCGGGCGGGCTGCGACCTCCCCTCCTCCCTCTGCCGTCGCCTCCAACTCCACATCCGCGTGGGTGAGGTCGGCGTGGCCTTCACCGGCGGCTTTGCGGCTTCGTCCGCACCGCGGCCCTTCTCCAGGAGCTTCTCGCACTCGCGGTTGAGGCCGAGGGGGCGGAGAGAGGCGACGGGGAGGGGAAGGAAGGATGGGGCGGACGGATTCAGTTGGAGAGGATAAGGTTAACGAAAAGAGTAAGAATGACAGGTGGACTCCACGTATGACACATGAGTCCAACGAAAAAAACTACAAAGATCAAATATGCACTAGATCACCATGAGTATGTATGTCAAATGATGAATTAATTAGCCTGTAGACAGTCAAACAGACAACCCATTGTACAAGCTGTCTGTTCAGCTGTATGTTTGTGTCAAAAAGACAGCAGCTGTCTCTATTGTTGTACTTGCCCTTACACAGACCCCCTGGGACCCTCGTTCAACGTGGAGCCGGCGCCTGGGCACAGCGACGTGCAGACCTGTGATGGAGAAGTTTTTTTAACGTTGGAAAATTAATTACCCTGTAGATAGCTGTTGTCTACATTGTTGTACAAAATATCTGTTCAGCTGTCTGTTTGTGCCAAAATGACAGCAGCTGTCTACACTATTGTACTTGCCCTAAGTAGGACCTTATCGTCTTCATCCGTTGGAGGACAAAGAACATCATGTAGCTCTCTCGTTAAGGCAGACAGTATGGGCACGTGACATGCTTTCATGTTTCGTCTTCATTCGAATTATTCTACATAAACATCACATATGCCTCATGTTAACTTTGAAAAAGAGAAAGGAAAAAACGGAAGAAGAGCTCCCTAGGCTCCGCTAGATCTGCCATTGCTAGTGTTTTTTGTGGTTTACACATGAGGCGTATGTGGTGTTTATGTTTTTTAGGGGCGTATGTGGTGTTTATGTAAGACCCCTTCTCTTGATCATTTCCTCAAGAGACTGCGCTATCGCGTGACAGGCCGCGCGTACACGGATTGCGCGACCCCGCGTGACCCGAACGAAGTGTTGATACAATACTATATATGTCTCATCATGTCGCTATTGTGTGGCCAGTGACACTGCACTTGTTGCATGACCGGGTAAAATTTGTTATTATATAGAGATGTCGCTTTTCTAGATGATGTAAGCACTAATGTCGTCAATAAAAATGATTCAATTTTCTTCAATTGATCATTACTCTCCCAGTAATCATCCATTTTCAAATGTGATTGCACCGTTCTGACCACTATGAGAAGATCTACAAAACAAGATCCGATTTTGCATTATGTTTTGAAGCCATTTTATATGACTGACAAGTTATGTTGTTTGTATAGTAATAAGTTATGTATAAATGCATAGCAACTTATGTATCAAAATATAGGAACAGACTAAGAGATAATTTTTTATAGACATTATATTAATTTTATACAGAGAAAACATGTTAACTTTTAGTGTAGCAACTTGTATATTTACTCTTCTGGTGGGAAATGTACAAAGAGAACATAAATATATCGACTTACATAAAAGATTGTGTACCAACTTGTACACGCAATATAATAATTTATATAGTTTCATAGTAAATCCGGTAACAACTTATGTATAGATAATATCGTAACTTATATAGAGTTTATATAGAGTTGTATCAGTTAAAAAAATCTATTATTGTAGCAACTTATGTAAATAACTTGCTGGTAGCCTTACACATAAATTGATACCCACGTCATTATAAATATCTACTATTCTATTAATATAAGTTGCTACTACATAAAAACTCTTACAGAACATATGGGTCATTGGTCTTGTTTTGTAGATCTAATCTTACAGAACATAGTGACGCAAATGGAATTAAAAACGGATAACATATGCAGGAGTTAGGATGATTTTTACTCTTGTTTTAGTTGGCTAGATATCCGTTCCGGATTAAAGTTAATGCATGGACTAATCTGTAGACCAAATAGCCACAGATCACGCCAGCTAAGAAACAAAGCCCACGTGCGACGTACTTGGGCCAGGCCATGATGCATGGCACATGCCGTAGCTGGCGGATCAACGCTCCGCATGAGTCGCGCGCTTAGACCCACACGCGACTGGTTGCCTATTAGATTTTTCCTTCCTGAAGCATGAATAACAAGGCTTTGAGTTTTTATTTCAAACTGTTAATAGGCTAGGCCTGGGCCCATATAACTCAACAATATTATGGCCTTTAAAATAGAAAGATACGAGCCCAGGTGAAATCGTGTGTCAATGAGGAAAAAGAAAGCAAAACGTCCCTTTTACCACCCTGAATATGAGGCCGAGGCCATGTTTCCGCCCTCAACCGGCCTCCTTCAAGTCTCAAAATAGTCCATTTTACCCCCTTTCCTCGTCGGTTTGGACGCTGGTTTTCGCTAACATAGTAGTGGGCCCTAGATGGCAGCGTGGGTCCATCTCCATTCCCTCTCTCCTTCCTCTCTCCACCGCGTCGAGGCCGCCTCGTCACCGTCGCCAAAGCTATGCCGTGGCCGCCTGCTCGTCGTCGCGTGGAGCAGTCATTGCTCCGGACACCGTCCCTGCCAGCCCCAATCCCCACATAGGAGGAACGAGCCGGACCTCAACCTCCACCGTAGCTTCTCCTCATCGCGCAGATGAGATCTACTAACGGAGTGGTTGGGCCCGCGCAGACGGCCGCGGCGTGGCCGAAGAAGGGTGGCGGGGAGGATATGGCTGAGACAGCGGAGATGAAATATAGAAGGAGAAAGAGAAAATTGAGGCGGGGCCCATGTTGACATTTGGGGCTCGCTGCCACGTCTGCGAAAACTGGGCAACGAGGGAGGAGGGTAAACGTATGGCTTTGAGACTTGAAAAAGGCTAGATCAGGGTTTTTTTTTCCCGACCGCTACCGGTCCAAATACCGCGGTAACCGGTCAAACCGGTCCGGACCGGTAGCGGTACCGGCCGGTTGGAAACCAGGCCAAATTTAAAATTTTCAAATTTGAATTTAAAAAATTGAAGAAATAAAAAAAATTCTAAAGAATACTTTAAGGTGAGTAGATTGTAATGGTGTCAAAATGTTTCAAATATTAGTTATTTAGTATCTTTTTGTTTGTATTGGAAGTTCAAACAGCCTACTAAATAAGCACGTTAAACTTCTAATGCCCGTAAAAAATATTAAATGCATTAATATTTGAAACTTTTGATACCATTAGATTCTATGCACCTTAAATTATTTTTAGGAATTTTTAAATTTATTTTAATTTTTAATTAAAATTCGAAAATTTGTCAAACCTCTCAACCGGCCGGCTAACCGCTCAAACCCGGTTGAACTGCGGATTTAATTTGGTTTTGAAATTTGTCCGGTTTATATCGGTTTCCGGTCAAACCGGTCCGGCTAAACGCTACCGCCGGCCGCCGGTTTGGCCAGACCGATCAGGAAAAAAACCCATGGCTAGATATCGAGTTTTGTGGTTGAGGAAGAAACGCGGACTTGGCCTCATGTTGCAGAAGGCAAAAGGAACGTTTTCAAAAAAAAACGTGTTGGTGGGCGATCGGAAGAGTTTGATATGGGCCCAACGTGAAATCGTTTGTCAAGATATGACCCACCACACACACACACAGGAAGGACTCGGAAGAGTTGGAATTCTGGCCCGTACGCAAAATAGAAGATCAACAAATTGAGATCCATCAACTACTACTAGCCGGCCCATTTAATTAAGCCCAGTCATTTGTTCAAAAGGCCTTACAGTTCAGCCGAATATTTTGATTTTCGGATTCAAAACCCAAGTAATCTTCCCTTCCGCCTTCCCAGTTGCTCCCCATTTCCCAGTCTCCTGGCCTTGATTGATCGTGGTGGGATGGGATGCATGGAAAAGACACAGAGCTCGATGATCAACTGGCCGAACCGCCCAAGGTTTGACAGGTTTTATATGGAGGGGAGAGAGTTCTCGTGAAACAAAATACTGTAGGACGCTAACGGCAAACCCTTCTGCAAGCATAATAAATACAGACGCCGCCAATTAGGTACGGCAGATGTAGGTCAAATGAAGGAAAATTTACCATTGTCGTCCCAGAAAATAGAGTACAGCAGCACAGCACTCCAGTTGAGATAGGACCCCTCGTCTTTAACGTAAGCTGTTTCTTTGCTCCAAAAATTTCTTTACTTTTCTTGGGTTTCTGATTCATTGATAAATATCCAGGGAATGTTTCCGGCACTGGCAGCACCGCAGTGAATAAGAACCCTTGACCTGACACCACCATAACATAATACACTTCGCCCAACCTGAACGCAAGATGATGGGGAGCGGGACAACCTCGTGCGGTCTCTCTGTAGGCACAGCTATTCACAAGAGTAGTAGTGTGTTTGCCCGTGCGCACGGCTGGTTACCATTGTGAAACATATCGTGTCGCGTAGGTGGCGGCAGCGTGACACCAGCCATGTGCACGAAGTTACACTCCACTGTCGCCGGTCGCCGCAGTGGATTGGCCCGTGCGCATTATCCGGGGAAAAGGAGCGCATGTGCAAGTGGTAATACCGGGGCAAATCGTCTGGCGCAAAAAAGTACAGCAGCCTGCCTGGGCAGTGGGCACGCACGCACACCCCACGACGACCGCACGAGAGCGCCGCGGCGTCGGTGCAGAAGGCCACGAAGCCGATCCCAGAGCCATTTTTTACCGCGCTAAACACCACCTTCCAGCGGTGAAACAAGCATCGATGACTCCATGACTGACCGCCCACTATTACGAGCACCGGGCACCAGAAATGGCAAAGCTTAAACGAGAACAAAGGAGCGAGCCCAACAAAGACACGGCTCAAACTTTCCTTAAATAGGTATGTACAGCTAGCCGGACCAGTGCTCACCCCACTCACCCTTTACCCGGCCTCTCTCACCTGCTCTCGCCACCTCCGGCACTGTGAACCCTCGCCACGCTTTGCAGCTGCCGCGTCACGATCCGGCCCGGGCATCATCAGCTAGCACGGCGGCGCCTCGTTCAGGTCGAACGGCAGGCCGTCACGCGTTTGGCTCGTGCCGAGCTCCAGCGCCGTCGACGGCGGCGGCGGCGGCGCGCCCGCCGGCTGCGTCGCGGCATGGGGAAGCGCCGCCTCGGCAGCCGCCGGCTGCAGGCAGACGAAATGCCACGACGGAGAAGGGCCGTCGAGGTTTACGCCGCCGCCGAACGGGACGGCCACGGCCTGCGGCGGGGGCTGGCGCGGGAGCGGCGCCAGGTGGAGGTGTGGGCTG
Organism: Urochloa ruziziensis; assembly: GCA_015476505.1. NCBI lineage: Eukaryota > Viridiplantae > Streptophyta > Magnoliopsida > Poales > Poaceae > Urochloa > Urochloa ruziziensis. The sequence goes on along the minus strand of CM027122.1, from coordinate 53,791,727 downwards.
GCGGCCGCCGCCAGCGTGGTCGGGGAAGTTGGTCTTGGCCTTGGCGCCGCGGAGGGCGCGCGCGGCGCGGTCGTAGGCGAGGGCGGCCTCCACGGGTGTGTCGAACGTGCCCAGCCACACACGCGTCTTCTTCCACGGGTCGCGGATCTCCGCCGCGTACCTGCCCCACGGCCGCTTCCTCACGCCCCTGTAGTGCGCGTCGCCGCCTCCTCCTCCTCCTCCTACCCTCCCCACAGCACCAGCAGCTCCCCCATAGCTGAACACTGCCCTCAACGTGGGATCCATGTCCATCCTGGCTCTGCTGGAGCAGAGAGGTGTAGGCAGGGGTTTGTTGATGGGTGCGGGCGTGCGGCAGCAACACCCGCAGTGAGTGAGTGGTCTTCTCGGAGGAGTGTCTTTGCCACAACGCAAAGGCCGAAGGGAGAGAGCAGGTAGGCTGGGCCTGTTTGTGAGCGATGCCGCGCGCGGTGGTACCCGCGGCCTCGCGTTGAGAGAGGTTAAAAACCCGGTTGGGGTCTGGGGCGCTGGGCGTGGCATGAGGGAGCACGCACGGCACCGCCGCCGCGAGATTTGACGTGTCGCCGGGGACCACTGGCCCTTGCTGCCACTCTGCACCATCCACAGTACCAGTAGTCCATGTACGACCGCTGCTCTCTCCCGTCTCCAGTCTCCGCCGTCTCTACAGACCACACAGGTGACAGGTCTCCCCTGGCAACTTCGCCCGTGTTTAGTTCCCACCCGAAATCTTTTCACCCATCACATCAAAGGGGAATCTTAGATGCATAAAGTATTAAACGTAGACAAAAAAGGTGAAAAGTTATATGGATGGGCTGTAAATCGCGAGACGAATCTAATGAGCCTACTTAATCCATGATTTGCAATAGTAATGCTACAGTAACCATCCGCTAATTATGGATTAATTATCCTCTAATTACCATCGTTAGATTCGTCTCGAGATTTCCAACCTATCCATATAACTTTCCACCTTTTTCGTCTATATTTACTACTCCTAAATTGGTAAAATCAATACCCGAAATCTTTTCACGAAAACTTTTCGTGAACTAAACACGGCCTTCGCATCCACGCACAGGACACACCAGCCGGTGCCCCCTGCCATCCGTCGTGCGAGAGAGCGGCGCCGAACAGAGCACAGCAAATTTTCCAATCCGCTGGGGCCTAAATGTCAGTGTGACCGGCCTGCAATGCACGTCCCTGTCTCCTGCTTTCCCTCGCACTGTTTTGTCGTCTACTCGCCGCGAGCAATAAAGGGTGGCGCCGTGGCGGAGACAGGACCGATACGAGTCGCGCGCACGCAAACGGACGATGACCTGTGGGGGCCACTACAGAAGCGTCCCTCCCTGTCAGCTACACGATCATGGCTCATGGGTGATGGGTCAGGAGGACGACGCGTGAAGACGACACGGCGACCACCGCAACGTGTCAAGGGTCCGTTCGCCGCCGGTTCACGTGGGAGGAAGCGTGTCGTGGGGTGGGGGACAGCACGGGCGGGTGGGGGATGGGCCCCTGCGGCGGCAGCGGCGCGGCGGGGTGTGGGTGTGGAGCGCATCGCCGCTCATCAAGGCCGGAGTGGGGCCCACGGCGGCGATGGATGGAAAGCCGTCCCCGGTGGTGTGGGCGCGTGCGGTACGGCGTTTCGTTGAGTTGGGCTTTCGGGGTAATCAAGCACCCTCTTCGCAGTATCGGCTTCGACGCTTGTTTCTTTCACCAGCCGCAGCCGTGGGATTTGCCGTGCCAACCCGGGCAGACGAGCGCATCAACTGTTAGCACAAACACATTTCCGGTGAATAGGAGCGAAAAGAGTAGTCAAAATGCACCTGGAGGTTCTGGTTTGAGCGCACTGAGGCAGTACACAGTGCACATAGTCAATGGCGAACAGACGTAGACCGTCGGTGGACCTTTACTCCACTAGTTGTCATAGGGCAATAATCCTACTTTCTTCAAACAACGAAAAGGCCAAAAGAAAATAAGGAGAATCATATATAATATAATAGGAGTAAAAGATTTAGACGTCAAGCGAATCCTTAAATTTGCATTGTGGTTGTGCAAGTTTAGAGTTGTAGGCTTTCACTGGATTCCATTATTGCTAATGCGATCCGGCATCGGTTACTTCGCTTTAACATTTTTCTTTCTCTTTTATTAGTGGAAAGTGCACGGTATACACTTACAACAAGCATATGAAGTATCGTTGGCCAAGGGCGGCCACACTCAATAGCAAAATGGTCCATGCGGTGAAATCTCTTCAACCACGATGATAATGTCACCGGCTGTTTGCCAATCGACAAACGTCACTGCCACCCCTTGGCCAAGTACCTAACGTGTGCATCATGTAGATTTTCTTGCGAATCACCTTCACTGCCACCCCTTTCTAACGTTCTCGTATGTTCTCTCTTCTCTTCCTCGTGTTCATCCGAATCCGATGTGCTTAACTCCAAATCAGGTTCAGATCGAAGGGAAAAAAGGTGCTAGCAGCCACTGGCGAGGCTATAGCAGAAGGTAGACCGCAGCTCAACAGACTTCATGAGCAGATCGATGCCGCTCTTTGCCTTGTTCCACCTCTTCTTCACACGATTTGGCTCGGGCATACGTGAAGGAAGAAGAAAGAAGGGATTGGAGTTGATTTTTTTCATTCGCTACCTTTTTCCTATTGCATTGCTCGAAAGAACTGTAGCTCTCTCTTGAGAAGAAGAACACCAGATAGGGTTAATTAGGGTGTGAGCACACGCGCATGCACTGCAGGAAGATTTCCCTTAGCTCGGAGCGCATTTTTCCTTTCCTCCAAAGCTGCAGGTTTGCCCAGCATTCCAGAGGAACGGTTTCTGTCGATTCCTTTGTTCTGGACGCGGCTACAGTGAATAAAACTATAGGAACTCAGTTCCTTCAATTTTCCTGCATTTTTCCCGTGAACCAGACGGGGCCTTAGAGGGTGGAGGGGGCTGTTCTGCCATATTCTTCTTCTTCTTCTTCCTTGTCCTTCCCTTCTATCTTACTTATCCTAAATAAAAGGAATTCTAAGGATGGGGACTCAAATATTTTTCACGAGGTAGGGGGCTCTAGCTCCCTTGCTCCGCCCTAGCATGTTGGTGCTCTTAGTATTGTGTTTGGTGCATAGAGGTGGTGGTTTTTAGTGGATTTGTATTGGTGCGGGCAACCATATGGATAATTCTGACAATGCCCATGTCGGTTACGCGACGTATATATGCATCATTCTATTTTCTTTCAACCTTGATTGTGGTGCCCTCTACACAGTTTATTTAGGTCATCAGTAGGAGCAATGGTATATCATTTTCGAATGAAACAAAAGTCCTTACATTGGTTTGGTTTGATAAAACAAATACATCTCTAAGACAAAGAAACAAACATAAGTAACATGGTCTTCGAGCTGTTACAAGCATACTTTAGCAAAGCTATTACTTACCCTCTGCCGGTAGAGTTGCTTTCCCTCCAAAGATTCACCCCATCTATTTTTTTCTTTTTAAATGATCCATGTTGTATTAATTAGGGGTACCACAAAGACTCGTGAGCACAACTCAGGGATTTGTTACTCCACTCTTTAACCATATTGGTCAGTTCTATAACTAAAATTTGGTCATTGGTCCATTTCTACTACTGTCCTGAATGGTGTCGCGTTGTTTCATTCTCTTCATCGATTCCAATGTAAACTAGTGGTTTTTCGGGGCATGTTGCAGGATCATGGCGGATCTATAGGGGGGTTAGGGCACTAGCCCCCTTCCAACACACCCCCGTGCACATGCACTTACACTGGGCGCACTTTATGTGTCCTCTTTTAAATCACTTACAATTATTGGTTTGTGATAAAGAAGAAGAGAAATAACAGATTGAGAAATATCAAGAGAATGACAAAAGACGGGACATGGGTATTGGAGCCCTGCTTTAGGCTCAGTTTGTAACTTCCAAAATTCTCACTAGAAGCTGCATTTCTTCTAGTAAGAATTTTGGAAGACGAGTTCTTATAGATTCATAAATCCCAGAATCTACAGGTATGTACGGAGTAGCTTATAGCAATTTTTTTATGAGGAAATTACTATTTTGCCCCTTCTAGTTTTCTTCTAATGACTTCCATGTAGATTTTGCAAGGGCAAAAATGGTATATATGCAACAGAGAACTAAAATTAGATTTTAGAATCTATGAATCCAAACAAGTCCACTTAGTATTTGCACGTAATCTAGATTTTAGAAATCCATTCAAAATTATATTTTCAGAATTCATAATAGGACTCAAACAGCTCCTCTAGCGCCCTGCATCTGGTACCGGCAGTAGCAGCATCATTTACCTCGTAGGTTTTGGGTTTTGATTTGTCATTGATCAGTTCAGCGAGGTCTTGAGGACCCGGTGTGTCCGAGGACCGGTGGATGGTCGCTTCTTGGTGTGTGTGCGTTTTTCTGAGCTGAGTTTTGGAGGCTTCTCTTATAGCATATGTATTCTATTGTACCATCTTTGTATCTTGATGTACATTTTTCTGGTTTTGTATCTTGATGTTTAGTTTTTCATCTTTGCATCTTGTGATATATCATGCTGCATTTGTATCATATCTTAGGATGGGCTTCTCCTATATGCAGTGATTACTACAACTTGCTACATTTTAGAGTTTAGGCAGGCTGGTTAGGGATTGATTGTATGGATGGCTATGCTCTTGATGGCTTTGATATATATTCTATTGAGATAGTCTCTTTTGAATTAAAATGACAAACTGAACTTAAAATCTTTCACCCATGAGTAAATGCCTTTGCATGTCTTGTTTGAGCCGAAATGGCTATGTCTTGCTTAAGAACATGCTAGGATGTGATATTCTTTTCAATTGTGTCAAAGACCTTTGTCATTGTAAATGTTTAGCCCATGCTTTGTCTTGTGGAGGAGCATAAGCTTCTTTTTGTCGCAAAGACATTTCATGTACCATGCTTAATTTGGAAAACTTGAAACATGAGATGTCTATGCATGAAAGAAGAAAGATGAGAAAAAGATAAATTTGCAAAAATTATGCTCATGTCTCCATGCTTTCACCATTGCACACACTTGCACACATGGGTGCTAAGCGGTTGCATGTTGTTTGTCGGAGAAGTCTCCCATGAGAAGTGAACACATGGCTCCGTGCTTTGACATGACATGAGGTAGAACTTGGGCGTTTATGATGATCTTTTGTCAAGAATGCGTGTCCTTTCATGTTTTTGGTGAGATGAAGTTCATTTTTGCTTGAACAATCCATGGCTAGGACTTTGCTTATGAGGTGACATTTTGATAAAATTACACAACTTGCTCATGAACTTGCTCATGGCTTTGTCAATTAGATATATATCTTCACCTTCTTGATGGCAATGCCCGTGTGACATGATGAACTATCTTGTTTGCCTCTTCTCTAACTTGTAGCATTTTGTATTGCTCATTGTATATTTGAGAAGCTTGTAGTTGCACTTTGTAAACTTTTCCCTTGATTTGTGCATTGTCAACAAGGGGGAGAATTTCTGGAGCATTTTGCAAGGGGGAGATGCTGCTGAATTTATAAGAAAGTTTTTGCTCTAGAAGTTGTTGGTTTTGTGTGAGAGATTGAGAGTTTTGCCCAAGTGAGAGTTTTTGAAAATTTGTGAAGTCTCTGAGAGTTTGAGCATTGGAATATCTTGCTGGGCATATTTGGAAGGTTTTCAAGTTGAAACGGCATCGTTGCGAGTTTGTTTGTGCAATTTTGGCACTTTTGGCCTTGGTCATCTGCCAGGGGCGGTTTAACCGCCCCCCCTGGGCGGTTTAACCGCCCCTGTGCTGAGTGCACATGATTTGTGAAAGTTTGAGCGATTTCGAGTGTTTTATGCACGCACAAGTTCACTTGTTCAGGGGGAGTTGCATCTTTGCAGGGGGAGTGCTTTGAATGTCCTGAAAAGTGATTTGGAGATTTGTGACTTGTGTTTTGGTGTTTTGCTCTTTTGCCGATGGTGTTGAGCCCTTTCGCTTCTTCTTGAAGGGTCGGCGTTTCTGGAGCTTTCTCTTGCGAAGTGACTTTGTTCTCGGCTTGTTCTTGCTTTTAGTCACTTGCTTGAGTCTTGTTTTCGATTTCTTTTATATTTTCTTTATCTCAATGGTTACTATGTGTTTGTTGTCAATGCACTCATCAAGGGGGACATTGAGGACCCGGTGTGTCCGAGGACCGGTGGATGGTCGCTTCCTGGTGTGATGAGTGATTGACAACGTGGTGTGGATTGACGTTTCCCTTGGCTTAAGTATTGCAGGTGTAGAATGCGGCTTGGTTGCATTGGTGCAGGTGAAGAACAGGCGCGAAAGGTCTTAGCCATGGCGGCCTCCGAGGAGCGGAGAGACAAGTAGGCTTGGTTCGAGGGACCCGGTGGCCGGATGGATCAAGTGTGGTTCACATGCTGGCAAGAACGAGCAAGGGGACGTGCATCCGGTGCGAGGTAGCGGCTCACAACCGAAGCTTGTACGCGGACGAGAAGCCGGCGCAAGGTGGCGGCTAACAACCGAAGTTTGCGCGCGGGGTTTGGTGATTTGGCCACAAAATCATCGGTGGACGGTTTCCCTTGGTTTGGGCCTCAAAACCAAGGACCGAGGACTCGACGTGTCGAAGATGGGCCACTGGGCTGTGGCATCAGCCAGGGGCGGTTTAACCGCCCCCCAGGGGCGGTTTAACCGCCTCCCCTAGGCCGGCCCAAAAACGGCGTCGAGGAGCTTCGATCCGGAGGACACGCGGCGTGACTGCAAGGCTTGCGTCGGAGGGAAGTTAGCTTGCGGTGGAAGGTGTCCCAGCCGGAAAATATCTGAGAACTAAATGTCAAATTTGCCCCTGAGGGGTATGTATCACTTAGGGGTAGTTTAGTCTTTAGAGCACCACCACTTGGACTACTAATAGGCCCTCTCAGGGCTGGTGGCTGCTATCTCTCTAGTTATCTCTTTTGTTTTTCCTTTGAACTAGTTTTCCCCTTCATCCCCTCTACGTAGAACTACTTCGAATCATTCCTAGTTTGTATAGGTGAATTCATGGTTATGTGATGGAGTTTGTGCTGCACATCTTTGTGCCATGATTTGATTTCCCGAGCTCCCTTTTATATTCTATTTTCGTGGGTATTTTCGGAGCTATTTTTGGGGGATTTTCGTTCTTCTTTTTCTAGAGCGTTTTCTCTCGGATTTCTTTGGGGGATTCACGTATGAGTGCCTTGTGCCTCTTTTGCTGGTGATCCTTTGCCCCCAAACGCCAGGAATCGCTTTGGATTTGAGATTTTCGGGATGAACTCGAGGTCATGGAGTTCTTCACGTGATCTGATATTCCGGGAGTTGTAGTGAGTTAGAGGCCGAGATCTTTTGGGAAAACACTCCACTGGAGGTCTAGATCATCTGACCAAAATCTCGCCTCAAGAGCTCAAGCGGTTTGGGAGATCCACTTTCGGTTTGACTTTTTCCCGAGCTTCCCAGGCCAGGGCGGTTTAACCGCCCCCTGACCCGGTTTAACCGCCCCCCTGGGTGTGTTGGATCGAGTCTTGTTTCGGGCCATTTTGTGTTCGTTTCGATCGATTCGAGTTCCGCTGCGTATTTCTTGTTCCTAGTGTCAGTAGCTTGACAGTGGCTACGTGATCTTGGCAAGATCGCTCTCGGAGGCGTTGGAGTTGATTTAGGAAAATAGCCGGATCGGTTGGAAAGAATTTTTATCGGTTCTCATTCACTCCCCCCTCTCTGGTCGCCGTTTAGGTCCTTCAGGTCTTCGATTGTTTTCTTTTTTTCAAATTAAGTGCAGGAGCAATGCCATATCATTTAAGCAGGAGTAGAATGTCTGATGTTACATAGTTTGTAATAAAAAGGAAACTTGGTACAGGCTAATCATGCTTAAACAGGCTGGTGCTCTCGCTGTCGCTCGGCTTGCTGTCGCAGCCCCATCTCCTCCTTGAGCTTGAACGGAACTTGCGCTGGTGTACAAGATCGTGCTTCAAAAATTCTCCCATTCCTCTCTTTCCAAATATTCCATGCAGTGTAGATCAAGATGGCCGCCTTTGCTCGTCTCTGTGGTTTTGGGAGCCCTCTCAAATAAAGCCGCCACCAGTCTTCAATGGTAACATCCTGCAGTGGCAGTTGGATTTCCTTGTTCGTCCATCCTTTGACAAGTTCCCAGACCTGTTAGGAGTATGGACATTGTAGACACAAGTGCACGGCTGTCTCCTGTTGTAATCCACAAAGGGAGGGCCTTCGATTGTTGTACCCTAGCTTGTTTAGCTAGTAGTTGGGGTCGTCTCCTGCGGCTGTGTAGTTTTTTTTTGTTTTGTTTCACCGTCTCCTTTATTATTGTTAGGCTTTGAAAAGTTTTTTTCCACCAAAAAAAAACAGAGAACGAAGGATCGAAATCCTTCGTCGCTTTGGAAACCAACATGGTTGTAAAGCGACAGCGTCGGCAGACTGGGGCCATAGCACTGCCCGTGCATCTCCTCATTTTCCGCTGGCCGACGGGCCGTAGGCGTCCGTCCGCCCAGCGGTCACCCGACATGACCCCGCGCCGCTGGCACAGAGACTCAGACTGACCTACCATGCCGTAGCTCCCCAGACCTGTCCGCAGGCCACTGCACCGCGTCACGTGCCGCACCGTGCGCGCCCTTGTGATGTCATCTGACCGCAAAAGCCCAGCGCGCTCCCCCGCCACTGGTGGCACGCAACGCACCGTTTGAAAAGCCGGCTCCGCCGTATTCTGTGCCGAGCGGCGCCTGCCACTGGCCAGCCTGCTACGCGCCGTGCGGCCTTTGCCTGCCTGCCTTTGGTCCGCGCCGCAGGACGACGAAAGGCGCCGCGGCACGGAGAACCAAAATTAAAGGCGGAGCGGGGGCGAGGGCGGCGGCAGGCGGCAGCGTTATCTCTTTCCGGCATCCACCAGTCCATCTCCAGTAGTGCCGCAGGCCCGCAGCGGCGCCGTGCGGCGGGGAGCGAATCGAATCGATGGGAATCACGTCGTCCACCGAGCGGGAGCGAGCCGCTGTCCCGCAAAGCGCGGATGGGGACACGCCCCCGCCTTGGGCCGGGCGCGGGGTCAGTCGTGAGTCGTCCCCCTGTGGGACCACGGCGGCGGGGGCGCGGGAAGAGATGCCGTGTCGCGGTGGTGGGAGCAGCTCGGCCCGTGCCGCACGTGGTGGGAAAATTCGGACGCCAACGCGACGCCGCCGGCGCCGACGGTTTTTGACTCGAATGCGTGGCCGAGGCGCCGTCGATGCGTCAGGCTCAGGCATGTGTGACCTGGGCCTAGTACGCGGCTAGGCTGCTTGCGATTGGGACGCGTAGCTCTCTCCTACACCGCCGCGCTGGTCTACGCCGTCTCCTTTGGCTGAACACTGGTAGTAGACCCAGATGCTCGCCCTCGTGCCGTCGTTCGGTGTCGCCGTAGCTGTCTCCGTCATCCGATAGCAGAGGTAAGAAAGGAATCGATAAGCTCAGTCAGGATCCGAACTTCACCTGCTCAGAGCATGCGGAAAGTGGAGAATAATGGATGATGGATCCGACCATGATCTTGGCTATTACGGTATTTATGTACTACTAGGTCGATACACGAAATCACTAGCACGGACATGGCTGTGGTCCGTGGAGCGGTTGCGCATCGAGATTTTTCTAGAAAAGCTAGTTGGCTATCTACTCCGTAGCTGTTTGAGTAGTATTATGTGAACGAACAATAAATAAAATAAGATACAATAAGCTCGTTATGGCTTGACAACATACAGTACGAGTAGAACTGACAGGATGGTTGGTCCGGTTTGGTGGGCGTGAACGAATGATCGGTGGTGGCCTGGCCTGAGTGGCCTCCACGGCTCCACGGTGCTCTCGTTTCACAAAGGGCGCTGATTCTCTCCGCCTCCTCTATCTGCGCAAGATTCGCTCCGACCCGTCAGATCCCGACAGCTTCTTGGTGTTTGTTTGATCGAACGGCTGAGAAACGTGTAGCCCTGCCGGTCCCCACCTCCTAAGCGCCATGATCAACGGGGATGTTCTATGCTCTGAGCGCGAACCGCGGAAGCATGGTACTGTTATGGTACGGTCGTCAATTTTGCGCACAGTGCATGCTAGCTCACTATCCATGACCTGCGTTTGCCAAGTCTCCAGGACACATCGCCGTCTAGACTGATTTAATTTAATTAGGCAGCCCCTGCTTGATCCTTGTAGTCTTTGACCGATTCAATCTGTAGCACAGATGACCCAGCGCTTGCTAAGCCAAGCAAGCAAATATTTGCCGCTCAAAGTTGCAACGAACAACTGTTCTGACAGTTTTCAGAGCTTGTTTTTATATGCTCCAATTTTGGTATAAACAGTTCCCATCGTAAATTTTAAAAGCCTTGGCTTACGGCAACAAGCGATGATGCCACAAAACCCCAGCTAGTAGCAGCAGTACAAAGGGATCACAGCACCAACGCCGCGCCCATAAAGCGTGTCGGTAGCGGCCGCTTGCCTGATCCTTCGTGCGCGGCCACCAATAAATTCTCTCTCCCCCGCCACCAGCAGCCTCGACAAATCCTAGCAGGCGGCCGCGCCCGCGCAGAGGGGACTGGCGGTCCGTGGACCCCGCCACCAATTTACCAACCCGTACGTTTTCTCCGCCCGGCGCGCGGCGGCAGCGGCAGCGGCAGGCGCGCCATCGGCGCTGCCGCCGCCTGCCCCCACGCAAAAGGAGGCGTTATCTTCATGCATGCATGGCCATTACTTTATGGCGCCGCGCAGCGCCAAACGTGGCGTAGCGGCGGGGGAGGAGGAGGACGGGCGGAGGACTCGCCACTGTCCCCACCTAGTACAACGACGCACGCCCACGCCCACCGCGACCGCCTGTCCTGGCCTGACCCAGCCACGCGCGGGTTCCTCTGCGGCCGCCCTGCCGCGTAGCTTCCCGTGTGGCTCCCTTCGCCTTTGCTTGGATCCAAAGCTACTCCCTCTGGTTTAGTAAAAAAAGTCGTTTAGGACAGCGACACGGTCTTCAAAGTACAAATTTGACTTCTTATTTTTATAAAGATATTTATTAAAAACTAACATATGTATACTTTTATGAAAGTATTTTGCAAGACAAATCTATTCATGTAGTTTTCACATTTACAAACTCAACGACTTAAAAGTTATTCACGATTTATATTCCCAATGTTTGACTCAAATCTTGTCCAAAACGACTTTCTTTACCGAACCGGAGGGAGTACCGCGCCACGCGGGGAAAGGAAGAGAACCACGCAGGGAGCGCCGCACCGGGCGTCGGCGCAGGAGAGCGCGCGAAATTTTCCGTGTCCGCGCTGCTCCGCCACGCCATCCGCCGCTACTCCGCTCCCAACGGGTATACGAGCACTTGCATGCGATGGTCCCGCCCAGCCATCAACGCCGATCGGTGCCCCCCTCCGTGCACGCACGTCCCAGTCAATGCCCCCACACTCCCCACCGCACCCCCGCCCCCCCTCACACGTCCACATCCCCCCATTACGTGCACCATTGCTTTTCTCCCGCCGCCCCGTCGCTGATTGATTCCAACCATGCCCTCCGGCGTGGGTTCCCTGCCGTCCAGCAAAGAAAACGGTACAGGAGCACAGGCATCCCCCCTACCCAAAGGTACCAGCAGTAGCAGTACTAGTTATTTTCTGACTTTTTTTCAACATAGTACTTTTCTCAAAATATATTAATAAATTGACAAGAAATTTAATTTAAAAATTAGATAAAAATACAATCTAATATGGCCTGTAAAAGAAGATAGAACACATCTTAAGACGCTGTGAATCCTGCTCACAACACGTCAGTTGTGTTAGTTACGTGTGTTCATGGAGTAGTAGAGTCGCGTAGCCGTAGTCCACAGCACGCGCGCCGCATAAAGAATTAGGTGCACCAAGAAAAACCAAAGCATGCGGGCGGGCAAGTAGTAGTAAAACGACGGAAAGCGGCAACCTTCCGGAGGCGCGGCGCTCGGAGGTGATGCGGGCCCCACGGCGAGGAGAAGCTGCCGCCGCGCGAATCACTGCCCCCTGATGCCGCCCCTCCCGCTGCGCCAGGCCCACAGCTGTCGGCCGAGACCACGCCCGGTCCTCGCGCCGCATCCGGACGCGGCCGCCCAGAACACGGAACACGCTCCGCGCCCCCACCTGCTGCGGGCCGCGGCAGATCCGCCGAGCCCCAGCCGGCCCAGCGACACGCGACCGCCCACCCACACCGTTGCCGCAAGGCGCGGCGCGCGCAGGGGATCCTGCGGCCGGCAGCGACGGGGCCAGCCGCCGCGCACACGTGTCGCGGGCGGGCCCTTCCCCCGCACCCCACACGCACACGTTATTCTCAAGGTCACGAGTAGCACAACGCAGCCGCGATTCCGTCGTACGAGCAGATCGTCGTCGCCGGTGCGGAAAGATCCAGCCACACCCCACCGCTCGAGGAGTCGTCCCGTCCACACCTGCCTCCCAGCCCGAGGCCCACGACTCCGCCCCGCTCCAACGCATCTTCCTTTTTTTTTCCTTTCTCCTCGCAAAGATCTACCCGCCCGCCGGCCCTGCCGTCTCCTCGACGCTGCCAGGGCACCATGGATTTGAAAATTCCATTCCGTCGCCGCAAAACTGGCCGCGGTGAGAACAATAATTATTGTCGTTATGCAGCGGCGTTAAGGCGTGGAAACACGTAGCCTGGATAACGATGCTTCTCCTCCGTGCCTCGGCCAGACCATCAAGCGGTGGAGGAGCACGTCGTCGTTTCCTTCCAAAACAGCCTCATCATCAAGGACGAACGGAGCTCTGCCGAGTCATTAGCCCATGCAGAATGAGATGCGTCAATAATCGGGCAACTATTAATTGTCGTGTCGCGGAGACGGCAACAAAACACAGAGGGGGCGGCAAACACAGCGGCGGCCAATAAATGGCGACCGCCGTTTCCCAACCATGCGAGACAGCTTTTCTTGAATGGAAAGATCGAACGGATACGTCTCAAGCTGTTCTGGACAGTACATATTTTTTTCCCAGTGTTGTTTATCTGAATAATAATAATATCCTCATAGTAATAGAATGAAATACTAGTAGTACATAATTTACTCCATGATCAACGCCGGCTTGATCTGTCTAGACAGACGAACAGATCTCAGATCAATTCCGTCCTCGGCGGAAAAACTATATTTACACGGTGCTCGGCTCCACCATCTCTCATAGACTACTAAACAAAAATACAGGCTAGAGAGGACCAAAAAAAAACAGAAGTAATATTCCTCAAGGCAAAAAAAAAAGGAAAGAGAAACTACTGAGTCATCAGCTAAAACTCCGGTGTGCCTAGTTCTCCACCGGCGGCGGCCAGTTCAGATCCAGATCGAACGACACCTCCTTCTTGGCTGTCACGGCGGGCGGAGAAGGGGTGTGATCGACCACCGACGAGGAGTCGGAGTCGCTCTGCGCCACGGCGGCCACGGTCACCGGCGACGGGGCCACCTTGAGCATCCGGTACCCGGCTGCGGCAGCCGCCGCCTGCTCGTAGAAGAAATACGGGTGCGGGGTCGGGCGCGCGACGGGGTAGCCGTTGAACGGGAACCGCAACCCGCCGCCGGAGACCGCAGTCACGGCCGCCGCCCGGTGGAAGAGATCGAGATCGAGGGCCGGGGGCAGCGGCATGGCCTGCATCGGAGCCTGGACGCCGCATCCGCTGCCGCCGCCGCTCGAGTCGACTGTGCTGTTGCTGCTGGGGCTGCCGGCGGCGGCGGCGGCGGCGACGGGGCACTGGGACGCGAAGGGAAAGTTGGTCTTGGCCTTTGCGCCGCGGAACTCGCGGGCGGCGGCGTCGTAGGCGCGGGCGGCCTCCTCGGCGGTGTCGTACGTGCCCAGCCACACGCGGCTCTTCTTGGCCGGGTCGCGGATCTCCGCGGCGTAACGCCCCCACGGGCGCTTCCGGACGCCCCTGTAGTGCGGGCCCATGCCCACGCCGCCTCCGATTCCACCGCCAACCCCGAGACCAAGGCCGGTCGCCGGCGGCACCGGCGACTTGTCCGCCGTCCTGGGCGCCATGGCGTACAAGTGGCGTGTGTGTGCGGGTCTTCCGGTTCAGAGAGTTGCTGCAGGGCGGGAGGGGGTGTGTGTGGCGTCTAGGATAAGGCGAGGAGGGAGGGGGGCTGCATTTATAGGCGGGCGCTGGGGTTAAAAAAGGGGAGCAGGCAGGGGGAAAGCCGAGCGCGAGTGGTGGAGCGGCGAGAGGGAATAAAACTCGGCGCAGTCAGCGAGCGGTTTGACTGTCCTCTCCTCGCCGCCGCCCCTCGTCTTTAGCGAGGGCGGCCCATTAAAATTAGGCAGCCGTTTTTCCGCTTCCGCCACCTGCCGCCCTGCGAAATTACGTAACGTCTGGCAGGTGTTGCGGGCGGCGATTTGCTTTCAGGTACCCGGACTCTGCATGATTTTGTGCCCGGTCTTCCTAGTAATAAATCGATTGCAACAATAGATTTCAACGCATCGCTATAGTAGAATTGTGTTTGTTTTTTAGTTTTCACAAGGTCTATAAACCATTCTTTAGAATGCTTATGTATGTTGCAAATTTACGCATTTCCAGCATTTTAGGCGGACTACCCCATTTCGAGCTGCATGCTTTTGTGATTTTTTAGAAGGAACATGTATTGATCTTAGGAGAGTACATCAGCTTTTTACAAACAAGAACCCAGAAAAAAAAATTAAAATAATTTAAAACTCCTAATCATCTCTCTCGACGACTTCAGAGATCCGTTCGTCACCGCCGTCCAAACCGCTTCCCAATCGTCGCCGGACGCGAGAGCCAAACTCCACAAAGTATAGGCCGCAGATGAGGGCTTACTGCTAGCCGCAGATGCCGAGTACACTGCCTCCCAGGCGCATCGGCCAACTCCGGCACCCACGACGCAACCATCAAATCCAACGCTGGCAACCCGAGTAAAACTTGGATTTCCACCAGAGATCATATTTCTCAGAATTAAACAGGTCATCAACATCATCACCTGAAGAAGATGACGGCGCCAGCTATGGACTCCAACACAGGTCTCCCAGGCCTCTCCATTGGCGTCGGAGTAGATCGCCACTGGAGAACGGAAGAAGCCGGGAGAAATTATTCCACTGCAACGCCGTCGCTTCCGCATCGCCGACGCCGCCAGGAACAAGAAGCCGCATAGAAGCTGCGCTCCTCCGGCAAACCCTAGTTCTGTCGCCAAACATCGTCGGTGAACAAACCCTAAATCTAGGACTCGATTAAGGATTCGATCTACTAAAGGATGGACCACCGCTTTCCTGGCCACCGGCTAAAGGCCGGCGACGGAGGGAAACGAGGGCCAGGAGCGGTGGCGACTGCGGCGCGCCCTACGCGGAGATTCCGCCGAGTCGCCGAGACGGTTGTCGCTGTGCTACAATTTTATCATTAAAATGAGTATCAACCCTTGTTTATGGTATACTTCAATGATGTAATGTAATGACCTTTCTACGTTAATTCTACTTGACATGGGGAGGCAATTAATTCCTTATCATGTACTCCGTAAGAACATAGTCGTGTGAATGTATCCCCAAGTCAACTTTGGTGTTGTTTTTCTCAAAACAAAATCGAACCTAAGTTATTATCTGTTAGTGTGACATGAAACATAAAGTAATGATTTGTGAAGTGCTGTTATACTCACGGTTTTTAAGTTGTCTTTTCCTGACAATTTAAAGTGGATTGAAATTTTTGTTCCATTGAACTGCCTCACTTCTAACACTTGAAATCAATCATTTCTAATCCGAATTGACTTTGTAGTGGCACTATGCTTTACTTCTGGTTTCCATGGCACATAGAGAAGCATTTCATTGTGTCCTTTCATCGGTTGTAATATTTACCTTTGTTCAAAACGATGGACGAAGAATCTAATTTCCTGCCGGAAGCTGAATTGCGTTGCGAGCAACTTGAAGTCTTGAACTGTGCAGCAGGGGCACGGAACCAAAAACCGGACGCGCCAGGGCCTAAACGAAAACTCGTCAGATTATCCAAAGGCCGTGTTTAGTTCACGAAAAGTTTTCGTGAAAAAATTTCGGGTATTGATTTTATCAATTTAGGAGTACTAAATGTAGACGAAAAAGGTGGAAAGTTATATGGATAGGTTGGAAATCTCGAGACGAATCTAACGATGGTAATTAGAGGATAACTAATCGATAATTAGCGGATGGTTACTGTAGCATTACTATTGTAAATCATGGATTAAGTAGGCTCATTAGATTCGTCTCGCGATTTACAGCCCATCCATATAACTTTTCACCTTTTTTTTGTCTACGTTTAATATTTCATGCATCTAAGATTCCCCTTTAACGTGATGGGTGAAAAGATTCAAAAGCGAAGCGAGCCGCGGTGCGCGGAGACATGGACGCAAAGGCAAAGCCGCCGCTCGCGGGCCCCACCAGGAGCGGGGGCAAGGGAGCGGGCCGAGCGGCACGCCACGCCACGCCACGCAGCGAAGAGAGAGCACGTCACGGCGGCCGAGCGCTCGAGCTCGTGGGCCCCGCTATGCGAGGAAGACGACGCATCACGATCCGTGCGTCCCGAGCTGGGGTCAGATCAGGCAGTGCGCGCCGCGCCCGGGGCGGCGTCGGCATCGGCAGCGCGCACGCAGCAGGCGTAAAGACACGTGGGGCCGCGGCGGCCTCCACCGCCAAGCTGTCGTCGCGTCCAGTCCATCACGCCCGCCCGCCCGCTCGCGCACGCCTCCCTCTCCGCCACGGCCCACCCCCATGCCGGCGCCGCGCTGGTAACGGATCGTCGTCAACTTGAGCGAGCCGCGCGGGGCGGAGGAACCTTTGTCGAGCGGGGAAGCTGGGTGCCGGAAGATACGCCGCTCGCGGACAAGACTCGCTCTCGATTGGAGGGTGGTGGAGCTGATGTTTTTTTTTTTCTCTCCCTCCGATTGGTGCCTGGTGGTGGAAGGTGCGTGCTGATGGCAGGAAAGGCGGACGGGCCGAATTTCGTTGCCTTTCTATCGGATAGGCGAACGGCACACGCCATGATTATTCGTCACCGGCGGATCGTGTGACGACATGCCTCGCCGTGCAGGACCAATACTGACGCTCTAGAATCCATCAGAAAGCTACAAATCCCCAAACCTGATCGTTTTACTCCGATCGTCTCTCAAGCTCCCCAGCCTGTTGAAATATGCAGCCGATCCGGCGATCCCCTGCGACTGCGACGGCGGAGCCGCTACTTTTCAGCGCAACTACTACCCGTGCAGTTGTACTGCTACGTGCTCGGTGCTCCGTTGTTTTAAAGGCTCAGCTCGTCCGGTGAGGTCATGTCCAATGAAAACAACCCCCAAAGCCGAAGGAGACGCGCGCGGAAGAGGCCGTCCAACGAAAGCAACCAGACGCGCGGCCAGATCACATGAGGCCGGGGGCGTGGACGGATGGACGGCAGCGCTAACGGCGAGTGCGAGACGATCCGCGTGCGGCGGAAAAGGGACCGCGCCGCGGGGTGTGGGCGCCACGGAGATGTCGGCATCAGGCCGGCTCCGCGGGCGTGTTGCTTGGATCGCGGGGCCGTGGGGCACCCACCGAGGCGCAGGCGCAGGCGCACCCGGGCCACCACCGGCCGCCGGTCCCTTTTTATTTTTCGAGGCGCTGGGCCTAGGCCGACAGGTAGTACAGCCGCGCCCCCACCACGGGAGGCACCGGCACGCGCCGGTCAGCCCCGCGGATCGCGTGATGCCGCCGCGGACGCGCCGCTTCTTCCATCACACGCTTGGGGGGCACACAGGGCGAGCAGCGGCGGCACTGCTACTATCCTGGCGGGCCGGCGAATTGCTGGAGGTACGACCGACCGTGTACCAGCGCCGCTGCCGTCCATTTATGCGCACGAGAGGACCACGGACGGTTGGCTGGCAGTGGCACCAGCGCCTTGCCGACGCGGATACCCGGAACGGTGCTCCCCCTCCGAATTAGGTCCAGAAAATTCTTTTTTTTTAAGAAAAGGTCCACAAATTTCTGATTTTCCCTTTCCGACAGTGAACTTCTGTACAGAGTACTGCTCAAATAATTGACGATTCTTGTGCTAAAAAATAATGGTTGATTCTTTGCCAAAAACAAGGGTGATTGTTCAAATACTTTCAAGTTAATTTCTAAAATAATACGCAGTACAATAGTGCATCATAGTATTCAAGTTAGCACATCAAAGGAAGGCAAATATTGATCATTTAGGACATAGGCGTTCGTGTACTAAATCCATAAAGTTCGATTACTCAACATTAAATGTGAGACTTCTTTTTACAAACAGGTTACAGAGTATAAACTTGGACAGAAATATACACATGCATACTCACACATGTACATTCCGCCCAATAACACAACTCTAAAAGACTGTATTGGTGTATCTTGATATTGATCAAGACACTACAAACGTCTTGCTACCACCACTGATAGGAATATAGGATAGGTAACCTTGAATATAAGTGTGCGTGATTATTCATGAGTTTCAAAGCTGGATGTGCAAGCTTCACTAAAAGAACCTAATTGACTGAGCTAGTACACTCATTTGTCCAAGTACACTCATTTGTCCAAGTACACTCATTTGTCCAAGTACAACACTTGTATCACTTAAAATGTTTTATATTATCACTTGGTAGCCAGTACCATTGTGAACGCATAATTGCAGCGGACTACTACATGAGCCTTTCACTGTAGTGTCTCAGACTAACCCCCTAGTAGTAGACGTGATCACGTGAATAGACTATGACTATGAGAACCGAGGCGTGGTGCACGTGTAGCGAAATAAATCCAATCAGTGAGGCTCTTCACTCGCCGTGCAGAGTCATTAGCCCAAGACCCACCATAAAAGGGACGTTTTTTTCCAGTCAGGAATTCTCCAGAACGGAAGAGTACCTGTTAGGCCTAGACGGACCAGGTTTCACGTTCCCGCTACTACTACCTCCTCTCGACCAGGAACTTTCGCTCTTCGGACGGCCAGGAAGGATGCGCCCCGCTCTGGCGACGCAATTATTGGGCGAGGAAATCATGGCGCCGAGCGCCCGAGCCGCCGGGGTGGGGTGGTGGAGTTGGCGTCTCGTGGGCTGCGCCTGCTCCACGCCACTTGGTGCGGTGTGGATCAGACGATGGCTGCTGATCAATCCCCCGGCCCCGGGGCACGCACGTCCGCGTAACCCAAATCCGATCTCGCGCTCGACCTGCACTGGTACCCGACAGCGCCCACAAATAGCGCACGCACCTGACAACTACGTGCGGCGCGGGGCCCACCCGCCCGGCCGCGCCCCAGCTGGCGGGTGCCGTCCGTCCGTGGACCTCCTGCTTGCGGAGACAGAGGATTCCTCGCATCGGGCCGTAGAAAATGACGGGATGACGAGAGAGAAAGAGAGAGAGAGAGCCGGAAAGGAGGACGACGGGGGAGGGGTCCTGGTGCGGCGCCTTCTACGTGCCGCCTCTCGCGAAATCAGTCGTGGGGTGGGGGGCGTCGCCGTGGGGCCCGGGCACGCGAGCGGCGCGGCGCCAAGTGGAGATACGGACGGATCGCGGGCCGGATTGCCCCGCGGCGCCGGCGCCCGCCTTGTTTGCTTTCGTGTGATGGATGGGGTGGCCTGATGGCGACAGGCGGCTGGCGCGGGTGCGCGGCGTGGAGCGCGCGGCGCGGAGTGGGGCGGGCGGGACACGTCTCCGCTTGCCGTGATGCCGCTAGCTACTACCGGGGTCCCAAAAGTCGTTGTCTCCGCAGCTGCGCCCCGCCCGGCCCGCCCCCCGCGCACCACCACCACCCCCCCCCCCCCAACTTGACGAATGACGACGTCTCCCACCACCGGCCGCCGATGCTGGCGTACTACGTGGACGCGGTTCCGCTGGCGTAACGATCTCGGCGTCGCGCCGGCCGGATCTTTCTCTCGTTCGCAGGATTTGACGACGGCGGGTGGTGGAGGGGCGGTTGGGTTTACCCCCGTTCCCACGGGGCACGGCTGACAAGTGACAAGTGCAGGCGGTTGCGGCGGGACATTTTTTTCTTCTTCGGATTATGGTACGGTCTAAGCGGTCATGCTTTTATTATAATCATGCCAATCAAAAAGGGAGCTGCGACATAGAAGTTGGGATCTCTTGAAGCTCTTGCATACCTGTGGTAATCTGCCATGGCTGTGCGCTGGTGATTTTAACGAGGTCTTAGATGCAGCCGAACAGTTTGGTGGTTTGGTGAGATCAGAGCGGCAAATGGATGGCTTCCGGGATGCGGTGGAGGTGTGTGGTTTTGCTGATTTGGGTTTCAACGGACTACCGTGGACTTGGGACAATAAACAGGATGGTGATCGTAATATTAAAGTGCATCTGGACAGAGGCCTAGCAACAGCAAACTTCCTAGACCTGTTCAAGGATGTAAAGGTCTGGCATGTTCAAACAACTGAATCGGATCACTGCTGCCTGGTGCTTGAGTGCTACAGAAAGGATCGTGGTCGAAGGAGGGGGAGGAGACAATTCCGCTATGAGAACATGTGGAGGCGGGATCCTTCCTATCTAGGAATGGTTCGTGGTGCTTGTGAGGCTCTTGACGTGGCAAATGACTTGGTGCAACTGCAGGCTGGACTTGGCCACGTGCAAGGAGCCATGCAGGAGTGGGATCGGTCTACCTTTGGATCGGTCAGGAAGGAGCTAGCCAAGCTTCGATGGGAGCTAGAACGAGTTCGTGGTCAATCTCTGGCACTGTTCGCCTAAACGGCCGTTTAGCCCGTTTACACACCGTTTAAACGCTACACAGTGCCTAACTGTGTCCGTTTAATCATCCGTTTAGCCCGTTTAATGGCCGTTTAATCCGTTTAATTGGCCGTTTAGTCCGTATAATGAGCTAAACGGTGGGTGACCGACTGTTTACCGTTTAGCGTTTAGGATAACACTGATCTCTGGGCAGAGGCCCTTCACGCAGGGAGAAATGCCTTATGTCTAAAATCTCGGAACTCCTGTCGAGAGAGGAGATCATGGAGAAGCAACGTGCGAGGCTAGATTGGCTGAAGGAAGGGGACAGAAATACGTCCTTTTTTCAGGCCAAAGCAAAGGAAAGAGCACGTTCTAACAGAATTGCATCCCTCAGGAGGGAGGATGGGATGGTTGTGACAGAGCAAGGGGAATTAGAGGCTGTGGCAAAGGATTTCTATATTAATCTGTTCACAGCTCAGGAAGTGCTTGAGCCGGAAGCTATTCTCCAGCATGTACCTGTGAAAGTGACAGATGAGATGAATGCCTCGATGAACTTGCCATTCATGATGGGGGCGAATAAGGCCCCCGGACCCGACGGCTTTAACGCTGGTTTCTACCAGCATCATTGGGATATTCTGGGCCCAAGTATTACGAGAGCAGTGCTTGACTTCTTGAATGGAGGGATTATGCCTAATGAAATGAACAGAACGACCATCTGCCTGATTCCGAAAGTAAAGGGGCCACGGGAGATGAAGCAATTCAGGCCTATCTCTCTATGCAATGTGATTTATAAAATATGCTCTAAAGTGTTGGCCAACAGACTCCGGCCTTTCTTGGATGATATTATCTCAGAGGAGCAAAGTGCATTTGTACCGGGGCGCCTAATCACGGATAATGTTCTAATTGCCTATGAGTGCACTCACTATTTGAAAAGAAAGAAGGGGAAGTCTGGGGCCTGTGCTATCAAGCTAGACATGGCGAAAGCTTATGATCGTGTTGAGTGGGAATATCTTCGACGCATTATGCTACAACTGGGCTTTCAGGAATCTTTCGTCTCACTGATTATGAGGTGCGTGACGTCGGTTTCCTTTTCAGTCCGAGTTAATGGGGTACTTTCGGATACTTTCAAACCCACGAGAGGAATTCGACAAGGTGATCCGATATCACCGTATTTGTTCTTGTTATGTGCGGAGGGTTTGTCTTGTCTTCTGAAGGATGTTGGTCCAGTGCATTTGTCCAAGGGCGTCCGTGTTGGCGTCCACTCTCCATGGATATCGCACCTTCTCTTCGCGGATGATTGCATTGTTTTTTCAGAAGCATCGCAAAGAGGGGCCACAAGACTTCAGGGGATTCTGGATATATATAATCGTGGATCGGGACAGCTAGTTAATCGAGACAAATCAGCTGTGTTCTTCAGTTCTAACTGTTCCGATGAAATGAAAGCGGAGATTCGGCAGGGTTTAAACATTGAACAAGAAGCACTAGCGGAGAAGTATTTAGGCCTGCCGACTGCTGTAGGACGCTCTACAACAGAAGCGTTTGAGTATATGCCAACAAGAATCAGGAATTTGATCGGAACATGGAGTGGGAGAGAGGCCAGTTGTGCAGGTCGTGAAGTGTTGCTTAAATCGATTGCTCAGGCTGTACCTACCTACCCCATGAGTTGTTTTTTGCTGCCAGTGGATACTTGTAAGAGGATGCGGTCGGCTATCACCAACTATTGGTGGGGAAGTTCGGCGGATAATCGCCATATCCACTGGCAAAGATGGGAGCGTCTAACACAACCCAAAGCTAAAGGAGGCATGGGATTTCGGGACCTTCGAAAATTCAATCTTGCAATGCTTGGGAAGCAAGGATGGCGCTTGCTAACACAGCCAGAAAGCTTGTGTGCCAGGGTACTAAAAGGTCGTTACTTTCATGACGGGGACTTCCTGTCATGTAGAAGGAAGAGACGCATGAGCTTTACATGGCGAGCTATTTTAGCAGGCCGAGAGGTTTTAAAGAAGGGGCTTATCAGAAGAATCGGTGATGGTATGACGACAAGGATTTGGGAAGATAGATGGCTGCCAGATCATTTCGCGGGGCACCCACTAACGCCAGCACAAGGGCAGGTCGTTGAGACGGTGGCTGACCTCACTACTGCTAGTGGAGTGTGGAATGAGGGTCTGATCAGGGATATCTTCTTCCCTATTGATGCTGCTGCAATCCTCAAACTGCCGATGATATCTAGAGGTGAGGATTTTTGGGCATGGGAGAAAGAGAAGCACGGCAACTACTCTGTCAGGTCGGCATATCGGCTGCAGGAGAACGTGCGAGACCAACAGGAAGGGGGTCCAGATGTACCAAGCTCATCGACGGAGGGGCCTTGGAAGCTGATATGGAAATTAGATGTACCGCCAAAAGTCAAAGTGTTTTGGTGGCGGGTTATACATGATTATCTGCCGGCAAGACAGGTATTACACCGGAGACACATTGAACCTATTGCTCACTGTGAAACCTGTGGGGCAGAGGAGGAATCAGTGCGGCATGTTTTGACAGAATGCACAGTGGCAAGAATTTTCTGGCAACAAGCAAAGGAAATCACTGGAGTAAAATTGCCGGCGCTACAACCAGTTTCCTGGGCTACTGACTTGCTTCAGGACACAGTTTGCTCCAAGAAGGACAGAGCGGTGATCCTATGTGGAATGTGGTCGCTCTGGATGCTACGGAACCGACGTCGTCATGGTGAAGTTGGGATGCCTATACGTCAATCTGTTCTGTGGGTGAGAGATACTGCTTTTGATCTTTGGCAACTATTGCACCCGCATAAGGAGCGACAGACCAAGGAGCTTCCGACTTGGAAACCACCGGAGGATGGCTGGCTCAAATGCAATTTTGATGGAGCGTTCTATCCAGATGGGAGGGGTGCAACAGGAGTGGTTGTTCGTGATCATAATGGTACCTTCCAAGGAGGCTCAGCAAGACAGTATGACCATTGCATGGATGCACTAACTACAGAAGCTTTGGCCTATCGAGATGCAGTGGTATTTGCGCGCCAGCGGGGCGCCACAAGGGTGGTTTTTGAATCGGATTGTCAGAACCTCATACACCTTTGGTCACTGGAAGATGGACAGCGATCGTCGATTGCTGCGATCCTCAGGGAGATTCGGGCTCTTAGTAGCTCTCTAGTTAGCTTCTCTTTATGCTATGCTAGTAGAGTTTGTAATCTGGTAGCTCATGAGCTGGCCAAGCAGGTTTCTAGTGAGTGCATGATGGCGGAGTGGCACCAAGCTCCATCATGCGTACGTAGATGCCTTGAGGCAGACTGTAATCATGCTTTTGAGTAATGAATGAAGCTCCCTGTTCTCAAAAAAAAAAATATTATAATCATGCCCAACCACGGTTGAATGCAGGAAGCAGTGATAAGTGACTAGACTTTAGCTTACTGGGTGTAGATTTTGGGTAGGACAAAATAAAGAAATATAACCAGAGGAAAAAAAAGCAATTGCAAGAGATCCTTATAGATTTTTTTGCAATTTTATTAGTGAGTTTAGAAATTTTTTTCTTATGTCAGTCATAGGCGAATTTCCATCGGATGCGCAGCAGTGAGTGTTGCCTTTAAATTATCAGTTTTCACCAATATATCTGCCTTTCGTTGCGTATAAATTTTTGGCACCCCAGAAACGGCCCATGTGGGTGTACGGGCCAGGCCTCTTGTGGCCCAGAAGGCACGCCTCTCACTCGATAAGCAAGTACTACTGCACAATTACACAGTTACCATGGCACTAACAGGAGTATCAATTCTAGCTGTCGAAAAATTGGTAACATTTACTCGTTCTGAGTTAAAACCATATTACAGGGTTGCGTAGCACCTTGTTACAGGGTTGCTTTCAGTTGCACCAATGCCTCAACCTCGTAGAAATGAACTGCAACTTGAATGAAGATTGGATAGAACCCTGCAAACAGCTGCCCCGTAGACCTCGCTAAGTGTTAGTTGCATAGGGTGAACATACCAGAACACAAACACCTGCAGTTTGTAAATGCAGGACAATCTATTAAGCATGTCAATGTATTTGGTTTCAATAACATAGCCTGAATTAATGAACAAGCTTGGCAAATAGTAGTATGCCATTCCTTAGGAAAGGGAATAGAGAATATTGATGAAAACAGTGGCATGCAGTTTGTTAGAAAAGCACAACATAGGTCTGTTGCGAAGTAAACAGGTTATCAATTGGAGAAATCAGGGTAGTCACTAGTCAACAAGTACCAAGGATACCCCACAGAAGTGGGCCAAACTGCTACATGAAATTTACATAGGACAAAGAGGTGCTCATCTACCACGCCAATCCTTCACAATTCTCTGTAGAGACCTCTGTATCAAAATCCTCACATAGAGCAAACACATCATGAGCAATCAGTTGGATGATGAAGACAGGTACTCTGTTCTTGGGTTCTTGCATTTCTAAGATACTGTCAAGAAATCAAATATAGTGTCTAACTTACAGCTCAATATTACAAAAACCAAACAGCATGAAAATGACTAGTACGTCTGAAAAGTGTTCTTGTACCAGAAAAAAAAACATGCGCGTTATGTTACAGATGAACAGTATCAAGGGTTGGGCCATGCACAAGGCATATGCCTACCAGGTGCTTGACAGACAGTTTCATCATTTCCCAAGTCACCATGGATCTCGGCACGAACTCTCAATTCACAAATGCATTGCATCTTAACCAGCCGTAGAATGCCTACAAGAGTCCAGGAACTGTTCACATTTCTAACAAAGTGAAATCATTTTGTTTCCATTGAAGACAGAGGCTTTTATATGAGTGCTTAGTGATTTTCTATTCTATCTTTAAGCCTCCTTGTATTGTTATGCCCTTAACCGTGACTTTTCATTGTATGCACTACCTGCTATGTTTTTATACATTGGTAAATAACATATAGTATTTTGCTTGAGTAGTCATCGTGAAAGAAGTTCGGAAACGAAATGGTCAAGGAATAGTGCAACAAAATGCCTCACAGAGCATTCGTGTTGTGCCAAGCTTTGCTACTACAATTACTAATCTGGATCCCCCCATCTTAGTTTCAATATAAGTGTAATAAAAAAGGACCAAATAATTAAACCCTATAGAGTTGTGCTATAGAACCATCGACGTGCCAT
This sequence comes from Urochloa ruziziensis, assembly GCA_015476505.1. Lineage (NCBI taxonomy): Eukaryota > Viridiplantae > Streptophyta > Magnoliopsida > Poales > Poaceae > Urochloa > Urochloa ruziziensis. The sequence goes on along the minus strand of CM027122.1, from coordinate 53,765,955 downwards.
TTTGCAAAGAAGGAAAAAAAATTACCCATTTGATTTCATGAAGACGCTGGTAAATATACTTAGCAAAAGATGAAAAGGCTGAATCCTTTCCCACTCAGGACTCAAAAGCATATCATTTATTGAGTAGGGAGGAAAACTATTACTAACACCGATTTTGGAAAAAGACAATACACATAACAAATGTGAATTCCATACACATGTCAAGTTTGGATGACAAAATTACACGCTTTCTCATCAGTCAATACCCATCGTGTGCTCCACTAATGTGTTAAAGCAACCTCCTATCAAATCAATTGTCACCGGAAATGAGCATTTGAATATTCAAATTGATGCATAGCATAATCCCTAGTGACTAATATGAAAAAATATAATGTCACAGAATAGTTTAAGTTGACGTGTACATTTTCATACCTCGAATTCATCAAAAGAGTTTCCTGCCATGAAGTAGTTACACTGGATCGATTCCAAGCAGCAACAATAATCTCTTGACAGTAAACAATCATATATCACCAATTCACCATATAAAACTATGGTTACTAGATATCTTCCATTTGGACAAAAACACTGCGATTTTCACATAAAGATGTCAGTTGGGAAATGTCAAATTGCGAATAGATGTACATCGGACATTGAAATTGAAAACTGGAGGACTATCATATTTTTCGCACTGCTAAGTTGTGGAACTTTTGATTGGAGTTCCCTTATACCACCCACACATTGCAACAGAGTGAATCATGTAAAAAATACGATAACATGTGTATGTCATAAATACATGTTGTTCTGGAAACGTGAAACAAGAAATGATTACCTTTATTCGCCTCTGTGGTAAGCACGACACAATGAAAGGAATGGTTGAACTACAACACAGGATGACAGGAGGATGAACCAAAAGCAAAACAATATGATATCTGGAGGAAGTTTACCAAATATGCAGAAGTACAACATGGCATATCCTTATATCCTTGCTATGGCACAGAAGACATAGTAATGAAACATGGAAACTGCAACTCCAAAATCTATGTAGATTTGGTCATAGAAAAGACATATCGCAATTGATCACTTGCTTGATTTTTCCAACTGATTGGTCAGTGACATGAAGGACAAATATATGATACATCCTATATCTAATTTCGTACGATTTATATGCACCCTTCATGTATTCAAGTAATATAGTTCAGTCTGCACACCTTGAAAAATGGAAAATCGGCAAGGATGGCGATCGATTATCCGATCCTCATCCAAGTACAACCCATTTGTTAGATTTGAGGAATGGAATGCATTGGTCCCTCACCGCCCCATTTGTCACCCCGCCAAAAATAATAAGAAATGGGGAGATCCCATGATGGAACATCCGACTTAGGATGAGGTGGTTACTCAGACTAAACAACCTTTAATTATGCTACCAAAGTAATTCCTCAAGTTTCCAATGATCCACATTGATGACTGTTGAAAAAATATATTCCATTCAAGCATGTTTTCTTCACCTTCATCAGTTCGTAGAGTATGCCAGAGACAGCAGACATCACAACCTCCAACCGGGATTTAGGGTTTTGCCAGTGTGCAGGTATGGTTGCTACCATACTTGCCATACGGTGGATGTGCTTCTGACCCTAATCGTTCTATTCTAAACCCTCCTGACTGCTTATTTAACTCGCCAAACTCAGGTCTGCAAAAGGCACTAGTGATTTTTATGCCTTTTATGATACTTCAATCGTTTTAGGGACAACAGTTAGAGCACCAAGTGTACTGTAGATGATGGAACAAGTTTTGAAATTAATCCTAGACTCATTTGGGTTTGCTCTACAGGGCAAGGGTGTGCCGGTGTGCCCCAAAAGATCTTTATATTTGTTGATCAATGGTCTAAATGCAATCAGGTTAGGACCTACTTGAGCAAGCAAAAGTCGTGGCTAGGAATAGCATAAACTCAAACTCAGTAAAATGCCGCAAGCCGGACTACCCATCAACTCGAGGATACGACAAGCTTTTAGCAACTCCATGACATTTCGAAGCAACAGAAACAAACCAAAATACCATGCCAAATACTACTACAGGTTCAACAATAGAAACGCAAATTCCAATATGCTAGCACAATGACCTTCCCTACATAAATCTAACTTCTCAAGAGCATCGCAATATGCTGGCTGCCGGAACCGAATCGGAATGAAGTCGAGGGAAACACAGGCCAAATGGTGATCAGAGCGTCGTACCGAGGGGATGCGAAGCGCCGGCTGAAGCCTGAAGCCCAGCCGTGTGGACCGCCCGCGGCCGCTCCGCCTGATACCACGGCGGAAAGCGACGGCCACCCGCGCCGCTAGGCCGTCCCGGCTCTTGTTGTCCCCGCTCCCGCTACATACAGTTCGTCGAATCTTTGTGGTGGTAGTTTCGTGGGCTGCATTTTTTTTTGGAGAGAGAAGGTGGGCTGCATTCAAGTATTCAACAAGAAAAAAAAGGAGAGCATGTCATTTTTTCTTCTTTGTTGTAGTGGGCAGTCAGTCCTTTCCTTTCAAGTTAGCCCACTAGAATCCTAACGCGGCCTGCTACTATCCAAGCCCCCCAGAGAGAGTACGTACCCACCTCCTCAAGGCCTGATCTCACAAGGTCCATTTATGTTTGTGTGTCAAGAGAAATTGATGAACAGGGTATCCTTTGAATGACCTTTCAAATCCTAAAACGCTCTGTACTCTAATTTGATGCAATGTTCAGAAGGATTTCTGGTTATATACTTTGATCTCTAAACTCAGTAGCTCGATCGGTTTAGGACAATCACGTACTGCCTCATGTTCATTATATCTGACGTCGTGCACACAGGAAATTTGGCCCACAGCGAGTTCAGCTTGCTGGTCCGAAACGAAGACTAAAATGAATCGGAGGGAGCAGAGACCTACAAATGATTTCTAATATCTATTGCCATAGGAACTTCTTCGGACTTATTTTTTCTTTACTTTTATGCACAACGAGTATGGTACAATACAAACGTCGCCCACTTGACAGCTGAAAATTGTTGAATTGACCTATTCGGAACGTTAACACATACGAGTTCATAGATGTTGTGGCAAACGTTAAAGAAAATATTAAGAATATTTGTGGTGGGAGGTTTAGTGTGCTACATTTTAACCAGAAAAAAAAACCTAGAAGGAGGGGCGCAGTGAGTGGGCGGGCAGCCCAGTCCTTCCTTTCAAGTTAGCCCACCAGAAGACCAATTCGACCTGCTATACAGTAGGGTCAAAAACCTAGATAAACTACTGTCCAAGCCCATTTGGAGTACCCCCGTCTCAAGGCCTGATCCCAGAAGGCCCACCTAGAACCCATTGTCTAGAGAGAGAATAAAACAAATGGAACAATTAAAGAACGCAGAATCTTTGCTATAGAAGAAGGAACAACGGTCTAATCTAATCATGCACGCACGCTTATATTTTCTGAGACGGCTTCATTACTGGACTGCGTGCATTTGCTCAATGCCAATTATCGACACTGGAGAAATAAATTTTCCAGATCAGATCTCGCTTTTCAAAAAGAGAAGAAGAACGGGAGGAACTGGATCGTAACCGTACACTCCAACAGCTTCCAGTCCCAGTCTTCCACACGTGATTAACCCGCGGCCGCAGGCCGCGGCGGACGGGATTGGCCAACGCCCTTCCGGCCTTCCCAGCCCCGGCGGCCGGCCTGCACGTACGCCCCTCGCTTTCCATGTCGTCTGTCGCGTCGAGAGCGCTCGCCCGAATCCTGTCAGACCCGCCACAAGCGAGCCGCCCCCCACACCACACAACCACACGGCACCACTGCGGCGCACAAGCACGACAACGCGAACGCGTCGCTTCTCCCTCTGCCGGTCTTGCCCCGCGCCTCTGCCTCCGCCCCGCCCCGCACCCACCCACCCTTCCTCACGCTCTCCTCCCTCCCCACGAAACAAACCACCGCCACCGCGCGCCCCCCTCCTCCTCCTCCTCCCCACACCCAGGGAACGCCGCTGCAGCCGCCGGGAAGGATCCTTGGGCGGGGCGCCCCGAGCCCCCCTGACGCGAAATGCCCGCCCAGAAGCGCCCGCTCCCGTCGCCCGCCCCCGACGATTCCGACGCCCGCGTCGCGGTGCGGCACGGCGCCGCTGGCGGCGGCGGAGGCCGGGGCGGGGGCTCGCTTGGAACGGACGGGGGCACCTCCGCGCGTCGGGGCAGCACGCCGCATCAGGAGCCTCGCCCTCGCGACCGCGGTGAGACGAGCCGGACGCCGTGGCGCGGCGGCGCCCCTGCCTCTCCATCCACGCACGCGTCGCGTTCGGTGCCCTGGTGTCCGAGGGGTTTCACCTCTATCTGGGTGGTTTCGCAGATCCGGAAGGCGACGAGGACGGTGGCGGCGGAGGAGGAGGAGACGGGAGCGGCACCGACAGCGAGTCGACCCTGAGCGCCGGCGGCATGGATGAGTAAGCCCCACCCACCCACCCACCCACCTGTCATCTCTTCTCTCGTCCTCCCCGACCTCTGCCATGTCGTATCGCGTGGCCGTCAAGGCGATCCGACGACCTTGTCGCCGCCTCGTGTCTAGCGCGCTAGCTGGCATCCGGCGAGGCACGTGCGGACCAGGTGAGTGAGAGAATAGCTGAACAATGTGCGCCACGATTGCTTCGCTCGGGTAGCTCGTGTTTGCTATCTCTGTTCGTGGCGTCGGGCGAGCTGATCACCGGCTAGCATATGGTTATGGATCCCTGCTAGATAGAGGCATTGCTCAGTGTTTGGTGGTGTGCATGCTTCCTCCACGGTGACTATTCTCGTGGGGACGGCACGGCTGTGGCGCCGAATGACAGTAGAAGCATTGATCCGTCGCTTCCTTCTTAACCATTGCTGCTGTGTGATCCTTCCATGGCCTAGCCGCCAAGGCCGGGCCACATCTGCTTGCCCCTCGAGCTCACGTCCACTTCAGGTTCTTTCGTAATTCGTAGACACAGGCAGGCGGCTGTTAACGCAAGACTTTGACGTTCCCTGTGCCATTGATACATGGACTGTTCTATGATTCTATAAAATTGGTTTCTAAGTAGTTTATGACTTGTGTTGACAGAAGCTTGTAGAGTCTTGGGTTCTTGCTCAGAGCCTCGAGCGTTTTCTTTTCTCTGCTGAATAGCCAGCTGCTCGTATCCTTTTTCCTCCTGCAACCGTGGACTAAAAGTTCAGTGTTCTTATTTTAAGCCGAAAGCATGAGGATTACACGTTTACAGATATATACAACTCGCAACGTTGTACCAATCACAGCAGGCAACTAGCGGAAGATAATAAAACTAGCATATCGTTATCGGCCAGCCTGACAGCCTAATGAACTGAAGAGAGCTGCTATGAGCCCTTGTAGGTTGTAACCTCTACATCAGCATAACTAGAAGTTTCAATGCTCTCTATCAGCACAGCAGTACGGCTGTGTGTGTGTGTGTGAATAACTGAACATTATCTTAAGTAGTGCTGCATCTAACGAAACATTCTTTTGCATGCCTATCTTCTTCAGGAAAAGCAAGTATTTATGGTTCCAGTGCTATTGACTTGTGCATATATACACCCTTCCCTTCCGATAAAATAGTGCCATTTCGTCGTGGGAACACTTGGTTTTGATTGGACAGAATTTGTGGCCCTTTTGTTTTCAACAGTTTTCTTACCTTGCTAGTACGTCGTCGGTGACTTGCTCATTGTCAGCTCCACTGATCACCCGTTGCGAGAATCAAAATTGGCCACTCCCCTGCTATAACTGTAAGCTATGCAAACTGAAGAGCCTATGCTGCGTTTCGTCTTGGATGGTTCCCTTTCAGCGTGCTCTACAAACTGACGAGGAGAAATCAATTTGTAAACGGGGCCATGGAAGATTTCCTGGACTGATCTCCGCCGGCCGCTGGAGACTGGAACTAAGGTTGGCAGATTGCCTGCCTGCTGGCAGCGCTAACATTGAAGATTGATTAGACCCAACTAGCAGCAGCCGCGCGGTTAGTGGGGCGGACCGCGGAGGCGCGGAGCTGCTTACAGACGCCGGCGAGGCCGGCCGCCGGCAGAGGTCGGGCTCAGGCTGCTCGCCGCAGAGGGGAGCCGGCCGGGGACGTAGACGACGCTTCCACGGCAAACAACACGCGCTGAGCCGGCGACGCAGCAGCGAAGATTCGCCGACGCGTTGCGAAATCTCAGCCTCCAATCTGAAACAAGAACACCTGCGTGTTCCCACGTATAGATCGAGCTCCGAGCGGTATATCTGAAACAAGTACAGCCCACGGCCGGCTTCCTCCCTATGCAGAATCGGAGTCGCCGCCACCGTCAAGCCCAGGGACGCGGAAGGCGGCAGGCGAGGCCGATGCGGCCTCGACGCCTGCATGCCCCGCTTGCTGCTGCTGCCTCGCCCCTGGTCTCCTCGCGCGACTTCCTAAGCCAGTCAGCGGAAGAAGCATCAGGCGCCGGCCCCCACCGGCAGAGGCAGTCAGATAGATAGACGACCCCCCCAAACCTGCAGCAACCCACCACAAGACGAACACCTCCGCCTCGCGAGCCCCCCTGCTTTATTTTCCTCTTTCTCTCCGCCTCCCTTCGCACCCACCTGGCCACCTCCCACCTCTCCATATACCGCCCTCCCTCCCTGCATCCCTCCCCATCCTCCCCGTCGACCCACACACCGCCTCCCCCTCCTCCCGAGCCCCGCACGCCTCGCAGGGGTGGCGAGCCACCGCCCCGCATCCCCGCCGCAATCCCAGACCCGAGATCCTAGGGAGCGGCAGAAAGCCAGAATGCCCGCGCAGAAGCGCCGGCTCCCGTCGCCTTCCTCGAGACCCCGCGACCACGTCGCGGCTCCCGGCTCTGACGCCGGCGGCGGGGGCGCAGGGGAAGGGAGAGGAGGGCGCCCGCCGCTGCCGAGCGGGGCCGCCGCCAAGCGCAGGTTGACCGAGCCAAAGCCGCAGCGCGGGCGACTCGGAGACGGTGAGCTTGACGACGGCATCGAGGCCGGAATATAATCCCGCGTCTCGCGATGTGCATGTCGCGCTCTGTATCTCCACCGCGGATATGGCTGAGCGGCTTGTTGTGTGTGCTTCGGTGGGTTTGGCAGATTCGGACGAGGAGGATGGCGGCGGCGCGGGCGGCGACAGCGACTCCTCGCTGAGCGACGACGACGACGGCGGCGGCGGCGGCAACGACGAGTGAGCTTTCCTTCCCCTCCTCCGCGCTCTCTCCACCCCACCCCGTCCGGTCTCATGGATCCCCTGCCGTTGCCTATGCGATATGGCTTTGCGGGGCCGCCTTCGCGGCGCTCACGCCTCGTGCACCTCGCCCTCGGGTTCCTCGTGTCCCGAGTCCCGACCCGCCGGTGACTCGTCCCAGGCGGTGTCTACGGAGCCTGTGGGCGTGGTGCTTCATGACGAGCTGTCCGTTTCGGGCATGGTTGCTGAGTTCCTGTGATCGGGGTCGCGTCTATGCAAGCGCACCGATCGCCGGACATGGATGATTTACATCATGTGTGTTCGAGCTTGGACATCATCTACGTACATGATGCTTGCTTCCATCACGATGCAGGCCATGGTGGCCGCCTGCGGCGGAGACTAGGATAGACGCTACCAGTTTCAGTTGTGCGGCTACCTGTTTGCGTTGTGCGATTGTGCTGCTATGCTTGAATCACTGTTCACGCTTTCATCTGAAGCTCTGAAATCTGAACTGCTCTATCTGCCATGAGTTGAGCTATACGTTGGATGAGCTGCCAGTTCCGACTGTAATGTTGCTAATCCGTAGCAGCTTGTGAGTTTCTATTCTGAAATTGTTGTTTCATTCCTTGCCATACACGATCCTGGTTGATGTTGCCTCAGGTGTTCTAACTCTGTTCAGTATAGATGACTGCGTTTTCCCTGTGATTCCACCCGCTCCCCCATACACGATTCTTTGTTCGAAACGCAAATCGTGTTTTCCAATCAGCAATGCACATATTTTGGAAATTCATAAGATGTGACATATACTTCAGATTGGTTCCAGTGTCAAGACCAATTTTGGTATTCTATTCTGTCAGATGTTTGTAAATAGATTCATTGCAGACCGTAGGCAAGTCTTTACTATGACTATTACAGAACTGATGCCTCCTGGATAGTTGAATACTTAGGAATGCTCAAATGTTGCCTTTTACTTAAGTACCAATCCTCACTTATGCCTGCTATATGTGATCTTTTGTGTAGTATCATACAAGAACTATATCTTTCTTTTTTTTCAAGATCATCATTCAGGTTCATGGACTTTTGAAAGATTTGATGTTTTACATTGTCTGAAGCTTATCTGAATTGTTCCTCTCTCAGGTTTATGCTAGTGAAATTAGCAGAGATACGGAAGGAGGTCCAGTGCCCTATCTGTTTAGGTGAGAATGTCCTTTCACAATTTGCTTAGAGGTTTTGATATTATGCTTTCTGTCTTCATCAATTTCTCAGTTGAAATTTGAAACCTGGACATGGTATGATGCATCCCTTATGCTTGTATGCATGTCAGAACTTTTTTTTTTGTTTCATTGCATTATTTAACCTAGCATATTAAACAGCCTGATTCTTTCATTAATGAAGCTATGCATATTTTGTGTCACTAGTAAATGGTGATCTGCGCACTGTTGTTGATAAGACTATGCAATTTATTGGCACCAACTAGTTCCATCTACATTTCAATCAACTGCATGCATCTCAATTCTCAAATGATAAATAAATAAATAGATAAAGGCAGTGAATGTCTGTCATTTGAAATTGTCTGATGCTCTCTCCATTATCCCTTCTTTTTTTGTGGATCATGGACACCATACAAACTTTTAATGTTCGTATTGTCAACTTTCAGTTGACACTTTGAAGCATACCTGTGCACTTGCTTTAGTTTTCTTTGATCTGGTGTAGTATGTAGCATTGCTACATTGACACATTCCTCACCCATAGGATTTTGTTTATTATGTAGCATACCTACAGCTTTTGGGTTTGTAGGAACTGTGTTTCTACATCCAAATTTGTCATCACTAACTCATCCTCCAGTTATTTTTTCATGATAATGTGGCTTCTTCGTATCATATACTCTGCAGTGTTTTTGGTGCATTGTGCCAAATGTGAATTGTACTGTTTGTTTAGATGTGATCCACTTGCTCATCCTTGTAATATTCTGTATCCACTGTGGCTTTACCCTTGCTGATTCTGGAGTCGAATCATCTCTAATAGTCTAATTTCATCAGCTATGTGCCTATGTATCACATCTGATGGTATTATTTCCTTTAAATTTATTGGCCATATGATGCTGTTTATCACCTCATCAATTTACAAAATTTTCTAAAGTGGTTGTGCTAAGGAATGTCTTGGATGAAAACATAGCAAATCCAAGTAGAAAATCTGTTACTAGCCTACAATAATCTACAAGTTTGAAGTTTGAGAATTTATTGCTTGACTTGCATCATTTTCTGTAAGATGATAATATATCATGGCATCTAATCCTTCTAATTTGCAGGCATTATCAGGAAGACAAGGACAGTTATGGAATGTTTGCACCGGTTCTGTAGAGACTGCATTGATAAATCTATGAGGCTAGGGTATGGTGCCAGGCGTCATATTTTGAAATCATGTCACAGTAACAATCTTAAAATGTGTAATCTACAGCCAAATTTTGCCTCCAGATAATAAAATAGTGTTATTTGTAAATAATGCTCTGATTTTGCAGAAATAATGAATGCCCAGCGTGTCGCACTCATTGTGCAAGCAGACGTTCTTTGAGGGATGATCCTAATTATGACACACTGATTGCAGCCTTATATCCAGATATTGACAAGTACGAGGAAGAGGTGATGTCTATGATCCCCATCATCATTAGACTAATTTATCTCTTCCGTGAAGTCGTTCTAATACACTTGACACTTCAGGAACTTGCTTTCAGTGAACAGGAGAAGACTCGGAATAAAAAGGTGAGCTCATATGCTTTTGCAGCAGTACCAGCACTGTACATGCTTATGCAAATTCATTTTCTTTATAATCTTATATTTAACCATCAACATCAACATACTATTGTTTTTTTTTCATTAAAGATTCAAGAAACCATTGAGGAAACATACCGAAGACAGTCCGAGGCAATTGGTAAGAAGCGTTCCACAGCAAAAGCAACCGCGACTGCCTTTGCAAGGAAGTACAGGAGAAATATGCGAACACGGGGCAGAGGCAGAACCGTAACACCAGATATTGCCCCTACTGGCTCTGATGATGAGGATAGAGAAGAAGAAAATGCCAACGAGGCCACCAAAGAGCCATCTTCTAATGAAGATCATTCTCCAGATTTAAGACAGAAAAGAAGTAGGAAGAGGTCTGCATCACAAGCTTCACCTGCTAGAACCATTGGCAGTAGTGACCACAGCATTGAGGAGAACGATGAAGTAGTTGGTGGAAAAGAAATTTTGGCCACCTCCCCATTGCGGGGAGAGATGCTTGCATGGGGAAAAAATGGTACACGGAGCCAGAATCGATATGGCAGTGCTAGTTCAAATGGCAGAATGGGGAGGAGCGGACGCATTGCAAAATTGGTCGATCACCTCCGTAATACTGATGAAATGGATAAAGAGGTATTTTAAAACTGCATGCAATCAGATCATGAACTTCATTTTGTATTTATGCTCTTCTGGACATAGTCTTTTCTCATAGATATACTTAGAATTAATGAATTAATTATGAAGTAAATCCTGTTTGAGTGTCTTTTCTCATAGATATACTTTAGAATTTTGGAATGAATTATGAACTAAAACCTGTTTGAGAAACTGTGTTTCAAAGAGGGATAAAATTTTGAGTTTCACACTCATGGCAATGGCGGCACAGTGTTGCTGGTTTTTTACTCTTCTTCCCCTTCTCTTCAAGGAAAACGGGAGGAAAAGGTTGCTAACCTTTTTGTCATAGCAGTTGCCTGTGTGCTGAATTGTCCATATTTCTGTTTTGCAGTTCCACTTGTATCTTGTTCTCCTTCCTATCGATGGACAAAGCATACCTAACTTGGAAAAGCCCTATCTAAGTTGTCTACCAACCTTGTCCATTCAACATCTTGTAAAGGTGATTGCTTGTCTCAATAAATATCTTCTTGGCTTTTGAACAATCCATGTTTTCTTGGTTGGACCTAAATAAAAACCAAATGCTGAAATTTGCATTCTTTCAGTTCATTGCTCCTCAGTTGTCTCGGAAAGTAGATGAACTTGAGATGTACATAAGGATGGACCGCCACAATGGAAGTGTTGGCTCAAAGGCTCCCAGAACAGGTGAGGAAAAACCACGTCCATTTGATGGCTTGGAAAGACTGAGGGGAGACAAACTTCTTTCGGACCTTCACCCTTCATTTGCCTCTAGCAACGGTGATCTGGTAAGACCCAGTCCTGAAACAGATTTACTGCGATTATGCTTGCTCGTTGTTGCATTTCTGACGACACTGCGTTCATGTCTTTAATGGCCAGGAGTTGCTGTATGCTTTGAAAACCCGAGACTAGATCAATTTTGCTCCTCAGCTATCAATTTATGAGGTCACTGTCCATAGGGTGCTGCTGCAAATGAGACGAGCATCTGACGAAGGGTGCGTGTAAAAAAGTATTCAATGTGCAAAAGTGGTGAAGCTGTTTATTCGTTCATGAGTTTTTTCTTAGGTTAATTTACCATCCTTGTAATATATAACGTGCTGTTTATCGAACGCTGTCGGTAGGTGAATCAAGCTGTCTTCTATTTACTGTTCATTTATATCAGTTGGTGGGGGGTAATGGGAAACTGGAAGCTGATTAAGATCAAATCAACTCAATGTTTTTCCTTGCTCAGGCCGCCTCCTCTCAGGGCGCGTTTAGATCGAAGAAAAGCGGTGAAAAGTACGAAACAACATTGTTTTTATGAGAGCGTGTATAGAGATAGAAATAAACTGATACCGTTCTCTATGTGGATAATTTTTCGTGAAAAGTGAACCCTTTTCATGGATCTAAACACGGATTTTTCTGGATCTAAACACGGTCTCAGTCTGCCATCATAAACTTCTCTTTCTCTCGACTCGAGCCAGTGTAGTTCTTGTACCGCTCTGACAACTCTGCATGATTTAGCGGCATAATAATCGCTTAAAGTACAATGCAAATACGTATACTACATTTTAATGGGAGCACTGTTGTACTATGCAAATTTTAACTAGCATTTGGGACCATGAACAATCAATTACCCAAGTCCCAAGCAGCAGATGGGCCATGAATGCATAAAGATCACGACATAGCTTGGACAAAGCTGCAAAAAGATTTGGTTGCTCAGACGACAGAAGCATCGATCTAGCAACGTCGCTTCTAGAGAGAGGATCGGAGGAAGAGGCGCAGCTTCTACAGAGAGGATCGGAGGAAAAGGCGCACACAGATCACAGATACGGGCCATGAACTCCCGCCGGCCTCGAGCTTCTCGGGGAGGAGGACGAGCTCCGCCCAGAAGTCGGCCAGCACCTTCGTCCACCGCCGCCGCGCCCTGTCGTCTTCGTACCTGAGCTCACTCCCAAGCTTTAGTTTGCCCACATCCCCAGCATGGTCAGCTCGCTGCACTGCAGCTCCCTCCAGCAGCTTGACGCACCTAGCTCTCATGGTGCCGCAACTGGCGAGGCACTCCCGAGCCTCCCATGACCACTGCCTTGAAGAACCGCATCGCGTCGTAGCCGTCCCCCAGAAGCATGTCCGGGACGAACACCACCAGGTAGGCGCAGTATCCCTACAGGCACTTGGCCACCAGGCGATCGCCGGCGAGCGGCGCCGCCGCCGGCCGCGGCGTCGTGGCCTCGCAGATGACCGTCCCGATGTAACACGCGAGGACTGTGTGGATGTGCTTGGGCAGCTCGCACGCCCACGATAGCCGCGCCGCGCGGCGCGTCGTTGCCGGAGAGCGCCGAACTCCCGTCGGCTAGGACGGGACGGCACAGCTCTGGCGAGCGAAACGAGCGGCGTGGTTGGGTCGGACCGTCGGACTCAAAAAGTCTCACGAGTCACGAGGTAGACGAAGACTATCCTTGCAAATAGTCGATCCCAGCCCCACACATCCCATCGGACGGCTGCTGGGCACCCAGGGGTGGACGGTATTTCAAATACCGTCCACCCCCGGACGGTATCCGAAACACCGTCCGCCCCCGTCCACGCCGTCTCCGTCGCACGCCGTGGCTCGCCCGAGGGCCAGCGAGTCCCGATGCCCCCCGCCCACCACGTCCTTCCTCCTGGAGGCCTTACGGCGGTCGCCCTACAGGAGAGACACGACATTGGAGTTTGGACTTGGAGAGCTTCTTCTCCGCCATGGCTGACGCCACCGAAAACCCCCTCCCACGCTAGCTCTGCCCCCTAGGACCTAGATCTGCGGGCACCTGGCCTCCGGTTGAGGAACCTCCGCGAGGCCACTGGCGCTGGCGTGGCGTGACGTTCTGGCGGAGCTCGACACCGAGCGCGGGGCCGCGGCCGGCGCCGTCAGCGAGGCCATGACCATGAACCATGATCCAACGCCGACAAGAAGATGGCCCACGACGTAAGCCGGCGGCCGCCCTCGAGGAGGCGCGAGGCCGCGATGCGAGCGATCCAGCAGCAGGGCGCCACCCGCTGTCCTCGCCGTCCCCCGCGGCGCGGCGTCGCCCAACCGGAGCCCCCCGCGAGCCCACCACTTGCCAGGCGGTCGCTGGCAACTAGGCGCCGCCTCCTTCCGCGACGTCGTGGCCTCGAAGATGGCCGTCCCGATGTGCCACTCGAGGACCGTGCGGATGTGCGTGGGCAGCTCGCACGCCCAGGCAAGCAAGCGAGGTCGCGAGACGGGAGCCGCGTCGCGTCGTTCCCGGCGGCGAGCGCCGACGCCCACACCCCGTCGCCTAGGTGGACGTCGTCGTTCGCCTTGAACCATGACAGGACGCGCATAACGACCACCTAGGGCAGCTCGGCCTTCTTGGACGATGCTAAATTTGTACGACGTCGACGGCCATCTGCTCCAATCTGGCACGGACGTACGGAGGTTGTGGCTGCTGAAAGCTCCAGAGACGGCGTTCGAATTCGAAACAATCACACGGGGAGAACGAAGACCACCTTCATCGTCCCTACATACTGTGTGTGTGACTTGTGCTTAGTACGTACAGAAATCGCACAGGAAGGCGAGCTCCATCTCGATCACTCTGACTCTGAAAGGCACGGGTGTAGCCGCATCTTCGATCGCGAAGTAGCCCGGACACGGCGAGCCGCCGCGTCTTGGGGCGGCAGGCATGGCGCCGTGAAGCAGGGAGGAGCCAGCCAAGTAGAGCCGGGCCGGCGGGGTGGACGGCAGAGCTCTCTCAGCTCTGGCGAGCGAAACAAGCGGCGTGGTTGGATCAGACTCGAGAAAGGCGAAGAGACTGTCCTGCGATTCAGTCAATCCAAGCCGCACACGTCCCATCGGACGGCTGCTGGGCACCCAAGGGTGGACGGTATTTGAAATACCGTCCACCCCGGACGGTATCTGGAACACCGTCCGCCCCGCGGGTTCACCAGGACGCCGTCTCCGCCGCACGCCGTGGCTCGCCCGAGTGCCGGCGAGTCCCGGCGGCCCCCGCCCACCACTTCCTTCCTCATGAATGCCTTGCGGACGCATCAACCGCCGCCGTGCTCTCCCTCTTTTAGCTCCGCCCGCCGCGCCGGCAATGGGACGCTCATGTGGGACGGCGAGAGAGCAGAGCACACAGCAGCATGGATTCCGCAGCCATCAGCCACGGCACCAACAGGATCCGGAGGCCTGCTGCGTGCAGCAGCGCCCGCTTCCACTGCTCGACGTCGCGCAGGTTGTGGGCGAGGGAGTCGGCAGCTCGGCGCCGGCCTGGACAAAGGAGGATGGCAGCCCGGAATCCCTGATGATCTCGACGATGGTCGACGGAGTATTCTCTTCAGCCTCATCGGCAGGTAGCTGCTTCATATCTTCCCATCTTCCGTACGCGGCTGCTTCATTACTGTATACGGAGTACTACTTGGTTATTCATTGCCAGCAGTACAATATACACGCATGTCAAGCCTTTTGCCACACAACTTTCATTTTTGAAGGGCCAATCACGTCCGCAGTCCGCTCCGAGACAAGTCGGAGTTTGACTTCAATAAGGGCGGCATGTACAACCCGTCTCTATACTGTCAAATTTGCAAATCCCCCCTCTCCCCCCGCTATCCCCAGAGACGTGCCTCCCGTCGCCTGGCGAGGCGACGCGGGTGGCGCGTTGTCCTAGGCCGAGACGACCGCCGTCGACGCGTTGTAGGGGGCTGTCTTCCCCAGGCGACGCCGACCGGATCCCGCGCGGGCGCGCTCTTCTCCCTCCCCCAGCCGCGCGCGCGGGAAACCTCCTCGCCAAAACCACCAATGCCTGCCATATCTTCCTCCTCCTCGCATCTGCTGAAGCCAATTCTTGAGATATCCCCGCGCCGCCGATTCTCCCCGCGCCGCCGATTCTCCCCGCACCGCCGATTCTCTCCGTCGTTCTTCTTCCTCCGCACCGGCGAGATGCCCAGGACCGGCGCAGCTCCAAGGAAGAACGGATCGACACCTTCGGCCTTAGGTGTGGTGGCGACGGCCCCAAGCTAAACCCTAGGTCGCGGTGTCGGGGCGGCGGCGACGGCGGCGGGTCTCTCCTTCGGTCATGGTGGCCACCCAGCAGCGCCGACCCGTGCTCTGGGTCGTGGTGTTGGATTGATGCAACACACAAGTTCTATATGGATGACAACAAGGATATGGTGCCACCTCTAGGACCCTTTGTTCTGACGGAGGTTTGGAAAATTTGCCGAGATGTTTCAAAGTGGAAAACGTACAATGAAGACCTGAAGAATGCACGTAAGAGGAAATCATTCCATCTTGAAGGAGACTCACAGGAAGATGACAATATTCCTGATGAAATGCCAAAACGACCATTGGGTCAGAAGGCAGCTAAAAAGGCTGCTCTAGCTGCAAATAGCAAGTTAAAGGGCTTATGCAGTAGTGATGATGGTCAGTCAAAGGAGTCTCCTATTGACCTAGACAAGTTTGATAGATATAGCAAGTTTCAGGAGGAGAACAATGAGAAGCGCATAAAGCTATTGGAAAGGCAGGATAAGCTATCATCTGAGAAGCTAGAGGCCACAAAAATTGCCCTCAGACAGCACAAGAATACAAAGAAGGGAAGAAGCTTGAAAAAGAAACAAAGATGATGGAGACTTATAACAACATCATCTCACAAGATACAAGTTTGATGTCTAATGGGAAAAGGCTCATCGAGTTGCTATGATGAAGTGCCTTATGAAGGCCCTTTTCCCTGATGAGGTAAACGATCTAATTCTGGTAGCAATGATTTATCATATACTTACCAGTGATTTATCATACACTTGACCAATGATTTATCATACACTTGACCAAAGATGAACTGTGTGCTGGTGGAGCACTGATTTTGATTAGTAACATTAGAGTACTGAACATTTGTGCCTATTATATTTGTTTCACAGGAAATGCTCTGAAACATGTGTTCTGGTGGACTTATTTTCTCTCAAAAGCATGGTGAACCCGTTGGTGGCTGCTGTTAATTTTTTGGTGACTGCTGTTAATTTATTTGGTGGCTGTCGTTAAACTGAAATGGTTATTTTGACATGGTTATTTTGACAGTAGTTTATTTGACAGAATTTGTTGGGGGCTGCTGTTAATTTTTTTTAATGTGAAACTGAAATGGTTGTAGTGCACGTGAATGTGTGAATGTGAAAGCATTCTATGAATGCAAACGGCCACTACAGATTTTATTGCTGTTTAATTTTCTCCTAGTGGCTGTTTATGCTTGATATTATTCAATCAAAAAGCCACACAATGGTATACACAATTGCATTTGTAGTTGATCTTAAGCTCCATGCAAAGCATTAAACAACTTAGAGACAACCTCTCTGTCTCTGGGTTGTATGAGCTGTCTGTACATCTGTCTGTATGCTGAGTTCGAGATTCTGCAGACCGTCTGTGGGCTGTACATGCCCTAAGGCTACTGACCAGAGAGCTAGAGCTAGGTCGACCGCAAACTTTATAACGTGTTTGGCACCGGCTGTTTTGCGCAAATTGAGGCACTATAGCGTGAAGATGTTTTCTGAGCCGGTGCTAAAATGAACTAGAAGCCGGATAAAGAATTTATAGCAACAACATATGGTTGTCAAATTGTAGATTCTAAGTTGAATCGAAGGACTTTAGGTAAGATCGCAATAATAAGAAACAGTAGAAACATAGATTCTCTACTTATTAGGGTTGCGGAATAGATTGTTTAAATCTATTAACCGTAGAGTTATAAACTCGCATGAGAATCGAGATTTTGGTAACTGTATGATTTAGAAAAGGGTAATGATATACATAAATAATTTATATTGATTTACAATAATATGATTCTAGGTAGATACGTTATAACTAGGATTTGCTGTTGAACACACCTTCCGAAATACCTGAATTTCTGCAGCACTTTTGATTCGAGCATGAATGAAACATATAAAATATACGTGAATTTTACTAGGAAGGAGTAGCATGCATATTCGCAAAATCTAATGCTAAGTAAGAGGAAAGAAAAACAAAACAAGGGTAAGGTAGATGGTCCTTATTTTCATCACCTATAATTTCTAGTCATATCTCAACAAAAGGAGAGAGGCGCAAACAAAAGCTAAACCAATACTACCATGGCCCTGTTTGGATTGGGGGTAAATATTTACCCCATGGCAAATGTTTTGCCTCTTTTATTTGCCCCTAAGAAATTTGCTCCACTGGGTGTTTGGATTGAGGGGTAAATAGTTGCCCCAATTTGACACTTTAGGGGCAATGAAATTTGGGGGGCAAAACATTTGCCCCACCCTATTTACCCCTACATGTTTGGCACCTTTGGGGTAAATTGAGGCAAATTTGCTCCATTTACCCTATTTACCCTCACCATCCAAACATGCCATTTTCGGTGAAAGCTACTCCATCTGTCCCATAAGAAGTGCAATCCTAACTTTGGAAAAAAAAATCACACAAAGAGTGCAATTTTAGAGATTGGATCTTAACTATCTTCCTAATTAAGTGATCGGGATTTGATTTGCATGTCAAAACCAACTCATTATGGCAAATAAGTGAAGGTATGAGTCTCTTGACGCCATCGCTAACCTGTCAAAAAAAAAGTTAGAATTAGAGTACGCGGCATACGTTCTATCAAATTTTGAAATCAATCACTGCAAAAATCAGCATGACTTGGATTGCAATTTGCTTCCCCCACAAAGAAGCGGATGAGATCCACTGCAGTCAGGGGTGGTGCGACTTGTTTCACTGACGTGTGGGCCTGATGGTTCTGGGCCCACATGTCGGTGACAAAGTCGCCGTGAGAAGTACCGCGCATGTTCTCCGTACACCTCTAGCGCCGTTGACGAATATCCTAATCAATTTCTTCCCCACTTATCATCATCAGCCGGCAACAAGCAAGGACCCGCCGGCTCTGATGCTACGGCCGCCGCCGGTGCCACTACGCTCGTCCCCTCCCCGCGCCTCCCCTCTTCCGCCCCCCAGGGCGGCGAACCCCAACACCGACCCGACACCAACGACCACCGCCAGCGCCGTCGCCGCGGCCCCAGCGGCCAACATGGGCGCGGCGGCGTGGTGGCGGCGCGCGCTCGGGCAGCGGTTCAACCCGGCCGGCGTGGCCGCGGTGGCGTCCGTCGCGGCGTCCGAGCCGCGCCTGGCGCTGCCGCACGTGTCGGTGCAGGACATCCGGTGGCTCGACTGGGCCGAGCTCCGCCGCGCCGGCTTCCACGGCGTCGTCTTCGACAAGGACAACACGCTCACGGCCCCCTACGCGCCCGCGCTCTGGCCGCCGCTCGCCGCCGCGTTCGACCAGTGCCGCGCCGCGTTCCCGCCCGGCGCCCTCGCCATCTACAGCAACTCCGCAGGTTTGGCTGCTCCCACGAGCCGTTGAATTTGGGGGAAAAGCTATCTGTTGATATGATTGAATCGGTGGTGGGTGTGCACAGGGTTGAAGGAGTACGATCCGGATGGTGTGGATGCAGGGGAAATCGAGGCGGCCATAGAGGGTGTTCATGTGATCAGGCATGGCAAGTGCAGACTCACTGTCCTCTGAAACACACGACCCAATAGCTCAACAGTTCATACTTGATCATGATTTTGGTTCGAACTGTTGGATAATCCTTTTAGTTCTTAACTTAGTTCGCCTGTTAGTTACTCGATATCACTATAGTCTTTGTGTTGTGTGGAAATGGGTTTGTTCATGGTAATAGCCTAATGGGTATATTCCAAACTGTAGGAGTTTAATCTCTGCATTATTTATGGAACTAGTTAAAATCTTCAGCAAAATCCCTTGGTTGTTGGACGAAAACTCATTGGAGGAGCTAATTTGTTGCCTGATGGTCCATATGAATTTTGTTTTTGAACAATGTCCATACGCATTTCATTGTTAACCCACCGTTTAGCATTCACTTTGTTTGATCGTGTCATTTGTATTGAGACATTGGACATTGAAATGCACCTCACAATTTGTTTATACGCTCGCGTGGGTCTGTGCTCCTTCCATAATTAACTTTTCCTATAGGTAGTAAATGTAATGTATTTATGCATTTGTTCTGTTGAGTGCAGATACAAAGAAACCTGGTGGAGCAGCTAAGGAAATAGAGAGTTACTTTGGTTGTTCAGCCTCCAACCTTGTGATGGTAGGAGTATAAGTATAACAATGAGTTGTTTACTCATAACATGTATACATTTTCTAATTTTAGTTTGTCACTGCTCCAGGTTGGTGACCGATACTTCACTGATGTGGTATATGGGAACAGGAATGGCTTTCTTACAGTGTTGACCGAACCATTAGATTTGTCTGGTGAATCTTACGTTGTCAAAAGGGTATATTTCCTATTTCTCCCATGAAGCTTTGATGATAATTGTAACCTTGGAAGGAAAAAAAGGAAATTGGGTAGTATTCTTTATATAATCCTAATACTGAAACTTTACTCTGCTAAGGCACTATCAAGCAGCTTTGTTCATGGATTTTGTGGCCTAATATGCAGCTGCATGATGCTGTCATAACCTATAAGTTATACATTAATGAATGGAAAGCCAAGCTCCTGAGGGTGATACGCCATTACCTTGTGACAAACGTTGTATTCTAGCATAAAAGTCAGCCTAGCATCATGGAAATTATTTCAACAACTATTGTAGCAACTGCCTATCTCCCAATCGCACCCAAGGTTCCCTTCATTCATTTATAAATTATGTTTGTCAGTAGCTGGAAGTTTCTAACAACGATTCAGTGTCATGTTACATAGAAATTGCAGTTGAAAAGGCTTGTTCATGTTCTTAGACCATGGTTCCTGATCGTATTCTTTATTCGGCCACAGCAGATTCCACAAATAGGTATAAGGGTCCTCATCATTAGCTTGTGGATTAGCAGTTTAGACACCTTAAAATATATGTCTTGCTGATTATTTTTTAAAAATAATCGTCGAGCATTCCGTGTGTTTCTGACTCCACTTATTCTATGATGCCTGTTGCCCACATGTAATGTAGTTCTTACTGGTTTGTGGAAATATTCTGCTTTCTCAGGTTAGGAAACTGGAAGCATACATCATCAGTTATTGGTACAAGAAAGGGAACAAACCCATTGAGCATCCTTTGCTCCCAAATGCAAGACAAATTGTGAAAATTGACCCGTACGATGACTCAGTTACAACCAGAGCATAGTGTGATGATCTGTGCTGCTCCTGCTGATACTAGAAATTCGTTGGGTTCTCTTCTCCAGATCAGCCAGTGTAGAGAGATGTTGTTTGTTGCTGAGAAGATTACAAGGGAGAATATATGGTGTGTAGATGTTTTCTTTTCTTTTCATCCTTTAGCAGAACGGAATTCAGGGAAATATATTTTCGATAATCCTGTGTGTGAACATTATTTTGTCAGTCCTTGGTTCCTTGCTGCATGATAGTACCAACGTGCGTTTCCCTAAGAAATTATATTACTTGACCTGTTTGCATACAGTAGTAGCTTATGAAGTTCAGTAATCAGTACCCATTTACATAACCTTTCGTTGTCGCCCATGGTCCATGCCGTGTGCCATCGGCAACTTTATAGTACAGCGGCAGCACTTTCAAAAAAAAAAAAAAAAAAAAAAAAAAACTGTACAGCGGCAGCAAAGCCGCGGGTGTCTTTCAGATCTCGGCAGTCGCCACCCTGCCTCAATGGTATTCGTCGCGTGATATGACATTTTTTTGCATGAATGCTAACCTACCTATACACGGGGATCATTTCTGGGTTAGTTAGCCAGGTGTATCTGAGTTCTTAATATCTGAAAATTCATAGTACGTAGGAAGTTCAGCCAGGCGGCATCAGCGCAGGGATTGAATTCACAGATATCTCGAATTTGCAAATTTCACCACTTCCACATATTAGGTTGAAACCACTGAACCATTTTTTCGACAGAGCAGCAAAGCCTGCAAAAGCCTATCATTGTGATTTGAACACTCGGAGTTGTTCACTGTGTACCTCTGAACTGCTTAAACGTTGTGTTATTTTTCCTTAGTATACAAAATAACAAACATTCGTATGTTTTTATTTGCTCAACTGTTTCTCTGGTGTTTACAGAGATGACTTTGGCTTGAGGGATGAAGATTTCTGTGCATATGAATATACACCTAGTCCACGCTTCTTCCCAAGCCGACCAGCATCAACATATTGAACGAGAAGAGGGCAAGGGCTGTACTTGTTATCTCCCAGACCATTGTGAAGTACCCGAAGCACTGAAAGGCAGACGTCCAACCCAATGAAATCGGCAAGCTGCAGAGGACCCATTGGATGATTCGTGCCCAGCTTCATCCCTGTGTCAATGTCCTCTTTGGTAGCCACTCCGGTGTACAGCGCCCAGAATGCCTCATTGATCATCGGCATGAGAATACGGTTCACAATGAATCCTGGGTAATCTTGTGAGCATATAACACTCTTCCCAAGCCTGCAATTTTTGAAATCATCAGGCAATCTCAAGTGCAACAAATCCAGTAACATCGACAATACAGATTAGACAGGCATTGTCAACATCCAAGATAGGCGTGGTGCTGCACTAAGACGGGTGCGTGTTGCTTTAAAACCTGTGTGCAATTTTGTGGGCAAAATTGTTGGAGTGGCACAATCATGTGGGTATTGAAAGATCTGTGCTGAAGGGATAACCACTATGTGTCTATGTTAGTTACTACAACTGCCAGAAGTTTCAACTAGGTAAATACTGCTGATAGTGTCAATTCAGGACCTAAACTTCAGCAAACTTTGAAAAGAAGCAAAATCAATGTCGTTTAGACCAATTCTCTTGTTTTGTGCCACTAGCTATGAACAGACTGATTCAGGTGAAAGCATTTAAGCACATAGCAGTATGTTTTACCTCTCGGAAAAAGATTTGACTGCAGCAAACACCTCATCTGATGTATCAGCTCCTCGTATAATCTCGATCAATTTCATTATCGGAGGAGGGTTAAAGAAGTGCATGCCAATCACCTGCAATATGGAACTCACTTCACAATCCTGAAGACTAAATTCAGATTCTTGGCGTATACAGACAGATGCTGGATTGCTCATCACCTGAGAGGGGCGTTTGGTAGCTGAAGCCAGGCGGGTTATGGAAATGGAGCTAGTGTTGGACGCAAGAATGGCGGAGGCCTTCGTGATCTTATCCAACTCCACGAACAGCTTCTTCTTGACATCTTCGTTCTCAACGATGGCCTCAATCACAAGATCCGCGTCCCTGAGATCTTGCACGGTGGAGACGCACCTTATCCGCTTGATGGAGTCTTCGCACGCGGTCTGCGGACCAAACTTTGTCAGAGAGAAAGCTGAAAGCAGCATCATTCACCGAGCGACCGGGGTACCTGATTTGGGAAGGATGCTTCGGGAGGTCAACGCGCTCACCTGGGAGAGTTGACCCTTGGCGGCGAGGCGGCGGAGCGAGGCGGAGATGGAGGCGACGGCGCGGGAGAGCGCTGCGGAGTCGGCGTCGAGGAGGAGGACGGCGCAGCCGGCGGCGGCGGCGAGCTGGGCGATGCCCGAGCCCATCTGCCCCGCGCCGATCACGCCCACCGCCGCGATCTCGCTCGCTGTCGCCATGGTTTCGTCTTCGAGGAAGCGGTCGGGCTCGGGCCTATCGTCTTTGGATCCTTCCGAGTTCTGACCACTCCAGGAGTTCAGCAAGCCAAAGCAAGCAACACTTTCCGTTCCGTGACGTCTCGTGCTTTTCTACTGGAATAATGCCAGAAGCTGGCTGCTGGCATTTTCGCTTGTTTTGATACACAAAATTTACAATCCTTTTCTACTGATATATGTGATCGAAGTCTGACAAGATTCTGCATACTGAATCCTTGAACGCACGTACTCATCACATTCTCGCTGGAATGTAGCAGGGAGTTAGCATGTGGCACAGCATACCGTTCCTAGCTCACCTAATGTGAAGGCACTTAAGCAAGGGACAATATGGTGCTTCGAAATAATCACCAGCTGCCAATGTTGCTTCGAAATCGAGAATTGCGTGTACATGTTTTCAAAATCAATAATGTTGGTTGGAAATTTGAAATTCATGATGCAATCACTATTTGCAGTTTCTTTGTTTCAAATATAACCACAAATTACATGTGTACCCCAATTCTTAATATCCACGAATGCAAGTGGACTGTCACCCGTGCCATGCGTTCGCGAGAGCCCACTTGCATCCCTGCACAAAATGAACCTTTAAAAAAAAACTACGCACTTCCAATGCAAAGAACAACAATCCACTCGCATCCCCACACACAAGTCACCCAGCGTGAGGAGACACAACACGAGCAGCGTGAGAAAGCCTACAGGAGCACGACCACCGCGGCCAGCAGCGAGGACCCGATGCACGCCGTCCAGGTGCCGCCGCTGAGGCCGCGGGGGGCATCGCTGTGGCTTCTCCTGCCACCGAAGAAGCGGCGTCCCCTGAATCCGAATCCGCCCCTCGCTTCCGCTAGGCTCGCCGCGCAGAGGAGCACGACGATGAGCAGGAGCACCCGTCTCATCGTCGTCTTCTGGGGTCTCCCTGCAGGCTCTATTTGCCCGTAGATTGGGTGGTGCAAGTCGGGCAAAAGCAATACGGAGGGCCGCCCAAAATTAGAGGCCTCAAAATCAGCGTGCATGCATGCATGCTGACATGCTGTTGGCTTTTTTCCCTATCAATTAATGTACGTACGTCCATTTTCTTGCCACACAGGCGGCCTTTCCTTTCATTTGTCTCAGCTCACAAAATCTCAAGAGATGCTTGCTTGCTTTTCTCTTTCCTTCCTTTTATTCTCCACGCATAAACTGCAGCCTATAATTTATTATTGTTCTCTAAAAATCTAGCTAAATAAAGTATTTGAATCACGTTATTATCTAGTTCATCTTCTAGAAACCGTCTTTGTTTATTTCTTTTCCTCGTCCTCACAATTCTGCTGTAATTTGTACTCACTCCGTTCCAAAATATAAGTCATTCTAACCAAACTTTTTCAACTTTGACCAAATTTATACAATAAAGTACTAACATTTACGATATCAATAGTGCTATTAGATTTTTCATTAGATATATTTTCATAGTATAGCTAATCAGTATCATAAATCTTTAAAGCCATCTTTATAATTTTAGTTAAAAATAAAATAAAATAATTTGACTTTCTAAAAAAATTAGAATGACTTATATTTTAGAACGAGGGAGTATATTTTTCTACATACCCGGCCTCAAGCTGTACGAGCTCATCGGCCATTGGCCCCGCAAACTATTTTATTTGTCCTCCTAAGTCCAATTCACTTTGCCCTCAAAGAGAGAGAGAGAGAGTCCAATTCACTTCATCGCACGCTCCTAAGTCCAATTCACTTTGCCCTCAAGAGAGAGAGAGAGTCCAATTCACTTCATTGCACGCTCGTAATTTTCATTGATAGATTTATAGCTTCAACATCTTCAAGTATTTGGAATTCGTACAATTGTGCTACAGTAGATGGATAAATGTGATGAGATGGGGGATGAGATGGTACGACACGTCAGTTGTGGTCAGTGCGAGCTGCTAATTGAGGGCGTGTTTTTTTTTTCTAAAAATGGGTAAAAAGTTTTTACCTTAAAAACCGTGTCAATTTATTTCTTTTCTCTGTGCACGTGACCCAATGCATAAACATTTCATCCTTTTCAGTTTTCACCTATAGACCAGTCTCAGTGAAGTTTCATGGACACAATTACCTAGAGTGACATATCATCACAGGTTTAAAACCACGATGAAACACCCTCTCTTAATGCATAGTTTCACCAGTTGTTGTTTTCTAGGTTACATGCAAGACACAAACTGTCTAGATAACTGTGTAAGTAGAGTTTCATCACCATAAGAGCAAGGCTTATAATACAGCCAGTTGTTAGCTGTAAGGATTTTTTTAGTCTTCTCTTAGCCCACTCATATAATGGTTTAGCTCTTCACAATTAATGCATGACCCACTTGTCTCTCTCACAAAGTTTTTTGGTTCTTGTGCATAAGCGGGTTGTAAGGTCACAGCCCACTTCTCTTCTCTTTTATCTTCTCTCTCCTCCACGGTCATCATTTAGCCAACTCACAGGCCACTATAACACTTGCTCTCTTTATTAATACACTACCACATCATCAAAAGTGACATGACAGTGTATTTAATGCCCATGAAACTACCACTGACAATGGCCTAACACCCCTGACTGATCGGTGAGTTCGTGAATGATCTTTTTTCTTCCATCGTTGTGGGTCTATCTAGGAGCTGACCGTTCCTGGTTCCTGACCTGCTGACCAGTGCGCCACAGGAGTAGAAGACAACACGGTAGTTGGACATCTCCATCTGAAAACGAAATGCGAACATATGTTCTCTTGCTGTTTGATGAGTTGTTCACGCTTTCACGTTTTTTTCCCTTCAAATTTGGCTTGAAAGTTTGCAGGAACACGGTTGCATTTTATAGTGCATGGACTGCCTTTAGAGGGGTTGTAGTAGATCACTGTTGCTATCCTCTAGCTCAATATTAGAGCAGGGTTAATAATACAGTCTGCTACTGGCTGTAAGGATTCTTCGTAGTTCTCTTTCAGTCCATTTATACAGTGGTTAAACTCTTCATCATTAATACATGGCCCGCTTGTCTCTCACACAAAATTTCTTAGTTCCTGTGCATAAGCGAGATCTCTTTGTTTTTTTAACTTCTCCACCTCAGCATTTAGCCTATTTACAGACTGCTATAATACTTGCTTTTAAACTCTGTAGCAAGTCGTTTAATTACCCTTATACAAGACAAGGATTTCTTTTGTCAGTCTACCGTATAATTGCAGATCGACAGCGCCATAGCTGTGTGTTATCAGATGAACTGGACTGCAATTTAAATACTCCATCATTCTTTACAGATTGTACATTTCTCACCGGCCTGCCGACTATGTCTACGTGCACGTGGCCAGGTAGATCGATTGTTAGCTCACACTAGAAAGACTAGCCGACTTTACAACGTGGTCCAGTCCAGCTAGGCTACTCGATACTCGCTGGAATGTAGCATTAGCAGGGAGGATTTACTTATGGCTTATGGGCACATCGATCATACCCGTTCTTAGTTCAAATATTGATGGCAATTAGATAATTTGGTCATCATTTGGTGCGTGTTTTCTAAGTAACCTAAAGCCCGACGACCTATTTCCATTGCCAATGTTGCTTCGGGCTATCAAATTGTGGCTGTACTTAAAAAAACCCCAATAGTATTCGTACAAAACTTGAAACTCAAGATGCAATAATCACTAATTACAGTTTCTGCATGTCAAATACGGCAACAGGGCCACATGCGTTCCAACTTTCCAAGAGGCCAAGATCTATGCACAACACATCACCACACCCAATTCATCAGCAAATTAAAAGAAGAAGAAACCTGTATGTACTCCAAATCCAAAGAAGCAAAAGAAAAGGAGAAAACTATGCACGCCGCGCGCCATGGATGTTCCTCGACGCAGCGTGAGAAGAGTCTACAGCAGGAGCACGGCCGCCGCGGCCAGCAGCGAGGAGCCGAGGCACGCGGTCCAGGTGCCGCCGCTGAGGCCGCGGGGGGCATCGCTGTGGCTTCCTCTGCCTGCGCCGGCGCCACCGAAGACGCGGCCGCCCCTGCCTCCGCCGCCGCCGCGCCTCGCTTCCGCGAGGCTCGCCGCGCAGAGGAGCACGACGAGCAGGAGCGCGCACAGTGGCAGGACCCGTCTCATCGCCTTCCTAGTCTGATCTCCCAGGCTAGTAGTGCTACGCTTGCCCCTCACGGAACTGCGATCTGTCGCGGTGAATGGCTTTCTTCTTCCCTCGGTTCTCAGGTTGTCGTGGGCAGCTGCAAGCCCATGAGTATCTAGCTGTATTTATGCGCGATCCCCGGAGGTGACGGCATGCCTGACCCCTCCTGAGACGTGTTGACAAGTACTCGGTCTGTACGAAGCAGGACACCACGAAACCACGGCAGAGCCGCCGTGGTTGGATATTTTACTGAATTCTGGTGATGTTTATACGGTTTGAAAAGTCAGCCGCAGGGACGCGTTGCAGCTGATCCTTGTTGTTATCTTGTGCGTTGAATTTTGCAAGCCGTTTTCGCTTCTGTGTTGAAGAGAGCGATTTTTTATGCCAAGTTTTGTTGACTGATAAGCCATAGGCTGCGTGTTATAGCCAATGTAAGCTGATACCGAAGCTCCATGATAGGTTCCCTTACGTGCACGAGCTACGTTTCATATTGTTTGGCAGAGTTCCGCTGGTAAATTGCTTTGGGAGATCTACTCAAACATATGTCGTTTTTAAAGCTTCTATCACTGATGTACACAAAATGATCGAGATTTGACACTGTCGAAACGATACAGGTGGGCTTGCCATGAAATTTTCATTTTCACGTTCACTTTTGCTTAAAAAACTATGTTTTGTACTAGAGACTACTGATGCCCTAAATTACAAGTGTAAATTACCAATAATCTCAATTAACAATGTAGCTTTGAATTCACAATTTTTTTCGCGCGTACATGTACACAGAAATCAACGGCACTGGTATATAAAACACAAAACTTATGACACAGAAATCCCCTGCGTGCCGACTGCCCAACCATGCATGGTCACAATATCATCCCACGCATCAAGCCACACCACCCCCTAGTTCATACGCAGCAGCTCCGGGAACACAACAATGTGATACAGCGCGCGACCGCCGGGGGCCGGGGCCAGCCAGCCTACAGGAGCACGGCCGCCGCCACGGCGGCCAGCAGCGATGAGCCGAGGCACGCCGCCGCCACGGCCCAGGTGCCGCCGCTGAGGACGCGGGGGCAGCCGTTGGCGCTGCGCTTCTCCTGGTTCCGCGCCTGGCGGGGTAGTAGGTGTTGCGGAACCCCGGCCTGCCTCCGCGCCTCGCTTCCGCCACGTCCACCATGCTTGCTGCCACGCAGAGGAGCACGACGAGCACCGCGCACAGGGGCAGGAACCGCCTCGTCATCCTCGCGCCGTGTATAATCTCTTTCTCCGGAGCCCGGGCAGGTACTAGACTACTGCTAATGGTGGTATTAGCTACACGGTACGGCTTTGTGGCGTGCCTGAATGATTTCCTCTTCCCTCGTTGTGGTGACTGAGTGATGAGGAGCTAGCTTCGCATCAGGGTCTATTTATGCACACGAATCCGAGCTGACCCGTCCTGACCCGTTTGTTGACTGAGCACTCGGTCCGGCAGGTAAGAAAATGAATGAGGGAGAGCTACGAGGCGAATTGCATGCAGTCCAATTTATCGAGCTGCAACCGTGTACTACCTTTTTGTAAACTTGTCGAGCCAACAATTGTTAGGAAAGTATATATGAACTCGTCAAACAAAACAGGATAAGGTGTACAGTAGTGTATTTATCTTGCATTTCATTTCCAGATATGGATATCCAACCACCGTGGTGTCCTGTCATGTGCCCGACTCGGTCTTACGTGCAGGTGGCCAAATAGATCGATTGCCTGCTCGCACTGGAACCGACTTTACAACGCGGTCCAGGCAGCGGTGCACACTTTTGCTGCTAGCTTGAAAGTAACGTACTTTAATTACCACAGAAATAGAAATCGTGCAAGTCACTTTCTGCTATGAAGACTCGACAAGCACCTGTGCTCTGCCTAAGATGAGGTCAAAGCCAAAAGAAAGGAAATCGTCGATATGTCCGCAGCCGGAGGAGGATAGTACCGGCTGCTTGTACAGGGTTACAGAAAAAAGGCCCCAACTTTTCCTTTTATCTTTTCAAGAAAATGAAATGTAGGCCCATGGCCATGTTGATGAAGACTCAAATTGGTTGGTTGATAGCCAGGCCTGCATATTCATGTCTTCTGAGGTAGTACTTCTTCTGCTGAAATTGGTGTGCCATGTTCATCCTTGGTCGTTGTTTTTTTCCATTCAAAAAATAGGCAAATCATCGGTAAGATGGTGTTATATGAGTTCCCCAGATAGGGTTTCATGCGGATGAGATAATTACCAGAGGTAATAATTGCAGGTTTTAGGGCACCATGAGACCATTGGGGATGTAGAGCCTTTAGCAATGACACAACACCTGCTAGCTACATGCGGTGTTGCCATTGATGTTCCTGAGCCAAATATGTACTCCGTATGCATCTATTGTGGCTGCTAAAATGTTGACTGCTGTGCTGCTATGTCAAGCTGTTAAAAGTGTTATGCCAAGACCAGAAAAGTGCCGTTTCAGTAAATCATAGCAAACCTGTTAAATAAATTAAATATCATCCTATTAGGACCTTTTTTGCGAAGAATATCATCCTAGATCCTTATGTTCTGTATTTCTGTTACAAGATGCATGCACAGGTAAAATGTAGATGACTTTCGCAAAAACAATTTAGATTTTGTTGGATGGGCCTCTTGAGGAGACCATTGCAACCTTCAGAGCTTGCTTTCCTGTAACGCTGCAGGCTGGCTCAATCTTTGCAATTGGTTTTCTACGCAATTACATCACTTGACTATTTAAGACGTTTTGTAGTTGTGGAGAAAATGTAACCGGTAAGGTTGGTAGATCACAAAATAGGTCTTACCACTGTTGACTGCCGATGTATGTTAGAACTTGAAACCCTATATCAATGTCAATTAAACACATGATATCTATGTTACCCCGATACTTCGACATGACCATGTATCACGTATCAGGCTGATACCGATATATGTATTTGTATCGGTGCCGTACAGCCTCAGTGTTCAGAAGAATATCTGTGGTATTTGTATGAGTATTCTATCAATTCTATTAAACCTTGGGCTGTCACATGAGCCACCACTATGAACATTTGCTGAGGCATCTTCAAAAAAATTAATTATTGGGCCAAAAGTTAATTCGACGCAGAGAACAACTTTTTTTAGATATTTGTACCATTTAGCACTTTCCTTGAACAGATGTAAACAGAAAAATGAAAATGATTGCTCAAAAGTACCCCCAACACTTCTAACTTAGATCAGAGCCATAGAAAAGTGATAGAAAACTGCCGAGTGTTGTTTAGAAATCTCATAAATAGGATGGCGTCCATGCTAATGCATCACTCCCCCTCTGTGGAGCAAGTGACTAAATCATCATCGAGTAGATTGAATGATGAGCCATCATATATATGACTAAATCAACGTTTTAAGTTGCAAGGACGAAGACTATCTGAACAAAATATCAGCAGAAAAATGCAGTTAGAAATATAGACATACTCCCTCCGGTCTAGTAAAAGAAGTCGTTTAGGACAGCGACACGGTCTCCAAAGTACAACTTTGACTTCTTATTTTTATAAAGATATTTATTAAAAACTAACATATGTATACTTTTATGAAAGTATTTTGTAATACAAATCTATTCATGTAGTTTTCACATTTCCAAACTCAACGACTTAAAAGTTATTCACGATTTATATTCCCAATGTTTGACTCAAATCTTGTTTAAAACGACTTCCTTTACCAAACCGGAGGGAGTACACATACTTCTGGTTGTAGCACGTGCATGCTACAACAGCTAAAATATATAGCCCGTCACTTTCCTAAAAGATAAGAAGAAAGGGAACTCGTCTTGATACAGTTTGGGCAATATGCTTTCAAGCAATCATGTAGGGGTGGATATCGACCTCCAGTCGGCTCTGATTGAATCATCTATACCATACAATATTTTCTTCTATTTTTCCTAAAGAGTTTTAAAGGGGTTTTTCCATTGACATATCCATACTTCTCCTTATTTTTCCCATAGAGTGTTTTCAAGGAGATATTCATACACTGTTACAAGATCACAAGAAGCAATTGATTAAGGCAGAGTGTTGTGAAACAAATTTTATTGATCAATTATTGTAAGTATTTAATTAGTTAGTTGATTCCTTTCTCCATTCCAAATTATAATTTGTTTGACCTTTTTTACCCTAAGTTTGACCCCTTGTCTCATTCAAAAAATTGTGCAAAAATTACATCTTTTGTTATGGCTTCATTTATTAATAAAAGTTCTTTAAAAATAATTTAAATTTGACTATGTTTGCACCATTTTGGATAATATAAGTGGTCAAACTTGGAGTAAAAAAATCAAACAAATTATAATTTGGAATGAGAGGGAGTAGTAGATAACTCTCAAAGGGGCCCATCCCATCTGTTGGTAGGTATAAATATAAAATATACAACAGTGCATGATGAACCAGCAGGTTGTATGATGAACCATCGTATATGACTAAATCAACTTTTAAGTTGCAAGGACTAAATCAAGCCTTGACTTTTTGAACGAAAATCTTGGCAGAAAAGTTCGTTTATAAATATATATACACTTCTGGTTGTAGGACGTAATCAAGAGTAGTATGTAGCGCGTGCACATCCTCCAGTTCGTTGAATAGCTAGCCTGTGACTTTCCTAAAAGATAAGAAGAAAGTAAGCCCTTCTTGATTTAGTTTGGGCATATTTTTCCATGAAAGTTCGTAGCACATAAACTAATTTAATACAGACACGCGAAAAGAAAAGAATATGACGAACTCGAACTGGTTGGTAGCCGTCGTCTGGTTTTGCCTTAGAGTTGAGAGAGGCTGGATAAAACATGTTATATGCTGTCACGGCCTTTTTCTAATACAATCCGTAATAGTAAAGTAAGAGGTCTACTAGGTACCAAACATGATAAAATTTGCAAGGCAAAGCTTTTTGAAACCTTCTATCGATGCCATTAACGCGCGCGCTCACACATCAATATCCGTCCAAAGGCCACTTGCTACCACAGATACGTCTCTTTTTCCTTCTCAACATCGTGTTGCTTGACTCACTTCAAAAAGCGTTTTTTTTAAGATGCGGTGAATGGGTCATACGGACCTAGCCTGATATGAACGTGTGCGCTTTGTAGGATGAATTGACCCATTACACCAAGAGAATGCAACAAGCAATTAATTAAAAGGTTGCAGAAAAACTCGTTTGCATTGGTACCATACCGTACCAGTTGATTGTTTGGGAATTATGCTTGATGCTAGTGTCAATGGAAGAGAAGAAGTCTAAACTGTCTACTAAGAATCAGTACTCCTCTTTTTTATGTTGACCAGGAGGACATATAGAGCCTTCTTCATGCACATCACGCCTATATATAAATACCCCGGCCTACTAATACCACCAATGAGCAACACACAAACTCTGAAAAGCATGGGATTACATTCTTCATCGCGTGCCCCTTCATCTTCAGCGCTACTGCTTTGCTTCTGCGCGCTGTTATTGGGTGTACATGGAGGATCTCGCAGGGTAAGCATGCATGCCTGCTAACAGCTGAATAATCGTCACTACGTCCGTAAAGCGGTATGATAGTACTTGCTAATAAAGAATGTTTGCAAAACATAATCTCCAATCTGCAATGTTTGTAGCTATACATCGTGTACCTAGGTGATGTGAAACACGGACACCCCAACGATGTCATTGCTTCGCACCATGATCTTCTCAGCGATGTTCTTGGAAGGTACACACATATATAGGCTCTTTCAGCCAGCCCATTCCCTTTCTCTGTGTTCTAATTCCACGATCAATCAGCATGATGATTATCTGTAAATCTGCTACTTAATATGATGGTCTACTCCTAAACTTTCAGCAAGGAAGATTCTTTGGCCTCCATGGTTCACAACTACAAGCATGGCTTCTCAGGCTTCGCGGCGATGCTTACTGAAGATCAAGCTAAACAGGTCGCAGGTCAGAACTTTCAGTCTTTCTGCTCCAACAAGACCTGAACAATCACTCTCTCGCTTACTGCTCAGTGTTGTGATCACTTTGTTCCGCATCTTGTAGTCATGCAAAATTCATCAGTATACTGATAACCGCGCCTGCGTGGCTTTGTTAACTCTACAGGGTTTCCAGAAGTCATCAGTGTCAAACCAAGCAGAAGCTGCAGGGCGACGACCACTCGGAGCTGGGACTTCCTTGGTCTGAACTACCAAATGCCCAGCGACCTGCTCCAAAAAAGCAAATACGGAGAGGATATAATCATCGGGATTGTTGACACCGGTTAGTAAACAATCTTGGTTCTGAATAAACGCGATTTCGTTCGCAAACGCATGTCTTCTGGCGCCCTGTCCTGTGCAAGATACTAGCATCCATCCTGCAGGTATCTGGCCGGAGTCGAGAAGCTTCAACGACCAAGGGTACGGGCCCGTGCCGTCACGGTGGAAAGGCGAGTGCGTAGTTGGACAGGGCTGGAACCACAGCAGCTGCAACCGCAAGATCATTGGCGCGCGGTTCTACAGCAATGGAATCCAGGAAAAGATACTCAAGAACGAGTACCTCTCGGCCCGGGGCTACGACAGCCACGGCACGCACACGGCCTCCACCGCGGCGGGCTCCGTCGTGGAGGCAGCCAGCTTCCATGGCCTCGCCGCCGGCGCTGCGCGTGGTGGCGCGCCCCGCGCCCGCATTGCCGTGTACAAGTCCCTCTGGGGGATAGGCGGGTCTGGCAACAGCGCAACCGTGCTCGCCGCCATCGACGACGCCATCCATGACGGAGTGGACGTGCTCTCGCTGTCGCTCAGTGTCCCCGATGAGAACTCGTTCGGCGCCCTGCACGCGGTCCAGAAAGGGATCACTGTCGTGTACGCGGCCGGAAACAACGGGCCCAGACCGCAGACTGTTGCCAACACCGCTCCGTGGGCAATCACCGTCGCGGCGAGCAAAATCGATCGGTCGTTTCCGACCGTGATAACGCTGGGAAACAAACAACAGATAGTGGTACATAATACAAATACCAGATCTAAGCCACTCTGTCTCTCTGGAAAGCTACTGATCTTAAGCGAATGCTGCCAATTTTGCAGGGACAATCTCTCTACTACCAAGGAAAGAACTCATCCAGGAGCAGTTTCACAGATCTTCTCAACGGACGCTCGTATGGAAAGCAATTGACTTTTTTTTTACCTGATTTTGTGCTAAAATGTGCCAGAAAATGACCAGATATTAATCTTTTGCTTCCTGTGTGTGCTTAGATGCACGGCGGATGTTCTGAATGTTCTGAATGGTACGGATCTAGAAGGCCTAACTCTCTACTGTTCGACACCAGTTTCGATAGGGGCGCGAAGCCCAGTTGAGGTTTTCCAAACCGCGTTGAAAGTCATGAAGATGGGCAATGGCTCTGGTCTTATTTTCGCTACATTTACTATCGATGTTATGGAAATGACATCTGATTGTCAAGGCATTCCCTGTGTTCTTGTGGACTTTGACACTGGTAAACAAATCCTAAAATACGTAGCTAACGACAGGTACATCATGTCTCAGTCAACCCAACATTGCAAAATAGAGGCTTCCGAGTCCCGATCAATTCTTGCTCTGTCATGAGCTGAGCCCTTCCTCACATAAATTTTCTGGTTATTTTAAACAGCTCTCCAGTGGCAAAGATTGAACCTGCGCGCAGCATTACAGGTAAAGAGCTGGCCCCAAAAGTGGCATCATTCTCCTCGAGAGGTCCATCGACCGACTACCCCGAATTCCTTAAGGTACATGGCCGTTTAATTTCACCAACTTTGCAAAAAGTTTTTACCTAAAGAACCGTGTCAGTTTATTTTTTTCTGTCTATTCACATGGCCCAATGTAAATGGTAGCCCTTATCAGTTTATCATCGCTTGTCATCTCACCGTAGTTTGGCTTCCTCCACAGCCTGACATAGCCGCACCTGGAGCCAGCATCTTAGCAGCAAAGGGAGATTCCTATGGGTTTTCGTCAGGGACGTCAATGGCTACCCCACACGTAGCTGGCATCATCGCGCTGCTGAAAGCTCTACATCCAAATTGGTCTCCCGCTGCATTGAAATCAGCAATAGTCACCACAGGTAGGTCATGTTTAGTTCCCTCCTAACTTTTCATCGGAAATATCACATCAAAAAATTTTTACATGCATTGAGTATTAAATGTAAACGAAAAAATTAATCCATTACATGAATGAAGTATATATCGCAAGACGAATCTAATGAGCCTACTTAATCCATGATCTGCAACAGTAATGCTACACTAACCATCCACTAATTATTGACTAATTACCTGTTATTAGATTCGTCTCGCGATTTTCTGGCTAGATCTGTAATTTGTTTTATTAATAGTATATGTTTACTACTCCTAAATTGTACATTTTCTTTTATGTGACTTTCCATCGAAAACTTTTCACCGGAACTAAACACGCCCTAGACCAAAAATAACCCTAATAGATTACTTCTAAATTCATGACCAATTGACTATATATTGGCAATACTTACATCTGTCAGTGACGAATTCAGTGACAATATATTGGCATCTGTCTAAATATATTGGCAATACTACATCTGTCTTACCTCTGATTAATTGTGCATGGTGAAGGATCTGTCACTGACGAATACAACATGCCTATACTGGCTGAAGGATTGCCTCGTAAGATTGCTGACCCATTTGACTATGGAGGTGGGAACATTGACCCAAACAAGGCAGCTAATCCTGGCCTAATTTATGACATCGGTCCAAGTGACTACAACTATTTCTTTGACTGCGCCATCAAAAAATCTGTAAACTGCAACGCAACATCGGTGCCAGGGTATCTTCTGAATCTACCATCTATCTCGGTTCCAGACCTGAGGTATCCGGTTACTATACCGAGAACTGTCACAAATGTTGGTGAGGTCGATGCCATTTACCACGTAGCAGTCCAGAGCCCCCTTGGAGTCAAGATGGATGTTGAGCCATCTGTCCTTGTGTTCAATGCTACAAACAAAGTCCATACGTTTCAGGTAAAGTTATCACCATTGTGGAAGAGACAAGGGGACTACACATTTGGCAGCCTGACTTGGTATAACGACAAGAGGACCGTGCGAATTCCAATTGCAATCCGAATCACAATCCATAATTTCTTTGCGGATGTTGCATAACAAAGATCATAGATGCAGGCAGCATATGGTCTTGTGCCTTTACTTCTTGTTTTTGTATAAAGGATATGTCTCGTGGTGTTCATTGCGTTACTCAGAAAGAAGAATGACATGCCAAGTTCCACTGTGACTTTATTTGGATTTTTATTTTCCTTATAGCCAAATAGGCTGCTATTGCACTGCCTAAAACAGAATTTCTAAGCCCAATTTAATAAACATGTCAAAATCTAGCTGATGATGTAAAAATCCCTTTGATTGAAAATATTGGTGTGCTTGTTATACAGCTAATAAAATTGCTCCAATTGAATCCAACATATGAGATAAAGGTCATGACACTAAACAAAATCATGCAACATAAGCTCCCCGTGAAAAGAAGAAAAACAAGTTCCCGTAAAATCCAGACAGACGGTCCGAACAAGGGCTAAATCAAGCCATCTACCGGCCCATCTCAACCCCGGAAATATTCATACAACAAAAAACCGACATACCCTAAAAAAATCACCGCTCGCCTCGCCCCGGCCTCAATTTCCGGATGGCCACCACGGCAAGGGCCTTAAGGAAACACGAACCTTGTCAGATGATAAACTACAACCGCGTCCAAGCTAAAGAAAAAGGTCATGGATGTAGCAATTCTTGAGCGCCTAGGAAAGCAGCAATGCTCCCAAATTACAATCCAAAACTGGGGGACGCAAACACATGTTTCTTTCATCTAAAGGTCAATTCAAGACGACAGAAAATTTTCATTACCAAGTTAAGGAAACCGGACGGTTGGCAACCACGCACCCGGAGAAGGCCGAGATCTTGATTTCAATTGGGACCTATATTATAAAAACTCAATAGTGCAATTGAAATTTAATTTAGATAACTGGTTTAAAATTTGTAACTTTTTAATATCGAATCTACATGCGCGTGGAGGTGATGTCATCAACCTTACTTTGCATGCATGCAAATCTCTCGCAATTGATCTACAGTGGAAGCTACTATTGGGCTAAAATAGGACAACTCACGAATTCCCGCCACTTTTTGGGGCACCACCCACCCTTCAGGTGATGGGTTGCGATTTTCTCGCCTTGAGCGACGTCTAGTCGCACAAGTGGCAAGTCCAATAGGATATGGGCAAAGAAAGAGAAGAACAAGGAAAAGAACAACTTCATTGGCCGCTTCGTTCGTTGCCGTGACTTGGGGAGAAATTGTGGCCGCTCACGCAGGTGACGATAGCTCTGCCGCGATGCATGCGTGCTCATGTCCATCGATCGTGGCGTTTGTGGAAATTTCTCTCACTAACGGTTAGAGCATTTCGCCTTTTTTATTATTGTTGTGCTAGCATTTGGCGTTTCCTTCGCTACATCGATCGAACATGCTGTGATGAATGGACACCCGATGAACCGAATCTATCCTCCTCCCTCTTCCCCGGCACATTATGTTCGGCGGCGATGCGTTCAGGAAGTTCATCAACGCCCATAAGCGCAGATTCGTGAGGTGAGCATAATTTCCTTCCCCATTCCCCTTTGTTCTTGAGAAGCCATGCATTATGGTATTTGCATGTCCATTATATTATTCAACGGATCGACGGGTTGTGCTACTGACTCATCTGATCTGCATGATGCATGGAGGCGCGAGACCCCGAGGAGGATGTCGTACGGCGGCGTGGACCGGTCGGGTTTCCAGATGGACTACGGGAGCGTCGGCGCCGGCGCCGGCGTGAGCGCGTCCCGTCGGCGGTTCGCGCCGACGGAGTCGCTGGCGCGCGGCGTGATCACGCAGGGGTCGGCGCAGCTGCGCACGATCGGGCGGTCGCTCCGCGCCGGCGCGGAGATGGCGGCGGTGTTCCAGGAGGACCTGAAGAACACCTCCCGCCGCATCTTCGACCCGCAGGACCCGATGCTGGTGCGCCTGAACCGGGCCTTCCTCATCTCCTGCATCGTGGCCATCGCCGTGGACCCCATGTTCTTCTACCTCCCCATGGTGACCGACGAGGGCAACCTGTGCGTGGGCATCGACCGGTGGCTGGCCATCACCACCACGGTGGTGCGCTCCGTCGTGGACCTCTTCTTCCTGGTCCGCATCGTGCTGCAGTTCCGCACCGCCTACATCAAGCCCTCGTCCAGGGTGTTCGGGCGCGGCGAGCTCGTCATCGACACGGCGCAGATCGCGCGCCGGTACATGCGGCGGTTCTTCGCCGCCGACGTCATGTCCGTGATCCCGTTCCCGCAGGTGGTGATCTGGAGCTTCCTGCACCGCTCCAAGGGCACCGCCGTGCTGGACACCAAGGACAGGCTGCTCTTCATCGTCTTCACACAGTACATCCCGCGCGTGGTGCGCATCTACCCCATCTCGTCGGAGCTCAAGCGCAGCAGCGGGGCCTTCGCCGAGACCGCCTACGCTGGCGCCGCCTACTACCTGCTCTGGTACATGCTCGCCAGCCACGTACGTAAGTCAAGTACAGTACATACAGTAGTATATATGTATCGATAGATGGTATATACATATAAGTCGATCATTATTGACGATCCAACTGGTACGACGCAGATCGTTGGTGCGTTCTGGTACCTTCTTTCGATCGAGCGCGTGACCGACTGCTGGAATGACGCGTGCAACGAGTTCCCCGGCTGCAACCGCATCTACATGTACTGCGGCAACGACCGGCAGCCGGGGTTCCTGGAGTGGCGCACCATCACCCGGCAGGTGATCAACGAGACGTGCGAGCCCCAGCGCGGCGACGACGGCGACGGCCCCTTCAACTACGGCATCTACTCGGCGGCCGTGACGTCGGACGTGCTCAAGACCAAGGACACGGCGTCCAAGCTGCTCTT
This sequence comes from Urochloa ruziziensis, assembly GCA_015476505.1. Classification (NCBI taxonomy): domain Eukaryota; kingdom Viridiplantae; phylum Streptophyta; class Magnoliopsida; order Poales; family Poaceae; genus Urochloa; species Urochloa ruziziensis. The sequence continues at coordinate 53,726,845 of CM027122.1, read as the reverse complement.
CTGCCTCTGGTGGGGGCTGGCCAACCTGAGCACCCTGGGGCAGGGCCTCAAGACCAGCATCTACACGGGGGAGGCGCTCTTCTCCATCGGGCTCGCCATCTTCGGCCTCATCCTCATGGCCATGCTCATCGGCAACATCCAGACCTACCTCCAGTCCCTCACCGTCCGCCTCGAGGAGATGCGCGTGAAGCAGCGCGACTCGGAGCAGTGGATGCACCACCGCCTCCTGCCCCCCGAGCTCCGCGACCGCGTCCGCCGCTACGACCAGTACAAGTGGCTCAACACCCACGGCGTGGACGAGGAGGCGCTGGTCCAGAACCTGCCCAAGGACCTCCGGCGCGACATCAAGCGCCACCTCTGCCTCGGCCTCGTCCGCCGCGTCCCGCTCTTCGCCAACATGGACGAGCGCCTCCTCGACGCCATCTGCGAGCGCCTCAAGCCCAGCCTCTGCACCGAGCACATCTACATCATCCGGGAGGGGGACCCCGTGGAGCAGATGTTCTTCATCATCCGGGGAAGCCTCGAGAGCATCACCACCGACGGGGGGCGCACGGGCTTCTACAACAGGAGCCTGCTGGAGGAAGGGGACTTCTGCGGGGAGGAGCTGCTCACGTGGGCGCTCGACCCCAAGTCGGGAGCCTGCCTGCCCTCGTCCACGCGCACCGTCAGGGCGCTCTCGGAGGTGGAGGCGTTCGCGCTGCACGCCGACGAGCTCAAGTTCGTGGCGGGGCAGTTCCGCCGGATGCACAGCAAGCAGGTGCAGCACACCTTCAGGTTCTACTCGCACCAGTGGAGGACGTGGGCGGCCACCTACATCCAGGCCGCGTGGAGGAGGCACCTCAAGCGGAAGGCGGCCGAGCTGCGGCGCAGGGAGGACGAGCTGCTGCTGGAGGACGGCCAAGGGAGGAACAGCATCAGGACCACCATACTGGTGTCGCGGTTCGCGGCCAACGCGATGCGCGGCGTGCACCGGCAGCGCTCTAGGAGGGCCGGGGTGGGCAACGAGCTCCTCATGCCCGTGCCCAAGCCCAGGGAGCCAGACTTTGGCGGCGACTACTGACCATTACAGGTGGCAAAATGAAAATGTGAAATCTAGGGATGTACTTACTTATGATCTCTGGTATAGTATTAGTATTGTTTCTGCTTGTTACATACTACTATAGTATGGAATTTGGATCCAATTCTCTTGCTGACTTGTAAAATCTCGAGAGATTTGGTTAGCGTTGTGTGCCAAAGCTAACTCATACCCTGTTTGTACAAGGACGTTGTGTCAATAATGACATGTTTTGAAACCGTATATAGCATTCAGCAATCAGCATATATCGCAGAAAAGAAGAACAAGATTATCAACTCCGTGCAGCAATGCTCTCAATTATACAGTACATGTCAAATTTGTTATATTGTCAGGATCACTAACTCTAGCTAGAACACCATGAATGAATCAAGAACATGTAAACACCTACCTTCACCCGATGAATTAGCCATTAAGGCTCGCTGAAGTCCACGTGTCTGCTTGATGCAGGCATGATTATGAGGTGATGTAGTTGTTGGATGAAGTCCTTCCCAGTGCTGCCATGCCCAGCTGATTGGTGGCTCTCTCTTAATTGTCTTTCATAGGTATCAAGGGTGCCTCTCCTTTTATAGATGGCATGGCACACCAGGGGGACAACCCTTTAGTTGGTTCTAGCACCCTCCAATCAAGGGTGTAAGTCAATTTGGCTTTGGCCATTGACAACTAAGTATTAGTTGTATCTTGCCATTAGTCACAAGTTCAAATTGAACTTTGCTTTGCTAAGCACACCTTTGACTAGATGTTTTCACACCTAGCTTATGATCAATCCAACATTCTCCCCCTTGATCATAACGCTAAACATCACAAGCTCATTTTTCCAATAAAATAATATACCAAGACACATGATTTCAACAGTTACACAAGTACCATTGAACCCTTGTGACTATAGTATACTATTCTATTTCAAAATGAAACTTCCTTAACTTAGGAGCTCCATAAACCTTTCTTTATCGATCCATTATTGTTGAAACTTTATACAGAGGCAATCAATTACAACAATCAATTAAGTACTGTTGAACCAATTGACTACAGTATATCGTTCAATTGCAAAATAGACCCTATATTTGGGGAGAGGGTGTCAAAAATAGTCCCACTTAATCCAGAATCAGTATCTGAGATCTCATTTTTCTCAAATTCAAGGCTTTCATCAGTCTCAAGCCGGCAATAATTTGAGACAAGCCTTAATGAGGAAATCAATAACTTTAAATTATTTCTGATAGGCGCCTGTGTATAAGCTCAACTCTTATGGGCTGAACATGAGCTTCATACTTAATAACAATCATTTGATTCTGGATTCAACTTCCACCTCTTATAATGTCATGTGTTTGGCAGCAACACTTGTCTTGTAGTTTTGGAAGTAAATTGCACTCATACAATGCATACCGGGGAAAAACTTAGGTTAAGGAAGAATTTCCTTACACCTTAAACTTTATTATCTCGGTCCAAATTCACACAGCCCACTATGAATTTGTTACGTAGCATGCCTCTCAAAATCTTGCATTATTAATGATGCTCTTTAAAGTCTTGCATCCTTAGTAATGCCATTATATATTGGTCAGAACAATTCCACAATATTGCTCCTCCCATGTGTGATGAACTTGCTGTGGATATAATTTCATCAACACATTCCTTTTAAATCACTGTTTGGATAACCAACAATATAGTTGTTATCAAACCTTGTGAGAGCATGTAATCCTCAACACTCTGTTTAATACAGAGTTGTTCTTAATCAATTTCCAGTGGTCCAGTCCTGGAACAATATCTGCCATAATTTTCCGGTTGCATACATTAAGGGCAATCATAAAATTGAGTGCTCACAATACTCATATCAGTCTTAGCTCTAATGAAAGCTCTGTTGCCCTTAATAATAGGAGTTTGCATCAAAACTTAAGATACCCTCTTAAGTTAATCTTTCTTTATCAAACTCCCCTCATCATTGGACCTATCTTGGTGATCTTTTCAAACTAAAATCTACCACCAAGATAAACTCAAAAGCCCAGATCTTAAAATATATTCTGGGACTTATATTGAATATCCCCATTGTTGATCATCAACAAGGTATTTGTCCAAATAAAATTAAACTCCCTCACATTGGTCACTTTATAATATTGAGATTTTCCTTTTGTGAGGCTCTACCTTCCTTTCAGTATTAGAACTGAAAGTACAACTCAAGAGCCATCACTGATCTCAATATTCCTTAGTATTGAAACCCAGTGTAATTATTTGGACAATCAAGTATTGGTACCCTTATATGGATGCAGCTTAAAACTTTAGTATCACCAAGCATGACTTACTTGTGACATTTACTACCATCCATATATGGAAACCACTATTTTTTCATAATAATATTACATACATGTGTATGTGTATGGGTGTACCAGTGGTTTTAGAGTAAACAAAATTGGGAACTAAAAATTCAACTCTATACTATATGTTTCAAAATAATAAAATATCTCTTTCTCTTTCTTTATTTTTTTATTTATTTTTTATAATGTGACTTACCTTTCCTCCCCCCGAAATGATAATTTCGATAAACTGTCATTATTAACGTTAAGGAATTTAAAATTCCACCTTAAGGGAGTTTATAGAGTTGACAATATCCAGTGTTCCCAAAACAATATACATTTACTCTTACCGGAATAGAAGCGGGAAAAACATAAAGCCGATGAAAAACTTCTAACGGCTTCCAACACCTTCTATCCATTTTTTATAATTTTATTATCTTGAGATAATATTGGCAACATAAATGACATCTTTCATATGATTTGGCCAACATCCTTAATACACACCATATCGTGGGAACACTTTTGGTTTACCTTTGCTCTTTAGGTAATAATTGATCCTTTGAGGAAGCAACATCATAAGGTGAAGCAAACCAAAATTGGCCCACATTCTTATGATCACCACTTATTCGTTAATGCCAAAATGGCTTTAACTTAGTTCATCTCAGGAATTGCTCCCCTTGACATAATTCATCTAGGAGAGTGCTCCCCCAGATCTTTATTATGTGATCATAAGTGACCTTTACTTTACTCCTCCTGATCTTAGCAACCATAGAGGTTCTTTATTTAGGAGTAAACTTTCACCAACAAATATGCGTGCTCAAGTCTCAAGAGTAATAAATTACTCTTTTCTTATATCAGGGTACCCAAAAAAAATTAGAAACAACCATAAAGATTATATGGTTGGATCCAACATTTCTTAGCAACAATAGGGTATACCATTAATTATCTCATTATAAATCCACATAATTGTGAATAATTTCCTTGCATGCTATTAATCCCTTGATAATTTGATTAAGAGAACAATAGAGACTCAATTAATGGTCTTATATCCTTAACCGTATAGACGATGCTATAAACGGAGAAGGATCATCATTAAGGTAGTTTTCCATAACTGCAAATAACGTTGGTTATTATGCGGTCATGGTCTATAACCTTTACCATTTCATCCTCTCTAGTCAAAACTTCCGTTGGTTCCATTTTGACTAGAGAATAAATAACCTTCCTGGTGATGTTTATACCACCAGTTATCTTTATCACATCACTAACCAAGACTTCCCGTTGGTTCCATCTTGATAAGAGATATCTTAATATTTATAACCATGACCTCATAAAATTTTAGGCAAAAATGCCTCCGTATCTAAAGAATTAATTAAATGACATAGAACTATAAATGACGATGGTCAAAGTATAGTTATAAGCCACCAATTAATCACAATTGAGATCATCAAGTCTCTGACCAATATACATTGATCATAAGACAAAAATTGTCATGATTATAACCATACAACGGAAGCATTATCCAAAAATAAAGCACCACATAATCATACCATAATGATCATAAGAACATTATTTCCATCTCAAAATATTATTGAGACTAAATCATAGGGGATCATAACAATGCATTATTAATCAACCCCATCTTATTCCTATTTTTTCATTTTTTTTAATTTGTAGCCTTATAGAGAATATGTCCAAAAACTAGCCCTTTTATGCCCAAAATTGGACCCTTCATTTTGCTAGGCTTAAGAACATAATTCTTGATAGTTGGGCAAGCCTTTAGTTGTGACAATTCAATGATCATAAACAACTTTGGTTAGAATATAATCATGAATCATCCTTTATTTAATGCCCAACTAATAGTACTGATCTCAACACAAAATTTTCCGTTGGGTCAATTTTGATTGAGACCTTTTTTTTTTTTACCATAAGGCCACAACCTGTATTTTTCCATCCATAGATAGAACAAGCATTCCATTTTGCCACATGTCATTTTCAAGAAAATTTGTCATCAAATGTCTTGATCTATTCTTAGATCACATTTATTTGATAACTCATCAATATATTCATAAAATAGGGATCTTTAATCATGTGATGCTTGCGAACATGATATGCCCATGTTACATCATTTATCCTTAATGTTTAAGGAATAACTACCATAATCATAGTATATCATTATCATTGGGCATCAAACTGTATTAACCAGTGCACCTAAAAAGTCGAGATGACCTTAATTTTTTGCATAGGAAAAACGCCCCAAAATATTTGATGATAGATTCATCAATCATTTCTTATAAACAACCTTCTTTTATTATTCAAACCCACAAACGCGTTGGTCAGATTATGGATAAGAATAATAAAATTTTGTGACAAATATTCATCAAACGCGTTGGTCAGATTGATAAATATAAGCCACACTCAATTTCATTAGAGATTCCCTTAAAAATTCTTATGATTAAATCATCCCGTTGGTTCAGATTTAATCAAAAGAGTTTTAGTAAATTGTAATTCTCTAATCAAGTTCTCCCGTTGGTTCGAACTCAATTAGAAAATTACACCATTAGTTTTGCAGCGGAATCATGCATTAATTTGGGCACAATAACATTAAACACTAGTGCCTCATATTTGCACTAGAATAATCAAAGCCCAAAACTTATTATGGCCCACCTCAATCAAGAGCAGTTTTGTGACATATATTTATTAAATGATGTTGGTCAGAAAAATAAATATGTCACTCTTTGAGCTCAACCTTAAAATTCTCCCATTAAAATTTCTGTTGGTTCGAATTTAATCAAAGAACTTTAACTTAAATTTGGAGTGAAAACTGCACCCATCATTTGGCCATAATAATCAATAGCCAGTGCCTTTAGCATTTTTGGAAGAATTAATCCAATTGCACTGATTTTTTTTTTTTACATAATGATTTGAGCTTAAAACATAATTAAAACAGTGCCTGGAAAATTCACTAAAAATTAAGGCCCAAACTCAAATGTCTCGGCCTATTTGGCCCAATACTGTGCAGCCCGGTGGTTTAAAATAAAATAAAAGAAAAAACTTTATTTTCTTAATTGGGCTGCAAACCTCCCGAACTGGGCCGCATTTGGCCCAACCCGTTTTCCCTGCCGCGCGCCCGCATGGGCCTTAGGCCCAGTGCGGCCTAGCGGCCCAGTGCGCCCCCGGCCCATTACGGTGCCGGTCGTCTGCCGGCCGTCCGATCCTGATCGGACGGCGCCAATCGCGCCCGTCCCGATCAAGGACCCGGCGCGGCCGGCCTTCCTCCCCCTCAACCCTAACTCCTCTCCTCCCCTTCTCTCACTCACCCGACAGCGGCGGCGGCGCACACGCGAGCGAGCGAGGCGCAACGGCGGCGGAGAGCGCGCGCGCGGCGGAGGAGAGCGGCGGCGCCGCCGAGGGCCCCCTCGCCGGAGCACACGCGCGGCTTTAGCCGGCGCGCGGCTCCGTCGAGCGGCGCCTCGACGGTGCCTAAGGCGAGGCGGCCTCGTGCACACGCCGATGGCGTCCCACCGACGGCGATGATGGCCCGCCGGTCTCCTTTGCTCGGCGGGTCTCCACGGCGGCAGCCAAGGCGCCGCGAGGTGGCCAGCCCCAGTGGCAGCCCGGCGCACGCGTGGATGCGGCCCGCACGAGCTGGCGCAGTGGACGACGAGGCTCGGCACCGCCGTTCGACGACGACGACGACGACGAGCCCCAGGTACCCATCCACCGCGTTAGCACTTAGGGTTAGGGTTTTGCTCAATTTTGGGGATTTCAGTAGAAATTGATGACCTAGGGTTTCGGTCTTGAGGATAGAAACAAAATTTGATTCAATTTCCCCACCTTTAGATGCTTTAACACCTCTGAAACCCTTATGTCGTCAATTTTTACATGAATTTCATGAATTAAAGCATGAACAGAGGCATAAACATCATGAATTCACCATGTTCTAGTGCACAAACTTAAAGAACAGCATGAACTTTGTGTAAACAGGAGCACTAGAACATGAAATGAGGCATAATAGCATGAACTTGAACATCATGATCTAGGGCTTGAACTTGAATCAGCATTTCAAGAACAGAAGCAACAACCCTAGGTGCAGAGGGTCCTAACTAGAGATAGGCAGGCTCTGGTGCCATTGTTATATTGTCAGGATCACTAACTCTAGCTAGAACACCATGAATGAATCAAGAACATGTAAACACCTACCTTCACCCGATGAATTAGCCATTAAGGCTCGCTGAAGTCCACGTGCCTGCTTGATGCAGGCATGATTATGAGGTGATGTAGTTGTTGGATGAAGTCCTTCCCAGTGCTGCCATGCCCAGCTGATTGGTGGCTCTCTCTTAATTGTCTTTCATAGGCATCAAGGGTGCCTCTCCTTTTATAGATGGCATGGCACACCAGGGGGACAACCCCTTAGTTGGTTCTAGCACCCTCCAATCAAGGGTGTAAGTCAATTTGGCTTTGGCCATTGACAACTAAGTATTAGTTGTATCTTGCCATTAGTCACAAGTTCAAATTGAACTTTGCTTTGCTAAGCACACCTTTGACTAGATGTTTTCACACCTAGCTTATGATCAATCCAACAAAATTACATCATGTCACGACCGGAACACCATCAGACGACACAAACACGTGACACGCCAATACGCCTTCGGACCCGTAATCCCGCCGCGCCTGTCCGCGCCCCCAGGTAGCCGCCGCTCCCCTGCAGGCCCCTGCCGACGCAGAGCTCGTCGTTGCCCCGCACGTCGAGGCGCCGGCCGAGCCGCGCCACGAGCTCCCCCGGCCAGCTGGTTCAGCTGGCCCAGGTGCGGCAGCGTCGCCAGGGTCGCCGGGGTCGGCCCGTCCATCCTGTGCCGGTCCAGCGACAGCGCCACCACCGCCGACGGCGGAGATGCGACGCCGGGACACGGGCCACGGCCAAGCCGGCGAACCCTCAGCAGCGTCCTGCGCCGCCAGGTACGTTCCATCCTCTCTCTCGCTGTCTCGCAGCGACCCGTTCTTCGATTAGCCGTGGTATAAAACATAGATTTGACCTCACTAGTGGCCATTAATTAATCTAAATCGTAAAACCCAAATAGTCTCCTTATTACCAATGCTTTATCAAGTACTAGTACCAGGGTTAAAAATCCCGACCGCTACCGGTCCGGATACCACGGTAACCGGTCAAACCGGTCCGGACCGGTAGCGGTACGGGTCGGTTTGCAACCGGCCAAATTTAAAAATTTCAAATTTGAATTTAAAAAATTGAAAATTTTAAAAAAAATCTTAAAAATACTTTAAGGTGAGTAGATTGTAATGGTGTCAAAATTTTTCAAATATTAGTTCATTTAGTATTTTTTGTTTGTATCAGAAGTTCAAACGGCCTACTAAATGAACACGTTAAACTTCTAATGCGCTTAAACCGCTACTTAAACTTCTTAAAAATGTTCTCTTTTGACACCATTAGATTCTACGCACCTTAAACTATTTTTAGGAATTTTTTAGAAATTTTCTTTTATTTTTTATTTTTAATTAAAATTCGAAAATTTGTCAAATTGCTCAAACCGGCCGGCTAACCGCTCAAACCGGCCGGCTAACCGCTCAAACCGGCCGGCTAACCGTTCGAAACCGGTTGAACTGCGGATTTAATTTGATTTTTAAATTTGTCCGGTTTCTACCGGTTTCCGGTCAAACCGGTCCGGCTAACCGCTACCGGTGGGCGGCGGTTTGGCCAGACCGGTCGGGAAAAAAAACCCTGACTAGTACCAATTACAAGTAATTTTCTTATTTATTATGATGCCCATAAATGTAAAGTAGGAGTATGGACTGCCGATCTTTATTCCAAGGCCACCTGCTTCAGATCACGCAACATCGGCATAGAAATCTTGAATTGTGATCCGGACTGCTATTGGGATCCGTACTGTATGCTGCTCGTTGTACCAAGTCAGACTCCCAAATGTGTAGTCCCCTTGCACCTTCCACAGTGGTTTTATGCTAGCCTTGAAGGTGTGCACTTTGTTTGTGGCATTGAAAACCAGGGTTGCTGGTTCAACTCTGATCTTGACTCCTAGGGGGGACTGAATATCTGATCGATAAACTGCATCAACCTTTCCCACATTTGTCACTGTTCTCTCCACCTTAATTGGATGCCTCAGTTCAGGAATAGATATAGATGGCAGGTTTAGGTGATAGGCTGGCTTTGTCGTGATGTTGCAAATCTCGTATTTCTTAATCTGGCATTCGAAGAACTTGTTGTACTCCCTTGGATCAATGTCGTAAATGAGGCCAGGATCAGCAGCTCCATTGGGATTTATGTTCCCCCCTCCATAGTCAAATGGGTCAGCAACCTTCTGAGGTAGTGCTTCTGCTAAAATTGGCGTGCCATGTTCATCCTTGGTTGTTGCTTTTTACATTAAAAAAAATAGGCAAATCATCAGTAAGGTGGTGCATGTGAGTTCACCCAGATAGCATTTCATGAGGATGAGATAATTACCAGAGGTAATAATTGCAGATTTTAGGGCAGCATGAGACCATTGGGGATGTAGAGCCTTTAGCAATGCCACAACACCTGCTACATGTGGTGTTGCCATTGATGTTCCTGAGCTAAATACGTATGCATCTTTTGTGGCTGCTAAAATGTTGACTCCTGGTGCTGCTATGTCAGGCTGTTAAAAGTGTTATGCCAAGATCAGGAAAGTGCCGTTTCAATAAATCATAGCTAACCTATGAAATAAATTAAACATCATCGTAGATCCTTATGTTCTGTATTTTTGTCACAAGATGCATGCACAGGTAAAATGTAGATGACTTTCACAAAAAAACAATTTAAATTGTCTATACCAAGTGGACTCACTGTGTTCAGCTTGAGTACCTTAAGAATTGTAGGGTATTTGATGGATGGACCTCTTGAGGAGAACATCGCAACCTTTGGTGCCAGAACTTGTTTTCCTGTAACGCTGCTTGTTGGCTCAATCTTTGCAATGGGTAATCTACACAATGTATGTTAGAACTTTTTTGCGGTTGTGGAGAAAATATAACTGCTAAGCTTGGTAGATCACAAAATAAGTCTTACCGTTGACTTCCAATGTATGTTAGAACTTGAAACCCAATATCAATGTCAATTACAACACAGGGTATGCCTTGGCATTCCTCAGTGCTCACAAGCATGTCTGTGGTATATAGAGCGAAAATAAGGCCAGATGCACCACCACTATGAACATTTGCTAAGGCATCTTCGAAAATTTTGATTATTGGGCCAAAAGTTATTTCAATGCAGAGAACAACTTTTCCTTTGATATTTGTGCCACTTAGTGCTTCCCTTGAACAGCTGTAAACAGAAAAAATCAAAATGATTGCTCAAAAGTACTTCCAACTTAGATCCGGCATATATTGACAAAATTAATTTTAAGAAACTGGACAGCAATCAAACATACTTGCCACCGTTTACAAGTGTCTGGAATCTGCTGTTGGATTCATTCTTCATCATGTAATATAGTGACTGGCCCTGCACATATAATATGAGACTATAAGACATTAGTGGAATAGAAGTCTAGAAGGTGCCTCCCAACATTCCAAAAGCATAATGTGCCTCTAGTATATACAATTAGTGTCTGCTTGTTTCCCAGGGTGATGGTGGTTGGAAAAGATCGATCAATCTTGCTTGCTGCGACTGTAATGGCCCAAGGAGCTGTGTTAAAGAGAACTTGTGATCTTGGGCCGTAGTTTCCTCCAGCATAGACAACAGTAATCCCATTCTGGATGGCATGGAGTGCACCAAAAGAATCATCATCGGCTATTAATGAGAGAGACAGGATGTCAACTCCATCATGTATTGCGTCGTCCATTGCTGCTAGCACTGCGGCAGTAGTAAGGTATTGCCCATTCTCCTCCTCCCACACGACCTTATAAACTGCAAGGCGCGCTCTGGGTGCCCCACCACGTGCTACCCCTTCTCCCAGGCCATGGAGGCTGACACCCTCTACCACTGATCCAGCTGCTGTGGATGCTGTGTGCGTTCCATGCCCATTCATGTCTCGAGCAGACATGTAATTCAGCTTGAGGCTGGCTTTGTCGAGACCTGCAGCATAATACCTTGCGCCGATAATTTTCCTGCTGCAATTGGTGCCCCCCCACGCTTGTCCTAGCTGACACACACCCTTCCATCGTGGCGGTATTACTTCATATCCATGATCACTGAAACTTCTTGATTCAGGCCAAATCCCTGCACCAATTGTCTTATTTAACTACATCCATGATACTATTCATTAAGGTTTTTAAGTAATTTATTGCCAAAGGTTTACAATTGAGATCTGCCTTTCTAAACTGGACTGACCTGTGTCAATTATCCCAATAATTATGTCTTCTCCATAATTGCTCCTCTGCAGAAGTTCACTAGGTTCCTGGTAATTCAGCCCTAGGAAATCCCAGCTTCGCGTGGTCAACAATTCATGGTTCTGACTTGGAGTGACACTGATTATTTCAGGTAACTCTGAACATAGAAATATGTAAAGTCAATTTTCTATTGAAGTAAACAGAGAGCAGAGCTTTATAAGATTCTCGGTGGGAAAATATGCACAGTTATAGAGATCAAACAAAACATATCAAAGAACACTCGGCTTTGCTCCTGTGGAGGGCAGTGCATTACTTAATGTATGTAAGTGAATTACTTTCGTATAGAAGACAATATTTCAACTACTAACGCAATATATGTTTGTAAGTGTACTCCATTCAGTCAGCATATAGGATCACATGTATTGAGTTTGGCCATCTTAACTGGCAATAGTAGACTTAGCAGTGAGCTAAATTTCTTAGCTAATGCCAGCGCACCTGCAAGGTTTTCAGCCTGATCTTCAGTTAACATTGCCGCAAATCCTGAGAAGCCATGCTTGTAGCTGTAAGCAATGGAATCTATTGCCTCTTCTTTACTGAAACTCAACTAGCAAACGACGATGAAAAAAAAATACACACATATTTGGAGGTCAAGCAAATATGCACTATATACAAACTGTTGGTATTCTGATGGTATAGGCTGGAACTCAAAAACAAAATAATATATAATGGTTACCTTCCAAGAATGGTGCTGAGCATTTCGTGGTGTGAAGCAGCGACAAGACTAGGGTCATCATGTTTCTTGTCACCCAGGTAGGCAATGTATAACTATGCATACAGAAGTACACAAAACATCTTTTAATGGATAATAGGGTTAATTATATGCATAAACCTCCAGTCTCAAAACAATTTTGAAATTAAAACTCTAGATATACCTCCCTTTAAATTTGAATACCAAACTCAGAGAATGTTAGAAGAAATTAAAAGGATGAATTTGCTTTGAACTGTGAGCAATGGTCTTTTTCTTTCCTCCTTTTGTTCAGTACTTTGGTTTATAATTGCTTAAAACTTTCTTTTTTTGTTACCCACAATATGGAATGTATTTCAACCTGAATACATGTAAATAGAGTACCTTTACAAGTAATTCAAGGAATTTATTTTCGTATATTCTTAAAACTAATTTGATACACAGACTAGAAGTTTATGCACCATGGTTCTTGTGTACTAAATATCTTCTAATCAAATAGAACTATGAAAAGAAATGTAGTTTAACGCTTTATTCATACCTTGCGAGATCCATCTGCTCCAATCATCATGAAACTAAAGCAAACCAGGATGCAGGCTGACAGACGCAGGGAGCGAAAGTGAAAAGCCATGTTGCCAGTACATGCTAATTCGATCCAGTGGGTTATGCTATTTGTAGGCTATGAGGTCTTCAGTTCTTGTAGGTGGCTATGTCCAGGAAGAAAGGTCAGAAATTTGGCTACGTCTTGAAAGAAATGCCAGAGATAGGTTCTGTTTGATGAGTCAACCTTTGAAAATTCATCTCCCTATCACCGTGTCAAATATCTCTTGTCATGACCTATCACTGTGCAAGACAAAATGCATCTGTTTTTCTTTGTAAGTTTCTTGGTGGTTCAGTTTCCTCCGTGGCTCCATGGAGCTTCCGATAAAACTACTTAATTTGATGGGATTGACGTTTGTCCCTGCTCTAGCTCAGAAGCTACAACCTCCAGCTTATCTTGCATGTTTGGTATATTTAATATTCATTAATTGTGATATATTTGGCTTGTTTTAAGCACTACCAGAGGTATTGACTATAAAATTTTCATTTTTGCTACACACATATATGTTAACCTAAGAAATTAAACTTGTGTAGATGTGGACAGAAATACAGGTTCCCAACGAGGCTTCACTAAAAACGCAGGGAAATGAGCCAAATATAGTTTCTCTGAATTCAGTCAATCTTGTGTTTCTCAAATCATTGTAGAATCTTGACAATCCACAGCCATAATTTTGTCCTCATTTTTTTCCATGTCATGGCACAACATTGCATATAGTCGCATTCCATGGTCTCACTAACGTACTAACGGGTGACTGAGTTGATGCTGATTCTTCTAATGTGATCTCATATATGCCATCAGAGTCTTCAGTCTACCAACTTCCTTCGAGAAGAGGTAGAACTGTAGAAGAAGATAACTCAGCCTCGTGCTGTAATTTTCTGTTTTTCCTTCGAGTTGAAGTCAGACAGGTAAAGTCATAGCCTGACACAGTACTCTTTGGTAAGATTTTAAAAATATATTTTTAATTTGTGTCCTTGAGCCCAGGCATCTTGCTTTTTGTTGGGTAAAAGGTTTCTGGTTTCTTTTGGTTCGAAAACCCTTGAATTGCACTTTTTCCATAGCGTCCAGAAGAGAGAAGACAAGCATTCAGTGGCGCCTTTGGAAAAGCATTCTGCATGCTGACTGAGCCAACTTAGTTGGAAGTACAGCGCCAAATTACTCTACCCTCCATGCCCAGCAGCAGCTGCACTGACTGGATGCGGTGCCAAAGCTCAAGATACTGGGCGATTTCATGCACTGTGAGGCGTGAACAGGCTAGTGATGTCTTTGATCCAAAGCTTGTTGGATAGGCCATCAGCCACCGTTCTTGACAAGAACTTCCTGTCTTCAAAGTGCTAGCCGAATGAGCACCTGTACTGTGTGGCGTTGTCTTTGGCCAAGGATGGTCAAACGTGGACGGAGGACCATTCTGTTAACTGTCCCATTTACTGTCCTTTTCAGCATCATGAATGTCGCCAAAATAAAGTTCATATGAGGGGAGGCAACCGGTGAAGCCCACTTTTGAGAAGCCAAAACCCATTATCTCCTTGATTTGCAATATGGAGCAGTGGAAAAGCCAAAAATAACCCAAACAAGCACGAGGTCTTCTTCGGTGCTCCATACTACCATATGGTAGTATGGAGTATGGAGGGATGGACAACTTTGTAATTAGACTGTAATATAAATTTTTTATTGGAGCTCCTAACCTAAATAAACATATCCTAAATAACATATGTGTAAAAAGAAATAAATATATCGGACCAAATGAGTATAAAAATAAAAATAATTTTTCTCATAATACCCCTATACCACTATATTACTCGATCTATACCACATTATATCACATGTTAAAAATAATTTTTTTCCCATAATACCCCTATACTACTATACTACTCGACCTATACTACCTTATACTACAGGTTGTCACACCCGGTTCTGAAAAACAAAACCGAGTGCACACCGTATGTGTGCCAGGATCAAGTTTCACACATACGGCCAACGAAAAGTGAATAATAGAGACAGTATCACGTAAAAGAAAAAAAAAATCAGAGAATTACACAGCTCAAATCCTGGAAACGGAGGCTCCAACTCCACAAGCAGACGACCGGGGGTTGCGTACGTCTAGAACTCAGCAACATCTTCAAATGACTCCACAGTAGCTTCCTTCTTCTGAGCAACATTGATTATAGCAAGGGTGAGCACATGTCGTACTCCGCAAGTGTGGGGAAAGTATGAATGCAAGGCTGAATCAAGGAAAGGCTGAGGTTTAAAGCGATAAGCAATTTTAGTTGGTCAAACTTTTATTAGCACCTGATTACTGAGATATAAATATATACAAACCACATTAATATAAACAGAGCGCCACAAGAATATGGCACAACCAGAACCACGATTTAAGTCCATCTTCAAGTTAAATTATCATGTGAGTGTCCAGGCCGCTCTTGACCGTGAGCACGGCTGTTATAACAGTTTTACACTCTGCAGAGGTTGTACACTTTCACCATAAGTCGCGTAAAAGTCCAAAAGAACTTTAAACCCAACCATGCAGCACCACACAGGCGCATATCACACTACCGAGGTGTGATTGCATAGGGACGCTACGAGGCCTTTACAAAGATTCTCCAACAAGGTTTAGCTCGCATGGTTCCAGTGTCTGGCGCTCCTAACCCTCCCTAATAGGCATGTACCTTAGCAAAGGCTACTTCCCAAGAGGACCGGGCTAGACCGCGACTCAGTCCCCCCTTGCCCTTATCAGGTAAAGCTATTCCAAGCTAGAGTCTCTAATTACTCAGCCAAGACCAGAGCCCATTAGTCTTATGGTTGTACTGTTTTCCCGGGTGGTTCTCCATGTTCCGATTAAAACATATGATCTTGTATTAACCAGAGGTATAGCATAAAGTAAAGCATGTTTATCATTAATGTTCATTAGAACCACCACAACCCAAGTAGAGCAACTAGCATAGCTACCCAACATAAAGATAAACCCGGGCAGACAAGGAATAATAATAAAAGTCTAGGCACTCCTTAATAGGACCCATCAAATTAAATGCAAAGCATATGCAATGGTGATTAAATATAGTTATTGGGATAAAAATATCAAGGACACACTTGCCTCAATTCCATATAATAAATAGCTGCTCAGAATATTCTTCAACTCTTCAAGCTCTCGAACCGCGTTCCTTCTACTCGTAGCAATCATCCAAGCAAAGGAAACATTCTAAAGCAAGCAAACAAAGATAACTAAGAACAATATACCAATCAAAAAGAAAAGCTTTAAAAGAGCATATTTAACGATAGGGCTCGTTGCTACAAAAGCAAAGTTTCAAGAGTCGTCGAAATCAGAACTGAATTGAGTAGGATATAGATTTTATGAAGAAAAGGATAGCTATGTGAATATGTTGTAAGAATGATTTCACTATGAAGCAATAATAATCGAGATAGGAATTAAATATATAGATGAACAAATGATTGTTGTATAGATCGATCAAAGTCAGTAAGAACAAAAGATTTCTGAAACTGGAATACACCGGAGAGGAAACACATGTAGTATGCTAGCTACTTATATCATTAAAGGAAAAGTCCTAATGATCATTACTGCATACGTACACATGATCTCACCATGATGTCATCCTTGCATGGTGTAGGCATGGCTTCTTTGCTTCTGTACGTGTACGTGACTTCGTTTGCAAGACCATGATCTAGCTCTTCTGGACTCCATGGCCATGTGGCAACAGCGACGTTGAGATGCTAGTGGCCGGGTTTCTCCCTGATGCCTGACGTCCTCGCTCGTTGCACCACACAAACTGAACATACACCACGCACATGCACGTATAGAGTAACATGCATGCATCGCTATTGCCAGGGAAAGATCTAGAATAGACGGCACCGAAACGCTGCAAGGCATGAGGGGTGCGAATGATCAGCAGCAAAACGGAAAGAAAGCTGAACCTAGAAACGTGATGGCATGCTCACCCACTGCACGGCAAACGACGGAAAACGGCGATGGCCGGAGGACCAACTTCTCGTTCAGGATATCTGTGATCCAATCTTCGCGGGGACGTGCTCCTCCAGCAGCAGCTCGGCAACGGCGACCCCAGACGGCCGGGCGTTAGACGCTCGGGGCAGGGACTACCGTTGGACGTTGGCCGACGGGGGCAGATCGTGCGATGGATTTGCTTTGGCAGGAGCTCCCTCGAACTGCTGCGGCGGCGAGCTAGGGTTGTTGACTTGTTGTAGCGCTAGGGTTAGAGCTGGCTGCTGAGATTGATTTGTGGAGAAATATGTGGAGGCTAGTAGGCCGTGCGCATAGGGCTTAGAGTCCAAGCGTCCACGATGATGTTGAAGGAGAGCCAAGTACGGAATGGACTAAGGCCTTTGGGGCCTTCTTCGGTGCAGCTTGATGTTGGACTTTGGCCCTGTGCAAGGAGAAAGAAATCGTGAAGCCGAGAACATCCCAACGTGAGGAACCAGCAGAACCCACATGAGAAAAGGAATCCGGAGGAAGGCCTGAATTGTTGCTCGAGCAAGATGTGACCATGGCCTCACAAGGGTATACTTAGAAAAATAAAATAATATATGTCAAGGGAAAAGGCATATGCAGGGTGGCTGGACTTTCCATTGCGATCCTCGATGATTCTTGGTGTCTTGCTGTCGGCGGGGATGGATGGAGGTCGTCAGAGTCGGAGATGACGGAGACCGCAACTGGCTTGGACGTTGCGTGACGGGGGGCTCCTTTGGCGAACGGCAACGGACATAGATGGCGAATCGGGCGGCAAAGCTCGGCGGTGGCGCAAAGATAGTTTGGGGCACAAGAAATCCAAATAAAATACCTGGAGCTCATGAAAAGGATTTTCATGATTTTAGAGCCTTCTATTAAATAGATTTAGCTCTAAGAAGAGGAGAAGAAATTCTAGAAAAGTCCAGAAAATTCTCGAAGGAACCTAAACGTAGGATAAACGAGTTTTTCAGAACTTTTCACTCATAAAACACGAAGATGCATCGGCATGAATGCAACACACAGAGAACAATTAATTTAAATTAAGAAAACAACAATGGTTTTTATTTCCATGCTAAATTCTCTGTAAAATAAATAAACGTTAGAAAAATTTTAAAATTGAGAGAAAATCGTTGTTTAATTTTTCTTAAAATTCACATCCTGAAATTGGAGAATTTCAGGGTGTGACAAAACTACCCCCCTTAAAGGAATCTCGTCCCGAGATTCGAAAAAAGAAGAAACAAGGAGGAGGTGGATAGACAGGATTAGCGTCGAACGAGGCAAAATCTTGAGTCTTCATCTTTTCTTGTTTTCTTCAACTTGCTTCCATCTGGTCGGTGGTGATGATGATGACCTCTATTTGTCGACCTTGGTGTTACCTTCAGCTTTCTTCTCTATGATCTCCATCGAAACAACAGATAGAAAGGAGAGCGACAAGGAGTTGGAAGGTAAAAGAAAAACCCAGCTAAGCAACTGGTGTTATTGTAGATATAAGACCCACAATACACCAACAATCAATACAAAGAATCAAATCGAACATGATCATAAAACAAACATCATCATTCAAGCATGGGAATCCACCATTCAGCACAACAAGAACGATCTAAACAACGTTGTTAGTAAGGGAGAAGGATTGTCCTAAGTATGGGGTGTCTCTTTAGCTTCAAATTCTCTTGGCGCAGGACTCCTTTAGCTCGTCTTGCATCAAATGCTCAAGCTTAACTTCTTGTGATTGATAGTATCTTCATTCGTCGAATGATTTGGACAGGGATTAAGACAGGTGACATGAATGATCTAAATGTTTTGAAGAAGCAAAAACATATATTGAAATCCAAAAGTCAAGAGGAGATTTCAAAGATGATCAATCATAGGTGAATGAGAACAAATTAATACTCTCAATTAATATCAAGGAATAAATGAGAATGATTATATGAATTGAATTCAGGATGACAATAATGGCAGATTCAGACATTTCGAAATAGAGACGCATAGCTCTCTGTCAGAAAGTCCAAAAATCATTACCAATTGCCAGAAAATAAGTCATCAAATTCTGAATTCAACAAAATTGGTTTCACGTCAATCCGACATCTGTAGCTCCAGAATTAATTCGAACAGTACAACAAGGTCAGGCAGTGACGTGAACAGATTTGAGAATGGTAAAATCATTAACAGGAGAGTGAATGATCAAGGGAAAGAGAAAAGTAGATAGACAGGAAGTAAAGATTTAGTAAAAGCAAGACAAGGAAAAGTAATAAATAACAAGAGTTGATAATTTGAATTAAATTATCAAGGATAAGATAAGTAGACAAGGAAAAGGTTAAGAATGGGATATGAGCAATGTTTATAGTGAATTAGACCTTAGAAAGCGACCATTGCTATCTAGGCTTACGTCCTACGGTCGATACAGCTCTGATACCACTTTGTCACACCCGGTTCTGAAAAACAAAACCGAGTGCACACCGTATGTGTGCCAGGATCAAGTTTCACACATACGGCCAACGAAAAGTGAATAATAGAGACAGTATCACGTAAAAGAAAAAAAAAATCAGAGAATTACACAGCTCAAATCCTGGAAACGGAGGCTCCAACTCCACAAGCAGACGACCGGGGGTTGCGTACGTCTAGAACTCAGCAACATCTTCAAATGACTCCACAATAGCTTCCTTCTTCTGAGCAACATTGATTATAGCAAGGGTGAGCACATGTCGTACTCCGCAAGTGTGGGGAAAGTATGAATGCAAGGCTGAATCAAGGAAAGGCTGAGGTTTAAAGCGATAAGCAATTTTAGTTGGTCAAACTTTTATTAGCACCTGATTACTGAGATATAAATATATACCAAACCACATTAATATAAACAGAGCGCCACAAGAATATGGCACAACCAGAACCACGATTTAAGTCCATCTTCAAGTTAAATTATCATGTGAGTGTCCAGGCCGCTCTTGACCGTGAGCACGGCTGTTATAACAGTTTTACACTCTGCAGAGGTTGTACACTTTCACCATAAGTCGCGTAAAAGTCCAAAAGAACTTTAAACCCAACCATGCAGCACCACACAGGCGCATATCACACTACCGAGGTGTGATTGCATAGGGACGCTACGAGGCCTTTACAAAGATTCTCCAACAAGGTTTAGCTCGCATGGTTCCAGTGTCTGGCGCTCCTAACCCTCCCTAATAGGCATGTACCTTAGCAAAGGCTACTTCCCAAGAGGACCGGGCTAGACCGCGACTCAGTCCCCCCTTGCCCTTATCAGGTAAAGCTATTCCAAGCTAGAGTCTCTAATTACTCAGCCAAGACCAGAGCCCATTAGTCTTATGGTTGTACTGTTTTCCCGGGTGGTTCTCCATGTTCCGATTAAAACATATGATCTTGTATTAACCAGAGGTATAGCATAAAGTAAAGCATGTTTATCATTAATGTTCATTAGAACCACCACAACCCAAGTAGAGCAACTAGCATAGCTACCCAACATAAAGATAAACCCGGGCAGACAAGGAATAATAATAAAAGTCTAGGCACTCCTTAATAGGACCCATCAAATTAAATGCAAAGCATATGCAATGGTGATTAAATATAGTTATTGGGATAAAAATATCAAGGACACACTTGCCTCAATTCCATATAATAAATAGCTGCTCAGAATATTCTTCAACTCTTCAAGCTCTCGAACCGCGTTCCTTCTACTCGTAGCAATCATCCAAGCAAAGGAAACATTCTAAAGCAAGCAAACAAAGATAACTAAGAACAATATACCAATCAAAAAGAAAAGCTTTAAAAGAGCATATTTAACGATAGGGCTCGTTGCTACAAAAGCAAAGTTTCAAGAGTCGTCGAAATCAGAACTGAATTGAGTAGGATATAGATTTTATGAAGAAAAGGATAGCTATGTGAATATGTTGTAAGAATGATTTCACTATGAAGCAATAATAATCGAGATAGGAATTAAATATATAGATGAACAAATGATTGTTGTATAGATCGATCAAAGTCAGTAAGAACAAAAGATTTCTGAAACTGGAATACACCGGAGAGGAAACACATGTAGTATGCTAGCTACTTATATCATTAAAGGAAAAGTCCTAATGATCATTACTGCATACGTACACATGATCTCACCATGATGTCATCCTTGCATGGTGTAGGCATGGCTTCTTTGCTTCTGTACGTGTACGTGACTTCGTTTGCAAGACCATGATCTAGCTCTTCTGGACTCCATGGCCATGTGGCAACAGCGACGTTGAGATGCTAGTGGCCGGGTTTCTCCCTGATGCCTGACGTCCTCGCTCGTTGCACCACACAAACTGAACATACACCACGCACATGCACGTATAGAGTAACATGCATGCATCGCTATTGCCAGGGAAAGATCTAGAATAGACGGCACCGAAACGCTGCAAGGCATGAGGGGTGCGAATGATCAGCAGCAAAACGGAAAGAAAGCTGAACCTAGAAACGTGATGGCATGCTCACCCACTGCACGGCAAACGACGGAAAACGGCGATGGCCGGAGGACCAACTTCTCGTTAGGATATCTGTGATCCAATCTTCGCGGGGACGTGCTCCTCCAGCAGCAGCTCGGCAACGGCGACCCCAGACGGCCGGGCGTTAGACGCTCGGGGCAGGGACTACCGTTGGACGTTGGCCGACGGGGGCAGATCGTGCGATGGATTTGCTTTGGCAGGAGCTCCCTCGAACTGCTGCGGCGGCGAGCTAGGGTTGTTGACTTGTTGTAGCGCTAGGGTTAGAGCTGGCTGCCGAGATTGATTTGTGGAGAAATATGTGGAGGCTAGTAGGCCGTGCGCATAGGGCTTAGAGTCCAAGCGTCCACGATGATGTTGAAGGAGAGCCAAGTACGGAATGGACTAAGGCCTTTGGGGCCTTCTTCGGTGCAGCTTGATGTTGGACTTTGGCCCTGTGCAAGGAGAAAGAAATCGTGAAGCCGAGAACATCCCAACGTGAGGAACCAGCAGAACCCACATGAGAAAAGGAATCCGGAGGAAGGCCTGAATTGTTGCTCGAGCAAGATGTGACCATGGCCTCACAAGGGTATACTTAGAAAAATAAAATAATATATGTCAAGGGAAAAGGCATATGCAGGGTGGCTGGACTTTCCATTGCGATCCTCGATGATTCTTGGTGTCTTGCTGTCGGCGGGGATGGATGGAGGTCGTCAGAGTCGGAGATGACGGAGACCGCAACTGGCTTGGACGTTGCGTGACGGGGGGCTCCTTTGGCGAACGGCAACGGACATAGATGGCGAATCGGGCGGCAAAGCTCGGCGGTGGCGCAAAGATAGTTTGGGGCACAAGAAATCCAAATAAAATACCTGGAGCTCATGAAAAGGATTTTCATGATTTTAGAGCCTTCTATTAAATAGATTTAGCTCTAAGAAGAGGAGAAGAAATTCTAGAAAAGTCCAGAAAATTCTCGAAGGAACCTAAACGTAGGATAAACGAGTTTTTCAGAACTTTTCACTCATAAAACACGAAGATGCATCGGCATGAATGCAACACACAGAGAACAATTAATTTAAATTAAGAAAACAACAATGGTTTTTATTTCCATGCTAAATTCTCTGTAAAATAAATAAACGTTAGAAAAATTTTAAAATTGAGAGAAAATCGTTGTTTAATTTTTCTTAAAATTCACATCCTGAAATTGGAGAATTTCAGGGTGTGACACAGGTGAAGGTCTAGTAGTATACAACTAATTTGGACCGTCAGATCCTTTTATACTGGTCCTTTTTGACACCAGTATAAGGTAGTATGGAGCACCGAAGAAAACCTCAACAAACACGGCCTGCCTGCACAAGCCTGGCTCATAGAACAGACGAGTCATGGCAAATTGGAAGATTTGTTTGCTATCCTGATAAGCCAAGTTGAGCTGAACCCATGGTCAAACACTAAAGTTTGGGGCTAGCAAATGACTTGGACCTGGCTAATGCTATTCAGTCTACATTACCAGGTAAGCATCTGTACATCTATATGTGTCAAAACAACTATTGGAATAGGGACGTTTTGGTGCCTAAATCTAGCAAATTTAAATAGTAAATAAAAAGTATGTACAATGCTTATTTTCATGGGTCGACGCGACTCTAGGTTTATCAATGTATAGCACACGGTTTTCTTGTATAATGGATACAAGTATATTTCCATCAAAAGCACTAGAATTGTGTGTCGATACAACTATATTTTCAATCATAAATGTTGCGGTTGTAGAACAACTTCTTTCAAGTGTAGCTACAGAATCATGTTAACAGTTCAGCTGGTCATGTTCAAACTGTTGCTAAGAACGCCATAATATTGGTAAGAACATTATGACATTGGTGGCATATCACCTACTTATGCAACATCAGCATATAAATCATGGATTGTCATCCGGATGGCAATTGGGATCTGCACTGTCTTTAGGCCGTTGTGCCAAGTAAGGCTGCCAAATGTATAGTCCCCTTGTAACCTCCAAAGAGGTGATATCTTCACCTGGAATGTGATAACTTTGTTTGCAGCATTGAACACAAGAACAGACGGCTCAACATCCATCTTGACTCCAGGTGGGCTCTGAATTTCAGCGTGGTAAATGGCATCAACCTCACCTACATTTGTGACTGTTCTTGATACGGTAATCTGACGTCTCAGATCTGGAATGGCGATGGATGGCAAGTTTAGGTGATACCCAGGTAACACTGTTGCGTTGCATGTTATGGATCTCTTGAAGTTGCACCTGAAGAACCTGTTGTAATCAGATGGATCGATGTCATAGATCAGGCCAGGATCAGCTGCCTTGTTAGGGTTTATGTGCCCCGCTCCGTAGTCAAATGGGTCGGCGATCTTTGGGGACATTCCTTGTGCGAGTATCGGCATGCTGCGCGCATCATTTACAGATGCTTCGACCATGCATAAATGTGACAAATGGTTGGACAGAAATCAGGTGCGCCTCAACATGAATTAGATGCAGTGTTCTAAATTCTGGTTAGAATATTTGTTACCAGTGGTCATGATGGCTGATTTCAGTGCAGCTGGGGACCAATTTGGGTGCAGGGCTTTCAGCAGCGCGATGATGCCTGAAACGTGTGGTGTTGCCATAGATGTCCCTGAGCTAATTGCATAAGCATCTTTTATGGCCCCCAAGATGCTTGCACCTGGTGCTGCGATGTCGGGCTGTTTAGGAAGCAAACAATGCACTGTGATGGCATCATTATGGTTCAAGAATTATGAACTGTTTACATTTTCTTGTTTTAAGCCCTTATTTATTCGCTTTAGTGATGGATGAGGTCACAAGGGACATACAAGGTGATATCCCTTGGAGTATGCTCTTTGCGGATGATGTGGTGCTAGTTGATGAGAGTAGGGTGGGGGTTAATAGGAAGTTAGAGCTATGGAGGCACACGTTGGAGTCGAAAGGTTTTAGACTTAGTAGGACGAAGACAGAGTACATGATGTGCGACTTCAGCGCGATTGGACATGAGGATGGAGACGTTAGCCTTGATGGGCAAGTGGTTGCCAAGAAGGATACTTTTCGATATTTAGGATCGATACTCCAGAAGGATGGAGATATTGATGAAGATGTTAGGCATAGAATTTCAGCCGGTTGGCTAAAATGGCGTCAAGCTTCTGGCATCCTCTGTGACAAGAGAGTGCCACAAAAGCTAAAAGGTAAGTTCTATAGGACGGCGATTCGCCCGGCAATGCTATACGGTGCGGAATGTTGGCCTACAAAAAGGCGACATGTCCAGCAATTGAGTGTAGCAGAGATGCGTATGTTACGCTGGTCTTGTGGGCACACAAGAAGGGATAGAGTACGGAACGAAGATATTCGGGATAGGGTCGGCGTAGCACCAATCGAGGAGAAACTGACGCAACATCGGTTGAGATGGTTTGGACATGTCCAACGGAGGCCTCTTGAGGCGCCAGTGCGTAGTGGGGTTCTAGAAAGGGTAGATAATGTAAAGAGAGGTAGAGGTCGACCTAAACTGACTTGGGACGAGTCGGTCAAGCGGGATCTTAGAGAGTGGAATATCTCCAAGGAATTAGCTTTAGATAGATGCGCTTGGAGACTTGCAATTAACGTGCCTGAACCGTGATCTTTTGTTTCTTCTCTTTTTTACCCCTAACCTTATCTTTGGTCTTGTGCCGTTTTATGTCTTTCTTATCCTTGTTTCTTTTGGGTTTCATCTCTAGCCTACCCCAACTTGCTTGGGACAAAAGGCTATGTTGTTGTTGTTGTTGTTGTTGTAAAGTAAATGTTACAGAACAAGAGTTCCTTTGGGTACAACTATCACAAAGCTAAGTTTTTTTTTCTTCATCTCATGAAACACACACTTATTTTTTAGGAAAAAATAACACGTTTTATTTCCATTTCACCATACTATGCTTTCCTTGAAAAAATATTGGCAAACCCCACTTTTATGATATAGAACAGCCTAGACCCACATGGCAAATTGAAAGTGTGAGTAGGCCATTGGGCCTGTAGTCCTCGAAGCGTAGTTTTGCTGAAAACTTGCTGGAAAGATAGTGTAGTGTTCTATGAAGTGGAACAAAAAGAGTAGTCACCTACTCACCTTGATAACTTCAGGGTACTCGATGGATGGACCTCTCGAGGAGAAAGCTGCCACTTTTGGGGCTACTGCTTCTTCACCTGTGACGCTTTGTGCTGGTGCGATCTTTGCAACAGGAGACCTGCTTAAAACAGTTAGAAATACAAGGTTGACCTTATTGCATAAGGATCCAATAATCAACCGGGGGCTTCTAGTAGTTTGCAATGTGAATTGATCACAGAAGATCGAAAGGCGAAGGCATTTTACCTCGCATCACCCATGTATAACACGATATGGTTGGCAGTATACAAGTCCACAAGAACACATGCAATGCCCTTGCAATCAGCTGTCGCATCGACAAGGTTCGTGGTATATTGAGCAAAGATGATACCAGAGCCTCCACCATTCAAGACGTTTGTCAACGCAGCTGGGAAAGACGCAAGCAGTGATACCAGAGGCGATGCACAGAGCACAATTTTACCTCTCACGTCCGTGGCGTTCAGAGCACTCAAAGTGCATCTAAAATTACATACGGAAAAAAAGGGAGGAAATCCGATTAGCTTCAGAAATGCCTGAAGTGTACGCACAAATTTAGCACAAAAAAAACTCAGCAAGGTTTTATCGTACAAGCCTCCAAACACGAGAGGTTTGAAGCCGCTGCGTTGTGAGCTGTCCTCTTGGTAGTACAAGGACTGTCCCTGCAAAAAATGAGCAGAGGTTGCCAATGCAAGGTCAGTGCACATGTATGGGTCGTTGTTTCTTGTTAGCGTTTGCGTTTCGTATCGTACCACGATCTGTTGCTTGTTTCCCAGCGTGATCACGGTCGGAAACGACCGATCAATCTTGCTCGCCGCGACAGTGATGACCCAAGGAGCAGGGTTACTGACCACCTGCCGTGCAGGCCCGAGGTTCCCCGCGGCGTACACGACGGTGATCCCCTTCTGCACGGCGTGCAGGGCGCCAAACGAGTTCTCCTCCGCGACGAGCGACAGGGACAGCACGTCCACCCCGTCGTGGATGGCGTCGTCGATGGCCGCGAGCACGGTGGCCGTGTTGCCTGCCCGTACGCCGATGGCGGCGTTCGGCCACACGGATTTGTACACCGCGATGCGGGCGCGGGGCGCGCCGCCGCGCGCGGCGCCGGAGGCGAGGCCGTGGAAGCTGGCATCCTCCACGACGGAGCCCGCGGCGGTGGAGGCCGTGTGCGTGCCGTGGCCGTCCTTGTCGCGGGGTGAGAGGACGTCCATCTTGAGGTCGTCCTCGTCGATTCCGGCGGTGTAGAACCGTGCGCCGATGATCTTGCGGCTGCAGTTGTCGCTGCCCCAGCCCTCTCCGACTTGGCACACGCCTTTCCAACGTGACGGGACCGGTCCGTACCCTTCGTCGCTAAAGCTCCTCGACTCCGGCCAGATACCTGCAGTGAGTGAGAACACCGTGCCGTTGGATACGTAGATCGGAAGTGTTTCCGAGCCAAACCACTTCGTCCAATTTCTTATTAAGAAGTAAGATTGGGTACCAGTGTCGATAACCCCAATGATTATATCTTCGCCGTATCCGCTTCTATGGAGCAGCTCACTGGGCATTTGGTAGCTCAGACCCAGGCCAAGGAAGTCCCAGCTTCGAGTGGTTGTGGTTGTGTACCTTTTGCTTCGTTGAACACTAATGACTTCTGGATGCTCTGTAGAATTAACAAGATCACAAAGGCATTGTAGATTTACTGTGAACTGATAATTCTAGAGTAGTTATTGAGGAGTTTTTTTAAGGACATGAAGTGGAAGACCTAACCTGCAAGCTGTTCAGCTTGTTCTTGAGTAAGCATTGCTGCAAATCCTGAGAAGCCATGCTTGTAGTTGTGGACCATGGATGCCAATGAATCGTCCTTGCTGAAAGTTAAGGATATTTACATAGCAGTATATCACCCACTCAGTTACTATATATCTATTGCTAATTTGCTACTAAACATATTTGCGATGAACCACGCGTATCATTCTCCAATGGAACTTTTAGATAAAACAGTCAACAGTCCAAAGGAAATGGCCTGATAATTAGCAGAGAAGCTACCTTCCAACAACAGCGGCGAGTACATCATGGTGTGAAGCAATAACATCATTCGGGTGTCCATGTTTCACATCGCCTAGGTACACAATATAAAGCTACAAATAAAACTGGTTAGAAATCAAATTTTAGAAACCCCCTCAATTAAGCTACTCATATCCTATCTATTTTAGAATTGCTCACCCCTGGAGATCCTCCATTCGCCCCGACTAATAACGTGCAGAAGCATACAAGTAGCGCCGAAGCTCTGAGGCCACGCAGAGAGTAGAAACCCATTTTCCGTACGCTTTATTCGCTACTCGTCGATGCACTAGCCGGTATTTATAGACGATCGAGTGTTAAGATTATATTCTAAATGTCATTGTCAACATAGGAACAGTTCTTGTTTTTGGAGTTGTAGTTTTTCCCGCCCCTACATAAGGGTTGTTGTTCTTTCGGGTTGTTGTTTTGTCTTTGTTTCCTCTTTTTCCTCCTAATAATAAGTCTGGCAAAGCTCTTGCCGCTCGTTCAAAAAAAAAAAAAAAACCATAGGAACTGTTGAAAAAGAACTCTGAACCTATGTACCTCGTCCTGCCTCCCTGCTTTCATTTTCAGATTCTTGCAAGCTGCAGCCAGTATCGTTTTTGGAGGGCATGGAAAGCCGAAGTACCCTCTATAAGTCAACATATTACCTTTGGCACCTTTTTTTTCCAGCAAAGTTATCATGAACACAACAGTCTGACTAGACATATGCACAAGTACCCCATGCAATGCAGTTGACAGCTGCATACCAATCGCTGTGCATATAATGGAGGTTGCTCTAATAAAGTAGGAATCAGTGAAAGGACCTCTAGCTTACTGATTAGAGCGCCTGAATAACACCCAACAGTCGCAGGTTCGACTCCCTATGAAAGCAAATTAATGGGTCTGGAATAAAAAATATATAAAAAAATAGGTTGGGGCTTCAGTCAAAAAAAAAAGTAGGAATCAAGAGAATAGGCTAGCAGCGCACGACGCTCACTCATAGGGGAATAAGCTCACTAGTAGAGTTACCGATGAACGAAGTTTAGTTGTTATATAGGCAACTTACGAGGGTTTATAGTTTTCCCTTCTTTGTTGAATTTTCCTAGAAAAAAGTCTATTTTTCTATCCTTGCCAATCAATTTTGTCCGTCTATAACCTTTGAACAAAATTTAGGCTTTGATTTCATTCCTAGTCCAATTGTAGTTTTTGTGATATACTCCTCAAACTATTGAATTGGTCCTATCTACCTTTAATGAACTTTATTTTCTCTCTCTCTCCATATGTCGGTTGAGTTTTAATCCAAATTTTATGAGCACATAGAGAACATGATATCTTATACTAGAAAAATGGGTTAATAATTTCTGTAGTTATTTTTAGAAGTTAGGAACGTTTAATCACAGTTGATCCTAAAAATACAAAAAAACTGCATGAAAAATAGCTGTGAAAATTCCTAAAATATTTTACTAACGTAGGGTATCATGTTACAAGTCACTCATAAAATTTGAATTAAAACGTTAACTTGTACATGAAGAAATAAAAAGATTGAACTAACTCAAATATATACTCCTAATTCCAAGGAATAAATCGACGGTTTTGTTTGGGAGTTAAACATATAAATTAGATAGGGTAGTAAAATGAACCTTTTAATTTTTGTTAATACTCATCTTTTGATGTTTGAACTTTGTACGGTGGTCACGTCAGTTTGAAACAGAAGGTCAGAAGTGCGGTGCAAAATGTCCGAGAGGACAAAGCTTACATTCGGGCATCACTGTCAGGCGAGCAGTTGAGGACCAAGCCCAAGTTATCATGCCGGCTCCGCATTTTTTCGGGATTATCCCTTCGAGAAATAAACAGACGTTGGGACATGTTCAACTGATAGCAACATGCATGCTAATCCCGATTGCGTGCTAGCTAGAGCTGGAATTACCTACAAATTGCACTTCTCTGTAAATGAACACGTCTTCCCTGTAGAAGTCAAGGCCTGATCTACTCCTCCCATTTGAAAAGATTTGATTTAGTCATATGGATGATTCATCATCCAGGCATCACTTACTTGACGATTGATGCATCCCTGACCCTACTTGACAGTCTCTGCTGCATTCTGCTTCTGCAACTTTCGGCGGGGCCCAGCAGGCCCAATTATTGGTGTACAGCATCGGCTCAGATTGTTAATGGGCCTAAATATTCGTAAAGCTGAAAATAACCGAGTTGGCCCAAGCCGTCTTCCCCGACGACGACATCCGCCTTTCTCCGCCGCCGGTCGCATCGCCCCGCGTCCGAGCAAAGGCACGGGCACCACGCCACCGCCACGGCGCCACCGTGCCAACCGAGGTGCGTCACCCTTCTCTCTACCGGCCGGTTAGTTTCATGTTTCCGAGCTTGGATTTCTGAAGCCCTGGATGACGGGTTCCCATCTCGCGATTTTGGGATCACGCTGGCTGCTGGCTCATCATCCGATCGCCGTCTCGCTCGGAGCCAGGCAGCCAGCCAGAACCTGAGGCTTCTCCGCATTCCGGAGGATTGCTGCGTTTGCTTATTCACGTCTAGAATTTTTCCTCCAATACGTGAGGTCGGCCTCGGGTCGAGTTTACTCTTTGAATGACCGGGACTTATTAGGTTTTGGCTAGGGTCGTGACTTTATCTGGTACTTTTATATGTTGGCTACTTATCAAATTCTAATTATATGACAAATATTAGTACATTTTGCTTTCTTGTATAATGAAATGGCAGAGCAACTGCCGGAGTTTGCTAAAAACATTATAATTATATAACAAAATAATAATTACATTTTCAGTCATGAGGATTTGTGCATCTGCAACTGGATTTTATTTAGTAGAAGAACTTTTTTTTAGTAATGGTTTAGTATAACTAGAGTTGATTAACAAACACAGATACATCAACAACTATATGCAGCATAAAGAAATTGCTAGTAAAGTCATAGAACTTTGATATTCCCCAGTTTTCTGTATTGTTGCTAAGAACACCATGATACCTTCAAGAAGGTAAATAATGATATGACAGTGCTAGCATGTTTCACCATACCTACGCAATATCAGCATAGAATGACAGTGTGTGGTGCCATTCTTTTCGCCTTAATTATTTTCTAACATTTGCATTAGTTCTGAAAATAGACAGAAACAGGCCTGCTAATCCAGATTTCATCCTGAAGCTAGAATGGCCTATAACTATCTGTGAGTATTTTGCTTGCAAAAGTCAAGCCTCAATTGGCCACTCCATTTTAAACTTTTGGTGGAACCAAACCATAACAATGCTGGTTAATAGCTCTAGTAGTTCTGTACTTTGTCATAGTTATTAGAGTTGTATATTGAATACAATTAGATTTAGCTCATGTAGTAGTGCTGCTATTTAGCCACATTTGATTAAGAAAAAGAACAAGTAAAACCACAGTGGAACTTGGCATATCTCATTTTCATGTAATGTCATCAGCCCAACACTCTGTTATTTTCTTCAAAAAGGAAAAGAACTGTACGGTATTTCCTGCATGTTTCACCCTACTTATGCAACATCAGCATAGAAATCGTGAATTGTCATCCGGACTGCTATTGGAATTCGAACAGTCTTTTGGTCATTGTGCCAAGTAAGGCTGCCGAATGTGTAATCCCCTTGTAACCTCCACAGAGGTGATAACTTCACCTGAAATGTGATAACTTTGTTTGTAGCATTGAACACAAGAACAGATGGCTCAATATCCATCTTGGTTCCAGCTGGGCTTTCAGTTGCTGCATGGTAAACTGCATCGACCTCACCTACATTTGTGACCGTTCTTGATACAGTAATGGGGCGCCTCAGATCTGGAATGGCGATGGATGGTAAGTTTAGGTGGTACCCAGGTAACATTGTTGCATTGCACTGTACGAATTTCTTAAAGGTGCACCCAAAGAACTTGTCATAATCACTTGGATCAATGTCGTAAATTAGGCCAGGTTCGGCTGCTTTGTTAGGGTTTATATTCCCCCCTCCGTAGTCAAATGGATCCGCGATCTTCCGAGGCAATCCCTGTGCCAGTATTGGCATGCTGCGTGCATCAGTTATTGATGCTTCAACCATGCAAAATTGTGACAGAAGTTATTAGAGAAAATGTGAGGCAACTTGACATGATTTAGAAGTAGTGTTCTGAGTTCTAGGTAGCATGAATTGTGTTACCAGTGGTCATGATGGCTGATTTGATTGCAGCTGGAGACCAATTCGGGTGCAGGGATTTGAGCAGTGCAACGACACCTGCTACATGTGGCGTTGCCATAGACGTTCCTGAGAGGAGCGCATAGGAGTCTCCCTTGGCTGCTAGGATGCTGGCTCCTGGTGCTGCTATGTCAGGCTGTGAAGCAAGCAAGAATGCAGTGAGATAACAGCATTACTTGCTCAGTCACGAATTTATATGATTTTGTCTGTGGACCTTGATAACTTCAGGGTAGTCAATCGATGGACCTCTTGAGGAGAATGCTGCTACTATTGGGGCCACTGCCTCTTCACCCGTCATGGAGCGTGCTGGCTCAATCTTCGCTACTGGAGAGCTGCTTAAAACAGTCAGAGATCCATGGCATAAAGGCTTGAACTCATTGCAGAGAGCTTCTGATTTGCAATGTTAATTGACCAGTCAATACGAAGAAGAATGCAATTCGGTGGCTCACCTTGCATCGCCAATGTAATTGCCAATCCGGTTTGCCATATCGAAGTCCACAAGGACGCATGGAATGCCTTTGCAATCAGCTTCCGCATCGAGAACGTCCATGCTGTATTGAGCAAAGATAAGACCCGAGGCCCCGGCATCGAGGACGTTCTTCAACGCGATGGGGAAGAGCACCAGCGGTGGTACTTGGAGTGCTACACATAGCACAATTTGGCCCTTCACATCCGTGCCGTTCAGAGCATCAGCAGTGCATCTAACCACATGGAGAAACATGAAGAAAAGACGAACTGATCAGCTATAACAATCAAAATGACTAGATTATTCACACACAAAAAACAAGCAGAAAAACTCCAAATGATCTAGATATCGTACAGGTCTCCATATGCAAGAAGCCTGACGGTACTCCCTGTCGAGTTCTTCCCTTCGTAGTAAAGAGATTGTCCCTGCAAAAATGAGCAGAGTTGGCTCATCAAGACAACTGCTCATAAAAGTCACGAAGATTTAACATATTTCCATGTAGTCTTGTTGCTTACCACGATCTGCTGCTTGTTTCCCAGCTTGATCACGGTTGGATAAGATCGATCGATCTTGCTCGCTGCGACTGTGATGACCCAAGGAGCTGTGTTCCGGACCACCTGTGGCATGGGCCCTGCGTTCCCCGCGGCGTACACGACGGTGATCCCCTTCTGGACGGCGTGCAGGGCGCCGAAGGAGTTCTCCTCCACGACGAGCGACAGCGACAGCACGTCCACCCCGTCGTGTATCGCGTCGTCCATGGCCGCGAGCACGGTGGCCGTGTTGCCGGCCCCAGCCCCGCGGCCGCTGCCCCAGACGGACTTGTACACCGCGATACGCGCCCTGGGCGCGCCACCGCGCGCCGTGCCGGCGGCGAGGCCGTGGAAGCTCGTCGCCTCCACGGCCGAGCCCGCGGCGGTGGACGCCGTGTGCGTGCCGTGGCCGTTGGCGTCCCGCGCCGAGAGGTAGTCGCTCTTGAGCTCCTCCTCGGCCACGCCGGCGTGGTAGAACCGAGCGCCGATGATCTTGCGACTGCAGTTGCTGCGGTCCCAGCCCACCCCGACCTGGCACACGCCTTTCCACCGTGACGGCACCGGCCCGTAGCCGTCGTCACTGAAGCTTCTTGACTCCGGCCAAATTCCTGTGGTAACCCCAGGATGAGTGTTGGCGCCAAAGGTATTCTCCTGAGCAGTGAATTTGATGTTGCCAAGTAAGTACTACTGACCTGTGTCAATAATCCCGATGATGGTGTCTTCTCCATATTTGCTTCTGTGGAGAAGCTCGGAAGGCAATTTGTCGTTCAGGTTCAGCCCCAGGAAGTCCCAGCTTCGTGTGGTCGTCGTCTGGTACCTTCTGCTCG
Organism: Urochloa ruziziensis; assembly: GCA_015476505.1. Lineage (NCBI taxonomy): Eukaryota > Viridiplantae > Streptophyta > Magnoliopsida > Poales > Poaceae > Urochloa > Urochloa ruziziensis. The sequence goes on along the minus strand of CM027122.1, from coordinate 53,693,248 downwards.
GTTGCACGCTGATGACTTCCGGCAAGTCTAGACGGACCATTTGAACAAGCAAACAGAATTTCAGTGAGCTTTTAAGAAACTCCTTTAAAAAAAAAAGAATCGGAAACTCCTTCACACAGCCCAATCAGACCATATCTGACCTGCAAGTTGCTGTGCCTGCTCTTTTGTAAGCATGGCCGCAAAGCCCGAGAATCCATGCTTGTAGCTATAGATGATGGAATCCAAAATATCTTGTTTACTGAAATTTCAGGATTGTGCATGGTCAGTCAATTGGTACACAGGTTGTTTAATGCTGCTGGCTGGTGAAGTATGATTACGGTTTACAGAAGAGTCTTAAGACGAAACCAGAGCCGGGAACGATAGCTGGGTTGAAGTGATCAGACTGGATTAGCGGTTACCTTTCAAGAACGCTTGATAGGGTATCATGGTGCGAGGCGACGACGTCATCTGGGTGTCCATGCTTCCTTTCGCCTAGGTATGCTATGTACAGCTACGGGAAGATAGATAACATAGTTGAGAAACACCTTGAGACCGAGAGAGAACAAATCAGGGCAAGGCCGGCAAACCTTCTTACGCGACGCTTGCACTTGGATTAGAAGCGTGCAAAAGCAGAGCAACAGCAGTGGAGCAAAACGGCGGTGGTAAGAAGAGTGTGATTCCATCTCCGTTCTCGCCTAATACTTGCAAACTGTGCACGGCTGGGCCCAGTTGTAGGCGTCAATTTTTCCCCAGGTCAACGCATGATTTTTTTTAATCTGTCGCTTTTCTCTAAACTTTGCTGAAAGCTCTAAAATTGACTTTATCTTGGAATGTTATCCGCGAGATGATGCCATGGCAATACGATAGTGATGATATAGTTCTTCAACTCTCATGTCTCATTCGTTCCCCAGTCTAGTCTTCTACGAAGTACTATTGATAGAAATGGGCAAGCCTTTTTTTTCTTTTCTTTGTTTAATCGGGGGCAGCTACCGGGCAAGCAATCTGCTCGTCCGGAATCCTGATTACGATCAAAAAACTTGAATTTCCTATATGAATGGACGGTGATGGATCTACTACACCAGACGTCTACATGGGGCGTAAAGCCCAACAACTAGCTGGAGTAATTGAGCCCATAATTTTAGTGGGCCTAGCACATGGATAGCTGAACGAGATAGGATTTGAGTTGGCCCAAGTCCCTCTCCCTTTCCAAGACCACCTTCGGTTTCGCTGCCGCCGGCGCGCTTTCCCCGTCCGCGTCCGGCACCGCGGCACCGCCATTTCAACTAATCGAGGTAACCTTCCGCCCCCTGTATTGTAGGTGCTGAGGTTGAGACGGGGCGGTACATGGCTTGATTTGCGCCTGGCTCGATCCGGCTCAGGATTTTTTATTTTTTATTTTTGAAAAGATGACTCTATTAGTTATTTTTTTTTTGCCCTGCTAGTGTTCTGACCTTTTCTGGTAAGTTGGCCTCAATTGGAGCAATTTTATTACCTGCATAACAAACAGCAATATTTTCAATCAAAGGGATTTGTACAGCATCAGTTGCATTTTGATACTATTATTAAGTTCGGGTTACAAATACTGTTTTAGCCAGCACAGTAGCAGCTTATTTGGCTATAATAAAAAGAAATATCCAAGTAACATTATAAGTGGAACTTGGCATGCCTTTTTTTATTTTTCTTTTTTGAAATGAATCAGACAGAAGAGTTGCCGATTATATTAAAAAGAAGGAACAACGTCCAGATTGAGCACAACAATAAATCACGACTACACCACTACCAGCCAACACGACCGCACAACTCATGTCGAACTCGACACTTGGCATGCCTTGTTCTTCTTTCTGAGTAGTGCAACAAACACCACGAGGCATATCCTTCATAAAAGAGTAAAGGCACACAAAGATACGTTGCCTGCACTATGACCTTCACGCAACATCTGCAAAGAAATCATGGATTGTGATTCGGGTTGCAATTGGAATTCGCACGGTCCTCTTATCATTATACCAAGTCAGGCTGCCAAACGTGTAGTCCCCTTGTCTCTTCCACAACAGGGATAACTTCACCTGAAATTTATGAACTTTGTTTGTAGCATTGAACACAAGGACAGATGGCTCAACATCCATCTTGACTCCAGGGGGGCTCTGGACTGCTACGTGGTAAACAGCATCAACGTCACCAACATTTGTGACCGTTCTTGGTATAGTAACCATATACCTCAGGTCTGGAACCGAGATGGATGGTAGATTCAGAAGATACCCTGGCACCGATGTTGCATTGCAGTCTACAGATTTCTTGATAGCACAGTTAAAGAAATAGCTGTAGTCACTTGGACTGATGTCATAAATTAGGCCAGGATCAGCTGCCTTGTTAGGGTCGACGATCCCGCCTCCATAGTCAAATGGGTCAGCAATCTTACGAGGCAATCCTTCAGCCAGTATAGGCATGTTGTATTCGTCAGTGACAGATGCTTCACCATGCACAATTAAACAGAGGTAAGACAGATGTAGTATTGCCAATATAGTCAATTGGTCATGAATTTAGAAGTAATCTATTAGGGTAATGGCTGGCCTAATTACCTGTGGTGACCATTGCCGATTTCAGTGCAGCAGGAGACCAATTTGGATGTAGAGCTTTCAGCAGCGCGACGATGCCAGCTACGTGTGGGGTGGCCATTGAGGTCCCTGACAAAATCTCATAGGAATCTCTAGTTGCTGCTAAGATGCTAGCTCCAGGTGCGGCTATGTCAGGCTGTGGAGGAAGCCAAATCACAGTGTAAGATGAGAAGCGATGACAAGCTGGTAAGCTGTACCATTTATTCTAGGTACCTTGAGGAAATGGGCGTAGTCAGTCGATGGACCTCTCGAGGAGAACGATGCCACTTTTGGGGCCAGGATGTCTTTACCTGTAATGGTGCGCCCAGGTTCGATCTTTACCATTGGAGAGCTGTTTAAAACAACAAGAAATTTATGTGTGAGAGGACTCGGCTCATGACAGAGCAAGAATTGATCGGGAGCTATTTTGCAATGTTGGGTTGACTGAGACATGATGTACCTGTCGTTAGCTACGTATTTTAGGATTTGTTTACCAGTGTCAAAGTCCACAAGAACACAGGGAATGCCTTGACAATCAGATGTCATTTCCATAGCATCGATAGTAAATGTAGCGAAAATAAGACCAGAGCCTTTGCCCATCTTCATGACTTGCAACGCGGTTTGGAAAACCTCAAGTGGGCTTCGCGCCCCTATCGAAACTGGTGTCGAACAGTACAGAGTTAGGCCTTCTAGATCCGTACCATTCAGAACATTCAGAACATCCGGCGCGCAGCTAAGCACACACAGGAAGCAAAATATTAAAATCTGGTTAGTTTGTGGCACAATTTTAGCACAAAATCAGGTAAAAAGTCAATTGCTTTCCATACGTGTCTCCGTTTCGAAGATGTGTGAAACTGCTCCTGGATGAGTTGTTTCCTTTGTAGTAGAGAGATTGTCCCTGCAAAATTGGCAGCATTCGCTTAACATCAGTAGCTTTCCAGAGAGACAGAGAGGCTTAGATCTGGTATTTGTATTATGTACCACTATCTGTTGTTTGTTTCCCAGCGTTATCACGGTCGGAAACGACCGATCAATTTTGCTAGCCGCGACGGTGATTGCCCACGGAGCGGTGTTCTCAACAGTCTGCGGTCTGGGCCCGTCGTTCCCGGCCGCATACACGACAGCGATCCCTTTCTGAACCGCGTGCAGGGCGCCGAACGAGTTCTCGTCAGGGTGAGCGAGCGACAGCGAGAGCACGTCCACTCCGTCGTGGATGGCGTCGTCGATGGCAGCGAGCACGCCTGCGTCGGTGCCAGTCGTCCCGCCCCCCCAGAGGGACTTGTACACAGCAATGCGGGCGCGGGGCGCGCCACCACGCGCGGCGCCAGCAGCGAGTCCGTGGAAGCTGGCTGCCTCCACGACGGAGCCTGCCGCGGTCGAGGCCGTGTGCGTGCCGTGGCTGCCGGAGCCCCGGGGAGACATGTAGTCGGACTTGAGGACCTCGTCGTCAAGTCCGGCGCTGTAGAACCGTGCGCCAATGATCTTGCGGTTGCAGGTGCTGTGGTTCCAGCCCTGTCCAACTACGCACTCGCCTTTCCACCGCGACGGCACGGGCCCGTACCCTTGGTCGTCGAAGCTTCTCGACTCCGGCCAGATACCTGCAGGATGGATGCTACGTATATTGCTAGTATTCTGTATCTTGCACAAGACAGGGGCGCCTGAAGACACGCGTTTGCAGAACGGAATCACGTTTGTTCAGAGCCAAGATTGTTTACTAACCGGAGTCAACAATCCCGATGATTATATCCTCTCCGTATTTGCTTTTACGGAGCAGCTCACTAGGCATTTGGTAGTCGAGACCAAGGAAGTCCCAGCTCCGAGTGGTCGTCGCCTTGCAGCTTCTGCTTGGTGCGATGCTAATGACTTCCGGAGAATCTGTAGAGTTAACAAAGCCTCTAGCCATGGTTAGTAATTAGTTTACTGATAGACTACGGGGTGCGGTTGGAAAACTGAGGAAAGCACGAGAACGTGGCACGGTCGACCTTCGAGCTGCTTAGCATGGTCTTCAGTGAGCATTGCTGCGAAGCCTGAGAAACCATGCTTGTAGTTGTAGACCATTGAAGCCAACGAATCTTCTTTGCTGAAATTTCATCAGTAGTTCAGTACACACATGACACAACTAATCTCTCAACTAGCTAGCACCACCATGCAGTAACGCTAGAAATGGCCGAACTGGATCTGAAGTGGGGTTGGGCTACTCACCTTCCAAGAACATTGGTGAGAATATCATGGTGCGAAGCAACGACGTCATTCGGGTGTCCATGTTTGACATCACCTAGGTACACGATATAAAGCTACAAGACAACACAGCGGATCAGAATGACCTATCCCCATATTGTATCAGTTTTCATTTAACCATGGACTGAATTGTTAGCGAGAATGCTTAGTTGCTTACCGTGCGAGATCCTCCATGAACCCCCAATAGCAGCGTGCAAAAGCAAAACAGTAGCGCTGAAGGTACAGAGGCACGCGATGAGGATCCCATGTTTGCGTTGCTCATACCTCCCATCAACGCCCGGTTTTTATAGGCGTGTACGAGGTTACGTACTCTTGATCTACTTTATTTCAAAAAAAAAAAACTCTTGATCTACTCACGAGTCAACTTTAAAAAATCCTAAAGGACTCCAATCATGTACCGCGGACCACTTGCTGAAAGATGCTCTCTGATCATGAGTCTCTGGCGCTGCAACGTCTGTCGCCCACGTTAGCGTGGCAGACTAGCAGCTCGTCGCTGTCTCGTTGCCTGCTCCTCTTGTTGTTGTCTCGTTCCAGGTCCCCAGCTCCATCGCATCGTCTTCGGATGATCAGAAATGCCCCCGAGGGGAATCCGAGGAAATTTGGCTTCTATGGGGGTGTTCTAATCCTCCAAAAAAATTTCACTTCCCGTCACATAAAAAAATCTTGCCTATGTAAAGTATTAAGTATAGTCGTATAGACGAAAACATAATACATTATACGAATGGAGTTTATTTCACGAGGCGAATCTAATGAGTCTATTTAATCTATGATTTGCAACAGTAACCATCCACTAATCATGAATGGGATGCATTGCAAGTTGGACGGTGGAGACTGGAGAGGTGTTAGGCAGATCAGCCAGCAAGCCCAAGAGAAGCCCGTGTGGCCGTCACGTGTCATGCAATTTAGGTTACGGTTTCAAAAGAGTCAGTTTTTGATGACTGGCTTGCAAGCCATGTAAGGTCTAGGTTGCTTAGGAGTCGAGTCGAGTTCCCCTATATAATCGAGGGATCTTGTACCAAATTATTCAAGTAACAAGGAAAGGGTTTAATCCTAAAACTCTCTAGCTCTCCAGTTTGGGGTTCCACTCCCCTTTCTAGTGCTGCCTCCCATGCCTCATGCGCCAAGTGCCGCCGCCCATACCTCATGCGCCCAGCGCCGCCACCTCCATGGCCGCCGGACGACCCTGTCCCCTTCCCCTGCTCAAAATCCCTAATAAGATCACTAGAAGATTTTTCTACATCTTATGACGTCGTGATAACTTTGGCTCGAGAAAGTAACACATCGTGCATGGCTAGACACATTTGTAGCATATTATCAGAAAAATATTGTAGAATGTGGCTAGCAACATTGAAGTTGTAAAGCTTCCATTTTCTAGGTTTCAACTGGTCACTAGAAAATCAGCTTTTAAGACGACCTCTAGCAATTTTGTTCAAGTACAAATGAATCGCTTGCAGCCTGATGGAAGGTAACACAAACCACACTTACTAATATATGTAGCTTACAAGCTTCCTGGACACCAAGGTAATTCACATGCTCAAACCGTGATCTTAACCTATACTTATATGAGACATGTGCTTAACTATGATAGTAGCAACTTAATTACAGACTTCATCATCTCTATATATTAGTAGAGGTGGACCTAAAGTAAAACTTAAAAGAGGGCACATCCGCAGGGCCAATAAGTGATTTCGATCTACAAAATGATGAGCCAACAAGTCGCTAGAGTTGCAACATGCAAGAATAACTAACAACCAAAAATTAGCCATATCCTAATGATAACATTGTGGTCTAACCATATACTAGCCAGGACACATCGTCCTAACTACTGGGTTGCATTGGGTAGAGTATCACTCTAACGCCAATGATACAATTGTTGTCCAAGGCATGGTGATCACCACAAGGGACAACGAGAAGCACCAAAAATAGTGATATCTTGCTATGTAGCATTGTGATTATTCGGTATGGTTGAAAAAAGGATGATAGATGATAATTCAATCGCGACAAAGTGTTGATGCATTATAGAACAAAGCATTTAGTAAATCAATGTTTAACATGCATGTCCGACCGTAGCAAGCCAGAAGTAGTTATCTCCAGGAGTGAACGATGGACCATTGTGGATACATCTTCTATGAATGTGGTATAATAGATAAGATCTTTGGGAGCAGAAACAATAAAGAAAGGACAAGTACAAATGAGAAGACTATACCTAAGACAGTATGAGACCATGCTTATGGAGCCATATCTACATGAGATTGGAGGACAAATAAAAAGAAAGGAGATTATTATTTCCGGTTGTATACATTGAACCATTCAGTTAGATTTTTAATGCGATTGAAGGATAATTTATCATGCATTGTAACTAAAACACTAAAATGAATACTACACCGCTGGTCGAAAATTTTAAAACATTACATTCAATTTAATAAGATACAAATTCTCATATTACTTTTTGGTAAATACACACATGTTTATTTATAAGATATTATCTTTTCTCTTAAATTTATTTTCTCAAAAAATATACCACATAATATGAAAATTAAAGAATGACAACACAATAACATGACTAAATAAAACTATTTACATCCATTTATTTTTGCAATGTTATTTACATCTTCTTTAGGAATATATCCATTTATTTTGAAGGAAGGAATATAAATATTACCAAATAAAAAAACTAGCTACCCACGCTAATAGCACTGGCCATCTTGCTAGTTTGACTATAAAGAAACGAAATATCACGGTAACGCCATAGTGCTACTTAGCATGTCTTACTCTTCTTTCTGAGTAGTGCAAGGAACACCACAAGACATATCCCATCGTCAAAAAAGTAAAGGCACACAACTATATGCTCATGCCGCCTATATCTATAACCTTTGTTATGCTACATCTGCAATGAAATCATGGATTGTGATTCGGGCTGCAATTGGAATTCGCACGGTGCTCTTGTCATTATACCAAGTCAGGCTGCCAAACGTGTAGTCCCCTTGTCTCTTCCACAATGGTGATAACTTTACCTGAAACGTATGGACTTTGTTTGTAGCGTTGAACACAAGGACAGATGGCTCAACATCCATCTTGACTCCAAGGGGGCTCTGGACTGCTACGTGGTAAATGGCATCGACCTCACCAACATTTGTGACAGTTCTCGGTATAGTAACCGGATACCTCAGGTCTGGAACCGAGATAGATGGTAGATTCAGAAGATACCCTGGCACCGATGTTGCGTTGCAGTTTACAGATTTTTTGATGGCGCAGTCAAAGAAATAGTTTTAGTCACTTGGACCGATGTCATAAATTAGGGTCGATGTTCCCACCTCCATAGTCAAATGGGTCAGCAATCTTAGAGCAAGATTAAGCCCGTGTTTAGTTCGCGAAAACATTTCATGAAAAGATTTTGGGTTTTGATTTTATCAATTTAGAAGTAGTAAATGTAGACGAAAAAGGTGAAAAGTTATATGGATAGGTTGGAAATCTCGAGACGAATCTAACGATGGTAATTAGAGGGTAATTAATCCATAATTAGCGGATGATTACTATAGCGCTACCGTTGCAAATTATGGATTAAGTAGACTCATTAGATTCGTCTCGCGATTTACAGTCTATCCATATAACTTTTCACCTTTTTCGTTTACATTTAATACTTCATGCATCAAAGATTCTCCTTTGATGTGATGAACGAAAGCCTAATAGATTTCGCCCGCCGCGGACGCCGAGATGATGTGATGGTCGTGGACCCCACCATCTTTAGTACTCGCAGAGAAATCAAAGCAAGGCTGGCGAATGAGACTCTCACTATCGGGTGCTGGGAGGCTGATTTAATGCTTGCGCCCGCTCTTGCCGACGCCTCACCATGCGCCTGTTCTACTCTCTTTCCTATTTTCTCTATCATCCACGTAAGAACTCGCCCGCATCTCGCCGCTTATAATATGCTCTTAAGAGGCAATCCTTCAGCCATTATAGGCATGTCGTATTCGTCAGTGACAGATGCTTCGCCATGCAAAATTAATTAGAGGTAAGACAGATGTAGTATTGCCAAGACAGTCAATTGGTCATGAATTTATAAGTACTCCCTCCGGTTCAGTATTAGAAGTCGTTTAGGACAGCTACACGGTCACCAAAGCAAAACTTTGACTTCTCTTTTCTATAAAAATATTTGTTGAAAAGTTATATATGTATATTTTTATGAAAGTAATTTTCAAGACCAATCTATTTATATGATTTTCACATTTTCAAACTCAATGACTTAAATGTTATTCATGATTTATATTCCCAATGTTTGACTCAAACCTTGTCCAAAACGACTTCTAATACTAAACCGGAGGGAGTAATCTACTAGGGTTATGGTTGGCTTAGTTACCTGTGGTGATTGCCGATTTCAGTGCAGCAGGAGACCAATTTGGATGTAGAGCTTTCAGCAACGCGATGATGCCAGCTACGTGTGGGGTAGCCATTGACGTCCCTGATGAAAACCCATAGGAATCTCCCTTTGCTGCTAAGATGCTGGCTCCAGGTGCGGCTATGTCAGGCTGTGGAGGAAGCCAAATTACAGTGAGATGACAAGCGATGAGCCGATGACAAACTGATAAGAGCTACCTTCTAGTCTATAGGTACCTTAATGAATTCGGCGTAGTCAGTTGATGGACCTCTCGAGGAGAACGATGCCACTTTTGGGGCCAGGATCTCTTTTCCTGTAATGCTACGTGCAGGTCCAATCTTTACCACTGGAGAGCTGTTTAAAACAACCTGAAAATTATGTGAGAAAGGGCTCAGCCATGAGTCATGAGAGAGCAAGAATTGATCGGGAACTTGTATTTTGCAATGTTGGGTTGACTGGGACGTGTCGTACCTAGCGTCAGCTGCGTATTTTAGGATTTGTTTACCAGTGTCAAAGTCCACGAGAACACAGGGAATGCCTTGACAATAATCAGCTGTTAAGTCTAGAGCATCGACCGTGTATTGAGCGAAAATAAGACCAGAGCCTTTGGCAATCTTGATGAGCTGCAACGCGGTTAGGAAAACCTCAGCTGGGCTTCGCGCCCCTATCGAAACTGGTGCTAAACAGTACACAGTTTGCCCTTGCAGATCTGTACCATTCAGAGCATCCACCGAGCAGCTAAGCACAGGAAGCAAAAGATTGGTTGCTGATCAGTTTCTGGCACAACAGCACAAAAATCAGGTAAAAACTTAATTGATTTGCATACTCGTCTCCGTTGACAAGACTTGTGAAACTGCTCCTGGATGAGTTCTTTCCTTGGTAGTAGAGAGATTGTCCCTGCAAAATTAATTGGCAGCATTCGCTTAAGATCAGTAGCTTTCCAGAGAGACAGAGAGGCTCGTGGCATGAGAGCTGGTATTTGTATTATGTACCACTATCTGTTGTTTGTTTCCCAACGTGATGACGGTCGGAAACGACCGATCAATTTTGCTCGCCGCGACGGTGATGACCCACGGAGCGGTGTTCTCAACAGTCTGCGGTTTGGACCCGTCGTTCCCGGCCGCGTACACGACGGTGATCCCCTTCTGAACCTGCGTGCAGGGCGCCGAACGAATTCTCATGGGGGTGAGCGAGCGAGAGCGAGAGCACGTCCACTCCGTCGTGAATGGCGTCGTCGATGGCGGCGAGCACGCCTGCGGTGGTGCCAAACGTGCCTGACCCCCAAAGGGACTTGTACACAGCAATGCGAGCCCTGGGAGCCCCGCCACGCGCGGCGCCTGCGGCGAGGCCGTGGTGTTAGGTCGATCTCCACCACCACGGCCCAAAGGCCGTGATGGACTCGGTCCACGCACCCTGATCGGGGGAGCCCAACCTAGCATTGGTTGGTGGGCCCCGTTGCACAGTGCTATAAATATAGGGTGGGGGGCTAGGGCGCACATAACGAGGTTGACCGCGCCGCCAGCACCCCACCTACAAACCCTACCGATCGAGGGAGCACTGGAGCAGCGGGAAGCTCCACCTCGACCGCCGCCGACGTCCGGGTGGGTGCGGCGCACACGGTGCCACCGCCCCGACCTCAACCGCATCGTCCCCTCCGCTCCAGCGCCACCTCAACCCGCGGCCGCCCCTGCGACCGCCACCGCCGCCATGGCTGCCGACCCCGTCGCCACTACAAATGGTCTGCGCATTCCCTTTTTCCCTTCTTTCTTTTTTTCTAGATCTAAATGATGTACACGTGTTAGTCATGTTCATTATCCTATTGTGCAAGTTTTACCCGTGAGTATTCTACTACTAGTTGATCCTATAATCCTATCAATGGTATCAGTTAGCCTAATCTAGTAGTAGATTAGTTCTCTGGGTAGGTTCTACACTCGTTTTATTCAAGTTTTTACTCACTGTTAGTTAGACAGGGGGAAGAGAGTGTAGAAAAATGATATAAAATGGAAGAAATTGATGAAAATCGATTAAATCCGATCGAAAAGAAAGAAAAATCAATGAAAATCGAAAAGTGGATCTCAGATCCAAAACTCCGAAGCAAACCCTAACCCTAACCCTAGATCTAAAGAGAAGCAAAGGGCCGGGGGAGGAGGACCTACCTGTGGGGCCTACTTCGCCGCCGGCCATCACCGCAGAGACGCGGGAAGGAACACCGGAGCGGAACCCCTCGACGGCGGCGCACTCGCCCTTGCGGGAAACGCGCGCGCCGGCGAGAAATTCCGCCACGGCATCACGCAGGGGGAGGGGAAGCGCCGCGGCCTTAGGCCGGCGGCGCTCGCCTCGCCGTGCGCCAGCAAGAAGCTGGCCATGGCCGGCCGTGGGCCGCCTCACTCTCTCTCACTGGATCTCGTGGCTACGGCTCGGATCTGGGGGAGTGGAGAAGAAGAAGGGGAAGGGGAAGTCGAGGGAGTGCGCTGCGGCCATGGCCGGCGGCGCGCTCGTCCCCGCCGTCGCCGGCGAAGAACCGCGCGCCGCTGGCCATGGCCGCATCGCGCGCAGTCGAGCCAGGAGCGGAGAAGGCGGGGGAGAAGAAGGAAAGTGACGCCGGCTAGGGTTTTTTCCCGGGCGAAACGCGTTTTATACGCGCGAGAGGCGCGCTCAGCCGTTGATCAGATCGGACGGCCGACGAGCGCGCCACGTCGCCCGCCGGTCGAACGGGCCAGAAGCGGCCCGTGCGGGCGAAGGAGCTGGGCTGGTTTGGCGGCCCAGCCGTCGGTTTTCGGGCTAAGGCCCACGCGGACGAAGCGCTCGCGCTGTTGGGTCCGCGAAAGCGTGGCTGGGCCGGGCCGCTAAGGGCGTTTTTCACGCGCAAACGTATTTTCAGGGGCCAAAAGCAGACTTTAACCGCGGGAGCGCGGCTGGGCCTCGCGAGTGACTGGGCCGTTGCTGGGCCGAAACGCGCGGAGGCGCGGGCGCGCGCGCGTAAGCTTTAGCGGGCCGTTTTGGGCCGATTTCTTTCGCGGGCCAAAAGTGACGCGTGAATAGTAACTTTTATCAATTAAGTTTATTTATTTTCAGAAGCTATATTTGGTTGTTTTTGGTGTTTATTTTGCATGTTTTCAAGTAATTATCTCTGTTTAAATTTTTGCACACATAGTAATTATTTTTACAGAGAGTAGAATGCTTCTGAAAATTAATTTTTCTCATGATATTTGATGTTTTCCGCTGCGTTATTTATTCTCTAGTTAAATTGAACCAAAGGGATATTTAATTAGAGAAGTAGAAAAGTTTTTCAGTTTTATGATATTGTTATTTTCTGGCCAAAGCTGATAATTGCAATATTATAAATATTCTTGTCAAGTTATCATGCATTTATTCTATTTTCTGTCCAAAGGTGATATAGAATTGATGTAGAAAGCATGTTGTATGTGTTGATTTTGACCAAAGTTAAATTAATACATGCAATATTTATTTTTTTTATTATTATTGTTCTCACCAATTTTATGTCAAAATTTCAGGCCCAAATTCTTCAAGCTATGTGTCTGATATCCCTATCCTGGTTGGAAGCAACTACGGAGAATGGCGCACGCAGTTCAACCTGGCAGTGGTGATGACAGATATTGACACTGCCATGAACTACCCATATCCGGTACTGCCTGAGGCACCAGTGCGTGGAGCAAATGAATCTGATGAGGCATTCGCGGCACGAGAGCGTGACCATGCGCCCGTTAGAGCACTTTATGATCTCGAGAAGAGAAAGTGGGATATTTCCAACAAGAAATGTCTGCTGATTATGCGGACAAAGATGGCAGAGGCCATAAGGAACTCTATCCCAGAGAAGAATGCAGAGGGTGTTGCTCACACTGCACCTGAGTATATGGCACTAGTGGAGGCCCAGTTAACTGGGTCGTCTAAGACTTATGCCAGGACGCTGATTGATCAGTTTCTAAACACGAAATATACGGGTGGGGGTGTGAGAGAGCACATCCTGAAGTTGAGCAACCTACATGGGAAGTTGGCTGCCTTGGACATTAAACTATCTGAAGATTTTCTTGTCCATACAGTTTTTCGCTCACTTCCAGCTGCATTCTCCAACTTGGAGATCACCTATAATTCCCTAGAGGAAAAATGGGATATGCAGAAACTCATAGGCCGCTGTGTGCAAGATGAGGACAGAATGATTGCACAGAATGGTGGACAAATCAACTATGAGGACAGAATGATTGCACAGAATGGTGAACTTTAAGCCTAAGAACCAGTGGGAAAGTGGCCCTTCAAATGCTTCCAGCAAAGACAAGGGCGAGGCACCAGTGCAGTTTGATCGCTCTCACAAGCCACAAGACAAGAAGGAAGTTGGCAAACATGAGTGTCTGCATTGTGGGAAGGCGGGACACTGGCAGAACAAGTGTCCTGACTGGCTTGAAATGATGTGGAAAAAGGGTGAGGATTATATTACTTTTGTAGATGAATCCCTGTTTTTATGTTATGATAAATCTACTTGGTGGATTGATTCAGGTGCAACTACTCACGTTGCTAATTCTATGTAGGGATTAAGTATGAGCCGGATGCTGCAAAGAGGAGAAAGAGGAGTTAAAGTTGCAAACGGCGTTGAAGCTGAAGTGGAGGCGATAGGAGAACTCCCCATCAAGTTGAAAGACGGCTTCACGCTTCAGCTGCACGACGTTCTTTACGTTCCCTCTTTGAGCAGAAACTTAATTTCAGTTTCATGTTTAGCAGACGATGGTTTTGAGTGTCTTTTCGACAGTGAACAATGTTTAATTATGTTAAATAAAGTTTGTGTGGGTCTTGCCTTCCGACAAGACAAACTTTATAAGTTATCTGTTTATGATGATTTGTATGCATGTGAAGATGTGTATGCAAGTACTAAGATTGTGCATGAGATTGAAAATGTATCCTCGTCTACAAAAGTAACCAAAAAGCGGAAAAGAATTGATGACGTTTCATCGAAATTATGGCACTGTCGTTTAGGCCACATTTCGAGGGGGAGAATGGAACGTCTAGTTAAAGGATCAATTCTTCCACCGCTACAATTCTCAGACTTAGAACAATGTATTGATTGCATCAAAGGCAAATACGTTAAGCAAGTAAACAAAGTAGCAAAACGAAGCACGTGAACCTTAGACATAATACACACAGATATCTGTGGTCCGTTTCCCGTTGCATCAGTGGATGGTTTTGACTCGTTCATTACATTCACAGACGACTACTCCCGTTATGGCTACATTTATCCAATAAAACAAAAGTCAGAAGCGCTGGATACATTTAAGATATTCAAAGCTGAGGTCGAGAATCAGTTTAATAAGAAAATAAAATTAGTAAGATCAGACCGTGGGGGGGAGTACTACGGTCGACACACCCCGTATGGCCAAATTCCAGGACCTTTTGCAAGGTACCTTCAGGAAAATGGCATAGTTGCCCAGTACAGTGCACCGGGTGACCCACAGCAAAATGGAGTAGCTGAAAGGAGAAACCGTACCTTGATGGATATGGTTAGAAGCATGATAAGCTATTCCACTTTACCAGTTAATTTGTGGATGGAGGCTTTGAAGACCGTCATTCACATCCTAAACAAAGTACCTAGCAAATCAGTTCCTACAACACCTTATGAACTTTGGACGGGTAGAGAACCCTCTCTCAGATATATGCGTGTATGGGGCTGCCCCGCTGAGGCTAAGATTTTTAACCTTGGGAAGCTAGATCCCAAGACAGTCAGTTGCTATTTCATTGGCTATACTGAAAAGACAAAAGGGTATCGTTTCTATTGTCCTAACAGACACACAAAGTTTGTGGAAACGAGACATGCAGTTTTTCTAGAGAATGAGATGATCAGGGGGAGCATGGCTACTCGGGAGATAGATCTTGAGGAGAAGCGGGTCTTTGCACCTTGCCCAATGATTCAAGAACCCTTTTTCGAGTTACCTGTGTCAATTCCAACAGTGGAAGCCACTGTGACACCGGTACAAGCTCCTAGTCCTGTAGTGCCAGCAATGAATGATAATGTGGAACCTATTCCTCAAGTTGAACCAATTGTGGCACAAGATGTTGAACCAGTTGTTGCTCAAGAAATTGAACCTCAACAGCCTGTGGTTCCTGAAGTACCAGTTGTTGAGCCAGCTGCTGAACCAGCTGGAGGAGGACTGAGAAGGTCTACAAGAGTGAGACGCTCAGCCATTCCTGATTGCTATAAAATTGGCAACTTAGAAGAGTTTCAAATGGGGGGTGATCCCGTCACATTTGAAGAGGCTATGAGAAGCGCTCAATCTGAAAAATGGCTGGAAGCCATGCAAGAAGAAATGAATTCAATGAGTGCCAACAAAGTTTGGGACTTAGAAGTAATTCCTAAAGGAGCCAAATCAGTAGGCTGCAAATGGGTCTATAAAACAAAATGTGACTCCAAAGGGAATATTGAAAGATATAAAGCGCGACTCGTGGCTAAAGGGTTCACACAAAGAGAAGGAATAGATTACAATGAGACGTTTTCTCCAGTCTCATGTAAAGATGCCTTTAGAATCATAATGGCATTAGTGGCACACTATGATTTAGAATTACATCAGATGGATGTAAAGACAGCGTTCTTAAACGGGGATCTGTTTGAAAACGTATACATGACTCAACCTAAAGGTTTTGTTGTGGAAGGCAAAGAAAACATGGGATGCCGATTAAGAAAATCCATTTATGGATTGAAACAAGCTTCTAGACAGTGGTACTTGAAGTTTGATGAGACAATTAAGAAATTTGGGTTTAAGGCAAATGTAGAGGACAATTGCATCTATGCAAAGTTTAAGAATGGAAAATATATTTTCCTAATCCTATATGTGGATGATATCCTGCTTGCTAGCAGTGATAAAAGAATGTTGCAAGAGACAAAAATGTTTTTGTCCTCTAATTTTGATATGAAAGATCTTGGTGAGGCTTCATATGTTCTGGGCATTGAAATTCACCGAGATAGAAGAAACGGGGTTTTAGGACTATCGCAAAAGACATGTTTGGAGAAGATCCTAAAGAAATATAATATGCATGCGAGTAAAGCCACACCTGCACCGATAGTGAAGGGCGATAAGTTTGGGGATTTTCAACGCCCCAGGAACCAGTATGAGATCGATCAAATGAAAATGGTTCCATATGCTTCAGCAGTTGGTAGCTTACAATATGCACAAGTGTGCACTCGCCCTGATTTGGCTTATATCACTGGAGTACTCGGTAGATATCAAGATAACCCAGGCGTAGAGCACTGGAAAATGGCAAAGAAAGCTTTGCGGTATGTGCAAGGCACAAAAGACCTCATGCTAATATACAGAAGATCTGATTCTCTAGAGATAAGAGGATATTCAGATGCAGATTTTGCGGGAGACAAGGATGATAGAAAATCCACGTCAGGTTATGTATTCACTCTCGCAAAGGGAGCTATTTCGTGGAGAAGCTCTAAGCAAACTCTGGTTGCATCATCTACGATGTATGCAGAGTTTATAGCATGCTATGAGGCAACGTTGCAGGCCAAGTGGCTAAAGAAATTCATATCCGACTTGAAAGTGGTAGATTGTATTAATAGACCACTTAAAATGTACTGCGATAATGAGTCTACAGTATTTTACGCTCACAACAACAAGTCGAGTAATGCTACCAAACCAATAGAAATAAAATTCTATGTTGTGAAAGATAAAATCCAGGATCAGACTATAAGTCTGGAGCATATAAGTACGAAGAATATGCTTGCGGATCCGCTCACTAAAGGTTTACCACCCAGTATGTTTAGAGAACACATTACCGGTATGGGTTTAAGGGAAAGCCTTATGATCACTGGATAATGGCCCAAGGTACGATCCTTTGCAATAGAGAAGTTTATTGTGGCTGATTAATCTAATTGAAATGTCAATTTTGATGACTCATGCTCAATGTGCTTTTTTGTTATGAAGTGGATGTCAGCCGAAGAGCTTAAGGTAAGAAAACATAAGGTGAGATCGAGGGGGAGATTGTTAGGTCGATCTCCACCACCACGGCCCAAAGGCCGTGATGGGCTCGGTCTACGCACCCTGATCGGGGGAGCCCAACCTAGCATTGGTTGGTGGGCCTTCGTTGCACAGTGCTATAAAGATAGGGTGGGGGGCTAGGGCGCACATAACGAGGTTGACCGCGCCGCCAGCACCCTACCTACAAACCCTACCGATCGAGGGAGCACTGGAGCAGCGGGAAGCTCCACCTCGACCGCCGCCGACGTCCGGGTGGGTGCGGCGCACACGGTGCCACCGCCCCGACCTCAACCGCATCGTCCCCTCCGCTCCAGCGCCACCTCAACCCGCGGCCGCCCTTGCGACCGCCACCGCCGCCATGGCTGCCGACCCCGTCGCCACTACAAATGGTCTGCGCATTCCCTTTTTCCCTTCTTTCTTTTTGTTCTAGATCTAAATGATATACACGTGTTAGTCATGTTCATTATCCTATTATGCAAGTTTTACCCGTGAGTATTCTACTAGTAGTTGATCCTATAATCCTTCCTATAATCCTATCACGTGGAAGCTTGCCGCCTCCACGATCGAGCCCGCCGCCGTGGACGCCGTGTGCGTGCCGTGGCTGTTGACGCCACGGGGAGACATGTAGTCGGACTTGAGGACTTCCTCGTCAAGTCCGGCGCTGTAGAACCGCGCGCCAATGATCTTGCGGTTGCAGGTGCTGTGGTTCCAGCCCTGTCCAACTACGCACTCGCCTTTCCACCGTGATGGCACGGGTCCATACCCTTCGTCGTTGAAGCTTCTCGACTCCGGCCAGATACCTGGAGCAGGTGTAAACCGCATGTTTTTTTTTTTGAAACGTACCTGCATTAAAACAGAACAACAACATACAAATACATGCAGCAGTACAGGTACATCCTAGAAGGATGCAGAAAGGACAGCTGTCCCACACATCTTGCAGTAAAGACCCTAAAGAAGTAAAGATTACAAACAGGTCCTCCGGGTCTTGTGCGCTTGCCGCTGTCTTCGCTCATCTTCGATCTCCGTCGTCGGCCAGGCAAGCTCCAGAGCACGAAGGGG
Source organism: Urochloa ruziziensis (assembly GCA_015476505.1). Lineage (NCBI taxonomy): Eukaryota > Viridiplantae > Streptophyta > Magnoliopsida > Poales > Poaceae > Urochloa > Urochloa ruziziensis. The sequence goes on along the minus strand of CM027122.1, from coordinate 53,675,021 downwards.
AGGAAGAACACCGTGACCAGAAGAAGTATCATCGCACAAAGGCTTTGGATCGAGCCGCAGTAGATCTTGACGGAGAAAGTACCTCGGCCGGGGACACACCCCACACTTCTCTGGCCGTGGCCCTGCACATATCGCCAGGGAACGGCGAGGAAGAAGCACAGGACCACCCACCAAACAACCCCCAAACCACCAGTTATCCTTCTGCACCAAGCCGTCGGCAATCGAACCAAAATTGGTTTAATCACCAAGCAGCAGGTTCCTAAACAGGAAGCACCAAGATCTAGAAAAGACCAAGCATCGGTGACTCCTCCAGATCCCGAAAGCTCCCTCTTCCCACGCCCGCCACCGCCGGCACCGGAGCAGACACCAACGGAGTGGAGAGCGGACCGGAACAACTTATTCCACACAAACGACAGCGCCTCCACCCAACAACTGTCACTAGAAAAGACATACCTCGACTCCTCCAGAAAGAAGAAGCCAGGCAACACTACAGCCCACGCCGGTGTCGACAGCACCAGCGGGCAGACAAAATCTATATACAACGGCCACCTCAGTCCCCGTTCCTCATCCTCTCCGGCGCCAAGACGGCCGCCGGTGAGGAAGGGGAACGGAGCAGATCGGCGCCGGAGCCGACTCGCCTTCTTTTCGCCCTTTCTCACCTGTAGCAGACGAAGGGTAACCAACGGTTTGCACAAGAATTTCGCACCAATAGAGCGAAAATATGCATTTCTGAACGAGATCACATTGATGGCTTCAGTAAAATAGTAAGACCGGATACGGACCACTGTCGACGACCCCGATGATTATGTCCTCTCCATATCTGCTTTTTTGGAGCAGGTCACTGGGCATTTGGTAGTTCAGACCAAGGAAGTCCCAGCTCCGAGTGGTCGTCCCCCTGCAGCTTCTGCTTGGTTTGACACTGATGACTTCTGCAAACTCTGTAGATCGAGTTAACAAAGCCGCACAGGTGCGGTTATCAGTTTACCGATGATTTTGCATGACTACAAGGTCTCTTGTTGGAGCAGAAAGAATGAAAGTTCTACCTGCAAGCTGTTTAGCTTGGTCTTCAGTAAGAATCGCTGCGAAGCCTGAGAAGCCATGCTTGTAGTTGTGAACCATGGAGGCCAAAGAATCTTCCTTGCTGAAAGTTTAGGAGTAGACCATCATATTAAGTAGCAGATTTACAGAGCTAATCATCATGCTGATTGATCGTGGAATCAGAACACAGAGAAAGTAGGGAATGGGCCGGCTGAAAGAGCCTATATATGTGTGTGTGCCTTCCAAGAACATCGCTGAGAAGATCATGGTGCGAAGCGATGACATCGTTGGGGTGTCCATGTTTCACATCACCTAGGTACACGTTGTATAGCTACAAACATTGCAGATTGGAGATTATGTTTTTGCAAACATTCTTTAGCAAGTAATATCATACCGCTTTACGGACGTAGTGACGATTAGAGGTTTTCTTCGGTGCTCCATACTACCTTATACTGGTGTTCAAAAAGGACTAGTATAAAAAGATCTGACGGTCCAAACTAGTTGTATACTACTAGACCTTCACCTGTAGTATAAGATAGTATAGGTCGAGTAGTATAGTAGTATAGGGGTATTATGAGAAAAAATTATTTTAACATGTGATATAATGTGGTATAGATCGAGTAATATAGTGGTATGGGGTATTATCAGAAAAATTATTTTTATTTTTATACTCATTTGGTCCGATATATTTATTTCTTTTTACACATATGTTCATTTAGGTTAGGAGCTCCAATAAAAAAATATATTACAGTCTAATTACAAAATTGTCCATCCCTCCATACTCCATACTACCATAGGGCAGTATGGAGCACCGAAGAAGACCTCAACGATTATTCAGCTGTTATCAGGCATGCTTACCCTGCGAGATCCTCCACAGCGCGCAGAAGCAAAGCAGTAGCGCTGAAGATGCAGGGGCACGCGATGAAGAATGTAATCCCATGCTTTTCAGAGTTTGTGTGTTGCTCATTGGTGCTATTAGTAGGCCGGCCGGAGTATTTATATATAGGCGTGATATGCATGAAGAAGGCTGTATATGTCCTCTCGGTCAGCATAAAAGGAGTACTAAAGGACTCCAATCCACAGGTTGCAACCAATGTAGTAACAGTTCTTAGACTTGTTCTCTTCCTGGACACTGGCATCAAGAGCATAATTCCCAAACAATGAGCTGGTACCAATAATAATGCAATGATTTTTCTACAACCTTTTAATTTATTACTTGTTGCATTCTATTAGTTTAAATGGGTCAATTCATCCTAGAAAGAGCACATTCAGATCAGGTCCGTATGACCCATTCACCATAATAAAAGATGGTGTTGAGAGGGAAAAAGAAAGATGGTGTTGAGAAGGTCATACGGACCTGATATGAACGTGTTGTAGCAAGTGGCCTTTGGACGAATATTTATGTGTGAGCGCGCTAGTTCTACGAGAGAAGGTTCCAAAAAGTTTTAATTCCTCAAAATAAAGATGGTGTTGAGAGGGAAAAAGAAAGATGGTGATGAGAGGGTGATACGGACCTGATATGAACGTCTTGTAGCAAGTGGCCTTTGGACGGATATTTATGTGTGAGCGCGCGCGCGTTCATCAAGAGGAGGTTCCAAAAAGTTTTGGCCTTGCAAATTTGGAAAAAAGTCAATTTTACTCCCTTTACCTATTCACTTTGTCCGCTTAACCCCCTAAGCAAAATTTAGGCTTAATTTACTCCCTCGAACTACTTCGATTGGTCCAATCTACCCTCTAATTTGCTTTTGTGTTTTTATTTTTCTATGTACAAGTTGAATTTTAAGTTCAAATTTGTGAGCAGGTACATAACATGATGACTTATGTTAAAAAATTATTCTAAACATTTTTCATGGTTATTTTCATATTTTAGGATATTTAATACAAAATTGATCTTAAATGCACAAAAATGTATGAAAATTTAACCATGAAAAATTCCTAATTTATTTTTATAACATAAGGCATCATGTTATAAGTCATCCAATAAAATTTAGAATTAAAACTCAACTTGTACACGAAGAAATAAAAAAGAGAAATCTAATTAGGAGGTAGATTGGACTAATTAAAATAGCTCGGGGGAGTAAAATGAGCCTAAATTTTGTTTGAGGTTTAAGTGGACAAAGCGAGTAGGTAAGAGAGTAAAATTGACTTTTTCCTGAATTTATCAAACATGTTTGGTAACTACTCCATCCGTCCCAGAAAGAATGCATTTCTCGCTTCTTGAGAAATTCCAACATCTAAAGTTTGACTAATTATATATAGACAAAATATTAATATGTATAATATCAAATATAAATCATTAGATTAATTACAAAATTTTTCTTTCATAATAAATTTAATAGAGTCATAAATATGAGTATAATTTATTAGAAACTTGGTCAAACATGAATTGTTTTAACTGACACGCATCCCATACATGCATTCTTCCTGGGACGGAAAGAGCAGTATGTAGACCTTTTACTTTACAATAATTTTGGATCGAATTATAAGGCCGTGACAGCATTTAGCATGTTTTATCCAGCCTCTCTCAACTCTAAAGGTGGTTATCAAAAAAAAAAAAAACTCTAAAGGCAAACGTACGATGGTGCGCTTACTGGCGTTACCGGATTATTTTGGTATAAGAGCAGGGAGCCTACTAAGCACTTCGTCACAGGTTTTCTTTTCACGTGCTCGATATACACCTTAAATTAGTTTATTTGCTACGAACTTTCATGGGAAGATACGCCCAAACTGTATCAAGACGTGTTGCTTTCTTCTTATTTTTTAGGAAAGTGACGGGTTATTCATCTGTTGGAGCATGCACGCGCTAAATGCTAATCTTGATTACGTCCTTCAACCACCAGAAGCGCATACATCATATATATTTCTAACTACATTTTTCTGCTAATATTTTTGTTAAAAAATTCAAGGCTTGATTTAGTCCTTTGCAACTTAAACGTTGATTTAGTCATATTCTATGGTTCGTCATCCAACCTACTCGATGATGGTCTTAGTCGTTTGCTCGCCCGAGGGGAGTGATGCATGGCATGGGCGCCAAATCATTTACGTCGTTTTTTTAAAGTTGTTTATGGCGTGGGCCCACCTGATTTTTCAAAATTATTTGCTAGCCAATGGAATTAATAGCACAATTACCTGTGCATATCATAAAATGGGGGTATATTCAATTCTAAATACATATTGTTGTAGTTTGGGCTCACCTCCGCGTTCAGCGCTTTATTTGAAGAGCTCAGTTTTTCTACTAGAACAGCAACAGCTTTGCGCCTCCATTACTCGTTCCTTCGTCATCAACCCAAAATATTATGGTGGGAGCTCAAGTCGGCCCCACGAGTGCCATCCTACCAAGCCAGCACCCCTCTCTGTTCTCGCTTACTTCAGGGACCGCAGCTTTGCAGTTGCGTCATTCCCACGCCGACTCCCCCTCCTGGCCTCCTCCGTCCGGCTAGCATCGCACCAGCACCTCACCCTCAACCAAGCAGGCGCCTCCGTCGCGGCCGTCTTCTAGTGTTGGTGAAAGTGGAGCTGAAACCGAATACGACCCTTGTCTTTCTCCTCATCCTTCGCTTCTCTTGCCTAGTCGCCTTGCTTGCTCTCCATTCCGCTCTCACCCTCTGTCCTTGGTTAATTAGATTCGTGCTGAAGCTTCGATCTGATGGTGATGGAGAAAGTCAGCGAGACTGGTTGGCCTTGGCTCGATCGAACTCCTAGGATGACTGGATTAGTTTTTGTTTTTGCTAGGGTATTGCAACAAAATGACATGGACAAACTTCAAGTGGATTTATGTGGTGTTTATGCAATTTTACCATTAAATTTTTAGTTTGGTGAAATGAAAAGCACATGTGTAGATGTCTTAAATTTTTAGTACTCTGTCAAAGCTCCTCTAGCCTAGTTGGTTAGAGAGGCCGGTGCATGATCACACCAGTAGACCCAGGTTTGATTCCTCGTTGGAGCGAATTTATGGAGCTGGTTTGAAAAAAAAAAACCCCTCGTCGGTGTTAGAGCGAATTTATTGAGCTGGTTTGAAAAAAATCCCTTCGCTGGTGTTAACCGGGGTTCGGGGGTTTTCTACACCTGGAGAAGGTAACTTTTTCTTAATGAAAAACCGTGGGGCTCTTCACCCCATCGGGTCTAGTTTTTAGTCTCATAGTTCCTATATACTATAACTATATTCAAATAAGAAAAAAGTACTGGTCCAAGTTAAGAACATAGAAATCAACATTGTCAAGTATTTATGATTGGAGAGAGTATTTTTGTCGGGCTAGTTCCATACCAAATTTGAAAGCTATTACAGCTGAGAAACAAATACTACTAGTACAGTTCAATGAAAAACACCTGTACAGGAACAACTGAATCGACATTGCATAGCACACGCAACTTTATCCAAACTTAGCATGACAATATATCTGATTCAAATAAGAAAAATAATTATACAATTAAATGCATAATGAAACTTGGTATTTCTTATTTTGTTTTCGGTGCTCAAAAGATGGTTCTTTCAAAAACTACAAGAACAGTACGATGTCGTCAATATATTTATATTTCACCCTAGTTATGCAACATCTGCGAAGAAATCATGAATTGTGATCCGGGCTGCTACTGGAATTCGCACTGTTCTTTTGTCATTGTACCAAGTAATGCTGCCAAATGTGTAATCCCCTTGTAACCTCCACATAGGTGATATCTTGACCTGAAATGTTAGAATTTTGTTTGCAGCACTAAATACAAGAACAGACGGCTCAACTTCGATCTTGACTCCAGCTGGACTTTCAATTGCAGCGCGGTAAACTGCATCGACCTCGCCTACATTTGTAACCGTTCTCGATACACTGATTGGATACCTCAGGTCTGGAACCGAAATGGATGGCAGGTTCAGGACATACCCTCGTACCGATGTTGTATTGCAGCTTGCGGAACTCTTGGTGATAGTGCAGCCAAAGAAGTGGTTGTAATCATTCGGATCGATATCATAAATGAGGCCAGGATCAGCTGCTCTGTTAGGGTTGATGTGCCCACCTCCATAGTCAAATGGGTTGGCGATCTTTCGAGGCAATCCTTCTGCTAGTAAAGGCATGCCGCGTTCGTCTGTTACAGATGCTTCGCCATGCAAAAAGAAACAGAGGTAAGGCAGCCAAATTGCACTAAAAACTCTTCAAACGCTATGGTTCATCTAATTACCTGTGGTGACGATGGCGGATTTTAGTGTAGCTGGAGACCAATTTGGATGCAGAAGCTTTCAGTAGTGCAATGATACCGGTTACGTGAGGGGTAGCCATTGATGTCCCTGACAAAATTTCATAGGAATTCCCCTCTGCTGCTAAGATGTTGGCTCCAGGTGCAGCTATGTCAGGCTGTTGAGGAAGCGCGAGCAGAGTGACATGGAAGATCATGGTTAATTATTGAGCAGTGTTTAGCACTATAAATTTCAACATTGAACTCAAGGTACCTTAATGATATCAGCATAGTCGGGTGATGGACCTCTTGAGGAGAATGATGCCACTTTTGGTGCCAGGATCTCTTTACCTGTAATGGTTCGGGCCGGCTCAATCCTTGCCATCGGGAGAGCTGCTTAGAATAACCAGAAATTTATCTGAGAAGCCATTACAGAGCATGGTCAAGAGCTTCTAATATAATGAGCAGTACATATAGGCCTGATTAGGATTCTGGAAGTGATATACCTATCGGTCTGGAGGTATTTTCTGATCTTTTCCCAGTGTCAATGTCCACAAGAACGCAGGGAATGCCGCCTCGACAAGGTCCGAGAAGGTCAGTGGTATATTGAACGAAGATAAGACCGGAGCCCCCTCCATTGAGGACGTTCCTCAACGCTTTTCCGAATACCTCTTTCAGGCCAAACTCCATCGGTGAATTTGGTGTTGCGCAAAGCACGATTTTCCCTTTCAAATCGGTACCATTTAGATCAGCCGCGGTGCATCTGACCACACAAGGCAAAAAAAGAAAGTTTAGTTTCTGGCCAGTTTCTGAATTTACGGCATATTTGCAGAAAACCAATTAAATTTAATGGTTTTATTTACATACTGGCCTCCGTCTGTAAGACTTCTGAAAATGCTTCTGGATGAGTTCTTCCCTTGGTAGTAGAGAGATTGTCCCTGCAAAACGAACAGAATCTGATCAAGGCAAGAAACCACGTGACTCTTCAGAGCTTGTTTAATTTGTATCCCCGTACCACAATCTGTTGCTTGTTTCCCAGCGTGATCACGGTCGGAAACGACCGATCCATTTTGCTCGCCGCGACTGTGATGACCCACGGAGACGTGTTCTCAACAGTCTGCGGGCTAGGCCCGTCGTTCCCGGCCGCGTACACGACAGTGATCCCCTTCTGAACAGCGTGTAGGGCTCCGAACGAATTGTCGCTGAAACCACCGAGTGACAGTGAGAGCACGTCCACTCCGTCGTGTATCGCGTCGTCGATGGCCGCGAGCAGGTCAGCGTCGGTGCCGGAATTTCCGCCGTCGGCATTGTGCCAGAGGACCTTGTAGACGGCAATGCGAGCGTGGGGCGCGCCGCCTCGCGCGACGCCGGCGGCGAGGCCATGGTAGCTGGCCCCCTCCACGACGGAGCCCGCGGCGGTGGAGGCCGTGTGCGTGCCGTGGCCGTCCGCGTCCCGGGGTGAGAGGAAGTCGACGACCTTGAGGTCCTCCTCGGACACTCCGGCGCTGTAGAAGCGTGCGCCGATGATCTTGCGGCTGCAGTTGTTGCTGCCCCAGGCCTGCCCGACTTGGCATGTGCCTTTCCACCGTGAGGGCACGGGCCCGTAACCTTCGTCGCTGAAGCTTCTCGACTCTGGCCAGATACCTGAATCAACAACTCCGATGATTATGTCCTCTCCAAATCTGCCTTTGTTGAGCAGGTCGTTGGGCATTTGGTAGTTCAGGTCGAGGAAGTCCCAGCTTCGAGTGGTTGCTGCCCGGCACCTTCTGCTGGGTTTGACACTGATGACTTCCGGAAACTCTGCAAGAACAAAGGCACAAAGGTGTCACGGATTTTGCAAGCTGTGGAACAAAGCGACGAGAGAACTGAGAAGCATGCGGCATGGTCCTGAGCAGGCCTGAAGGGTGAGAGGCCGCCTGACCTGCAATCTGCCTAGCTTGGTCTTCAGTAAGCATGGCTGCGAACCCTGAGAAGCCATGCTTGTAGTTGTGAATCATGGAATCCAAAGAATCCTCCATACTGAAAGTTTAAGAGTTTACACGCGAAAACACAATTAGTCTCTTAATGGCTAACACTGCTACTGATCTTCGAGGAGTGGTGATGAACCATGATGATTTTGCATATCATTCTTCTCAAAGGAACTCTTAAAATAAAATCAGCAAGTAAATCATGAAAAAGGCTATACGCACCTTCCAAGAACATTGCTGAGTATATCATGGTGTGAAGCGATGACATCATCCGGGTGTCCATGTTTCACATCTCCCAGGTATACGATATAAAGCTGCAAACTCAGCAGATTAATTAGGATTTAGATTACCGAAACATCATCTCTAGCTGCTAGCTATGAAAGAAGTGTTAACATGCGGCATGCTTACCCTGCGAGATCCTCCATGTACTCCCAGAAACAGAATGCAAAAGCAAAGCAGTAGTGCCGGGGCCACAAGGGTAGTGCGTGATGAAGAGTAGAGTCCCATGTCTACGCTGTTGTGTGTTGTTGATTGCTGCCATTAGGGCACGTATATATAGATATGTATGAAGGGTTGTATTCTCCTGGTCAACCATAGAAAGAGTCAGAGAATTCTTAACACTTTGTACTCTGGTGTTACGCCCTTTTCCTTTCCATTTTCTTACAACAAATACATACTGTATTGCTTCATGGGAAAGACACGTTAACCCCGTGACTCATTTTCATCCTTGACAGTGATACACCAACAAATAATGAAGAAACAGTCCATAACTTAAGCATCAGGGCTTAGTTCGCCAGAGTTCTACGTACTTCGTCCAAACGGGGATCACTTCAAACATTTGAAAATAGCGCGTTTGGTTTGACGAATCAACTTCGCCTGAAATTAGAAGTGCTGGCTCAAACCATCTGTGCTAACTTCGAAATTAAGATTTGAAATGGTCCATTGGATCGCCAATATCTAAATGATACGGGATATATGATTAAGGAAACATAGGTATTGCTAATAACTCTACTAGAGCAACAAGTTGGCCTGACGGCTAGAGCATGTTGTAACGGGCATGGTAGGAAATTTCGGCCGATGGTAGGTACCTCGAGAGCCGCCAGAGGCATTGTTAACCATCACGAATCTTTAGCTGTTCTCAATATATCAACGGACAGCGCTCTTGCCGTTTCCTCGTTGAAAACAAGCGGCCTGCCGGCCTGATGTGGTTTCTCATCTGTGTGTGAGCGCGTCACAAGAGGATGTTTTAAAAAGTTGATAGTTCTGCATTATTGTAATTCTAAACTAATTTTATAGCAATTAGCAAGCTAATGTATCCAAATAGGACCTAAAGTTTGAATTGGAAGACAGAACAAGCAGGGACACATAATTAAAATTCAACTTTTCTATGGAGAAGAAAAGGATAAAATTATATTAGAGTGTAAATTAAATTAAATGGCATAGTTTATAGGTTAAATTGAACCAAATATTAAAGTAGTTTAGGGGGTTATCCGGACTTTAGTTATACACCAATACATGAGGGGAGGAATTTGGCTTTATTTAATAATGACAGCTGTAGATAATTTAGATGCATATTTATGGGCTTCTTTCGTAACATTCCACTTTTTAGAGAATTTAAATTTTCAAAATTTGAGCATTTTCAAAATTTACACAAACCAAACCTGTGTTCTTTATTTTGTTGGCCAACAATATTTATCGGTTGAATGTTTCTATCATGTGTGTGTGAGCGCACGCCACAAAGAATGTTTCAAGGAGTTGGTAGTTCTGCATTATTGTAATTTGTCTAAGCTGTTTATCTTCGTAGTTTAAGGTTTGAATCGGAAGACGGTGACCACACGACACCTTCACCAAGCTAGCCTTACCTGAAGTGGAGTATATAGCCAACTTGCTATTTTATCCTGCCTATAGGTATTATGTGCAAACGTACGTTCAAGTGTGTCTGTGTATATGGGCATTAATTTGCACTCATACTGTATTTTCAGAGGTGGTGGGGGTGGGGGTGGGGGAAGGGGAAGCTCTTTCAAATAATATTTTGAGAAGAAAGTAGAAAAAAGTCATTTTTTTTGCCATCGAACTATACATGAGTTTGGTTTTGGCCATTGAACTGCAAAACCAAAAATCTTTGGCCACTCAACTTTTAAAATCGTTCGTTTTTGGCCACCGGACGATTTTGTTGAGTGGTTTTGGTAACGTGGACGCCACATGACGGTGGGCCCACTTGTCATCCCTCCCCTCTCTCCTCTTTCTGTCTTTTCTCGTCTCCCATGGCCGTCGGCCTCCATCCATGGTGCGGGCGGTCCAAAATTCGACGCTTCAAAGCTCGTCCTCCACGCTGGCCCTCCTACGTCCCCCTCTCCGACGCACGACGACAAGTGGTAGCAGGAGCAGGGCCGGCCTCCCTCCCCGTTCCGCTCGTCGTCAAGCTCCCCTGCGCCAGCCTCCTCCTCCTGCTCCAGTCGCCCTAGGGCCTCCCCTGCGCCAGCCTCCCTCTCCCGCTCTGGGCGCCACCGCGCCTTCCCTGCGTCCAGGCACGGAGCCAGCGGTGGGGCGGGAGGGGCTCAAGCCCCCCTACCCTCCAGGATCTCCATTGAATAAAGAGGGAAGGAGGAGGAAGAAGAAGGGAAAAGAAGGGAGAGAGGAAGAAGAAGGGTGGGGGGAGGGGGGGTGGGGGCTGGAGAAAGGGGAAGAGGAAGGGCAAGAGGAATGAGCCTCCCCATGACTCCATTCCTGGCTTCGTCCCTGCCTGCGTCAGCCTTCCTCCCCTGCTCTGGCGGGAGATCTAGGCATGCTTGCCGTCCATGGAGCGCGAGACCTCGCCGAGCCTGAGGGTCGCATGAGCACCTTGCTCCGCTCATGGCCGCTGCCCCGCGGGACCCGTGGGGATGTAGCGCGGCTGCACCTAACCCCTCCTCGTCCGGCCCGCGCCGTCGTCGCCTCCAAGCCTCTCCTCACTGCAGGGACGACGGCCAGGATCTCCTGTGGTTGCTGCTCGTCGCCACCGCTTTCGCATCCTCGCCTCTGGGTCGCACCGCCGCCGCTCCCCAGCCTCGACTTCGGCTAGATCCGAGGGGTGGGCCTGGCTTCACGCGGCTGGCAGGTCCGGTGGAGCTGCCGGAGCTGCAACCAGAGAGAAGAGAGAGGGTAAAGAGAAAAGATGGGAGAGATAGGTGATGACATGCGGGCCCCATTGCCACATGTAGTCCACATCACTGAAACCACTCAACAAAACCGCCTAGTGGCTAAAAAAGAACGGTTTCAAGAGTTTAGTGGCTAAAGATTTCTAGTTTTGGATCAATGGCCAAGGGTATAGTCTGATGGTCAAAAATGGACTTTTTTTTCAAGAAAGTAATGTGTGACGTAGATATGTCTTCATTCATGGACCGCTTTCACTATACGTCTCGTTTTGCTCGCGCACGATCCACGTACGACTATACCACGCTAGCCCACTCGAAGTGCCAACGCAAGCCTATAGGGAAGACTTTACTGGGCCTAAAACTTATGAACATTTAATTCAACGCAGGCCCGTAAGGAAGACTTCACTGGGCCTGATCCTTCCTCGTTGTCGGTTTCCTCTCTCCTTTATAAACGCGACCGGCGGTCCGAGCTGGAACGGAAGGACCCACAGAATCAGAAGCGCGCGGCTGCCGAGGTCAAGTCGTCGCATCACCTTTCCCCTCCGCTCCCGTCGCGCGCCTCCTTTCCGTCCGCCGGCCGCGCCACCAACGAGGTGACCCCTCCTCCCTGTTCTCCCCAGATTAATTCCTGTGTTTCCGAGCTTAGATTTTGTGGAGGGTTTGGTGATGGGCTCCTCGGTCTCGTGATTGATCTGTGGTTGGTCGTATTATGCGGTCGTAATCGCGCCCCGAACCGAGCGGATCTGGGGGCTGTTTTCAGGAATTGATGGGTTAGTTTGTTGAGGTGGAGAATTTTTGCGCCGATCGCATGCTGGTTGGTTCGGGAAGGGGTGGCGATTGGGTTGGCCGGGTTGATTTGATCTTGCCCCTAGGGTTCGTAATTCGATCCGATTCTATGGATTGATTGCCGTGTTTTGTTATCCTTGTGGTGGTGGCATGTTGGTATGATTTGGTGTAGCTATCTTCTGACTCAGGGAGTGATAGACGCCACATCCAAATTGTATTGAAATTTAGGAACTCCCAGTCCCATGCCTATGAAATGGTGGGTATTGAACTGAGTTTCTGCGCACTGAACTAGTTTTAGAAGTTAACCTTCTCCTGAGAGTTGAGACCTGTTGTTACGGAGCAGATTTTTGGTTATGTTAACCTGAAGTTATCTCACACTAGGGTATCAGGCAAGTTGATTGTTTGGTTGGGTCTCCTCCGGCTACTGTGTAAGTTAAAGTTAGAGGTCAGTTATACCATATGCCTTTCTAGCCCGTTAAAACCAACCGAAGGGGGAAATGTTTTGGTCACTTTTGGAGCACCATCCTATGTTTTTCATTTGATTAACTCTGAACTTTGTGGTTTCTTTCCCTGCCAATGTTTTATATCACTTCAGTTATACCAATATACCATATGCCTTTCTAGTCCATTAACACCAACGAAAGCCCATTAACACAACCGAAGAGGGAAATGTTTTGTTCCATTTTGAAACCTAGTCCAAGAATATTTCATTCAACATTGAACTCTGGTTTCTTTCACTGCTGGTTTTATATCTGCTCTTAGAGTCTTAGCTATGAACATAAGAGCACCTGCATCAGTTAGCTATGTGAAACATCAGACATCATTTGGCTTTAATGTCCATTCAGCCTCATTATTGTTTCTTATCGCAAGATAGTTCCTTGATTGTATAGGTATTATCTTCTATATTTGTTCTTATGTGCTATTTCACTGTTTTTGAGTCAGTATGAACATCTTGCATTGGTTGTGAATACTGGTTGGCCTGTATACTGTTAGCTATGTTGGATGATTGATTTGTTGTACAATTGAAAAATTTTAATCCCTTAATGGCTCTACATACTCAGCGACTGATTCTAACAGTATTGTGCTTTGCAGCTCATACACCCAGACCGACTAGTGAAACCCAGTGATTTGTTTGGGTACTAATCAAACTCAACAAGCAAGTTTCATGTCTGATCTCGACGTCCAGCTTCCATCTGCTTTTGGTATATAGTCCCTTTTTTCTGTCATTTTTTGTTTAACATTTTTGCGTTGAATAACGTACAGATATAGCTGAGTTGGGTCCTTTTAAGTCATGATATACATTTTTATGGTGGATATGGGCCTCTTGCAACCCTCTTGTTCAAAATACTATTCGTTTTGGCCTTTCTAGATACATAGCTTCAGATATGAATCTAGATACATAGCAAACGTTATGTATCTAGATAGAAAAGCCAAAACGAATAGTATTTTCGGGCGGAGGGAGTACTAGTCTTGAGGTGGTACTGAGACATGTCTTTATATAGACTAATGAGACTGTATGCATTCATGGGTTACTGGGTCTGATGAGCTTTGTTCTTTTGGTTTTCTTCCAGAATAAATAAGCTTACTTTTACTCAGTTGTCCAGCCCGAAACACACTCTAAAGTCAGAAGTTGATAGCTTGATATGTTTTCTATGTAGATCCGTTTGCGGAGGCAAATGCTGAGGACTCCAGCGCTGGTGCTGGGTCAAAGGACTATGTGCACGTGCGCATTCAACAGCGCAACGGAAGAAAGAGTCTGACAACTGTTCAGGGCTTGAAGAAAGAGTACAGCTACAACAAAATCCTCAAGGATCTCAAAAAGGAGTTCTGCTGCAATGGTACTGTCGTCCAGGATCCAGAGCTAGGCCAGGTATGAAGTACACCGAGCAATCGCTTCCATCAGGTCTATAGTTATCTTATTATTTGATTCTGAATGTCTAGCTGATCATCCATCCATTATGTTTCACAGGTCATTCAACTTCAAGGTGATCAGCGTAAAAATGTTGCTACTTTCCTAGTCCAGGTAAGCTCTATGAGAATGTGAATCTCTGTAGTTGTTTAGTTCAGATTTCTTAATCTGACAATGTTATATTCCGATTAGGCTGGAATTGCAAAGAAAGACAGCATCAAGATTCACGGATTTTAGGCAGCAACATATAAATGCTTGTGTGGTATCATATGATAAGTATCGAAGGTTTTTGAAGCTTGGAAGTCACAATATCCGTAGTCCTTATCTTTGTGTGAACCTTTGTGTCAGTATTGGATTGAGAAGTCTATTATTGATGCAAGTTGTCCTTGCAGCATGGGTTGTAAGCGTTACCTGCGTGAAAGTGTTGTTTGTTTGAGGAACTGTCTAGTAGTATTGAATAACAAGAGAGCTTGCTGTTTGGGTTCGTTTATGATGTTTCCAATCTGTGTTCGGTTATGATCTTTCCGATCTGGTGTTCGTTTATGGTCTTTCCCTTTTCAGTTGGTGCTTTCTACTCTGTATTTGGGGTTCGCCTGGAATCTGTTTACACTACGTTTGGATGTTGACATTGAGGCTCTTGAATTGGCATTGGCATTGGATATCACCGAATACAGCTGTTTGGATGGCTTAGACTTTGGAATTGGAAATCGACTTCAATGCTGAAGCGGTATTCGCTCCAATGCGTCTCCTCACCCTCAATACAGAGCCATGACCCTCGATATTGGGCAGAATTGGAGATGAGGCGGACAACGCCTGAGGCGAGTGCCCCCTTCCCTGTCTCCGGCGACTCGACGCCCCCTTCCCCATCTCCGGCGGCTCGGCGCCCCATTCTTCCCCCATTGTCGAGCTCCTCCATGACCAGCGCCACCGCTCCCCTTTCTCCTCTCCACGGACGTGAGCCCCCACGGGCTTCCTCCATCTTCCTCGACGGCGGCCCTCCGACGCGCCGGAGCGGGAGGAGGTGAAGGTCACGGGGCGAGCGAGGAGCCGCGCCGCCCCTCCCCAGCCCCCCTTCGTGACGAGCCCCGCGCCGCTCCTCCTCTGCCTCCCTCCGCGACGAGCCCCGCGCCGCCCCTCCCCTGTCTCCCTCCGCCCTGGAAGCAACCTTCTCCGGCGATGTGTCGGTGGCCCGAGCGTGCCAGAGTTGGAGCCAAAGAAGATGAGCAGAATCAGATGCCACGGTGTGGACAACCAAACATGAATTGGTATTCGCTGGCTTCTTCGATTCCATCCAGCAATTTATCTACATCCAAACAATGGTTTTGGTATTGTCACCTAATACCAATACTAGGCTGATTTGGCATTGAACACAATTCAATGCCAAGGTCTCCAATATCGACATCCAAACGGAGCCTTATTTTCTTTCGCTAACGCTTTAACCAGACGAACAGGATGTACTCCCGAACCGGAGCGATCCTTCTGTTCCTGCGGCTACGGAGTCTTGCAGGACCTCATGCAGAGATCTCAGTACTGTCAGCTGATTGCTCAAAGGCTCACTGGAAGCGCATAAACTAGATTGATTGGGTATTGCATCAAGGTTTGCTCAACACCTGCAAGGCTGCAGCTGCAATTCTTCTGCGCTCAGCCTAAACCTTAAAACGAAGGCCATTTCTTTTCTCATCTATTTCAGCATCAGGCTTGACAAAGAGCAAGCTGACGTTTGTTGGGAACAAAACACAGACCATGTCCAATACACAGCTAGTCTAGATAGATACCCGGTGACCCTGTTAACTCGGCGCTAGCCGGTCCCCGCGCTGCCGCCATCGCCGGCGTTCCGGCCGCACCTGAGGTGGATCTCGTAGCCGCAGGCGATGCACTGGTACGCCCAACCAAGCCCTTGCTCCTCGCACTCGCAGCAGATGTACGGCCCTCCCCCGGACTTCTCCGACACGATGCTGAGCTCGTGGCGGTGGCCCCGGTGGCGCAGCGAGTGCGGGTACCCCTTGGCCGCCTCGTCCTCGGCCTCCTGCAGCAGCCTGATCTGCGCGTCCGTGAACGGGAACGCCATGTCGAAGTAGAGGTTCACGAGGTTGCGGCCGTCCCGGGTCACCGTCTTGCCGTCGGGGCCGACCACCACCAGCGTCGGGATCTCCCGCACGTCGAAGTACCTGGCCAGCGCCCGCGACGGCGCGCCGTCGTAGGGGAGCGCCAGCCACGGCATGTCGCGGCACGAGCGAAGGTACCCGTCCTCCTCCTTGTCCATGGGGATGTACACGACCTCGAATTCCTCCGCTTTCCCCTTGAGGCTGCTGTAGATGGCCGCCAGCTTCGCCGTGAACTTCACGCACGGCGCGCAGTGGTGCGCCGAGAAGTAGAGACCCACCGTCTTCCCCACCAGCCTCGAGACCGGAACCTGCAGCCCTTAGCCACGGTGAGGCCCAACAGCTAGTAGCTGGATGGTCGACGGGCCATGGATGCACGCCAATGCATCCAAGGTAGCTAGATCATGGCACCCCTCGAGCTAGCTAGCTTGTGTTCTAGCTAGATCGAGCACGTTCGTTCACTTACCTGTTCGTTGCCGCCGTTCACGTACTCCTTCCCGTCGATGGAGAAGAGCTTCTCCAGCGTCTGGGACGCGTACTTGCGCTGGTCGTCGGCTTCCAGCTCCGCCACCCGCGCCGCCGTGAACGGGAACGCCCTCTCGCCGTAGCGGTGGACGAGGTCGGCGGCGTCCGGGTGCACGACCTCGCCGCCCGTGGAGAGCACCACCAGGCGCGGGATGCCCTCGACCTGGAACCTCTCGCTGAGGCGCTTTTTGCACTGGAGGTCGCCGAAGGGCACGGCCGGCCACGGCATGGTGCGGTGGAACCTCTCGAACGACGGCCGGTCCTCGTCGCACGACACCAGGACCACCTCGAAGCCGGCGCCACGCTCCTTGAGCTGATGGTAGGCCGCGGCAAGCACCGGGGTGAAGGCCTCGCATTTCGGGTACCAGTTCGCAGCGAAGTAGAGGCCGATGAGCTTGCCATCGAGCTCTGGAAAGTGCACCTGTGTCAAGAAGACGACTTCGATGTTTTTCCATCATATAAATTCATGTGTCATCTGGAACAGAAATGGAGACATGGAGATCGAAAAGTAGAGATAAAGAATGACTTCAATGCAAGACCATGTGTGTGAGGAGAAAATAGTGGGCGGCATGCCGACACATGTCTGAAGATAGTAAACGCAATCTGCACAATGCGATTCTGATTCTTGTCGTGTGTAGTGTAGGAATACGGGATGAGCTGAGCAGTCCTATAAGCAAAAGTGCAAAGCAAATGGTGCATATATTCTGGTTCGATTTGACGTGCAAGTTACAGCAGGAAACCTGGAAGTTTAGAGAGGTCCAACATGAACACGTGTCATGTTGATTAAGCAAGATATAAAAAGACAGATCGGCTTGGTTTGTTGAACAAAGAAAGATGAGTTTGTACGCATAGGTTTGGCACATATGCGCGTGGCACAATTCTGATGAAACTGGTTAGCTTCTTGGTAAAGACTCACATCAGTGTTTTAATTGTTATACGACCACTCACCTGGCTTTTATGAAACCTTACTAGAGTAGACTGTTTAGATGGTCCAATAAGCCCTTAGCTTTGTAAGTTTGCGCTGAGCAAAAGTTTTTCATCATGGTTCATATTTGCTGGCGCTTTGAGAAATGATAGAGGCTAAGACAACTTTAGATACTATTACTTGAAGGGATTTCAGATTGTGCACATAATAAGAAATATGAAAACTTAAAAGTCAGTCTTCCTATAAAAAAAAAGAAGAAGCGAAGCTTCTAGTTGTTGCTTTATCTAAAGCTCAACCACTAGAGGAGACCAAAGTTTATCACAGTTTTAAACGTGTAATTTTGCCCTCCAAAGTACTAGGATCTTTTAATTAACTAGATGGTGGCTGAATTGGATACTTTGTGTAACTGATGAGGTTATACTTGCATGGCCCACGAATATATGACTAAAACATGGGTCATGTTTCTGTATTAACGATCGCCATTCGATATATTTTCACCTTTCCATGATCAAATCCTCAAGGAATCAAGGTCCCCCACCATTATTTCAACATGCTAAGAAGGAGAGAGAGATCTGTGGACATGTTTGATGCAGATTTTTGTAATATTTCTTAGCTGCTGCAGATAAGAGAAACGTCACTGAAAAACAAGAGTGATGAACCTTACTGAAAGGGCTACCAGAAAACAGAGGCTGTAGAGAAAGCAGAAGCAGCTAGCAGAAGAAGAACACAAAACTAACTGAAAAGGTCACCTCGTTCCCGGAGGGAGAGACCAGCGAGCCCATGGTGAGCACGGAGCGTATCCCTCCCCCACGCTCCGGCGCTTCCTCCACCTCCAGAACTCCAGCCATGTCCACTTCCACTGCTCTTCCGCCCGACGCTTTCTTCCCTGTCCCGGCCAACAGCAACCGGCCTGGAGATGCTGCCGTGCACCCTGCCTCCGCAGGCCCGCCCGCGAGACGGCAACAGCCAAAGCTCTACGCAGCTACGCTTACGCTACGCGCCCTCGCGCGGCACCACAGATATAAATGGCCAACGCGCTGCTGCCCTTTGTCCCGCCCGGCTTCCCTTTCCAGGGGCGTCCCCGTCATTTGGGCGCTCTGCACCAATCCAACTCCAACCGCGCGGGCCGTGTTGGCACGGCCGCGGGGGCGAGGCGGCAGCCTGTCGTTGGCGCAGGTGTCACCCGGAGGGCAGGCGCCCGCTATCCGCGGCGGGGCCGAGCCGGAACGGAACCCACCTTTTTCGCCGTGCGGGCCTGGGGTACGTGGGGGCGCCGGAGCGGGGGGGCTGCGCCTGCCGTGCGGTGGGTGGAAAAGGACGGGTCGCGGGGCGAGTCCACGAGTGCGCGCTCCTGCGACTGGGACGTTGGACTAGGAGAGTCGGGGGAACTCGGGGGTCGTTCCGTTGCGGCTTGGGCAGCAACGTGTGCCTAGCCGTCTCGGCTCTCGCGGCGTGGGGTGGACGCGCGGCCGAGCTGGGGCGGGCAGCCGCCGGGCGTGTGGAGCACGGCGGCGTGGGAAAGGCTAAACTACTGGTCCGCCGTGGGGGGAAGCAAAAGGGGGTGCTGCTGGGAGGGGAGATCGGCGTCGAGGTTGGCAAGATTCTCGGGTCGCCACCCGTGGGGAATCGACGTGTGCGTGCGTGCGTGCCAGCAGCGTGGGGGTCGTATAGTCCTAGAGCACCTGGCATACTGCATATAGCATCCCCGTACGTGGCTGCGCGTGACCGCCGCCTCGGCGGGTACGCGTGCATACGTGACGCGTGAGGAGGCGTGGCGGGGGAATTAACGCGCCTTGCCTCTGTGCCTTTTTGATGTAGTGCTACGGGGTAGTAGTATAGTGTAGCGTGAGCGGCACGGGCCTTGCCGGGGGCTGCTCGATCACCGCGATCAGGCAGGCAATCAAGAACTCAAGATGTGTGGGTGTCCTTGTCGCGCGCACCGACGGCATGGGCTGGAAACCTCTCGGTCATTCCGGGTAGCCGACCGGAAGGAATCACGTTGATTGGTTGACGACCATTTCCTTCCGTGTCGTCTCCCGTTTCCTTCTTCCTACCCAAGCTCACTGTTCAGTCGTCTTTGTGACCTTGCTCGTCCTGCCTTGCCGCGCCAATCACCGTGCGCCGCCACTACGTGATTCAACGTTTCAACTCATGAGAAGCCCCCTTGAACCCGAATACAATTTCGCCGCTCTATCACCAAAACGAGACCCACCTTCGGGAGTATATATTTCAACTTTAAAAAGGTCGCAAATCCTTTTTAAATCTGAACTCTAAAGAAGGCGCTGTCGCTGCAACGTCGCCGCTCGGTTGGAAGCTGAGGAAGAACCGAAGAAGCAAGAAATTAAAGAGGATAAGAGCAGAATTATTACCGCTCACTTCACAGTCATATGCTTCCCGTCGTCCGTTGACCGATAGATAGGGAATACCGCTTGCAGTGTCCTCGTTAATGAACTTTATCCTTTCACTATGATTAGTTGAAAAGAACGCGGCATTAGATGAGAATGGGATTAGGATTTTGCGGCTTTTTCTGATAGGATGTTACCACTTCTCGCGGCGACATGATTGGTGTGCATAGATGCGCTTGCAGGCCTGCATTGCATCCGAAGCAATGATTGGGACGCTAATCGTCTGCAGTTCCCGGTACACGTCGCACAGCCGTCGAAAAAGATCCTCACAACACTCCCATCGACACGTCGACAGTTAGCCAGTTCACGAACTCTGCTCGCAGTCGCAGATGGATTAGATGGATGGATAAACTGCAAACTCCAATCAGTTAACCAGGTGGCGCTCCTGCTCCGGTGCTCCCCACACTTGTCGCGTACGCGCAGGACGCGCGCGCGCGACGAACTCTTGTGGCCCAAGCAACCACCGTACTGGGACGGGGACCTCGCCTAGTCACCTGCCCGGCGCCCAACCACTAGGGGCACGTGCTACCCGTCGGTCCGTCCCCCGCGCAGCCACAGCTCATCCAGGGGCACCGTGGCGCCACCGTGCGAGTGCGACGCCGACGCGAGCTGTGGCCAGTACAGTAGAAACAGAGGCGGCCAACGGCCGGACCCGACGAGCACCTACCTGATCGGCCTCGTCATCCCGATGCGTCACGTCGGGCTTGAACGCCCCTGTCACGCACGCGTCCCCGGCGGCCACGACACGTACTCCCACGCCACGCGCGCCGCCGGGGCCGGCGACGAACCCCGCGCGCGGGGGGACTCTCCGGGGTGGCATGGCATGGGAGGCAGCCGTCGCTTTCGCCAAGGCGCCGCGCTGGCCTGGCGAGGGGCACGGGCGCCGCCGGCCGGGGGCATGGCATGCTGGTGAGGACTGAGATGCTTGCTCGGAACGTTTGGTGAGCTCTCGTTCGTGTCGTGAGCTCGTGACGGGCCGCGCGGCGCCTGTGCCGGGACCGCGGCTCGTGCCAAGTGTGGCGCGGCTGTTTCTGTTGCGCGCGCGCCCTGCTGCCTTTCCGGCCCTCCTCTTTTGGCCCCGGCGGAGACAGGTGTGCGGTGCCGTGCGTGCTCGGCTAGGCGTGGGGGATTGTGAGATGAACTGATGCGGATGCGATGCTGATCTGCGCGCGACCGCGGACGGGCCACGCACGGCACAGGGAGGAGGACCGGAGGAGGTCGGCAGAGATGGCAATTCCGGGGAGGCGTGGCGTGGAGGGACCAGACCTTTTCTTTCGTAAAGGCATGTATATGCTCTTGCTCTCGCCTCTCGGTGCTGTGAGCCTGTGACTATGACTCGCCCGGCCCGTCAGAGGTGTTGGCTCTCGACAGGTGGATTCTTCAGTAGCGTACGTGTGCAGTTATAACTAACCAACTGCTTGGTCACAATTTTCTTTAATTTCGGAGCTCCTAGGATATTTTCCGTTCGAGCTCAGAAAACAATTTTTGTGATGATGGTTAAGTTGGTATGAGAACTCTGCAATCGCTTTCTGCTGCTCCTTCTAGAGTTTGTTCTTTTTTCCCTTGTCAGAAGCTGTTGTGTTGTGCGCATCGTATTCGTATTCCTTTTGTATGAGCCATTATATATTCGTTGTCAGTCGTCGACGTCGTCGTCGGTACTAATGCGCTCCGCTTCGTGTCGCTTTTCAGATGCCCCGCTCTGGAAGAAGCAGCAATTTCGCAGCAGAAATGCCCTGAACAATTTCTCTGGGCTGGAAACGGTTCCCACTTTCCACGAACACCCGTGGAGCAACAACACAAGTGGGCTCTTGGGTTCCGGCCGCAGTTCGTGGTGATGGTTAACTTGTGTTTAACTTTAACACTGCCACCACTTTCTGTTCCTTCTAGAGTTTTTTTTTTTCCCAGTGCGCTCCATATTCTTCTTCTTTCGTGTGCGCCATATTCCTCGTCAGTACTAACACTTGTCCGGCTCAGAAGCAGCCATTTCGCAGCAGACCGCAATGCCCTGAAGAGTTTTTCATGGGCTGGTCACCTTGCAGCTCCCACTTTCCACGGACACTCATCGAGCAATGCCCTGACCTACCTTGTGGCCTGTTTGGTTCTTACAGGCTCACAGCAGTTTGCCAGAGGTGTGTCAAGAAAAATTGCCATAATAGAGTGAACAGACTTTAGGCAGAAAAACTGGCATGGTGTGGTAAGCAACCGAGGAGTTTTACAAGTACAGCGCCGGTAACATTTTTGGCCAGTGACATACTGTTATGGTGGTAGCAATGTACGCCACGGCAGTAAGCTCCATTTTTCAGAGGCGGCTGAACACAGGGCAATCGAACGAGGGATGAACAGATAGCAAACATTAACATTGTCCTGCACTTTCTCTGTGATAAATGGACTGTTCGAGTCCTAGTTGCATCAACACACAGCAGAATCCTCACCACCAGATGTTAGATCAGCTCGGATCTTATGAAGGGAACAAGAACAAATGAAGATATCGATTAGTGTGGTCGAATGATTGCATTGTTTATTGATTAAAATACTTCTACACAGGACAGTCGTGATTACATCGGGCTAACAATTTCATTTAGGCAAGTAGGTGCGCCGTCAGCCATCAATTAGGTACAGTCAAATCATAACACCCTGCTAACCGCTGCTGCAACAATTCCTCTCGCGGGGCGCTGTCTGTTCCAGCTGAAGCAGCCCCACGAGCAGGAGGCATCATGATATCCTGTTTCCATCTCGAATGCTAGCTGCTGAGGGCTGACCATGCTATATCTTCTGCTTCAGTGCTTGACGCAGCTGGACCTTACTGCCGTCAATCCTTGCCTCCAGAAGCTTGGACTTCAAGCTGTGCTTCTGCACTCCTCGGGGCCATTCGATGCACCCTTTTATGGCTCGAACAATGTCCGGGTTTAGCAGGTCTGGCCTCCATTGCCCTGCACTTTGTGGACTGTCACACACTTCACCGTCCTTCATATCAGGAGATTCGGCAACATTTGACATCCTGGCATTTGATAATCTACCATTGAGTATACTGGATCCCATTTTCTTTTGGTCAGCACTGTTTGATGATCTCCAGAGTCCGACGAATGATCTTTTACTCCGAGACCTCCCTGCTGTTGCTGAACAAACTTCACTGATCTCACTATGTGCCTGATCATTGTCGTTTTCATCCCAATCAGTCCCACTCACTGAAGCATCATTTTCACCACAGAAGCCATTTACAGACGGTTCGCTTCCCCCTGGTGAATTGCTAGAGCCATTCTCCTCAACTTGGCTTACTGTTTCCCATCCGCTATCATCTTCTGCCTCCACGTTACGGGTGTGAGGTTGATTGCAATATCTGCTCGCTTGATTCTCCAAGAAAATGTCAGTTTCAGGACTATCTGTATGGGCATTTGATGCACGGCTCTTGGGCCTATTTCCGTTACATTGCACGATCACCTTCTCAGCAGTGTCTTCATTTTGCTTGAGTTCTTCGAATACAGCAAAAATGTCCTCTGAAGGAGGAGGGGGTTTGTATGAAAATTCCTCGATACCATTGATCTTCATAGAGCAGATTGCTTCCCTGAGCCTTACCACTTCCCTTACTGTTCCTTTCTCCAGATTACAGCCTGGCTGGGAGCGAAGCAGATTCTCAAGTTCATCCTGAAGTTTGCTCAGCTGCAAATACTTGTTCTCAAGTGCCAGCTTTGCATCGACAAGCTTCATTTGCACCCTCTCTTCACGCCAAACCTCAGCCATCTGAAGCATCTTCTTCTCTTCCTCCAGTTCATCTCTGATCTTCATTGATTCACTTCTCATAGCCTCAACCTCAGCTTTGTCATCTGCAATCTCCTTTGCTAACTCATCACAAACCTCTTCCATGAGTACCCGAGCCTTCCTCTCCTTCTCATAATCTTGCAAATAACGCTTCGCAGCAAACTTCATCTCAGACAGATCATTGAGCAGTTTTGAATTCATCATTTCTGCCCTCTGTCTCTGTTTCCTCTCCCGATTGAGTTCCTCCTTGACAGCATCTAAGATGTGGTGAACCTTATCGTGCTCCCGACTCTTCCAGGAAGCCTTCTCCTCTGCGAGATTCTTAACCAAGTGATCGAGCTGCTTCTTTGTAGATCGACACTCTGCTTCAAGCTCATGAATCCGATCCTGAGCAACCATAAGCTCCTCCTTTAATGAATAGACTTCTCCACCAGCATCCCTCAGATTGTGTTCAATATGATCATCGTACACACCCTGGGAAGCTTTCAAGAATTGATGGTTCCACTTTGTTGCCACTTCTGGTTCTATTTGACGCACTGCAGAATGACCTTCCATCTATTTGTAGTAAACATACACGTGTCAGGTCAAACAGGGTTTAATAAAGATCTAATCCTAAAATGGCAATTTTCTTCAGAACATAAGTAGGGTACCTCATGTGGGACATTGCTAACACTCATGTTCCCTGTCCTGCCCTGGACAACTGCTTTGTAGTGCTGACAATGATCAGGCGTGTGTGGGCGCTTTGTACTGGACTGCAACAGCATGAATTATTAGCCAAACGGTGACATTAAGAAAAAGGTAAGATCCAGTTATTATGACATAAGCATGTGAAATGGGGTAAGACAACAAATAAAAGTAGATCTGTTGAAGCATTACTGCCTAATTATCATCAAAGCCTTCAATGAACTATTCTTAACATGGGAAACTACCTTCATCAACCAATTAGAATGACAATTTACAAGGGCTATCTAGGGACCACTGAACCACAAGTAACTAAAAGTCAAAATCAATCACCTGAACAACAAAGATAGGCAAAATGCCGAATTAACTAGAACTAGCGTAAGACAAAATATCAAATAACGGAAAAGTCCTGATTCTAGAAGTGTCGACTACATTTCAGTCCTGATTCTAGAAGTGTCGACTACATTTCAACATCTACAGGCAGATTGCAATGCGGTAACAAGTCTGCAGAGTAACAGTTTTTTTAGGGAAGAGGGGAGATTACTCCAATGTTGATGAGTACCCTAGAACGCCTAATCTATGAGCATGTTCCATAATCCATACTGCGAGTTATCCTAAAAAATTATCCCTCCAACCAATGGGTCTAGAGATATTGCAACCATGGTTGCACAGAATTTGACCTTATAAGCTTGAAATTGTTCACCATGGATGCACAAACGTCAGCATTTTGCTCTAAATCTGAGCAAAACATCAAAGCACAGACAAGATGGTTTTATCCAGCATTGGGAAACTCCAATACTAGTTTAGCCAAAGTATTAGTGCTTGAGAGCAACACTTAAACAGATTGACATGGGCCTGCTGCACGAAATGGTTAGAAAAGCACAAAACGTATGCAGCTTCAGCAAGAGAAGCAGAATAAGTGTACCAGAGAGTCAATTCCCAACAACTTGATACCGACATTTCTCCAAAACTACACAAAAATGATGAGCTACGAGCCAAAAGTGTCAATGCCAAAACCAGCCCACTCTAGTACTCTACCAAAGCATCGCCATCTACAACCCTAGAACGCAACAATCTCGACACTGAACTACTAAAGCACCGGATTCACAGAGATCTCACAGCAATGCTCACCTCAGCCCTCCGTCGCGCCCTCCCGGGCCCCATCGGCGGCGCCTGCGGCGGCTGCATTCGCCATAGCGCCGCGGCGATCTCCCTCACCGACAGGCCCGCGCCCGCGCCGGGACGGGAGGCGGAGCGAGCCCCCGCGTCGCCGGCGTCCAGGGGCCACCGGGCCGGCGGAGTCTCCGGAGGGGGCTGTGGTGGCGGCGGCGTCGGCGTCGGCGGGGCGGCCCCGCGGCGGGCGGACGCGAGGGAGGGGCTCTGGACGCGGACCCGGCGGGCGCGGCGGCGGGAGGCGGACCCGGGCCGCGGGGGAGTTGCGGCTGCGGCCTGCGGCTCGGGGCTAGACGGAGGCGGCGCGCGGCGGGCGCGGAGGCTGCCGGGTCGCGCCATGGGCGGACGCAGCCGGCTCGGCCAGCGGATGGGGGTGGCCGAGGGTGGTGGCGGTGGTGGCGGTCGCGGGAGGGGGACAGTGGCACTCGTCGTGAATAGCAGAGCAGCAGCGCGGTGGTGTGGGGGCGCGTGACGGCGTGAGATCTGGGTATCCGACGCCGCTGGTGGCGTGGCGTGGCGGGGCGACTAGTGTGAGAGGACGCTTCCCAACTTGGAAAAAAAAAAAAAAAACTCGACCTGCGGGGTGAAGACCCACCCCGAGGCATTGTATTAAGAAGGGGACCTTCTCACACAGGTCGAGAAAACCCCCGAACCCCCGCCCCATCCATACACAGGGAACCGTTGCCTGTGAGACCGGTCGGTTCTATTTCCATGTGCTTTGGCGTGGGACGAGCGAGGGGATTTTTTTCAACGAGTTCGCTCCGTCCGGGAATCGAACTCTGGTCTCCCTAAGTAGACCCGCGGCGGCCTGCGCTGACCAACTGGCCAGGCGGCTCGCTGCATAAAAAAAAAAGCACTGCTAAAAAAAACTTGGAAAAAGGCAGATGTTGTGCCACCGTCCGAAAACATGTGCCACACTATGGAAACTTGTAGAGGACTACTCGCCAGGGTTAAAAAAGCCACGGTGCTAGCGGTTTTTTTGGAATAAAAACCGGTGCGTAAACCGGTTAAACCGGCTAGTTAACCAGTAGGAGCGGTTTGGTAGGGTCGGTTTTGAG
The DNA here is from genome assembly GCA_015476505.1 of Urochloa ruziziensis. NCBI lineage: Eukaryota > Viridiplantae > Streptophyta > Magnoliopsida > Poales > Poaceae > Urochloa > Urochloa ruziziensis. Next base: position 53,648,399 of record CM027122.1, on the reverse strand, counting down.
CGGTAACCGGCTCTATTTAGCTACCGGACCGGACCGGTTTGACCGGTAACCGGTCAAATCGGACTGGTTTCAAACGGTTTTTTTAACCCTGCGCCTAACGTTTCTGGCATTTTGTGGGAGCTCATTTAGCCTAGTTGATTCAAAATCAAAAGGCCCTACGCGAGGTAAAAAAAACGGTCTGTCTCGTTCACGCGCATCGTTCCCCTGATGTAATTATCTCGCAAGTCGCAACAAGAGCTAACAAGCACGGCACACGGATCGCCAGATTATTTACCAGTCTGCCGCACACAGTACAGGAGCCTTAGCATCACCTGATGCATCTGCCGGCTGGCGCACGGCGGGCGTAACGTACAATAAAAAGAGGCCATCAGTAATCATCAAAAGCAACCTCCATGCATCACAGCTGAAGCGACTCCAAATGGCCTGCCTGTCATTAACGACCGGCGGAGGTGTGTCGTGCTGTTTTTAATATGGGGATCTTCAGTGTACGACACACTAAATCAGCTGCTATTGTTGTTCCTAATCGCGCTGTAACAGAACCTAAAACCGAAGCCAATGCGCTGCCCTGTATCCTAAATGAGTCGCATTAAACATAGCGCTAGTTCTCCCTTTCCTCCCTAGAATCTCAGTCATGTGGATGTTCAAGTTAAACTGCTGATGTCCACATTGATCCTGTTGCTCTCTCATTTTTTCGAGACTGTTTCTTTTTCTTTCTTAGAAAAATACTGCAGCACTGTTTTTTTTTCACAGTGCCTGTTTGACGCTCTCTGTTGGACTGAACATCCACGCTGCAGTATTTCAGCCCATTTGCAGGCCCATGACTTGATTTGCGGCACAATTAACAGGTTCTCTTAAGAGAAGCTAGATAGGCCCGGCCCTTTTAACCCATTGCGACAATGTTGGGCCTCATTTGCTCTCCCAGTAGTTTACATCCCAGAAGTCCAGAATCACCATTTTTCAACAAGTGCCACCCGAGGACTACTCTTCGCATGATCCGGGGGTGGTCAATTGCAGAATCTGACCAGGCAAGGCAACCGGGAGATTCCACTGGCGCCACGTCGTTCACACAAGCAAAGTGGAATCGGTGTTCCTTCCTCGCCACTTTCTTCTCCTTCACATCTCCCGCACGCTTTGCGGAAATGTCAAGCGTTCAGGCTTGATGCTCCGGTTCGAGACTATGGCTTTCTTTGTCCAATAAATTAAAAACTATGATCAGGTTTGCCCGCGACCAAGATCGCGGTTAGGTTATCCATGCACATCACCTCACCTGCCTGCAGCTCCGAGACCAGGGCAACGATAACGAGTTGTTGCCTCCTTGGTCTCATGGTCTGCTCACAAATTCTGAGCTCAAGTGGCGACCCTTTCTTTTTGCTCCTGAGTCCTGATGGCCTCTCTGGACATAAGTTGGTGGAGCAGGCGATCATGGCTCCTGTTTTTAGCATTGAAAACGTTAACATAAACCTTTGTTTAGGAGTTAATGCAATTTTTTTAATTAGAGGCAACCGATTCAGTAATAGTAGGCAAATGTTGGATCGAGGGCCTGAATCGATCCACACGTGCGCCTGATGCGTTCTGGAGAGCCTTCAAATCCCGAAGCATTTTGTTGACTGCGACCTCTTGCAAGGCTCTGCCAAAAATTCCATAGAAAAGTACAGAACACTAACACACGTGTCGTAGAGAAATGCGATAAACGCTAAAAGCGTGCTTGTAGAATACTTAAACTGAGTGCCAGACAATTTGTCCATAGAATAGTCTATGGCGAAATTCAGGCATTTTTTAGGAAAAAAAAACATTTTATTAGGCGACTAACTAATCATGCGCCGAAGAGCTCCAGCTGCATGGGAACATTTTAGGGTTCAAATCGAGACAACAGCTACGAACACGGGCTTCACCAAATCGTTCAGCTAACAGTTTGCTTATTCTACTGCTTTTCAGAAGCATGCATGTTTCCTTGTCTTTGTAGCTGGACTTTCTCACGAGGATCACAGAACTGTGCAGCTGCAAAAACGCTTTTGCTACCTAAAAGGTGCCGTCTTTGTTCAGTCCCAATGTTTATGTTCCAACTTTTCTTTTTTAAAAAACGAAAATTGAGTTTGTAGGTCTCCATTGTCGATCAAAATGTGATGTCACTGTAAAGCTGAACCGCGGCTCGACCATTTGTGAATCCGAAAATGATGCTTTGCTTTTATTTAAGTTCTAATCAGTTTTCGTGCTTGCGGTCACTTTTTGTCATACGCGCGACGCACCCACTGTGCACCCATTTTCTCTAAACCCTCTTTCAACTTACCACGTTAATTTAACAATTGCACAAAGCTGGAGACTGGTGCTATCGGTTAGAAGGCAATAATTTAGGTCGTCGTTACACCCAGTCGACCAAACAAATTTGTTCTCTGCTGCCATCACCTGTTCTCCACGTGCTTTTCCATTTGCGTTCTTACGGTGAAAGATGAGCTCCATAACGTCAGTGTCTCTTTTCCCATATTTCCAGTGGCGTACTCCATTCGATCCAAGTTCTATGCGTTTTCTCGAAAAAAGGAAGAAAGCAGTGCACCCCCCTGCATTCCGTATTTCCGTAAAGTGGGTAATGTCATTTTCGTTATCTTTCAGCGCACGAACAATGAACCATGCATCAACCCGGCATCTGCCGCTGCCTTGCGAGTTCTGACTAGCTGTGACGTGCTTCCTCCTACAGGAACCGATCGTCCTCCGTGACCATGAGCAGCAAAAGACATGAGGCCACGACATGCGCCGGTCCTGATGAGACTCGGAGAGCAAGAGATGTCGCAACACAGGCACCACTGCAGGAGGGGTCCACGACGACGTGTCGGTCTTAGTGTCTCACGGGCTTTGAGGAACGGCCTGTGGTTCACAAGCAACAAAGAACAGGAGGTCAATTTGGAGGCGCTATCACTTGCAGTCCACAAGGATACAGAATTAGGCCGCACGACGAAGAATTCTCAACTCGTGTGCTGTACCGACAGCTAGCCCTCCTGGGTCTTCTGGCAACTGGTTTACTTACCAGAATGGTATGGGAGTTAATTAGGCCACGACACGCTAAAGCGACTAACCGCATGAACGTTAAAGCAGTTCGCCAGGTTGAAAAGATCCCGTTCACATCCACTGCCCTGCCAGCGATCGATCGATTCCGTTCAGTTTTGCTTTCTGATCCAAGTTCATTCTACTGTGCGCTGGTTCCTTCCTTCAGAGGCCATTCAGTTTTCAGGCTCCTGCTGTCTGCTAGTGACGCCCAACTGAAGAAATCCTGAACATTAACGCCTTGTTTAGTTCCAAAATCCAAAATCCAAAATGAATATTTAGACACATGTATGGCGTACTAAATGTAGGTAAAAAACAAATCGCATTATATAGATGGACTGGAATTTGCGAGACGAATCCAATGAGTCTAATTAGGACGTGATTAGACACTAAATTGCTACAGTAATGCTACAGTAAACATGTGCTAATGCCAGATTAATTAGGTTCGTCTCGCGAATTCCAAACGTAATCTGCAATTAGTTTTTTAATTAGTATATGTTTAATACTTCAAATGTGAAAAGATTCCCTTCCAAAATCTTTTCACCGCGGAACTAAACACGGCCTAATTTTGTGGCAGCATAATAGGGATTACAAGGTCAAATCATAGGCCGGTACTGGATAGTGGGTACTTCCATGACGTGGGACATCAAGGCCGTTGTCTGACATCAGGTCGCCTGCAAAGTTTCATCCCGAAAGTGCATCCCAACTGCACGTAAAGCGCTGAGGCTGCTGAGTGCTGAATCCACCAGGCTGCTAGACGTGCAAGAGGGTGCGTAAGTGCGTAACGGAAGCTCACCTCTGAACTCTGAAGCGCATTTAGTGCGCCGCGCACCACGGCCGCCATGGAGAGTCACCAGCCGTTCTAGCGAGCTTGGCTTCCCAACCGTTTCCTGCCGCCCACCGTCACCGTGGGAGAGAACTACCCCAGCACGTCATTGCTTCTTCCACATAGCCACACGCCAGCGCCACGCCGCCACCAGGGAGATTTGCGAATAACATTTTTCATGGATGCCATGCCGCCCACGACTACTTTGCTGGAACAAAAGGGGTCTGCTCGTCACAGCATCACTGCCCCGAAAACGCACTCGACAGTCGTCACGGATCATGACTGTTTTCGCGAGAGGCAGAGCCTTTCTTCCTCTCTTTCCTGGCCGCTAGAACGCCAAACGCACGAGACACGGTTTTCTGTGGGTGCGGCACGAGAGAGTCTGAGGAGCTGGAGACGTCGTAGCGTACGTGCAATCTGATCCTCGTGAACCAGTGACCCTGGCGGTGGCGCGAACTTGATACTATTTGGGTGCGCCAAGTGGCCACGGCATCATCCCCTAGCTGTGCATATATGTGGGGACTTGTGTGCTGATCGCCCCTAGTTTCATTCCGCAATCATCACCCAAGTCAACTGGCTCCGCTCCTGACGCAGGCACGCCGCGGCTCGGGTAAACCGGCGTGCTCGCTCGGACAAGCCGGGGAGAGATCTCATCTGCCAGCTCATCATATATCCAGTCCAGCCAGCCAGACGCCGATACTAATTAAAATGCCTCGCCGTCACGAAGGCATCACACGGAACAGGAACGCCGACATGTACGTCTCACCGATCGAGGCCGGAACCAATGATTCGGCAGCGCGTTGACGTGCTGTTCACTACTCAAGCTGACAGGTAATGCAGGTTAGTTCGCCACCGGCGCGCGACGGCGAGTCGTTGGCGACCTGACAGTTTCTTCCCTGCGCGTGCCTGCTGTACAAGTACAATGGCAGGTCGCAGATCTCTCTGCGGTTAGTTGGGCCGAAGGCTTTCTCTCGTTTCTGGTAGATACAACACATATACCAGTACAATATAGGAGGTATAGGTGGTACGTGTGGTGCAATGCGGCAGATCGATCGTTCGTCCTTAGGTCGTCGGCCGCTGCAATCTTAGTATATCCCAATGTTTATTGGACTAATCATGATTGACTAATGCTATAAGCAAAGCATGGGCTGCTGTGTACATCCACACCACACACAGCTAGCTTCTACACGAGACGGCCTTCATGGCGAAGTCACCAAAGAGATCAGAACGTGCCCAGAACATGCACCGCCACGGGCCGTACTGCGTGTTAGCCGATCAAAAGTCTACTCTGCTCCAACACTGCCACACTGGCAGCGAGCGAGGCGGCGCACCGGCAACCAAGTTTGCGGCGCGGCAAGAGCGGCGGCAGGTGCGCGCGGTGCAACGACCTGTAGCTGTAGGCTGTAGCAACTAGCAAGCACGCGGGTACGGCACCGCCACCGCCACCGCGGCATCATCCGTCCATCCATCCAGCCGCAAAAACATGCGCGCGGGGCGCGGGGCGCCCGCCCGCCCCGCCGCGGCTAAGCATCCGGGTGCTGGAGCCGTGTCACCACCACTCACCCACGGCGCTTGGCCCCCGTGCCCCGCTGGGGGAATCCCCTGGAAAAGCCGCGTTCCCACCGCGACCTCCCGGGCCGAGATCCCCCCGTGCCACCGCGTTCATACCCAGGGACCCCACGGCGCCCCCACCCACTCGTCGCTTTCCAACTCGGCGTCCACGCAGGACGCGCCCCGGCCACGTCGGAGTCCTGCCCCGCGCCGCGAAACGTTAGGTGCACCGCGCGGGGTAACACAGTCCACCGTTCCCTGAAACTATAAAACCATGCCTCCAAACGGAGCCCGGTCGCACAAAGATCACCTAATCACTCCGCCAACCAACCAAAGCGCAGAGCAGAGCAGAGCAGCGGCGGCGGCAACCGAACAGCGAGAGCAAAGGAGAGCCACCGGTACCGTGCAGGAGCGCGTCGATGGGCAACTGCGCGGTCACGCAGCACGCCGTGACGTCGTGGGCGGACGACGGCGAGTGGGACGAGGAGCCGTCGGCGGCGGAGGCGGACGCCGCCGGGACGAGCGGGAGGAAGGAGGAGCACGCGGAGGTGACGATCAGGATCACACGGAAGCAGCTGCAGGAGCTGATGGAGAAGCGGGCGGGGGGACTCCAGGGGCTCAAGAGCCGGCGGGCCGCGGCGCAGCTGCTGGCGGACGTCATGAACGCCGGGCAGGTCTACCACCACCACTGCAAGGCGCCGCACTGGAAGCCCGCGCTGCAGAGCATCCCGGAGGCCGTCGAGTCATGACGACACGCGCGCGCTCGATCTGCTAGTGCCATGGCGTTTGCCTGGCTGGCTTGCTTGGCTGTTGGCTCCCCCCTGGTTCTGCTGTTGCTTCTTGCCATCTTCGTAGTTGCTGTCTGTCGGTTGCTCGCGTACAGCCGGTTTCTTGGATGGCTTTGCTGTGTCATTCTTTCAGTTCGGACGCAATATGCGACGAACGATGTACAGAAGTAGGACTAGTGGGAGTGGTGATAGATTCGACGATGTTGTAAAAAAAAAAAAAAAAGGAGACGTCCGTTATGCCCACACCAAAACTTGAGAATGAAGTGTGAATTTCATGAGCAAGTGCCCATGTTTTTACGAAGCAAAGCACTCATCGAATGACTCCTGAATCCTCAGCTACAGCTACACTATGGTCTGAAATTTTATCTGATTGGTCCCACTACGTTTTGTATGGGCGTATGGCCGTGCAGTGTGTTACCAGCAGAAGATGAATGCATGTATATGTACTAATGCACTCCGCTTTATTCAAAGGCCATTATTACAGCAGGGAATGTATAGCTTGCTTCACGCAAGAGGCAACAATATACTAGTATGTGAAGTTTCACAGTTTTGGGAGACGTTTTTTGATTTTACTGAGCTAGCCGTATTGCGCATCAGTTTCATTATCTTTCGTGTTCAGGAACGTCCCGGTTATCTGTGTAACCTGTTTCATATGCGTCTTCAAGCGTGTTTTAAAAAAAAGCTTCTTCAAGATGAATTTCCAGGCAGCGCAAAAGATGATCAAGAGCTAGCTAGTTAGGAAACTTCAGTAAAAAAACACTGGGTAGAAAAAGGGGTCATCTTTTTCTGGTGAGACGTGACCCAAAGAACCAAATGAAAATGCCCAAATGGCTCATCTCATCATTCTGTCGGGATCAGGGTCCACCCTCACTACAAAATGATCCATCCACACATTCTGCAGGTCAAATTTTACCATGAACCCCGGCCGCTCAGTGCTTAGTAGCAATCATCATTAGTACAAGCAGGTGGAGATAAAATTAGTGGACACGATCCACATTAGCAGTAGTTGCGCACCAACACGTTGACAAGACGAGGTCCAAATCAAGGTTGCTCGACGTAGCAATCATCCGATTAAATTCCCAAATGGTGGCCGTAGTGTTGCTGTCGTTTTGACCGCTCGGCTAGTGCTGCTCTCTGGGCCCGGCCTGCGCTGCCCTCCAAAGCTCTGGAAGTGGCATTTTCCAGCAATGCGACAACCACGTATGTACGTATTCTACCCACTATTGACACGACGTATTTTCGGTGTGTTCTGAAGCTTCAGAGCTGGTAGTGGTTAACAGGTGCGGAGAAATTATTAGGTCAAATAAATTTCTCGTCGACTTTTATTTTTGTTCATTATAATTCCAAGGAAAAAAGAATAAAAAGGACATTACAGGACCAGGCTGATGCTAAAATGACGTGATAATGTTCCGCACTTAAACTTCAGCATGTTAATTGGATCTGAATATTTAGCTATGCAGCAATTCCCTCGAGGTATTTCTTTTGTAAGAATGGATATTTAAAACAAACTTTATAGTCACAAAATAGCGCAAGACTCAAATGACGCATATAGTAAGCTGATTGCCTGCAGCGATTACATGTGCAGATATGCTGATGTGGGTATATGCATAAATAAGAACGCTCGTGCCCCGTGCGAGAGGTGACTGCAAAATAATGAAATGATAACTGTATACGTACTACCTGCTCCACAAAATCCAGCTAAACAAAACATGGGGGAACACAATCACAAAAGTCCAACACACAGCAATAATGGTACGTAAGCATATGTTTTGTAATCCAGCGTGCATATGTTCATCAATTGGCAACAGGTATGGAGTTCTAGTGTTATTAAACTGGGGCGGTTGTTTGGCTTGGACTGAAAATTCTTGGTTGTTGTAAGGTTAATCAGGGTTAGTTTCAACTGACGGTTATTCTTGCTTTGATAGGTTGAATCAACCCTTGTTCATATTCCATATATGATTCAAGGCTCAAGCAGTTCAGAATTTCAGAGAGCCTTTGTCAACCCTGACATTGCAGGACAATCACCTTCTGATCCACATTGCAGATGACCACCTTCCGATCCGCCGCTCCTCAAAATTCATACGTAATGTGCAATGAGGGTTGCAATATCTGCGAGGCAAAATAAATGGTCCGAACGAACCATGGCGATGTGATGGAGAAAAGACCATAACCAACGCCAGCGAGAGAGAGAAACAAAAACATATAAAGAACATTTGTTTTATACAAAAATAAAGAACATATCAACATGCCTCTCGCGTGATTTTCTTGTCGAAGTGTTGAGCTGATGCACTCTGCAATTTAAAACTAGGCATCGGTTAGAGATGGCTGCGGACACGGCAGCTGCTAAAATGCTGAAGCCTTCCAAACCCGTGCACGGTTCGTCTCGTCGGTCGCACACCACCGGCGCGTCGCCGAGAGATGGGATGGGACATGGGCATGAGCATGAGAGCGAGAGGGGGGGGGGGGGGGGGGGGGGGGGGACTCCGAGAGAGCGACCCCGTCTCCCCGGTGGCTTCATTAGCGGAAGATCCCCCGGAAAAGCCGCGTTCACACCCGCAGTGGAAAGAAGAAAAGAGAGAAAAACGCTGGAAGATTCCGCCTCCCCCACCAATCCACCATTTTCCCACCCACGTCACCGCCGTGGCGCCGTCCCACGCACGCCCGCCCGCCCACTGCCGCCGCGAGCGCCTCCATCTCGCCGTCCGCACTAGCCGGTGTCCGGCCCCCGGCCGTCCACGTGGCACGATCGAAAGCCGAAGCCGCCCCCAACGACCCGGTCTCCTCTCCTCTCCCTCCTCGCTTCCGGCTCGCGTAGCTGGCACGTCGCACTGCCCACCCTGAGGCCTTAACCACGCGTATAAATAAGCTCTTCGTTGCCAATCCTCCGAGTCCTCTCCTCTCTCGGCTCTGCAAACAGATCAAGGCAAAAATATCAGGCAACGATCTCACGAGCACTAGCCATTTCCTCAGAGCTCGAGCTTAGTTTGCAAAAGGCGGCGCGCGCGTAGAACACCAGCAACACCTCGCCGGCCGGCGGCATACAATACACGCACATCGCGCATATATGGGGAACTGCTGCTTCAAGCTGCATCGCGCGGCGGTGTGGGCGGACGGCGACGAGTGGGAGGAGGAGTGCGCGGAGAGCAAGGCCGCCGCCGCCGCAGCCGCCGAGGCGAAGATGGATCGCCACCGGGTGGAGGTGAAGATCAGGGTGACGAAGCGGCAGCTGCAGGAGCTGCTGGAGAAGGCCGGCGGCGAGGGCAAGGCGCAGCAGCAGGCGGAGAAGCTGCTGGCGGAGCTGATGACCTCCGGGAAAGTCTGCTACCAGAAGCAGCACGAGGAGATGCGCGGGCACTGGAGGCCGGCGCTCTGCAGCATACCGGAATCCATCGCCGAGGAGTCATGAGTCTCATGACGTACGGCCCCTGTTGCGTGGCCGGTGCTCGATCAGAATTTTCTGTCAGATTAGTCCTGTACATGCATAGTTCTTACTGGTAGTTGCTGTAGAAAGATGCAGATTTTAGCGATTACTACTAGTCAATTCTTTTTAACATCCCCGGCAGGCCTCAAATGTTACTGTATGTTTGCTTGCTCTGTTTCTACATGTTCTATTCATGGGCACTCACTAACTAAAGCTGCAGATTGACGATCGAGAGGCAGCTGCCACACAGGAAGCAGTGCACGGCTTGTTGCTCTCGACAACAATTAGTACGGATTAGGTGGAGCGATCCTGTCGGTACTACTTTTACTTCCAAGGCTGGTCTGGTCAGTGCAGGCGCTATATGCTCACCTAAACCTTCAGCTCCGTCCAAAAATCACTGTCAAAACAAAAGGAAGCTGTTGCGAAACAGGGCACTTATTAGCAGAGCAGCGTGTCGCGCTCGTTTGTTTGGAGCGACTATAAGCTTCCCGTTAAACTAGTCCATCTATAGAGAACTGACGAGCGGTGATAATTTGTCCCGATGAGGCCGGGGCTGCACGGGATGATCCAAATGGGTCAAAAGATATTAGCTGCATGAACTTGAGATATATACAGGGCCAATCCATAGCTCACTCATCAGAATTTTAGACCTTGTCACATCTGATTTTTTTTTATTTGTGTGTGTGCGCGCGCGCGCGCAAAACATAGTACAGGTGAGCACAGTGTGCATTACGCTTAATTCGCGCCAAGTATGTATTTTAGACCATCTAATATTCACATCAAACGATTCATCTATAATTTCCCCCAGCCAAACTTTTTCAAAAAGAAAAAATAACCAAATCTACCCGTAATGGATTCACTCTAGACCCATCAGATTTTGGAGAACACTAATGTTAAATGCTCGCCAGAGGTCATCGAAGTTGGAGAAGAAGAAACAAGGTGTTAAAAGAGAGAGAGAGAGTTGAGATTAACCTCCAAAACACTCGATTTCAGTATAGCTTTTCTATATATGTAAAAAAAAAAGGTAGATGTGCCTAGGAATAAGAAGTAGACACACCTTTAGCTTGAGAGCAGTTAAAAAAAATTGAGACCCAGCACTGGACACGTTGTCCTAGCTTAGCGCTGCACCGGCCATTTCTCCGGCGGTGAACATCCGGAACAGTGTCGCTGATGAAGAAGAATCCGTCGCGGTAACTGGGTAAGGTATTCATGAATTTGTCAACACAAGCCAACTCCGGACTTATTTCACGGTCATGATTGGAAGTTCTAGATTGGCACGTGAGCGAGCCCGGCCGTATGGGATTATCGTCCTTTGTGTTCGGGTTGACAACCAGCATGTGGACGAACAATATTCCGAGAGTTGGTGGAAATATCTATGCATGGAACAATTGTTGTCCTGCAAGCTCAGGATATTTCAAGGTTGAATATCAAGGCCAGGGCACGGCATGTTTGGACCAATCCAAAATCATGAACCTTTGAATTCTTATTAAGATGAGGTATATTACATACGTTCATATAACACAAGACCAGGACTCTCGTGCAAGCGTTATAAAAACCATCACACGTGGTGGAGCTCCTTACGCTAATCATCGTGAAAAACGAAATTGACCAGAACATCTCTGACATGGTATGTATGTAGGCACTCTTGTAAAAACCATGCGTGGTATGTACCTCCGTGTGTATGTGATACAGTCGTTGAAGAGATTGTTAGCGCGGTTTATCGGCGCGGCATCGAGACAGACAGAGTCGGGTCTTGAAAACGTTGGCATAAAGATTTGAACTGCGGCGAAATGGACCAGACGAAACGATCAATTCTTGAACGACACTGCTCGCTGGCAGAAACAAAATCGATGTTAATAAACTGCCCACGGTAAATATCCACTAAGCACAAGCAGTAGTTACTTATCGATTTCAACCTCTTCTACCTCATCCCTAATTAATCTGTGGATTAACCACAGAAATCCCCACGCAAGTCTCCACGCACCACGGAGTTTCTTCGTCGTGTTCGCAAGAAAGCGCGAGCAAGTAGGCCTTAAGATGCCAAAGATTCGCTGCAGAGCCCATTCACACCCGGCCGGCCCAACTGCCCGGGACCACCACTCTCTCTTTCTCTCTCTCTCTCTGAAAAGGAAAATCTCTACCCCACCACCCAGCCACCCAAACCAGCGTTCCGGCGTCGTTGCCGGTGTGAGCCACCGAGCGCAGCGCGGAGAGGGCCCAGTCGTCAGTCGAACGCGCACGCCGCAGGATGCTTGCTTGGGAACGCGTCTCGGCGAGGCATCTATCTGGAGGATTGCCTTGGACGAGCTCCTCGACCTGGGACATGAACAGCTCGCCACGTCGGAACCCGGAACTCGACAACCCGTGTGACATCACGGACGAATAGCGGAAGGAACGGGACGGCATGTGCAGTGTCATACTGTCATTGCTGACCACCTCTTCCTCGCAGCCTATAAATACACTCGAAAACCCCTTTGCTTACATTACTTATCCATTCGTTCATTTCAAAGCAGCCTGCTGCTTGAAACAGAGGAGGAATCCAAACAGGAAGAAGCTTGCTAGTAGCTTTAGTTAGCTCAAGGCAGGCAGTTCATCAGGCCTCCAAGCAGACAGTTTTTCATGGGGAACTGCACGGCGTCGCAGCGCGCAGTGGAGTCGTGGGCCGACGACGGCGAGTGGGAGGAGGAGACGTCCTCTGAGGAGGGCGAACACGATCACCACCACCACCACCACCATGAGCATGACCACGAGAGGAGGCAGGAGGAGCACGGCTCGGAGGTGACGATCAGGATCACCAGGAGGCAGCTGCACGAGCTGATGGAGAAGAGGGGCAGCGGCGGGCATGGGTTGCTGCAGCTGCCGGAGCTACTAGGCAGCCGGCGGTCGACGGAGCAGCTGCTGGCGGACATCATGAACTCCGGGGAGGTGCACCACCACCGGGAGGAGCACTGGCACTGGAAGCCCGCGCTGCAGAGCATCCCCGAGGCCGTGGAGTCATGACACCGGCCGGCGATCGATCGGTCTGGTGGTTCAGAAACTCCTTTTACCACTTCTCCATGCCGCCGACCGTCTTCGTTCTCATCCTTGTTTCCACCTTGCTCGGTGTAATCACTAATCTGTGTAGATATCGGTCATGTAGACATGTACAAAGTGTAGGGAAATTGTGAAGTCAATTTCTGCTGTAGGAAAAGAATCTGTGAAGAAGGCCAGTTCCCGAAGTTCCGTTCAGACTATCGCAATGGACTTTGAACTCGTACACGCGATACGCCGATACCCCGTCCGCGAGCATACATACCGTCTGGTCGCAGAAGAAAATGAATAAAAGTAGAGAAGACAAAGCAATGAGAAAACACGACTGAATCTTGCAACCAAACCAAGCCAAGAAGCATATACAGTATATACACATCTTTTGTCGCTGATTGCCTCGTTGTACGTAACCCCGCTCTTTCGGTCGTCCTTGCGCCGCGCGGCTCACTGCTCGATAGCCCGTCGCCGTCGATCGATCAGTGCCGCCGCTGTGCCGTGCGAGCTTCAAGTTGGGAGGGTCAGGTGAGGCCGTGAGGGAACGGACCTGAAGGGAGACATGGCGTGGTCGGCGTGCATGGAGTGGCTGGGCATCCTGGATTTTGAGCCAGCGTGCACGCTAACCGCACCCGACTGCGCGTTCACTCGGCCTGCAAATGGTGCGGAGCGGAGCGCTCCTGCTACCGAGCCCGTCGCTCCGTCCGTGCCAAGTGAGGTTCGAGGGGCGGCCCGCTCCGTCTATGCAGCTGCCCCGCCTGACCCGCGGTGACCCGGGGTTCGACCCTTTGATCGCCCGCTGCCTCTGGTTGGCTAGCTGCTGTCCTGCCGTCGCAGCCTCACAGGCTAGCTGCTGCCCTGGCGTCAGCGAACTAACACACCTAAATGTAATAGATGTGTATGATCAGCCAGACAGCCACCATACATAGCTCGTGAGTCGTGAGCGCTCGAGCAGAGACATGGTTTCATGTTTAGATTCCCTTAATCCATTGGCTATGCTGCTGAGTTCGTGTACATGGCAAATCGTGATTGTTCTTCTATCTCGAAGCTCATGTGCAGAGGCGATGCTGACTGCTGAAACTAGCTGTGACCAGTGAGGCGTCTCAGAGCAGGGTTTTTTTACCGTTCGTAACCGGTCCGGTTTGACCGGTTACCGGTCAAACCGGTCCGGTCCGGTAGCATAATAGGGCCGGTTACCGCTCAAAACCGACACTACCAAACCGCTCCTACTGGTTAACCGGCCGGTTTGACCGGTTTACCGGACCGGTTTTTATTCCCAAAAAAACCGCTACTGTAGCGAAAAATTTAACCCTGTCTCAGAGTCACCAATATAAAAAAGATCTGTACACGTACTAGAGAGCTCGATCTGGGAACTCGATCGGGTGACTGATGGGCAACAGCAAGGAGCATCGTAAAGGAGAACGAAGCTAGTTTCAGCAAGGAGCAGCGGATACGAGCGAGACTCCGCAACAGGAGGCGGCGGAAGGGAGAGATTAGGCCTACGAGGATCAACTCGGGGGTCGTTTGGGATCGAACGGATCAGGACCCTGTTGCCCCTCATCCTTTTAGGATCGGCCCGCTCCGTTCCATGTGCTATTTTCAGGAGCGGAGCGACTTCACAAGCGGATCGACCCGCCCCCCTCGCAGGCCTAGCGTTCACGCTGCACCGCTGCCCGCCGGGAGGGAGAGAGCGCGATGGGTCGCGTTTGCGGGCGCGGATTTGCTATATGCCGCACGTGCAGCAGGACGGCGGCCGTCCCACGCCCTCGCACTGTTCATCTTCTATCTTAACCGGCTCGAGCTCCGCCACCGCCGTTCGTCGCCGCCGCTGCTGGGGTTAGGGTTCGAGGGTTGGGGGCTCATCGCTGCCGGACCTAGAGGGAGGTGGCCGGAGGAAGGCCGGCCCGACGGTGGCCGGTGGTCGGTGGGCGGGGCGGCGAGGCGGCGGAGCGCCGCCGGCCGCGGGGGACGGAGGTCGGCGGTTGGGGCCAGGGTCGGGCGGGGACGTGACGCGGACGAGGTGGCGGCGCGGCGGCCGGCGTTCGACGGGAGGAGACGGCGCGACGGTCGGCGGGAGGAGCAGCGAGGCGGCGCGTCGCCGCCAGCCGCGGGTGGCGGGGGTCGGCGCGGGGGAGCAGCACGGGATTGGTTAGGAAGGGTGGGGAAGCTGGCAGGGGCGGACGGCGGGCGGCGCGGCGACGGCGGTAGCCGCCGGCGCGGGGCAGGAGGACGAGGGAGGCAGGGGTGTGCGGTGAGCGCGGCGTGCATGTTCGGGCCACAACGAGCTCGCGGTGGCCGTAATTCCCTCGTTGCCGCGTACACGCGGCTGTGCCTGGCCTGCGCCTGCGCGCCGGCCCGCGAAGGCAGAAGGGCCGCTTCGCTTCGCTCGACGGACGCGTCCGCCGCCAGCTGCAAGTGCGTGGAATGGGATGCGGCCGTCTCAAATTATCCAATCGCGTGGAATTGGAATTGCAGACTGTTTTGCATCTGCATGCGTTTCGTTCGACATGGACGGACGAGATGGGGGCTGTGGCCCGCGCGCTCGGGCTGGGCTCGCATGTAGTACTGGGCCGCATAGGGCATAATCATTGACGTATGAGCCTCTAAAGAAAACTTTATCGGGGCCAATGCACTGAACAAATGAGCCCAATGTTGAACTCACATTTGTGATCTGAGCATGGGGTTACCCCCAACGAAACAGTCCAAACACCAAGTTTTAAACGCGCGCGCGCGCACACCCACCAAAAAAAGAACCGTGAAAGTTTTATGTGAAAGCCCTTTAAAGACTTTTTTCCCCCTTAAGCACCAACCTTGTTTGTATCTACTAAGGGTGTGTTTGGTTGAGAGACAAGGTGAGATGAGATGGTCCCGTCTCTATTTTGTGGGATGAGATCATCCTGTTTCGTGTTTGGTTGTAAGGGACGAATTATTTTTTGTCTTTTGTTTGATACGAGGGATGGAAAGAATTGGACGGATGAAAATTTTAACACCGTTAGACACATTTCGGTGGGTCCCACTGGGATTAAAGTAGGCCTCACCTGTCATCCTCTTTCCAGCTTTTTTCTAATCTATTTTTAGGCCTTCCTTATTCTTTCCCTTCTTCCTCCCCTGCACTTCTTTCTCCACGAATACTCCTGATCCCATCGGCCGCACGCACCGCTCGACCTTGCTTGCGCCACCACCCACCGGACCTCCCTCGCACCGCTGTCCTCTCGCACCACCGACTCCGGCAGTCCTCCCTCGCTCGCACCGGCCGCGGAGATCCTGCTCGCACGCGCTAGAGGGTCCCCCGTCCGGAGCTAGAGGGTCCCCGCGACGGAGCTGGAGTTCGTCGGGCCGGACGCGCTCCTCCACGAAAGAGCTGACCTCCGCCCCTAGCCTTCTCCCCGCCGAGCTGCCTCCGCTCCTAGCCTCCTCCCTCGCCGCCCATGGCCGTGCCGCCACCTGCCGGCCTCACCTCGAAGGGACGGGGCGACGCCTCCCTGGGAGCTTCTTCTACGCCAGTCCATCACGCCGCCGCGGCCTCCTCGCCACTGTCAGCCTACTGTGCCGCCCTGCTGAAGACCCGTGCAGAGGGAAGACGGAGGAGAGACGGAGCGTATTGGGGACGTCCCCGTCCGCCAGTTTTGAGGGGATGGGGTCGCCCGGCATCTGGAGCGAATATTCCTCCTCTGGGACGTCCCTGTCCCACTCCTCTTCCAACCAAACACTAGAACGAAGTGGGATCGTCCCGTCCAATCCGACTTCGCCCCTCAAACAAACGCACCCTAAGCCACTGCATCATCATAACAAAAAATCATTTAGATTTCTAACGTTCTGATTTGAGAAATCCACGGGATTTGTTTTATACCTTGGCCCCGGCTGTCGGCAAGTACCAACAGGAATTTCAATTTCAGAGCTCCTATAAGCTTTGAAAAACATAGCTTATGCCCTGTTTAGATTCCTCAGTACCGTCCTCTTTTTACGAAAAATTATCCACCTATAGAACCGTGTCGGTTCATTTCTATCTCTATGTATGCTATACTTTTCACCTTTTTACAATCTAAACACGGCCTTACACAGATTCATTCGTAGCAGCGTCATCGGATCGGAGTCGGCATACTGCAATCATCCAATCAGTAACTCAATTCATAAGATTCTGTTTACAAGAAAAAAAAACAAGCACTAAATACGTAGTTCCAGAGCCCCCGGGGGCCCTCGCCGGCCCAAAACCACACAATTCAACAACTGGCTAGAGAAGCAACGCAAACATTTGCGTACCGGACACTTCTGCCCCTGTCTCCATTCACCGCGCTGCTCGGTCTTGACACGGAACCCCTCGAAAACCTCCCGATAAGAAATCCCTGCTGCACCCCGCCCCGCAGCCGGAGCCCAGTTGACCACCATGGCGAGCTCCAACAAGCCCGGCGCCGCCGCCCTGCTGCTGCTGCTCGCGGCAGCAGCCGCGCTCCTCCTCGTCCTCTGCTCCACGGGCTCATCGGAGGAGGACGGGTACCTCGGGCGCGTGGGCCTGCCGGCGTGGGGCGCCGGCCTCCCGGCCCTCCCCTTCAGCCCCACCGACGTGCTGCCCCTCCTGCCGCGGGGCGTCGCCATGGCCGCGCTCAAGGCGCTCCGCGGCGTCTCCGACATCTTCCCGGTGTTCGTCGGCGCGGCGTCGGCGGGAGGGTCGGGCTCGGTGCCCGGCAGCGACAGCGGGGGGAAGGTGCGGTGGAAGGGGGCCTGCTTCTACGAGAACGAGGCGTGGCTGGTGTTCCACAACGAGAGTGGGTCCAAGTATGGCGGCGGCACGCTCCACATCAAGGTATGACAATCTTCCTACCCGAGCACGGTTTTTACTTCAGCAGATTTCCGTCTTCTCGGAGGAGGAAGATGACAAGATAGTCAACTGTTAGCGTGCCAGTATCATCTAGTTGTGGGGTTGTGTTTTTAGGAATGACGATGATCCACTAGATGATGGCCGAAGAACACTGGGAAATTGCCCAGAACGAGCTGCTGTTGTCGGTACATTTTCGTTGCTATGAATGCAAGTGCGGCCGGGAGAGAGTGACACCGTGCGCGATGTAAACTGTTCCCTGGCCTTGCGTATCTGGCCCAGTGGCTTTAAAGATAGGGACACGTATGTGTATTTTTTTTTTTGAAAAAGTGACACGTATGTGTATGAGATCGAATATCCCTGGAATGTGCAAAACGAGTTGTTTTTTTATAGTATTTGCAGAACGGGCTTTGATTTGACTGAACTATCGACGTGGATGAGGATTCCAAGCCGTAACTACAACAAGGCCCCGTTCTTGTACTGATCGCCCCTCGTGCAGGTTTGGTCAACATTGGCAGAGAATTGGAAATTTGTTTACTCCGTACTCCGTACGCAACAGCGAATTAACCAAACCAACCTTGAGAAACACGATAATTACCTGACCTTTTCCCTCCCGGATTTGGGCTTCGGCGTGCGTGTTCCCTTTCCCCTCCTCCTTCCATCAGAACTCCTCCATGACTCCATCTCCGCCGGCAAGCTAGCTCCGCGCCGTGAAATTGGGGGAACCCCAACGGCCATCGCTGACTGCCTGAGCATAACCCTAACCGCTAATCACCGCCATGAGAGGGGGTTCCAAGCTCAAGCTCCTCGCTCTCCCCATCCTGCTGCTCCTCCCCTTCCTCTTCTTCCTCTTCGCCGGCCCGCCCCGCGTCCTCCGGGGGTTCCTGGAGGCGCCCCTCCGCGCGCCCGTCCTCCCGGGCGACCTCCTCCCGCTCCTCCCATGGCCCGTGGCGCAGCCGCTGCTCCGCCGCCTCGCGCTGCGGGGGCCCGCCGACCTGCTCCCGTCCTTCGTCGGCGTCGCGCGCGCGCCGGTGGACGGAGATGCCGGCCGCACCGCGGAGTGGAAGGGGGCCTGCTTCTACGAGAACCGGGCGTGGGTGGAGTTCCGCAACGGGACCAACGGGGGACTCGGAGGCGGCGTAGTTCATGTAGAGGTGAGCTCCTATACGGGACCCCATAGGCTTCTAATTCGGACGAGTGGAAATAGAGCTACTCGTTGGAAGATTTCCAGTAGATGTGGTGATTTTGAGCTCATACCAGATCAAAACTTTGTTCACATTTTTTTTTACTAATTTAGTGACTAAAATGGCACGGATTATTACACTGAAATGAATGGTTTTCTCATGTAACTTGGTTGGTGTAAGTTGGAGGTGGAACTATTTTTGCAAGGCAAATGGTAGCTAGCAGATTCAGTTTATGTATATTTAGTCTATCTGCTCCTTAAAAAAAAATGTCTACTCTAAAATTGTTATAGTTAGTAGTTTAACGCTACCCATTGTTGTGTGCTTCATGTGATTATATAGCTGGGTGATAGGGGACATGACCAGTTGATGTTTGGTGACTTAGAGCTGTGGTGATGTTTGGTGACTTAGAGCTGGGTCAAAACATAGTGTTTGTTACCCAAATCGACACATGGTGGTGTCTTGTACTAAGTGAATGGTGACTGTACAGTTCAATTGCGCACTTTATTCGTTTATTTAGTGCTACTCTATGCTGTGTGTTTTCTGCGAATTGTGGCTCTCAACTTGTGTGCTCATTTTCCTTTGCTTTACACTATCCCATATTTTCTTTCTGCAGACAACCAAAGCACACAGCTGGACTTGCATAGATCTCTACGTGTTTGCAACACCTTACCGTGTTACATGGGATTACTACTTTTTGGGGCGAGAACACACCCTTGAGTTCAAAGAATGGGAAAGTGAGGCTGAGTATGAATATGTAAGTATTCGCTTCTGCTTTAATTGATACATTTGGCATTTATTCATCATATGCATATTGGATATAAGTTTTCTAGTTTGTTTCATTACAAATAGGTGAAACGTAATGGGGTATCCATTTTCCTGATGCCATCTGGAACAATTGGAACGCTTCGAGCACTTTGGGATGTCTTTCCTCTGTTCACAAATACTGCATGGGGAGAGAATGCAAATCTTAATTTTCTCAAGAAGCATATGGGTGCTACATTTGAGGAACGACCGAAGCCTTGGGTATCAGAGTTAAATCCTGATGACATCCACTCTGGAGATTTCTTGGTTCTGTCCAAGATTCGTGGGCGCTGGGGTGGTTTTGAAACACTGGAGAAGTGGGTTACTGGCGCTTATGCAGGCCATACTGCAGTTTTCCTTAGGGACTCTGATGGAAAGCTTTGGGTTGGGGAATCTGGTAATGAAAATGAAAAGGTACTGGCCCTTAATTAGCATAACTTATCTGCTATTTGTTTTGTTATTTTCTCATGCTGTGCAATTATAAGTAAAAAATGTTAAATCTAAAATCTTGATCATGTTAAGTTCTATTTTTGCAATAGGCGGTTTGACCAAGGATTGAAGATTCCAAATGATATCTAAAGTGACCCCAACAATATGCTTGCCAACAATGACTGAATAGTTACAAAGTATGAATAGTAATTTGCATTATTTCACTAGGATAACCCGCTCTCCATAGCATATATTGATTTGACCATAAAATCATGCCCATGTTGTTTGTCCTAAGTTTTTGAACGCACCAGGAATATATTCTGCTTAAAAGAACAGAAAACATAACAGGAAAGACAAAACAAAGGGATATCATAGCAAGTGCCAACTAAAGCTGTTCCATCTGGATACAAATTAAATGCCATGGGATTAAAACTTCGGCAGCTTCCAGCACAGCTAGTTGTTTATTTATGTTATTTTATTCACTGCATCCAATAATTGACTCCAGCCAGTATGCAGCATTATGCGACCATATTAACTATGCCTAACAGAACATCACATACCAACGAGTGCTCTGCATCATAGTGCAAAATTGCTTTTAGGAGGTGTATCAGTCTCAGTGTCCCAAATAAAGCTAAAGAATGGTGGATTGCAGGGAGAGGATGTTATTGCTATCTTGCCCTGGGAGGAATGGTGGGAGTTCGAAGTGACAAAGGACGATTCAAATCCTCAGATTGCACTGCTTCCTTTGCATCCGGATTTGCGAGCAAAATTTAATGAGACAGCAGCTTGGAATTATGCAAAAAGCATGAAAGGGAAGCCTTATGGATATCACAATATGATATTTAGCTGGATAGATACCATCAGTGATAACTATCCACCACCATTAGATGCTCATGTGGTATGATTCTTCATATACGCTTTTAATATCATTTTACTGCTGAACTTGGCAAACAACCAAAATTTCAAATGCCACTTCCCATGTGCTTATAGGCTACAATAGTGGTTTGTGTTCAGTTATTTCTTTTAACGAGTTAGGTTAGACCATGCAATTTTGAAGGTTTTATTAGCTGTAACTGAAATCTTTATGAATGATCCAGGTTGCTTCTGTTATGACTGTATGGACCAAGCTTCAACCAGAGTATGCTTCTAATCTGTGGAAAGAAGCCCTTAACAAACGGCTTGGAACTAAGGTTTGTTTAGATCCGTTTGCTATACTTCTGTTAAAGTGTTTTCCCGTAGCAGTTATTTTTTTTTTATTATTATTATCTTTTGATTGATGCACAATTTGTTTATTTCAAAAAAAGATTGATGCGCAATTTGATCCCTTGATTCCTGCATGCGGTGATGGCTGATCTTAGTTCCCTAACTTCTGAAAAGGTCCAAACATTTGCTTTCGGGTCACTTGAGAGTTTAGTTAAGATGAGATGGCTAGATAATTCAGGTGACATAGCAACTGAGAAACAAGTAGTTTGACTTGGCTTGCACAAGGAAAAGACTGGCATCAGTCCTGTGTCCCTCTAGTGTACCAGTGCGAGCATTGCCTACACTCACCTGGCAACCCTCCACACATGAGGTGTGCTTCTAGTGGTGGCATTGCCTACACTCTAGCATTGTGGTGAAGCTAGTGTAGGCATGTAGCAGTACTAGATAGCACATGTTGCAGCACTGATAGCGAGTGACCAGTGGCCTAAATACTGCAGATGAGTGGAAGTAAGGATCAAGACAAGCTTGATGAGATATTCAGTTAGAACTGAAGTTCCATTCCAGATGTTAATTTGTCTATTAGGTTGTCTAGCAATAAGGTCTTGCTGGTAGTGGTGGTTGATGCACCTGTGTTTTACACTGATAGCGAGTGACCAGTGGCCTAAATACTGCAGATGAGTGGCAGTAAGGATCAAGACAAGTTTGATGAGATATTCAGTTAGAATTGAAATTCCATTCCAGATGTTAACTTGTCCATTATTAGGTTGTCTAGCAATAAGGTCTTGCTGGCAATAACTAGTTTGTTCTCAAATTGATCGTTTAGTTAAGTGTGCCCACTGCTGCATGACAGTGAGCGTAATGGGTATAGGTAGAAATGATGTACATGCTAAGCATGTCTTTCCATACTAAGGGATCAATTTGTATCTGGATTCCTTGTTACATGTATTACGTTAATAACTAGGAACTAGGAACTGCTGATGAGTTTATTATCTTCTAATATAACTATTTAAGTTTCACCTCTGAGGTCTGTCAGGCCCTTTTGTACTGTGTTTAAATGTAGAAGGATAGTTATACCTTACGATTTTATTGTGCTTAAAGTTATTTAATGCTTTTGGTTGGTTTTAAAGTCACACTATTTCTTCCAGGGTCTTGATCTTCCTGAAATAATTGTGGAATCAGAGAAGCGTGGGATTACATTTGACAAGTTACTAACTGTTCCTGAGAAAGATAATTGGGTCTATGAAGATGGTCAGTCAGCATCTTGTGTGACTTTCGTCCTTATGATGTACAAGGAGGCTGGACTCTTTGGCCCTATTACCAACTCTGTTGAAGTTACTGAGTTCACAGTAAGTGCTCCTGAATCCTTGTACTTAAATATACGACTTTACAAGCCTATAGAAATTGATGTTAGAACAAAGGATCTGGTGGGGATATCTGTTCTGCAAATGCAGCTCTCATTATCTAGTGCATGGTTAGCCTAGTAGGGTACTGGACTCTATAAATTTTCTTTAATCTCTGTTGCATATTTTGCAGATAAAAGATGCATACACCCTTAACTTTTTTGAGAACAACTCGACCCGGCTTCCCAACTGGTGCAACAAGGACGACACTGTTAAGCTCCCCTTTTGCCAAATCAAGGGCAGATACCGTATGGAGCTGCCTGGATACAACACCATGGAACCATACGCCCACATGAACGAAAGATGTCCATCCCTGCCTCCGGATTACAAAAGGACGAAGGGCTGCTAGTGCTATCTACATATGCTGCGTGCTTTTTATTCACGCTGTCTTGTAGCCATAATCTTCAGCTGTACATAACACTGTAGGTATGGAACGCATTTCCTCGAGATGCATAGATTGCAGCCAAGCTGTGGTCATCTTCCTGAATATGGTAGACCATGGTTGTACAGTAAAGATCGAACACCTGATGTCCGAGTCACGCAGCGCTAGGGTCCCCACAACATCTTTAGTGCTTTCACTTTGTTTCTCATAAACTGTGTGTGCGTCCTTGTATCCAAAACTGATTATAAAGGGCTGAGCCCTTCCTGCTGTCTAATTATCACCAATGGACCCTGAGCGTGCGTTTAAACACTGTATATCGTGCTCCCATGAGTGCCATTGTGTGCCTCTTAATATCTATTTTATAGCGCCACAGCGGTCAGCGGGTGATGGCTGAACTAATCTGTGCGACAGAAAAACACGGTTCTCTCTCTCGTATGAGGAAAGAGTCGAGGCAGTCCGGGTCGGCGAAGTGGTGCGGCGTGGCGCCACGTCGGCGCCGCCCGGGGCAACCGGCGCCACCGTGCCAGGAGTAGTTCACCGACCAGACTCGCTCGATTCCTCCTCCCCTCTTGTATGAGGGGGGCTCGTGCGCGTCACGATCCGCTGCTGAGCCAAATCTTTGGAGAAAATGCTAGTGTGCGTGCGTGCGTACGAGCGCATTACTTTGCCTCGGGTTCGGCTATAATGGGAAATGAAGTAGTACGTGTGTCATGGATAATGAGGTCAGTAATAAAAGTAATAAACAGCTTAACGATTCATCTTGCGTTCACAGAATGATACTGACATTACTATCCAATATTAAAGGTCCAAGAATCGGTAAAAGATGAAGGCATCATGTTACTGTAGCTGTTAGGCATAGTCACTACCAGGTCAGCAGGTGGACCACCATACAGAACTATCCTTGCTTGCCACGTACACACGATGGTGCCTGAAACATCTAGGTTCTACCACCTTCCCTGAGAGTTTGTAGCCGACTTCCCCTATTTCACACCGGTAAAAAAAAAGAAGAATGAAGAGTCGAGAAGAACCTCATGGACAAACTTGAACATAGTGAGAGATGGAGCGCTGGTGGTTGCTCTAACGGTTGCTTGCATACTGAATGGAGTACCAGCGGGAAATCAAGCTGCCTGATATTATGGCTTCAGTGGCTCTCTAAAATGATCTACCAACGTACTGGTACATCCTTTCTCTTACATTTGGAACAGGAGTTGCGAAGCGCGCCGATCTGACTAGTTTCTCTACATTCACAAGACAATATGACCCCTGGAAAATTTCATATTCGTGTGGGAATTGAGCCATCAAAAATATACAAAACTCTTGCTTTCCCATTCAGACGATTACTTGGATTACTCCCTGAACACCAAATCAAAATGTATATAGCGCATAACAAATGATAAGGTGAATGGTGAAAGTTTGTAAGCGTAGCACTAAATCGCAGGCCCACCAATAAACTTCTTTGGGCCGTACCTGCAGACCAGTCCAGTAGGCACGCGCGGCCAGCATCAGCCTATGTTTTATGATATAGCTACAAAGAAACGCAAAACCAACAGGTTTGTTAATCCCTCAAAAGAGTCTAGCATCTCAAGGACACCTCGCACTAGCTTTCCACGTTCCCTTGAAATGTCTGGGGAAACATTATCACCACAGCTGTATGAGCATGTTTCACACTTGCATAAAAGTGTATCCAGCTTCCAGAACAAAGCTGATAAATATCGACGCAGCCCCAGCCCCCAAGGCCCCAACCATCAACAATGTCCTCAGAACTGGCAAATATTCTGAAAAAGAAGTGTTGAACAGCTAAACATAATTAGTGACGGTACTGGCTACTTTTGAGAGAAATGAGCCTAGGGAAAAAGAAGCATGTTTCAAACACACTTGGGTAGAAGATCCAAACACCAGGCAAAAGACCAAGTATATAAAATTAAGTTTCAGCATAAACCAAGTTTGTGTCACAAAAAAATCAAGTTGGCAGAGCCCAGAATAACCTGATCAACATACAATGGACGTAATCCAATTCCAACTTACGTGAAAAAGATACTATTATAGAAATCATTCTGAGGAAAAACAAAGGAGAAAGATCAGAGGAGGAAAAACAATGGACCATTATGAGCCCATTTTCTGCTTGATAGAAACAAGAGTTTAAGGAACCTTGTGTTATTTGCTACAACCAAAAGCAATGCGCAGATGCACGATTGACATTTTGATAGATACCTCAGGTTACAGGGTTAAGATGCTTGGTTTGGCCTTACGACCAAAAGAGATACCCCCATCAATCACAAATACGTTATGATTGTTTGGTGTTGTCTTAAGTAAAAAGTCATATAAGTAGATTCGTCTCGAAATGTAGTTCCACAAAAGTATACTTTTGCTATGCTTTATAAATACTTTGCAATGAAAATAATTAGTCAAGGTTGCATTTTGGAGACGTTGTCGATGTCCCAATATGTCACTTATTTCTAAATAGAGTAATTATTAAATGTTAAAAAACTCAAATCCTACCAAGATTTCACTTTACAATACAATGGTTTAATGGAAAACATATACATAAAAGAAAAGGTTCAACTATCTGTTGATTTTATGTTTTATCTCCCCTAATGAAAACCCTGTGTTTGTGTTCCCAAAGAAACCATAGTAGCTAGTTAGCTACTCTAGATAGTTCTGCCCCTGAAAATTCATACTCAAAGTGATAGCTGACCTACAAAACCTGAACAATTATCTCAGAAGGAAATTCCAGCAGACTGACCACGCCAAATTTTAGTTTCCTGTTCTCTATTCAAAATCTGATGCCTTCTAGAACAATAAAATTTACCTCGTAAATCCACCACTATCTTGTATAACTAAATTTCAAAGTTAGTTAAAGAAAAATACACTTGAACAATACTAAAGCTCATTATGTGATTATGAGTTTACGACCAGCTCTGATATATAGTTGGCATGATAGTGTATGACCATACATTTTCAGATTAGTCTTCCAAATTTCAACGCGAATGAGTCCTCCAAGGCTCCCATCCCCTTTTGTCACACGCTCTAGATGATACAAGGTTCTTACTAAATCACACGATTATTAACTAAAATTTATATGTATTATGAGTTGTGGCCACATAGCACCACAGCAGTTACACCATGGAAGCAATCATCTTATGAGTAACAAGTATCTAGTTATCTTTTGTGCACTAGATGTTTGAAACACCGAAAGGAATGGACAATAGAGCATTCTCTTAGTTTCTTGCAGGCTCAGACCAGTAGATACGGAACAGGTGTAGTTCATGTACTATTTTTATCCATTCATAAAAGGGGAAAAAAGTATCTACCTTGCAGAATCATGATATACAAGAACCCACAGAAGGATATGACTTTGGCACAACTGGGACTGGGCTTTATATTGCAAATCCCCAGAAATAAGAGAGCGTGTAATAATTCATGGTCAGCATTTCATAACGGATGGACGGAATAACGTCCATGTGGACCAGCAGATTAAAAAGACAATTAGGATATCCATCCCATCAC
This sequence comes from Urochloa ruziziensis, assembly GCA_015476505.1. NCBI lineage: Eukaryota > Viridiplantae > Streptophyta > Magnoliopsida > Poales > Poaceae > Urochloa > Urochloa ruziziensis. Next base: position 53,622,037 of record CM027122.1, on the reverse strand, counting down.
ATTATTCATTTGACGTGCCAAAACAAGAAAAGTAAACTCTCCACCTAACTTCATTTTATGTCATGACCAGCAGTAAAAAATAATACCTGAGAGACCATAGATCTCTGACTCTATTGAGGCAATGCCTCCTCCACCTCCTTCCACCCGTCACAATTATCCGGAAACTTCTCCTTCATCTTCTCAATAATCCCCTTTGCCTCATCAATCTTTGAGCTCCCAGCAAGCCCATTCACAAGCATCTTCATGGTCGAGAAGCTTGGCACCCAATTCTTAGGGGTTATCTCATTGTATACTTCAAGCGCAGTATCAAAATCGCCACCACGACAAAGGAAATGAATGAACATATTATAGAACTTGAGATCCCCAACAATCCTCTTCATTTGCATTTCCTTGTACAGCTGCTTTGCTTCTTCCAAATCCCCCTGCTTACAGAATCCATAAACCAAATGGTTGTAAGTCACCCCGCTTGGCTTCGTACCCTTCTTCACCATCTCGTCCACTAATGCCTTCGCCTCACCACTCCGACTGAGTTTGCACAAACTCTGCACCCTTGCATTGTACACTTGAAGTGTCTCGCCACACCCATGCTTCTTCATGAGCTCTATGACCTTCTCCACATCATCGAACCGCTCCTCCTTGTAAAACCCGGCAAGCGCAGTGGTAAAAGTTGTGGCATTCGGCTTCAAGCCCTTCTTGCACATTTCGTCGAACACCGAATAGAAGGACCTTGTGGTGCCAGACTCGGCAAAGGATTTGATAATGGTGTTGAAGGTCTCGGTGTTGGGCTTCACGCCATGGGCGTCCGGGAATGTCTGGAAGATGCGGGCGGCCTCCGTGTTGTTCCCGGCGACGATGCACGCGAAGATGAGGGCATTGAGGGAGCGGGTGGTGGGGTTGGACTGGAATGTGGAAATGGCATCTGGGAGGAGGCCAGCCTGGCCGAAGAGCACGATGACGTGGTGCGAGTGGTGCGGGGTGAGGGTGGAGGCGAGGTCGCGGATGGTGTCCGGGGCGGAGGAGAGCTTTGACGCGGCGAGCGACAGCGCGACGCGGTCGATGTGGACCGCCGGGGAGAGCGCGGCGGCGCGGCAGATGGAGAGGATCTGGTCGGGGGGCGGCGGCGGGGAGGACTTGAGAAGGGAGATGGCGAGGCGGGTCTTCTGCAGCGAGGAGAGGGGGGTGCTCGGCGAGGACGGGTTGAGGATGGAGCCCGGGGTGGGGGCCGGGGCGGTGGCGGCGGCCGTGCAGAGGCGGCGGCGCAGGAGGTGGCGAACGGCGGCGGCCATGGCGGCTTCGGGGTTTAGGGTTTAGAATTGGGGGTGAGTCTGGTGCCAGTGAAATCTTATGTTTGCGTTTCTCGTCAGCCTACGACCCACCTGTCAGTGTCTGTTCAGATGACCATGTGAGGGAGGGAGCCGCGGTTCACTGACGCACACAGCGATCATCACAACCTCCGGGTCATGTACCGTCAGCGTGCGTGCACGTGTGCAGGATGACAACTCATTACATGGATGAAGTCTATTTCGCGAGATAATAGCCTATTTAATCCATAATTTGTAACAGTGATGCTACAGTAACCATCTGCTAATCATGGTCTAATTACTCGCTATTAGATTCGCGTCGCGATTTCAGGCCAAATCTGTAGTTTGTTTTATTAATAGTCTACATTTAATACTTTTAAATGGTATATTTCTTTTGATGTGATGACATTTTCATAAAAAGTTTTCCAGCCCTCTAAACACCCTATCTGAAAATAAAAAAGTGTATGGCTTCGCCGGCATCTCTCGTCAAAACTGACAAAATCGATGGTCAGTGGCCAGATGGTGTCGCTGAGCCCGACGTCGTAGCCCGCTCTTCTTCGGCGTCGGCGACTGCACGGGAGCACGGCCCGGTGCACATCCGGTGCGGCGACCCCGACCAGCCGGCCCGCGAGGACATGGGCAACTTCTACTCGGCGGGGAACGGTCGACCCGCTCTTCTACGCGCACCACGCCAGCGTCGACCGCGTGACGGCATGACGCATGTGGTCGGTCTGGAAGGGCCTCGACGCACGGCGGCGGCGGTGGCGGTGGCGCCACGCGCACGCCGATCTCACCGACTCGGACTGGCTCGACGCCTCCTTCCTCTTCTACAACGAGGCCCCCAAACTCGTGCGCGACGTGCTCGTCACCGCCACGCTCCGGTACCTGTACCAGGACGTGCCGCTGCCGTGGACGGCGGCGGCGGCGGCACGGAGGGCGGACTCTCTCCTCGCGCCGGCGGCGCCGCGAAGAGGGCGTGCGGGTTCCCCATCACGCTGGACGAGGCGACGAGCGTGACGGTGAGGAGGCCGGTCGCGGCGAAGAGGAGCGAGGCGGAGAAGGCGTCCGAGGAGGAGGTGCTCGTCGATCGTCGACGGCATCGAGGTGGACAGGGACGTGGCCGCCAAGTTCGACGTGCTCGTCAACGCCGAGGACCACGGCGCCGTGGGCCCCGACGGACGGGAGCTCGCGGGGAGCTTCGTGAACGTGACGCACCGGCACCGGCACCGGCACCGGCACGGGCACGGGCACGGCAAGAAGAGGAGAGGGATAAGATGACGATGCGGCTCGCGCTGAACGAGCAAAATAATAAGCAGTTTTTTTTACTCCGAACGATTTCGATAAGCAGAGTTGCAGGCAGCATATTGCTTGTGAGCTGCGACTGTGATGCGTCTGCCTTTGCTTTGCCATTCCTGAATTTGCACGAAACGGTGAAAGTGCATGTGTTAGTTCAAATAGTTTAAGTTTAACTACATTGCTGCATACTTTTTCCGTATTATCAGCATGCAATGCAAGATAGTAGGCATATAATTAAATTTTAATTAGTCAGCAAAAAGTGGCGTTGGCAGTTGCCAACTGATACTCATCCATAGTTGGGGATTTGGAATACTGAACAACGCGACGAGTTTCCTAGCCTCCGGGATGTTCAGACCTCCACTGAGATCGGCAATCCTCTGCTACTGAACCATGACTCCATGAGCAAAATTAGAACTACAACACGTCAACACCACAACATAGATCATCCTTGTTGACTAATGATTATAGATATATGGTTATCCACTCTTCCCCTGACCTAAAATAATTGATGTCAGGATTATTGGCGTCGTTAGTGATTGAGTTTTGTGTCTGACAGTTAGCTCAACTTCATGCTGCATTGCTGCTCTGAAAATCAGCATCAGTCAAGACAACTCCTTGAATGATATGTTTACACATCCTGCCTACGTGGTGTACCGTACGTTACAAAAGAAGATTCGAGGGAGCAGATCGAGATCGCTCTGCAAGACTGCAATCCCCCCTCCCTTTCCCGTTACCCCGCCCCTATATGGTCACCTCACCTCTGCTGCGTCTTGTCGTCTGCCCTTATCGTCTCAGAAACCACGCGTGCAATAGGAGGTGGGCTGCAGCTCTCCTCCCTCGGCTTACCCTTCTCGGCTGCTTCCATGCCTTCCGGAGGATAGTACGCCGGGTCGGCGAGGAACGAGAGCGCCGCCACCACGTCGCTGATCCCGGGCCGGATGCCCGCGTCCTCCTGCAAGCACAAGGACGCCACGGCCAGCGCCTGGTACAGCCCCTTCACGGGGTACTTCTTGCCCAGCAACGGATCCGCCAGCTTCATGAACCTCTTCTTGTCTCTCAAAAAAGGCGACGCCTGCACGTTCAGTTCATCCACAATAACAAAAAACGTCAAGGTCGATCAGAAGAATTAGAGGCCGGAAATGGCCATCAGCTATTTCTGTGGAACGAGGGACGACTGACCCAGTGGACGAGGACCTGCTCCTCGGACGGCCTGGTGACGTCGATGGCGCGGCGTCCGGTGATGAGCTCGAGCAGCACGACGCCGAAGCTGTAGATGTCGGACATCTTGGTGAGCTTCCCCGTCATGGCGTACTCGGGGGCGCAGTAGCCGTAGGTGCCCATGACCCTGGTGCTGACGTGGCTCTGGTCGCCCATGGGTCCCAGCTTGGCGAGGCCGAAGTCGGAGAGCTTGGCGTGGAACCCGGCGTCCAGGAGGATGTTGGAGGCCTTGAGGTCGCGGTAGATCACGGGCGGGTTGGCCACCTCGTGCAGGTACTCGATGCCCTTGGCGGCGCCCACGGCGATCTGCATCCGCGTGTGCCACGGCAGGGGCTTCCAGTTCGGGGGCAGGTCCAGGAGGTGGTCCTCCAGGGAGCCCTTGGGCATGTACTCGTACACCAGGATCCGCTGGTCCGAGTCGGTGCAGTAGCCCAGGAGCTTCACGAGGTTTGGGTGGTGCAGGAGGCTCAGCATCAGCACCTCCACCAGGAACTCCCGGTTCCCCTGGAACCCGTCCCTGTCCAGCTGCTTCACGGCGATCACCTCCTTGGTGTCCTCCAGCCGCCCCTTGTACACCCGCCCGAAGCCGCCTTCGCCCAGCAGGTTCCTCTCGCTGAACCCGTCCGTCGCCGCGGTCAGCTGCCTGAACGTCAGCGCCCGGCTCGGCATGTTCTGGTTCCCGCCACGGAGGATCTCCTCCGCCGCATTCACGTTCTTGGACACGTCTGCAGCACACAGCACCGGCATGAAATGTTGGACCACCTGCAGGTCGAGCGAGATTTAATTTGTCGATCGATCGCCTTAATTACCCGAATGGGCCGAGATGTTGTTGACGAGGTCAGCGAGCTCGCCGCCGGCCTCGTCGTCCTTCTTGGGCTTCCGCTTCTTCCTCCAGAACCTCCGCTTCCTCCACCTCTTCTTCTTGCTATCGGGCGCGGGGGAGGCCGCCGACGCGGACGTCGACGTCTCCTCCTTGCCGCGGACACCACTCTCGGCGGGCGGCGGCGTGCCGCAGCACGCGCCCGCGCTGCGGAGGAGCTTCTTGCCGGTGATGCATCTCTTCGCGGCCGACGAGAGCATTCCCATAGCGGGATCGACGCGAGAGGGTGGGGGCACACCCTCGGGTCGATCCGCGCGGGGAGGGTGGCCGGATTTCTTGGGGATACTTCTACACCGGCGAGGCCCGGAACCTGTGGACGGGAATCGTGCAGCTTCGTTGTTCTTTTCCTGGAGGGGGGTGAGGTTGGAAGGCGCCAGCCAAATTTGGCAAAGTGATCTTCGTTGTCAGTTCCGGTGAGATCTGCCGCCCAGATTTTGCATAATTCTTGACCACTGATCACTGATCTTGGAATGAAGAATACACCTGACCGCTGATCTTGAGGGTAGTGGTCCTTTCTTCATCAGCTCAAAAATACATTCGGTGTCCCGCTGACGGTTAGCTCCTCTTTTGCGCATCATCCACGAAACATTCAAAATCATGCAAAACTACATCGCTGGGCTAACACTGCCTCTATACAGTTTCACATATGGGCCAAATCGGTTATACAATACTACTATACAGTATGTTGTCAAAACACAAAGCGACGCATCACAATTCACAAAGCTTTATGAGTATAATTTTATCCATTCACGGGATTCACTAATTGGTTCAATTGCTCCAAATGTGCTCCAAGAGCTTGTTATTCCTTAGCTTCTACATATCCCGTAAAAGGCTGCCACAAAGAACATGCATTATTTTTTTTATCAACTACACAACCGTTTAATTTGGAAAAAGATACTAAGAGCAACTTTAAAAGACTCTTTAAATCCTTTCTAATTGCTAGTTTTAGATATTTTAATTAAAAAGGTACCTTCGAACAGACTCTCTATTTAGTTATTCAAACATAGTTACTCTCTATTACGGATTTCTCGCTAGCTAAATATAGAAAAGAGAATAGCTCTCTAGAGTCAGAGTGCATGCAAAATATAGAAAAGCTGTTGGAAAATAAAAAGATATAGGAAACAATTTTTATGCAAATGACTCTCTAAATAATGATTTAGAGAGTGAGTTATAGAGAGACTCTTGGAGTTGCTCTAAAGCCGTCTACTCGCTATGAGATTTTACAAACTCCAAGTTATGTCCCACCTAGCTATGAGATTTTACAAACTCCAAGTTATGAACAGAGTAAATCATCAACGAATTATGTTGTTTGAGTAGCATGAAATCAGTTGGCACGGTAGAGATAGTAGAGGTGGAATATCAATGGAACAAAAAATGGCGGGCGAGCAAGTCAAGGTTAAAGTGGTGTGAAACCGAGTCAAAGGTTGAAGAAACAAATTAAGAGCAACTCCAAGAGACTCTCTAAATCCCTCTTCATTGTTAATTTTAGAGATTTTGATTAAAAAGTTACCTTCCAACAACCTCTCTATTTGGTTATTCAAATATAGTCACTCTCTATTCCGGATTTCTCGCTAGCAAAATATAGAAAAGAGAATAGCTCTCTAGAGTGCATGCAAGATATAGAGAAGCTGTTGGAAAACATGAAGATATAGAAAACGATTTTTATGTAAATGACTCTTTAAATGATGATTTAGAGAATGATTTTTAGAGAGACTCTTGAAGATGCTCTAATAATGGATTTAGACGTTTACTAGTTATGGACAATGTGCATTATCACCTTGTAAAACATCATAGTCTTTAATATAAGATGTATATTTGCGATAGAATATTAATAAATGCTCTAAATTCGTTTGTTTCTCTAATTTGAGAAGCACTATACATCTTGTATTTTCCTGTAAAATAAACATATTCTGTATTTGCGATTTTGCAACATTTTAGAGCTACACGATCCAATTTTGCTTCCTCAAAACCCCCCTAGTCCGGTCCAAACCCCCGTCGCAAGAAGGTCTCCTCCACTCCGACCGCCGGGGCCGCTCCACTGCAATGCTCCGCGATCCACGGCCATGGCCTTCCTCAAGACCCTGAACCCTCTCATACGCAGGAGCAACAACCCGATCTCGAACCCCAGGCCCCTCCTCTCCCTCCACACCTTCCTCGCCTCATCCTCCCCAACCACCATCACCCCCGCCGCTGCCTCCCCCGCAGCCACCCCCTTCGCCGCCGCGGCTCACGCCCACGCCCCCATCCGGTCCGGCGGCCCGCTGTTCCTCTCGTCGCCCCCATGGATGCTCTCGCAGTCCGCGACGCCGCTCACGGCCGCGGCTGCCGCCCTTCGCGACAAGCTCCGCAGGGCCCAGGCCCTCGCCGGCGGCCGCGCTCAGGCCGTCGCGGACGCCGTGCGGTGGGAGCCCAGGCGGATCTCCGGGGGCGAGGCGGGGGCCGCTTCCGTCGGCGGGGATTGTGGGAGGTGGAGGTGAGAGGTTTCTGAATGCGCCCAATTTGGTGTCGATTGGACGCATGGTGTCAGGACCGGTCATTGGATGGTGAGTGTTCATTCCGTGTTTACTTTCTTTTTTTTAAACGAACCAGGCAGGAGTGCTGCCGATTATATTAAAAAGAAGAATACACCCAGACTGGGCACAACAACAACACCGACCAGTTGGATTGGGACTTCAACACGGCCGCACAACTCACTCGACTCCACTCAACACCCTAAGCCGCACCACCACAACCCAGGAGAAAGCCGACAAGTAGCTCACAAAAACAAGCGCCGTCGTCGCCAACGATGTTCCACGCCAACCTAGCCGCTGCCATGCAAGGCTGGCCGCCACAGTCCGCTGCAAGCCATGTAGCTACAGCGATCCCTCCACCATGCCGCTATCGTCTTCGGGTCACGCACACATGGTCGTCGATCTCCCAATCACGGCCTTGCGTTGGCAGAGGTCTGTAGAGTAGCCCACCATACCACACCGAAAAGGCCACTGCCATGCAGGACCCCTCGCCGAAGTACCGTTGTTGCACCTTACACACCAAACGAATGAAGCACCACACTGGATCCTGGACATCCGAAGCAACTCAAACGCGTGGGGGCCTCGCCACATCCACCGCCTAACACCACTCCTCGGACATACCACCTTAAAGTGCACGGGGGCATGCCACTCCCGCCACTGGACTCTCCAAGGATTTAGGCTTGCTTCGCCATCGAGGGTGATAAGGTACCACCAAGCCGCTCCATGAACTTCACCTTCGTCTTGCCATCATCAGAATCTCAACTGCGCCACAAGCACAGACACAAAGCTTCAGAGACATGGTTCATCACCTTGACATTTTCCGCGCTCGGCATTGGGCTGCCACCGCCCGGTCAGATTGGGACGTCGACACGAGCCTCTCCATGAACTTCGCGACCATCACCGCATTGCCCCTTGCAGCCACCGCGTAGCACCTCCGCAGCCCGTTGCGTGCCCTCGCGCTGCGCTGAGCCACGACCAACGGCACAAAAAGCGGCTTGGTGCGTCCAGCCACACCACCATGACGCTACCGGCACACCCACTCGGCTACTGCCAGCCACACCACCATGGCATCACTGGCACACAGCCAAGCAAGCCGCTGCCGGCCATGCCACCACGGCATAGCCGACTCCCCGCTGCAGCCGGCCAGAGTGGGAAGCACCATAACAACGTCTCCAAGGAGAAGAACGGCGCTCGAGGGCGTCGTCGTCGTCTCGTCAGCAATCTGACATGGCTTTCGCCGGTGCTCACCCACCTCCAGCACAACCGAAAGAGGGGACTTGTAGCCGCTGCCGTCGTCACGCTCGGACGGCCACCAGGGCGACGACGCGGCCGCGATACTCGCGAGCAGCAAGTCACCAGGGTGACCTGCGCCCCGCTCCACCGCCGCCGCGCACGCATCCGCGCCAGCCCCCGCGGCCGCCGCGCCATACACGCGCGGCCCGCTCCTTCCCCGCTGCTCCAGTGCCCGCAGCCACCGGGCCCGCTCCCCGCCGCTCAACGCGCAGCCGCCGCGTCGTCGCCCCCGCCGCCGTGAGCCGCTCCCCCGCGCAGATCCCACGGCTCCGCGAGCCGACGCAGCCTCCTCGGCCCTGCCGGGTCGCCGCCGTGCTCGGCCCGCCGTCGTCCTCCAATTCCCGCGCCGCCTCACGCCATGGTCGCGCAGATCCGGAGGCGGAGGCGCCGGATCCGGTCCCCAGGACCCCGGATCCGCCGGCCCGGGCCGCCGCCGCCGCCGTGGTGCCGAAGGTCGGCTCGGGAGCATCCCGTCCGGGAAAAGAGGCCCCGCCGCCGCCGTCCTGGCAGGCACACGGGCTTCCGGTGCCCTGCTCCGGCGGCGGCGAGGAGGAGGGGAGGCCGGGAGGGGGTGGCGGCGGCGGGGTGACAGGGGCCGCCCGGGTCGCCCCCAGCGGAGACGACGCGGGCCTTCTTTTTTGATGGATGATGGAACTCTGCGTTCCGTGTTTACTTTCAACTAGAGCTGTACTGTTAATAGATTGACTAGAGATTCACGGTGGACAGTTGGGCTGAAACTAAGAGAATTCAAATTTGAAAACACATTCTCACATTTTAATTATTGTACGCCGATGGTGAATAAGTATCATGACCTGAAAAGGTAACAAATGCTCCTGAGTGATGATATGTACTGTTAAGCTTGTTTGACTTTTTTTTTGCGGACGAATTTCAAGCTTTAGTTCCCTGATGCAGAGTTAACTTTGGATCTATGGATTGATATTTGTGTTTAGGAGGGCGTGAGAGGATACAGAGCAACAATTTGAATCAGGATATTCTTTAAAGAAAATGAGCCAGGATAGTGAGTAGAATGTCTGGTTACAAGGCTTACACACATTATCAAATAAATGTTTGGGCATGAGAATTGGTGTGTTTTGAAGTTGAAACATGTTAAATAATTGGACCTTCCTCAATGTTAACTATGATCATATAGTACGTGCTTGAGTTTGACTGATCAAGTTTGCACATATCAGGAATGAGCAACTGAAGTTGGAGTGTTTTGTGTTTGCATGTAAAGTGATGTTTCGTAATGCAAATGGCTTAGCTTGCGTGTAAACGTGTTGCAAGTTAGAATCAGGCAATCAGCTGCATCTTTGCTTATTGCTTCAAGATAACTTGAATTCTTGAAGACATATTCTAGTTTTAGAGCCATTAATCTCCATACTTTACTGTACCATCACACCATCTCTTTGTTAGCTTTTGCGTTCAACTACTGGATCTTTGTGAAATAACAAATTAGTTCATTTTGTATGTTTGAAGGGTGGTTTGCGATTCACTCATCCTCCTTTCTCTGTAGGGTATCCTATCATGCCTATATGCCAACACTGTTAAAAAAATCTTCATCTTTAGTTCTGTTTTTCATTTGTTCTGTATTGCAGTTCTGCTGTTCTCATTGTTTTATCATGCCCTCTATGCTACACATATTGTTTTTTATTCCTCTCTGTGATTCTATTCTTGTTCTAATGAACTCTATGCACTTTAGGATGATTGTGAACGAATGGTATCTTCCTGCATTTGCCACATTGGCTGTCTCTGGTGCAAGTGATTGGGTAAGGATTTCCTGTTTCAGTATCATGAAAATGGATTGGAATTTTCTCATTCCTTCAATTTTGTTGTTTGAACATAGTTGGATGGATTTTTAGCAAGGAAGATGGGCATCAATTCTGTCTTCGGATCATACTTGGACCCTCTGGCTGACAAGGTTCAAACCGACACTTTCTATCTTTATTTCTATATTATATTTGCTGCTGAAATGATCAACAATTTCTGTGGTTGCTTAGGTTTTGATTGGCTGTGTTGCTGTAGCCATGGTTCAAAACGAGCTCTTACATCGTGAGTAGATCAACAAACATCAATATTGTTGCTTTGTATCACAAACTTTCCTTAGTAAAATAGCTCATATTTTTTATGCCATATTTGTATTTATATAAAGGTTCTGATTTTAATTAGTATTTAACTTGTATACCACTTTTTTTTTGCTTGAAGCTGGTCTCGTTGGCCTGGTTGTGATGAGAGACTTGCTCCTTGTGGGTGGTGCTTTCTACAAACGGGCTTCTAGTCTGGGATGGAAGGTACTATTTAGAAACAAGTATACTGTGGCAGCCTGGCAGGTTTACAATTAAGCTGAATGTCCTTTACCATTTTTGTGCCAGTGGAACAGTTGGTCAGAATATGTTAACTTGGATGCAATTCATCGCGAAAAGGTCGAACCTCTGTTCATCAGCAAGGTATAGGGTTCATATAGCATTTGATCTTGAGAGCTTATTAGCCTATCTGTAGAAGCATGACAATAATTGTTGGTCGCAGGTGAACACAGTGTTCCAGTTAATGTTGGTTGCAGCTGCACTTCTGCAGCCAGAGTTTGGCACGGAGGAGACTCAAAATTACATTACGCTCCTGAGGTGATCCATTTTCCGTGCTCCAACTGTTGTTTCTCTACTCCCTGTCTTTTGGTGCTTGTATGCAATCTTATGCCGCAGTGAACTCTACATAGTGCAACTAAATAGTAGTTCTGACATGAGCAAGTTCAGTAAATCTGGTATATTTACAATTTCACACCCACAATAAATACTGAAGCAGAAGAACACTTGAATCTGGATATCTGACATTTGTTCAAAAGTGCAGCTACAGAGGTCTAATGAGAATTACGCTGAGGAAATGATGTTTACTTATTTGCAGTGTTTGAGGCTAAATGATTTTTTTTCCCCTCCTGCAGTTGGCTTGTAGCTACTACAACAATCACTTCGACGATGGGCTATGGGGTGAAATACTACCGGATGAAACCAAGGGTTCGATGACTGTTTCTGCATGCACTTATTTCGTGGATGAATTTACCGCTGGTAATGAGGACAGGACAGGCATCCAGTGAGATATTGACATGTTTCAGGCATGCATCGAGTTTTAAGCTGCGCAAACGTTCCCCATTTACAAATGCAAGAATGAGGCTAAGTAAAACATTTTGGGCAAAGATTGGAGAAGGAAGTGAAGAACTGCCTCATGAGTCATGGATGAAATCAGCGCATGATTTTGTACAATATTAGACCTTGGGCCCTCCTGTAGCTGTTAAGTTTTCTGCATGCTACTTTCCCCTAGTTTCGGCCTAGAGTGCTCATTAAAAAAACTCGTAGAACCTTTGCTTTGCTTCAGCCAAACACCTCGGTTAATTTGCCTGTGTACATATGTACTTCAGAATATTAGAAAATCATGGCGAATGGAGGTCGATAGGTGTTGTACGTCTTGCAGATATCTGCATAAATTTTGTTAAAAAAGATTTACGACTAACCGTGTATCGACGCAACTGTTGAGCTGAGCTTCTTTTAAACCTCTGGAAGAACGGAAAATGTAAGCATATTATCGTGTTCCACCGAACGAATCGATCGGGTGCTGGACTTCAGGTTTCGATTGAATGCGTGTTGTGTGGTCTATTCCACTCTTTCTTTGGCCTTCTTTAGCCAGTTCTGCTTGTCTGTTTTTTAGCCATAGCGAGCTTATTTTGACTTATTTTATCTTCTTCTCTCACAAAATACTACTTCCTTCGTTTCAAATTATATGTCGTTTTGGATTTTCTAGGTTCATAGATTTAGCTTGTCTGTTTTTCAGCCACAACGAGCTTGTTTTGACTTATTTTATCTTCTTCTCTCTCACAAAATATTACTTCCTCCGTTCCAAATTATAGGTCGTTTTGGATTTTTTAGGTTCATAGATTTTGTTGTGAATCTGAACATAGCGTTTATCTAGATGCGTAACAAAGATAATAAACTAAAAAACCAAAACAATCTATAATTTAGAGCGAAGGCAGTATTAAAATAGCCAAAATCAGCCACAGCCACCTGCTAGTATACTTGATCATGGGCCGCCCGACCCGACCCGCCTGAAAAAAAACCCGATCTGACCCGACCCGAGCACGTGACGGGTCGGGTGCGGGCCAATTTTTAACCCGAAACACAAAAAAACCCGACGCGACCCGAAAAATTACACGTGAAACCCGAAACCCGATCCGAACCCGACCCGACCATACCACGGGTCGGACACGGGTCAACAATTTTGACCCGCAACCCGGCATGACCCCACCTGAACCCGACACATGATCAGTATAGCTGCCAGCCACCTTTATGTCTTCGCCGCCGGTGCCGCACGCCGGCGGCTCTGACTGACTTTCTCCTCTGATCGATCCCTCTTTCCACCGCCGCCCTGCCGTTATTGTAAGGCCCTCGTCCCCTTACCGTCTGTGGGGGTTGGGTGTTGGAGAACACTCCTGTTATACATCTTTTGTAATATGAATGTACGGTGTATAACGTCAAACTGCTATCTCACCGCTCATTACATTCCAAGAAGTTTGATATTGCTGTTGGAAAAAAAAATAGACATGGCTCTGTCTTTTGAGGAGCTTGTGGTGTTTCTGCTGAATTCGTTTCCAAGTTACAACTTGGAAATTGGAATCAGAAGGCCGGTAGTGATGTACTACAATCAACAAACATATTGGTTTTCTTGTGTTTTCCTCTGGAAACAGAAGGCCCATCAATAATAGGAACTGTAGTGTGCATGTCCATTTTACCTGCTCTGCTCATCTAGTTATGTACCACTGCCATGACTAAGAGATGGGGCAATAATTTAATTGGGTCATTGGTTGTTTAAATTTGCTTCTCCTTGATTGATTTCTCTGTAGGAGTTGATATTTACTCATGGGAGAACCAATTCCTGTGAAGGTGCTCTCTGAGACACCATCTGGCTTTGCGCTCTTCGTCTTTAATGGGAGTATTGTCAATGTTGAAAACCCCCTTGAGGTACTCTTGCTCGATGATTAAGCTTGTCGGCGATGTCACTACTTGTTTTTTTTTAATTTGTCTTTGTCATTTTGTCAAAATCTTTCTTCATTGTTTGTTGTTTCACATTTGCAGATTCTCTGGCCATATTTTGTCAACAGCACCACAGCAGATCCAGTTAGCATTCATCACCTCGTCCTCTATGTGTTTCTTTCCTTTGGTTTGTACCTGAATCTAATTCATGAATTCATTTATGTCTGGGTTTCTGATGGATGGTTTCATTGGCCTGCTGGACACCTCTGTTTGTGATTAGTAGTTTCTTTTTTGCTAATATTTTATATGTTTTAACATCTCTTGGGCTGCAACTGAATGAAACTGTGTTGTGTTCATACTGCGCCATGATTGCTTTGTGACTAATAGCTGCTGCTGATATCTTATCATGCATTGCTGTATGCATTGTCTCGGTCTTTGTATGTTTAGGATTTATTGTCGTACTGTATGACTTACCCCCATCTGTTTTATGAAATATACTCCAAATTTAGGGCCTTTGAATAGCTGTACATATATCGACGTTGCTTAGTCCAGCCATCTTTTAAAGTAATATACCACTTAATAGGTGTCTCAGTTGTCAATATGGACCTGCCTTTCTTAAATTGATGATGTAGGCCTTACAATGCAAACTTTAATTCAGAAATGTGAGTATTGCTTACATCGTTCGCAAATTTGAGCTGTCAGGCCTTGCGATGGACCTGTACATGTAATGGATGTTTTCTGTATTGTTCACAAAAGTTAGGGGTGGAATATTAATTTCATACTGGCACACTGTTTTAATGTATTGTCATTGCGGTGCAGAATAGTTCATGAAGAAACCTACTGAATCTGGCTATGGCAAGTTTCTTCTTTCCATATCACGCTAATAATTACACAAGTATTTGGCAGCACATCTGGCTGTTGGAGTTCCAGAAGATCGAGAACAAGTTCGACTACTCCTGGTATTGATGAACACGTAATCAAGATGATCAAAAGATGGTAGAGACACTTCTTGTTGGAAAGCCTGAGCATAAAGCAGCAATTGAAAAAGAACTGGTCAGCTTCAGCTCTCTTTTCTCGCTTCCACTCGTGCAGCATATGGCAATGCATTCAAACTCTGCTGTCTATTTGACAGGAAATACCATGCTGCTGTGACGAAGCTGCGATGGAAGTGATGTGGGGCGTGGAAAACCTCTTGCATATTTTGGTGCCTAATGAGGAAACAGAGCTAAGGGCGCAGGACCGTAAGCTTAGGAGCCAAGGATTACATATGTTCTTGCAAAGTCTTGGTTATAACATCGAAAAAGAGCTGGTGAGCAAGAATCAATGTTGGCAAAAGCCCGCTAATAGTCCGCTATAGCTTCGCTATAGCTTTTTGAGACAGATGCCGTGACGATATTGCAAATATTATCGCTAATGTCGCTAACTCCGCTATAGTGTGAAATAGTGCCGCTAAAAGCGCCGCTAACTCCGCTATGATTGAGTTATGAACTTATATACTTGTAATTTATGAACTACGAGTAGTAACTGATGACTTATTGTGTGTATTGTGACTTATTTTTATATGTTTATTTATGTTTGCACTCATGCCTAGACATATACTTATAAAATATAAGATGAAATTCTTGAAATTATAAAGTTTTAGCCTAAATTTCACTGTTTTTTACATACCGCTAAAGGCAATAGCTTTCGCTATAGCTGCGCTATAGCTTTTATAGCTTTTCTAGAAACACTCCGCTAAATTCTATAGCCCGCTGTTGCCAACATTAGCAAGAATCATGTTTTACACATATCCAACGTGCAATGTTTCTGCTTTACTGCACAGTCATGTAAATTTATTCTCTGTTCGCTTGTTCCGTAATTCATGAATATCACCAAAATTTACATTGCATTACTATCTAGATTCTAAAATATCATCCCGACTGCATGCTAAGCAACTAATTAATATTAAAAAATCATCCATGTGCTCGTATAATTTTTTATGGAATCTTCCCTGTCAATTTATATTCGTTTTTGAGCTCATGTCCTTGTATCCAGGTTAATGGACAGATTGCAGAAACAGCCTGCTACATCTATCATTGTCTTGAAATTAACAAGAAGCAGCTTAAGTCCTTGGGTAGGCTTGATTATCTCGAGAAGGAAGGTATTGACACTAAGGGTTGGGATGCATGGAAATATGCGGCAGCTGTTTCGATCATGTGTATGGACGAACCTTCATCCGATACTAGCCAGGTTGATCATCTTGCTAATATCTTGTAATGTGGTTTTGCTATCATGTGCTGGAACTTCGTCATTTGAGTGCCAACTGTGTTCACTTCAGGTGTTTTCAGAGGAGGAGCTGAGGAAGATAAATGGCGGTAAAGGGAAACATACAGGGCTCATTAAGGACAATTTCAAGATAATCTACAAAAGAGCCGTCGATGTCAACCAACCTAAAGTCGAAAAGCTTAAAGAGTTGGACGATTTGGTGAAAGCGGCTCAAGAAAGGCCGGGAAGAGCTGCGGCGAAGTTGCAGGAGGAGCCGGATGAGTCATCAGAAAGCATTGCAAAGAAGAGGAAGATGGGGGAGGCTTAAGGTGACGATGTAGCGAGGAGTACGCAAATGTAGGGAGGAGTGACGATGGAACACATACCCCTGGTCTGACGAGTGTAAGAAGTTTACATGTGTGATATACACTAGAAATATAAAAAAAAATTACAAAAAATAATTATGATCCGCTGGACAAAAACATTGATCGATGATCAGCTTTGTAGCTTTGGATTGGATCGGGGGATGTATCGATCCCAGTGTCCATATATGCTCTTCTCTGCCAGTACTCACTACCCAGTATGTCCCGCCCCGGCAGCTGCTTCCTACTCCTGAAGCAACCTCCATCCGTGCATGTCCCTAGGCATGGGCGCATGGCATGGCGTCGGCCGCTGTCCGTGTGCTCCGCGTTCCGCTCAGCACAACGGCCCTGGATCCCTCGGCGATGGTGCGCCGCCGCGTTCCGGCTCGACGCCGCCGCGACCGCGCCAGGGGCATGCGGCTCCTGGTCCGTGGCGCCGCCGGGCCAATGGTGCCGTGACGAGAAGCGCGGACGCGCAGGAGCGAGCCAGCGTCGCCTACGAAGCTCTGCAGCCAGCAGCGTTGCCTTCTCGGGCGGCGCCGCCGGGGGGCAGGGGAACGCCGGCCAGGCGCGCGAGGACTGTGGACATGTGGAGAGGCGTCGTGGGCCGGCGACTAGTCAGCTCGATGTGGGCCGCACGATGCCCATCTGACGTCCAGGAGAGGCCAAGGGGTGGACGGTAAATGAAATACCGTCCACCCCCGGACGGTATTTGGTTTACCGTCCTCCATTGCAGTCCGGCAATCCTCGTCGCCGGCAGCTCACGGAGGCGTCCGGGAGCGTCGGCTCCCGTTCTCGCGGTCGCTCGGGCGCGGCGCCGCTTATGGGAGCCCCCTGGACCAGTCGCTTGACGGGTCCATGGCCATATGCCTCCCGGGGTCGCGCACGGCGCGCCACCGGCGACGTAGGCGTTTGCTTGCGGCCGGGGCCCGGGGCGCGCGACGACGGCGGAGGAAACGGAGCTTGCAAGTACGGGGTGGGAGGTGCTCGCTCTGCGACGCGGTCGCCGGTGCTATCGCGCGCGCTGATAGGCGGTGACGAGCGTCGTCTCCTGCGTCGACCGGGCCGCGCGGGTGGGGTGGGACACCCAAGTTGTTGTTCCGTTCACCGTCCGGTGTCCTCCTCGAGGAGCCCGCCTTCGCCTGCTAGCCGGAGCTCGCTGTCGCGGCGCCCCTAGAAGCAAGAAGCAGAGTCCCGGCCGACGTTCAACAGCGCGTTTGACTCGCCCCGCCATTCGCTCGGCGCCATGAACGTAATCCGCGGCGGCGCAACCCGTCCGCGGGGACGGGCTGGCCGTCTCCACCGCGACCGGAGAGCGCGATACGGCTCCGTTGGCGGCTGGCGCCCACCACATGCTCCTGAGTGGTGTCCGCCGTGCACGACGACGGCATCCCTTCGTCACCGCCGGGGGGCAAGGGAAGCCCGTGGCCTGTGGCTCCGCTCGCGCTGGCAATGTGCGCATGCTCGTGGTGACGAACAGCACGGACGCGCCCACGAGGCTCTGCATCGCCCGCCGATGAACCTCGGTGGTCGGTGCCAGGCCGCAGTGGTGGTTTTCTTGCTCACTTCACCGCCAGTCACCAGCCGGAGCAGACCGCACGTGCTAAGCAAATCGGGGGAGCAGCGTTCGTGCCCATGCGACATTCAGCTCCTCCTTCAACTTCCCAGCTCTTCCCGCCCTTTCTTGAGCGGCCTTCACCAAATCGTCCAACTCTTTAAGCTTTTCAACTTTAGTTTGGTTGACATCGACGACCCTTTTTGTAGAATATCTTGAGTTC
The DNA here is from genome assembly GCA_015476505.1 of Urochloa ruziziensis. Lineage (NCBI taxonomy): Eukaryota > Viridiplantae > Streptophyta > Magnoliopsida > Poales > Poaceae > Urochloa > Urochloa ruziziensis. Next base: position 53,604,143 of record CM027122.1, on the reverse strand, counting down.
ACGGTGCACATTGCTAGCGCGAGCGAGTAAAGAGCAGAGCAAAGGAGTTCACCAGTGGTAAAGGCCACGGCTGCCGAGCTCCCACCCAGGGTTTAATCCGTGGATGCTACACAATTTGTGAAAAAATAAAAAAAAAATCTCATCGTCAGGTCCCGTGTGCCAAAGCACTGGTCAAGAGACGGCCCAGATCGGCCTGACGACCGTGTGTAGCCCAGGAAGGAGTCTCACGGGTTACGTCTCCCAGTGGGCAGGGTCGGGATTCGAAAATTTTCTCGGCCTGCGTAAGTAGATGACGACCATACATGCTTAGCGAAAGTCTCCATAGCTACAACCCCCAACATGCGAAGCTTCAAACTCGGCATGTCGTTTTCCTTTTGAAGGATGGTCCAGAATCTCTGAAAATAATTTGTAAACAAGAATATAATCTTTTTTTCAAAAATTGCATTATTACGACATAGCCAAATAGACCAAAAAATCACACAAATTCCCACACAAACTTGAGTTCACATTTTCTGGTTTATTTGTTGGAGCCAAACGCCCAAAAATTAGCTCCATTAGTTGGAGTTGGAGGTTGTAAACCAAAAGCAATTTGAACCACTCTCCAAATGAATCGTGCAACATGACAACCAAAAAACAAATGATAGATGGTTTTCTTATTGTTGTCATCATCTTTCAAGTTCCACTTCAAGAGTTTGTGTTTTGTTAAAATGACACCCTTTAGCACAAACCAAACAAATATCTTAATTTTAAGGATACTTTTAGTCGCCATATAGATTTATGTAGAGGTATTGTAACTTGACAACAAAAAAACAAATGATTAATGGTTTGCTTATTGTTGCAAAAACAACATTTGTCATTATCTTTCCAGTTCCGCTTTAAGAGGTTGTCTTTTGTTAAATTACACCCTTTAGCACAAACCAAACAACTATCCTAATTTTAAAGGGCAGTTTTAGTTTCCATAGAGATTTACTTAGAGGGAATGTTGATCGTCTAATCGCACAAATGCAACTTTTGCGACCAACTCATTCCATCTCCGTAACTCCCCCCCCCCCCCCCCCCCCCCCCCCTATGCCATTCTAAATGTTATATTGAGTGGTGCAGAGCTAAAAATATGAGCAACTGATATATGCTTCTTTCTCATAATTTTATATAAAGATGGGTATTGTTCTTTGAGAGTGAAGTTTTCCGAACCACTTGTCTTCCCAGAATCTTATTTGGATACCATTATGAATATTGAAAGTAGAAAATTCAAGGAAATAGTCTTTAGCCTTCACAAGACCTGACCAGAAATTTGAATCTCTCGATTTCCATTGAACTTGTTGGGTACCAGTATTAGGGGTACTGTTGGTAACCATATATGATTTTTCTTGTATCAACTGTTGCTATACATTTTGTTGCTATACATTTGTAGAAATTTAGTTGATCAATTAAGCTTTTTATATTGTTATACTTCCATTTTTAATGTAATGATCCAGATTGCTTTGGTTTTCTGCAATTTAGTTGTTATATTTCGCAATTTAGCACCAACTATATTGAGTGTCTTTGTCCAATAAGTTTCGGCGGGAATCATGTCTGATGATGAAATAATTATTGCAGCTTGTGAAAAGATATTTGAATATGTTTTGCATGTCATGTTCTTCAAGGCAGACAAACAGTTGATTAGAAAACGTGTTGCACAAAACAAAGATAGAGAAGAAAGCGTGGAGAAAAAAACGTAGAGAAGAAAGCGTGGAGAAAAAACGTAGAGAAGAAAGCGTGGAGAAAAAACGTAGAGAAGAATCGAAGAGTGAATCTAAGACCACAAACATGTTTTGTTATTGTAGAAGACCGCCACATGATCATTTTGGCGTGTGCTCATGCCTTTCAGTTGTGCTTTGATAAGTTAACACCAATCTCAGCAGCTGAAATCAATGCTCTCTATAAGATTTCAGTCCATTGCGATCATGATGAGTTGTATCGTAGGCAGAACAAGTAGATAAGGTATACAGTCTAGCTACAACGTTGAGAGTTAATTCAAACTAGAACATACCCTACTTCAAGTCATGAAAGGTTTCTGTTGAAATTGGCACGAAACCTCCCATGCAGTCGACTGGGTAAGGTAGGAATTGTTTCATGGCTTTTTGATAGGCACTACACTACATTCGAGGTCACATGTCACACAATGACAGAGATTGTGCTGATATTACTCTTGCCAATACCCACGGGTATGACTTCTGTGCCCACGAAGTGAATATCAGTGAAGAAGCTGAAAGCTCCGGTTCGCCGCTAGTCGATTTAGAGAGTGATGTTCTCGGTCTACTTCAGGGGGGGAGTTGGCTGTGTTAATTACTTCATCTCATTTTGCTGATTTACGTAAAAACTTGATCAACTGGGTAAGAAATGTTTGAAAACATTTCTTTTCTTGTCAATTTATTATACTGATCAGTTTCTAAGTGGTGCCTAAAGTGCAAGTGCTTTTTGGAGCAGCCCTAGCCTCAGGAGCAGTCCCACCAATCCAGGATCAACATTACCGGGGTCAGGATTAGCCCAGAAGAAGGGTCAGGGGCAGCCACAGGAGAAGGGTCAGGAACATCCCAAGGAGCTGGAGCAGCCACAACACCAGGGTCAGGATCCATCCCTAGGAGCAGTCCCAAGAAAGCATGAGGAAGTGTTTGCCTACAGGAGCAACCCCAAGAAAGAAGCACAAGTGTCCACGTCCTAAATGTTGTTGTAAATTCCACCTCACCTAGCACCCCTAAATCCAGCAGCCTATGACGTGTGGGCTCGCCGCCTTCGCCGCTGACGAGTTAGGGTTGGGGCTAGGGTGAGGGAGGAAGATCTCTGACAGTTTAGAAGGGGTTTCGGGATTATCGGCCGGCCCGACGGAGGTGGCAGGCGGCGAATGCTGACTAGGGCAGTGCGGGACGGCAGGTGGGCGGCGGCAGCGGTGGGGGAGAGAAACGAGAGAGTTTAGCGTGGCGGCGGCAGCGACGGTGAGGGGCCCACTTGTCGGCGGCGAAACCCGAATGGAGGTGTCACCTAGTGTGACATCCTAAAAATTAGAGAGCATTTAAAAAGAAAATTAAAAATATTTTCAATATTAAAAACTAGATTAACTTCAATAGGATAATGCATTAGAAAAATGAAATGCATTAGAATATTTTGAAACCAACCATATACATATGCTTGTTCTAACCTTAGGATAATTCTAAACCCTAGAAACCATCCAAAAATTCAAGCTAGATTTGAAATAGAACTTAAATTCGAATTTAAACTCAAAATAGAAAAGAAAAGAGAAAAACAGAAAAAGAAAAAGAAGAAAACTTACCCTGGGCCGAAACCCGGCCGCCGGCCCAACTCCACCCCGCCGGCCCAGCCTCCTCTCCCGCTCGCCCGCGGCCCAAACCAGCCCCGCTCTCCCTCTCCCGAAGTCCACTCCACCCCCTCCAACTCTCCCGCGCGCGCGTTGCTCCCCCCGGTGACGTCGCGCTGACGTCACCGTACAGCCCCCTTCTCCTACCTCCCGCCGCCGCGCCCATCCCCGTCGCCACGGCCGCTCGATCCGCCTCCACCGGCGCGGATCGAGCCTAGGGGGACGCGCGCAACGCGTGTCACCCCCACGGCCCTCCACCGCACCCCAAGTGCGGCGCCGACCGTGCCTTGCAGCCCCGCGCGGAGCTCGCCGCCGGGGGCACGCGTCGCCGCCCCGTGCGCCGGCGCGCCACGCGTCCGGCCACGGAGGGCGCCGGGGGAGCTCCGGGAGCTCACCCCCGGGCTATAAATAGCCCCGGGCGCGCTCCCTTGGAGCTCCAACCCCACTCATTCGCCCCCGCGCCACATACGCGAGCTCGCCGGCGCCGGCCGAGCGCGAATTGCCCCGCCGCCGCAAGCAACGAGCGGAAGCCCGCCGGAGGCGCGCCGCCGCACTCCGGTAAGCCTCCCCACACCGCAACCTCGCCGCTGTCCCTCACTCCCCTCCACATGCGCCGCCGACCGAGCGCCACGGGACCCCGCGCGCCGCCGCACTCCGGCGACCCGCTGGGAGGCCCTGGTCGGCCGCTGCCACGCTCAGGCGCGCCGCCGTGCTCTACGCACCGTCGGTCGCACTCATACCACCTCGCGGTGGCTGAAGCCGCACTCCCCGCACCTTTTCCCCTTTGCGCCGCCGCCGTCCGAGCTCCGGCGAGCTTGCGCCACCGCCACGAGTCCCGCCGCCGTGCCAGATCATGCCCCTCCACTCCGTCGCACCGACCGCCACCCTGGCGGCGAACCCCGGCCTCTGTGGTGGCCTGGGATGGCCGGAGCAGGCAGCTCCGGCGAACTCCCTGCCTCCGCCGCCGCGCGCCGCGGTCCCCCTCCCCTTTGCCCAGCTGCCGCCGCGTGGCAGCCACGCTGGCCGCGGGCCCACAGGCCAGCGGCTCAGCCCGCCACCGCAGCTGCCACCTCCCCCTTCTCCTTCCTCCCTGCACACGGTCCTCGTGGACCACAGCCCCAAGAGGGTCATTGGTCCACGGGCCGTGGTCCACGGGTCCGCAGCACAGTACCCAGCGCGGGCCACGCCCCGCGGGCCCCGCCTGTCTGTTTCTCTCTCCCCTGGTTAATTGCTAGGTACACCCGGCTAAATGCACACAAGAAGTTAATTTTCCATCTTAGAGCTTTCCAAAAATTCCCAAAAATTCACCAAAAATCCTAGAATAATTCCTAAGCCTAGAAATACATTTCTTTCTCAAAAACCTCACCCACAAACCCTAGATTAAATAGGCACCTCTCTTAGGTTTAAATCCATTTACGGAAATCGCCCGTTAACCCTTGATTGATGTATTGATTTGTGTGACTAACTACAGACTCCGACCCGGAGAACAACGCCGAGGATCCAGATTACGAAGAGGAAGCAGGGGACGACCCCGACGCTGGACAAGGCAAGTCCCGCCCATATTAATAATTATGAAAATTACTTTTGCATGCTGAATAATTGAAACTGGAGAACCGGAACCTGGTTACACAGTCTTTACTTTAGACCGGGAAGTGGGAGGAAGATCCCAAGGAAGGGGATTCTGTCCTAAGAGCCACTTCGGGTCGCCACTAAGGACCGGTTCGCGGGAGAATCTTTCCATTGCCTAGTACAGTCCCGCATGCCAAAAAAGCATGGCCTTCGGGAATGCTTATTTATGTGAGGCCTTGATCCGCACCCCACTAGCCAGCTTTAGTAAACTGTCCCAAGGGGCCACGGTGGGCAACGGGACTCTTGGAGACAGACCCCGACAGAGGGCTGGGTCTGGCCGGTACGAGTCGCAGGTGACAGGGTCGGGAGGACCCAGTGGCAGAGTGCCACGATATATATATTTTCTTGATGCATCAAGAATCTTTCCCCGGGAAGGTCCCTGTGTGGACGTGCGCGACTCCTACTTAGGCCCCAACAGTTTCCGTGGACAGAGCTAGGGAGTGGCTGTCTAGTGATAGACGCTGGTGGGAATGGATCTCGTAGGGCAGTACCGCCAAAGTACACGGTACGGGCTGACCGAATGCGGGACAGGGAAGTACGACCTCTGCAGAGCGACAAACCTATCTGGATAGCCGTGACTCCGGCAAGAGTCCAATTGGTAAAAGTCCCCGTCGATTAGATCACTAAAATGAGCATGACCCGCGGATTTCCCTTACCGCAGGTTGATATATCTTTGTTCACTAGCTGGGACTGGTAGGGAGGATGTGCCCCTCCAGGACCAAACTTAATACTTTAAAATTTCTTTGGGACTTGCTGAGTACCCTTGACAGGAGTGCTCACCTTTGCTTCCACTTCATACCAGAGGACTTCACCGAAGACGGAGCAGGCGACGAAGGCTCGGAATGGTGACGTGCTCCACCGCGATGCTGAGGCTCTACATAGTACTGGTAGTTTTATATTTTCTGAATAAGCGGAGGCCTTGAGGCCCGCTTGTAGCTTTGTACAGACTCTAAGCTGTACATTGATGTAAATTATCAATAAAAAGGTTATTCGATGATGGTTTTCGATACCGCTGGTGAAGAACTACTTGCATTGGAGCTTCCAGGGCTAATGCAAGTACTTGGGGAGTTCCGTTTCACGAGCGTGCCCCACACCTAGCGCCGGATTTACAAGATCCTCGTTGCATGTCCGCGTAGCCCAAAAGAAGTGTCCATGTCACCATTGCCTCGGCGGCGCCGCCCCGAGAAGGCAGTGGCGCCACATGCAGGCCACGAGGTGACCCTGGCGTGGTCGAGGCGCGGCTGCGTCGAGCCAGAACACGGCGGGGCACCATGCCACCATCCAACGGAGGGAGGATCGAGGGCCGTTGCACTGAGCCGCAACCTGGAGCACGGACAGATGCAGACGCAGAGGCCATGTATATGCCTGGGGAAATGCGCGCAGGGGGGCTCCGATCGATCAATCCGCGATCCAATCCAAAGCTACAGAGCTGCCCATTGATCAATGTTTTTGTTCAGCTGATCATAAATTGTTTGCAAATTCTTAAATTGCTAACTACACCAAGTGCCGTCGTGTGGCCCAGATCGAGCTGACTAGTCGTTGTCGGCCTCAAGCCCGCTAGCCCTCGCGCGTCTGGCCAACCGCCGAGCTTCATTGCCGACGCAGAGCATGAGCATGCACACATTGCCGGCGCAAGCGAAACGGCCTTGTGCAACAACAAGCTCGTCGCCGGGACGACGGAGTTCGCTTCGCGCGGCACCTCCGCCACCACGCCGGCCTTGTGCGCTGAGTGCGGGCACGGCTGCGGGTACGCACGCGTCGAAGAGGCTGAGTGAGCTCGTTACTCCCGTGGCTGGAGCGTGGACGTACGCGCGGTGAGCGCCAAGCCGCCAACGGAGCCGTGTCTGTCGCGCTCCCCTGCCGCGGCGGAGAGCCAGAGACGACCGTACATTCATGGAGCCGAGCTTTGCAAGCTCCGTTGCCGTCGTGCGCCCCGCGAACGCACACGCCGCCGTCGGTGGCGCGCCGTGCGCCATGGCCATGGAGCTCCCGTCGGCGGCCGCCGCCGGCCATCACGCGCGCGCTCTTGCGTCCGCTATAGCAGGAGCCGGCGCTCCGGGGGCGCCGCCGTGAGATGCCGGTTGCGAGGATTGCCGGCCTGCACGGCCTATGAGGGTGGACGGTAAACCAAGTAGCATCCGGGGGTGGACGGTATTTCATTTACCGTCCACCCCTTGACCTCTCGTGGTCGTCGGATCGGCATCGTACGTTGCAGATAGAGCTGACCAGTCGCCGCCCTGGTGACCTCTCTCCAGTCCTCGTCCTCGCGCGCCTGGCCGCCGTTCCACCGAGCGCCCCTGGCGCCGCCCGAGAAGGCAGCGGCGCCATAGATCATGAGCTGCCCTGGCCATAGCGCAGCCGCGTCGGCTTCGAGCTGGAACACGGCGGCGCGAGCGCCATCCAGCCGGGCTCCTCGGTGAGGATCGAGGGCCGCGCCGTTGTACGGAACGGAACGCGGAGCACGGACAGCGGCCGGCGCCATGCCATGCCTAGGGGCATGCACGGATGGACGGGGGACGCCATGGAATTGACGGATTGCTTCACGAATAGGAAGCAGCTGCCGGGACGGGAGCTACTGGCAGATGAGCAGATATGGCCACTGGGAAGTTGCCATCCGACAGAGGAAGTTGGTGTTGTTGCAGTTGACATGTGAGAAAGTCAGGCTCCGGAGTCCGGAGTACGCAGATGTAGCGAGGAGTGACGATGGAACACATTGAACATACTCCTGCTGCCTCTGATGAGTATCAGAAGTCTACATTTGTTATATACGTAGTATACTAGAAACATTAAAAAAACTTACAAAAAGAATATGATCAGCTGAGCAAAAGCATTGATCGATGATCAGATTTGTAGCTTTGGATTGGATCGGGGATGTATCCATCCCAGCGGCCATACCTGCTCGTCTTTGCCAGTAGATAGCTCCTCTCCCGGCAGCTGCTTCCTACTCCAGAAGCAACCTCCATCCGTTCGTGCAGGTCCCTAGGCATGGGCGCATGACGTCGGCGATGGTGCGCCGCCGCGACCGCGCCAGGGGCATGCCGCTGCCCTCCCGGGCGGCGCCGGGACAGTGGCGACGCGACGAGCAGCGCAGATGCGCAGGAACGAGCCAGCGTCGCCGACGAAGCTCTGCAGCCAGCCAGGTTGCCTTCTCGGGCGGCGCCGGGGCGCTCACGGACAGGGGAACGGCGGCCAGGCGCGCGAGGACAGTGGAGAGGTCTCGGGCCGGCGACCAGTCAGCTCGATCTGGACCGCATGATGCCCGATCCGACGTCCAGCAGAGGCCAAGGGGTGCGATCCGACGTCCAGCAGAGGCCAAGGGGTGGACGGTAAATGAAATACTGTCCACCCCCGGACGGTATTTAGTTCCCCGTCCTCCCTCGCAGTCCGGCAATTCTCGTCGCCGGCAGCTCACGGAGGCGCCCGGGAGCGCTGGATCCCGTTCTAGCGGTCTCTCAGGCGCGGCGTATTTCCGGCGGCGCCGCCGCCTCTTATGGGAGCTCCCTGGACCAGTCGCTTGACGGGTCCATGGCCATATGCCGCCCGGCGTCACGCACGGGGCGCCACCGGCGGGCGGCGGCGTATGCGTTTGCTTGCGGCCGGGCCGCGCGGCGACGACGGCGTCAACGGAGCTTGCAAGTACGGGGTGAGAGTTGCTGCTCTTCGACGCGGCCGCCGCCCTGGGCTATCGCACGCGCGAGCGCCGCGTCAATGCCGGTACGGACTCCCACGACGATAGGCGCGGCGGCGACGAGCATCGTCTCCTGCATGCTTCTGCAGTGGAGAGCCTCACGTCGCGAGGAGCCCGCCTTCGCATGTTCGCCGGAGCTCGCGGCTCCCCTGGAAGCAAGAAGCGGAGTCCCGGCCGCCGGGGGGCAAGGCAGCTCGTGGTCTGTGGCTCCGCTCGCGCCGGCGATGCGTGCGTGCTCACGGCGACGAACAACGTTAACCCTGGGAGCGCCAACTCCTGTTCTGCTTCTGCGCCGGCGGCGGCCAGGCCTACGCGTTCCCGCGTTCGCTCGAGCGCGGCGTGCCGCTGATGGGACGGAGCTCCTGCAATGGCCTATGGGCCTTGCGTGCCGCGGGACGCTCGACCTCTGCGACGGCGGCGGAGAACATGAGCTGGGAAGAACGGGTGGGAGGCGCTCTTCGACGTGTCCGACGAGGAGACGACGGAGGCGCGCGGACGTGTGCTCAGCACCGCTGCGTTGATGCCGCCGGCCGGCATGAGCTTGCAGACGGACGGACGGACGGACGGTCGGCGGTGACGAGGAGCGCCGTCTCCTGCTTGTGCAGTTGGTGTAGTTAGCAAGCAATGGCCTTTGGATTAACCAAAAGAGATTACTAGCTAGCTAGATTGGAAAGCCTGAGCATAAAGCTGCTATTCAAAAAGAACTAGTCAACTTCAGCTCTCTTTTCTCGCTTCCACTTGTGCAACATATATCAATGCATTCAAAATCTGCTGTCTATTCAAAATGGACTCCTTTCGAAGATAAATGGTGGTTAAGGGAAACATGCAGGGCTCATTAAGGATAATTTCATATTGATCTACAAAAGCTTTTCCTAAGAAAACATAGCAATAGCCAATTGTATTTGCTAACAGACGAACATCAGAATTTGCATTTGCGACAGATTAAGCTCCTTTTTTTATAAAAAAACGATGTCTTCGTGCTTCTAAAACGATAGCTAATATAACTCATCGGAAACAAAACTATATGATCGACAACAGCATCGATAACGATCGAAACTCATTGAAACGATATTTCAAAAACGATGAACACGTCAAACCATAATATAGCGTAACAGTAGCCATATAACTCCATTAAGACATTAGTCCAAGTAATAGCGATTAAGGCATTAATCTAAGTATTGTAACCATTCAATCTCTCTATGACTCCAAATTACAACTAATTTATGCTTAAAGGAGCAAATTAACAATAAATGGTATACCAATTACCAAGTTACATTACCATGGCGTATCTAAGCCAATATCTTTTGTAATTCTAAAAAAAAGTGAAGGGGTCCTTGAATTTGATATTATCGGCGGTAAATTACCAGCAAATACGGTATTTTGTGAAAACGATCGGAAGAGACTGAAATCGTTTTCGTTCTTTGGATAACCGTTATCGTTTTCGTTTTGTCCAAAAAGTCGGTAAAATCTCGAAAACAATTCCCAATGTTTCCGTTTCATCCCTAATTCTTGACCATGAACCTGGCGAACTTGCTCTTCCACGTGGCCTCGCTGCGGATGGAGTCGACCCGCGCCTTCATCGTCGACGTTGGTCAGCCAGCGCCGCGTCCGACTGGAAGAGACCCAGGTTGTTTGTCATCAGCCCGACGTAGTACTTGCTTGTCGAGCTTCGCCGGCGGGAAGAACTGACTCGTGTTCCTCGGGCAGATGCGCTGGAGCAGAAACGCGTAGGCCTTGCTCACTCACTGCCGGATCGATCTGTACACAACAGCAATGGTAACGCCGGGTAATTAATATTTAAGAACTTCACTTGAAGGATTCATTATTCATATGTGTATGTACTCTCTTTATACACGACAACAATTGTAAATAAAAATAAAAAAATGTTATTATTACTCCGTCGGTCGTGTTGGTGAAGCTGTAGAGCCGGTCGAAGAAATGGATGCAATGCAGACACCAATGGAGCGGGCGCCGGAGAGCACGGCGATGTCCTCGAGGGTGAGGTTCTTGGCGGCGAAGCTGTCGACCAGCTCGGTGGCGTTGAAGAATGGAGGCACCAGGTCGTTGAGCGCCTCGGCCTCGAGGGAGACCCGGCCGTCGCGGCGCCCGGCGGGGACATGGTACCCTTGGCCGCCGGCGAGCGCGACGACGTCCCGCGCCGCGAAGGCGAGGACGTCGTGCTCACTGCTCAGTACAAGTGCACAGAGGCCCTCGATCCTCGGCCCACGCGGCGGCGCCAGGGGGGCAGCTCGTGGTCTGCGGCGGCGCTGCCTTATCTGGAGCCAGACAAGCGTCGCCGACGACAAAGCTCTGCAGCCAGCAGGGGTTGCCTTGTCGGGCGCCGCCGCAGCCCGCAGGGGCAGGGAACGGCGGCCAGGCGCGCGAGGACGAGGACTGGGGGAGAGATCACGAGGCGCGGCGACTGATCAGCTCGATCTGTGCCGTACAATGCCGATCCGACGATCAGGAGAGGCCAACACCCCTGGACGGTATTTGGTTCCCCGTCCTCCCTCTCAGTCTGGCAATCCTCGTCGCCGGCTCCCGTTCTAGCGGTCGCTCAGGCGCGGCGTGTATCCGGCGGTGCTGCCACGCTTATGGGAGCCCCCTGGAGCAGTCGCTTGACGAGTCCATGGCCATATGCCGCCCGGCGTCTCGCATGGCGCGCCACCGGCGGCGTAGGCGTTTGCTTGCGGCCAAGGCGCGCGACGACGACGGCGGCAGCGGAGCTTGCAATTACGGGTGGGAGGGTTCTCCTCGACGCGGTCACCGGACTGGAGGCGGCGGCCGCCGCCTGGTGGTATCACGCGCACGGATTGAGGCGTTCAAGACGCGGACGGCTGCGTCAACGCCGGCATGGACGAGCGTCATCTCCTGCTTCTGCAGACGAGCCGTCCATGGAGAAATAGCTCGCCGGCGTGTCATTGTCGTCGTTGACCAGCGTGCCCTCTGTGGTGATGTGACGGCCGCCGGAGATGACGTCTGGGTTGCGCCGTGCGCGCTATTTAATTCGTCAGCGACACGACGCCGCTGATGTGCGGCGCCGGCCGGCATGGGCGTCAGGACGTGTCGATCGGGACGCGAAGCTTTGGGCGTTCGGTGAGCGTGGCACAACCACGATCGCGAGGATGTCTACACCAAGACCCACGGTGCTGCGGCTCGCACCACCGGGAGGAGAACGCCACGCCACAAGCCTTGGGAAGCACAACTGCACAAGTCTCCGGGATGCGCTCGGCACCATGAAGGAACGTAAGGCCGCCGCGGCCCGCGGCGCAATAATTCGCGAGAGCTGCGGGGGGCGAACTGGCCGTCGCTGGCGCCGGCCGCTGTCTGCGCTCCGCGTCGCGTCCAGTGGAACCCATCCTCGGCGAGGGGCCCGGCTCCGCCTGGGCGGCGCTCGCACCGCCGTGTTCCGGCTCGACGCCGCCGCGGTAGCGCCAGGGCCGGGGCAGCTCGTGGTCTGTGGCGCCACTGCCTTTTCGGGCGGCGCCGGGGCGCTCGGGGGGGGGGGGGGGGGGGGGGGGACGGCGGCCAGGCGCGCGAGGACGAGGACTGGGGAAGTGGGGAAAGGTCACCAGGGGCGGCGACTGGTCAGCTCTATCTGCGACGTACGATGCCGATCCGTCGACTAGAAAAGGCCAAGGGGTGGACGGTAAATGAAATACCGTCCACCCCCGGACGGTACTTGGTTTACCGCCCACCCCCATAGGCCGGGCTGGCCGGCAATCCTCGCAACCGGCATCTCACCGAGGCGCCACCAGGCCCCGGAGCGTCGGCTCCTGCTATCGTGGACGCAAGAGCGCGCGCGGCGTGATGGCCGCCGGCGGTGCCGACTGGGAGCTCCATGGCCATGGCGCACGGCGCGTCCACCGACGGCGGCGTGTGCGTTCACGGGGCGCACGAGTGCACGACGGCAACGGAGCTTGCAATTTGCAAAGCTCGGCGCCATGAACGTACGGCCGTCACCGGCTCTCCGCCGCCACAGACACGGCTCCGTTGGCGGCTTGGCGCTCACCACGCGTCCAGGCTCCAGGCCTCCGGCCACGGGAGTAACGAGCGAGCTCACTCAGACTCAGCCGCTTCGACGCGTGCGTACCCGCAGCCGTGCCCGCACTCAGCGCACAAGCTAGGCCGGCGTGGTGGCGGAGGTGCCGCGCAAAGCGAAATCCGTCGTCGCGCCGACGAGCTTGTTGTTGCAGGCCGCGACGCCGGCGTGCTTGCACCACTGGCGGGCGGCTGCGGGCTGCGGCATCCCTTCTTCGCAGGTCTGTGGGTTATGGCTCCGCTCGCGCCGTCATGGCGACGAACAGCGATGCTCTGCATCGCCAATGAAGCTCGGCGGGTCGGGGGGACGGCGGCTGGCCAGGCGCGCGAGGACTACCGGGCTCGAAGCCGCCGGCGACTAGTCAGCTCGATCTCGACCGCACGAGGCCCGATCGGACGGTCGGCCAGTAGAGGCAAGGGGTGGACGGTAAATGAAATACCGTCCACCCCCGGACGGTATTTGATTCACCGTCCACCCCCAAAGCTCGGCAAATCCTCGCCGCGCGCTGCTCGCGGTGGCGCCGGCTCCCGTTCTGCGCGGCCGGCGACAGGACCAACACGTTCCGGCGTTCGATCGAGCTCGGCGTGCCGGTGGCGCCGCTGATGGGATCCCCTCCCTGCCCTGTTCCATGGCCATGGCCTAGGGAGCTGGGAAGAACGGGTGGGGGACTGGGGAGGCACTCTTGAACGTGTCCGCCGAGGAGACGATGGTGGCGCTTGAGACACGCGCGGCCGTGCTCAGCACCGCCGCGTTGATGCCGCGCGCCGTCCGGCGTCTACTCCTCCCAGCAGTGAAGCTTCACTTTTGAATAAAAAACAACAACAAATCTTCCGGATAAGAACAAGCGTGTACGCGCCGAGCCCCGTGCGCGGGAGTTAGCCTAAACCCTAAACCTTGAAGTGAATCGGTGGCGTTGGCATCCATCGAGGCGATTTCGAGCAAGCACTCCTCTCCGGTGCCGGTAATCAGCTTTCCTGCAACCTAGTTATGCGCATTTTGTGGTAGCATTGGTACGGTAGCTGTTCTTCATCTCGAAATCGAACCTTTCCCCTTTGCTGTACTGCACGCCCTTTTGTTTCATCTGGGAACGCACAAGAGAAATGTTTCCTGAAAACAGGCATTCACTCTCTTTGAGTCCCGGATTGCTCTATCCGCAGGCTTGAATCCTGAATACATTTTCTTTACGAGGTAGATTCTTCTTCTTTTTTAAAAAAAATAAAATTGGTCAGCCAAAATATCGGTATCCCTACCATTCCGTAGATTGAAATTTTGCTCTGCGGTAATAAGCTGGCCAGATATTTCTTGTTGTCCGTCTGCCTGACAAGATATTTAGCATCTGTGCTGTGCAAAGAAGGGGGCAATGTGTTGTGCTGTGCAAAGCAGATCTGATCTGTCACTGACTGGGGTGTTGGGCAATGAGGGAATTGCTCTAAACTATAACCTCCATTTTGGCGGCTAGGATCTACAATGACAAATATGAGATAGATCCAAATTTCAGTCCATCATGAGAAAACCAGCTAGAGAAGTAAAATTTTCATATTGATGTAAAACAATGACATTGAAGTCTTGGGACAGTTGCACTTCCCTCATGTGAATCATTGCTTCATGTATTGATCATGGGATCCTTGCCTTGCAGGTTTCTGAGGTATAGAATGCAATCTGGGGCTGCTATGAAGTCAGGTGAATCGATACGTCTCAACTACAGAGAATATGAACGCTGGAAGTATGAGAAGTTTGTTCGTTTTGTTAACAACATGTTGCTCCTCCGTGATCGAGTAGACTTGAATATTTTCCAGCTACATTTTGATAGACACCATGTGGTAAACTGCGATGATGTGAGGACGTGGATTGGTTATGCGGTGAAGAACAATGTTAAAGTGTTAGATGTGAACCTTCATCGGTATGATAAGACTGTATTACCTCGTTGCATTTTCACCTGCCGCTCTCTCGAGGAGTTAAATCTGAAGATGGGAAAGGCTCCTTATAAAGATTATGAACATGAGGGACTAGTGCTACCTGACATCATCATCAGGCTTCCATCCCTCAAAAAGTTGACTCTCTGTGATGTGGAGGTGGATACATTTTCTCTTGAGCGCATCATTGCTCGGAGCCCTGGCCTAGAGGACTTGCATTTAATAAACTCTGCACAGCATCTTGAGCTTGTAGAGTCAAAAGTGCTAAAAAGGCTTACTATTGATGGTTTTCTAGGTCGAGATGAAGGACTCACAATTGCTGCCCCTTATCTCATTCACTTCAAGTGCACAGGCTTGCCGCTTCAAGAACTTACTTGGCGAGAGCGGCCATCTCTAGAAAGTGCACACATATTTGCTTCTCTTTCTAGGAGCTCTTTTGATGGTGGATTGGATTTTACTGGGATCTTATTGCATGCCAAGAGTCTTGCATTATTTGGTTCCGGTATAAAGGTATTGTTCACTATAAACAATCACATCTGTTTTATTGTTGCCATCAATATTCTGAATGACAGCTTGGTGGATTTTTTTAGCCTTCTTCTGCTGTACGTGTTCTTGTCGTAAAAAGAGTCCACAACACTTCAATTATAGTACTTGCCATATTAGTTTTTGCACATTTCTTGTATCTGATGGTTGGTGTTGCTTATATTCAACTGAAAACATGGGCAAAATGAAGCAAGTTAGTTTGACACTTTACTTAAAAGAAACGATTCCGCTCCTATCGAAAGAGGAAGTATACTGCTATTCTACCTAGAGCACAATAATAGAAGCAAGTCACATTTATAACAATTGACAAGGTCGAGTGTTATTTTGATTAATGGACTAACCTTTTTTGGACCAACTAATGTACTGCCTCAGAAACAATGAAGATCAGTCTGCGAGTTACTTTTCTGTTCATATGTTCTGGCTACAAGTTTTCAAAATCATGCAAAATAGATGTCCGCAAAACAAGCTACTTCACATACATTACTTGATTTACTACATAAGTAGCCTGAAAATTGATGCATTAAGTATTGGTCTGTGTTGCTTTCCAAAATGCAGTTATGTATTTTACCATGGCTTTAGGGTGAATTTGGAATCAGGAATCATTATTAGTATTATCCTTTAATAAGGTCTGTCAAGGTTATGCAGGCTAGTGTTTAGCCTGGCAGTATCATAAATGTGATGGGGGTCTTTTCACCTATTTTTGCAGCACATGGATTTGACTGCAAAAAACTAATACATGAATGCATTATGTTTTTCTGCTAAGTTTTTTTCCCTTTCTCCAAGATATTCTATTAACTTTGAATAGTGTTGATACTGAATATATTGTTCTAGGTCTAGCCTAGGAAAGAAACCACTAGTGAAGCTTGGTTTATATTTTGCTCTTAACATTTTTTAATATTCCTGAATGCACTCCCTGAATAGTGCTGCATGCTTCAAAATTGTGAGTGATAATATAAGTAAAAATGGACCAGCTGTGAATGAAACCTTCAGAATCTTAAGGCTTCATGTGATTTTTGACCAGCTGTAAATACTGACAATATTGCTGCTTGCAAGAAACATGATCGACCATTATGCATGTTGCTGGTTATCAATGGAAATTTTGGTAATGTTTGCCAAGAGAATCATATAACTTACTGGAATGAAAAATTCTTGATTGTAAAATGTGCTGTGGATATGAAAAAACCGTTTATACTTGAAATCATAAGTTGAAGATCACATATTGCTTCTTGTAACTTGTGGGACTTCAGCAGCATCTCAATCCTGTATATTTGTACACCAGGAAAATAAAACGTTGTTCGTGATTTCAGTAGGGCAAAACTTTTGATCTGGTGTCTTTCTGTGTTTGCTACTCCCTCCGTCCCAGAATGAATGCACTTCTCGCTTCCCGAGAAATTCCAGAATATTAAGTTTGACCAATTATAAATAAAAAATATAAATATTTATGATATGAAATATATATCATTAGATTCGTTTTTAAATGTAGTTTTTTAACAAATTTATTTAGAGCCATAAATATGAATACGATTTACTAAAATTTTGGTCAAACATGAACCACTTTGATTGGTACGCATCCCAAACGAGCAAGCTTTTTGGGACGGAGGAAGTAATAATCAGATATGGTAAAATTCTAAATAATTGTTAGGTTCCATGATATGATGTGCAGTGGCGTCATTTGATGTGGTTGTTATGTATCTCAACTTAATTGTTTGCTAGTATTATACTTGGCAATATCCTGGTTTTGGCTGTATCCATGTTATGATTGACCCCACCCTCTTTGAAATGCAAGGTTATGTTGGAAAAGGAACTGCCCACATGCTCTTTATTTGAGAGTCTTGTAACTCTTGCAATTGGTGAATGGTGGTTAACTGATGACTTGTATGTCGTACTTCGCTTCCTCCAGCTTTCACCGAGGCTAGAAAAACTTACCTTAAAGCATAGAATGGTATCCTGCATTCCAAGTTATTTCCTTTTTTTAAAAGAAAAAGGTCAATAAATTATTATCTTATTGCTTTATTTCTTGTACTGCCAACTGCCTGCAGCTTAACAGAGCAACAGAAGGTGCAGAAGCAAAACCAATATCAATCACTGGAATGACCTTCCAATGCCACTCCTTGAAACAGTAACAATACAATGTTCCAAGGATGATGGTGAAATTCAGAAGACGGTGGATGCTTTGGTAGCGATTGGCATCAGCTTGGAGAAGATACATGTCACTTTCTATGAAGACATCCAAAAGAACCTAGCTGAGAGGAAGCGTGCAAGACAGGAAGGGAAGACGGGACGAAGCATCTTAGAGGAGAGATTGAAGAGGAGACAGGATTGGGTTGATGATAGTCATGGGATAAGTGACAGTGATAATGATGGCAACGAGATGGAGGAAACCCTTGGCTATGAATACGACCATGATGATTATTTCTAGAGCCCAGCAGGGTGTGTTGCTGTTTCTAGAGCTCAGCTTGGCCTCCTTCATCCTGGATGTTCCAGATCTACGTTCTATGACTTTGGGTTGCTGGCTTAATTCTAGTGCAATGTAGTTCGTTATGTGCTGTTGCCTGTTGCTGGACCCCGGAGCAACCCGTGACATGATTACTTCGTACTGTTCCTATTTTGAGCATAGCTCTGCAGATGTACCATGTATCTTGAACCGTTGGTCTCGAGTCCGTAATTGCCTGGCTGTGTGCTCTGATATCTTGAGTCTTCATTCCTCGCTTGCCTAATAGTATTAGTTCAGAGCCGTGCTTAAGAGCGACCTGTGGCCGCGGATTAATGCCGAAAGTGTTTGTTGACTCGATCTAAGTATACCAGGCTTTAATAGTGGTCATGTCCTGCGAATTCATCTATTCCTGTCGATGAAATGCATTGCCAAAAATTCAAACTGTAACATGGTTACACGCGTTTGCTAGAGAATGAGACATGAGGGAAACTTAAATCATATTCTATTTTGTAAATTTTCTGTTCTTCAGGTGTACCACGTCTATTTTTTTTGTTTTTCATCTCTTCAGTTGTTCCACGCCTGTGCAAATTGGTCTCATCATCGTCAGCAGGAAACTATCACGAGACAAATTCGGGAGGGAGGTGGCCTTTTTCTAACTGTAACTGCATACTACCCTTTCCGCTAACAAATCTTCCAGATAATGACCCACTCGCACGGTGTTTACGGGATGACCGTTCGGTAACCACATATTAAAAGGCATACCTCAGCCGGTGGCCGGCGGCCGGCCCGAGCCCTGGGCACAACACACGAGATTGGCCGCCTAAACCCTAAACCTGAAGCCGCACGGTGGCGCCGGCTTCTTCCATCAAGGCGGTCTTGAGTTAGCAATCCTCCCCGTTGCCGGTAAGTCCACTTTATTGCAGCCTTGCTGTACGCATTTTATGGCATCATACTTATCATAGCGTGTTCTTGCTCTCGAAATCGCAACTTCCCCCTTTGCGCCGTTGTGTTTCATTTCCCTCTTGGAATTGGAACGAACAAGAAAATGCCTCTCTTTGCAAAATACGCATTCGTTTTCTCCCCTTTGAATCCAGGGTTTGATTGGCCAAGTTTTAATCTCTGAATATCTACCCTTTGCTTGGTTATTAGAAATATACTTTTCTGTAGTTAAGCAAACACTGCGTATCAGTTTTTTTAAATAACACATCTTTCATGCGTTGGAGTTTTGGATCTGTGATAAGCTTGCAGAAACGGCTTAGCGACAGGCAAGATTTCGTAGTATTTTAGCGTCCAAAGGGGGCCAATATGTTGCGTTGAGCAAAGCGCATATGCCCTTTTAGTTTCCCAATTTTCAGGCACCGAGAAATGCTCTGAACTAGAACCCCCAATTTGGTGATAAGGGTCACTGCAATAACAATTGTGAAGTAGTACCAAAGTTCGCTCTTTTATGCCAAAGGACCAGCTAAGCAAGTAAAATTTTCAGATTGATGTAAAGATAACATGGGAAGTCTTGAAAGTTGGAACTGTTGTATCCCCCCTGTGAATTGTTGCTGCGTGTATTAATCGTGGAATGCTTGCATGGCAGGTTTGTGGGGGGTAGGAATCCAAGCTCGGGGTCTGCTATGGATTCAGATGGATCCATAAATATCGACTACAGTAAATATGAACACTGGAAGTATGAAAAATTTGCTGGTTTTGTCAACAACATGTTGCTCCGCCGTGATACCTACTTGCATACATTCAAGATGCACTTTAAGCACTACCATCTTGTAAACTTCAAGGATGTGAGGACGTGGATTGGCTATGCGGTGAAGCATAATGTTAAAGTCCTAGAGGTGGACCTGGGTCGATATGATAAGACTCTTTTACCTCGTTGCATTTTCACTTGTCGCTCACTTCAGGAGCTAAATTTGAGTATGGGAGAAGCTCCTTATGATGATCTTGAGCATGAGGGACTTCTGCTGCCTGATTCGATCAAGCTTCCTTCTCTGAAAAGATTGAGTCTCTGTGATGTGGAAGTGAGTTCGTTAGATTTTGAACAGATCATTGCTCAGAGCCCTGGCCTAGAAGACATGCATTTGGTAAACTGCACACAATATCTTGAGCTTGTAAAATCAAATGTGCTAAAGAGGCTAACTATTGATGGTTTCTTTAGTTGAGGCAAAGGACTCACTATTGCTGCCCCTCATCTCATTCACTTTGAGTGCAATGGCTGGCCACTGGAAGAAATTACTTGGCGAACGTGTCCATCTCTAGAGAGTGCACACATAGATACTTGGTGTTCTGGACACACTTTTGGTGGTAAATCTGATTTGATTGGGATTGTGTTGCATGCCAAGACAGTTGCATTATGTGGTTTGACATAAAGGTATGCTTCGCTAAGGACAAGTTCCTCTGTTTCATTGTTGCTATGAATATTCTAAATGAAACTTGGGTGATTGTTTTTGTATGCTACTATACTTTTTTTAGCATATGTATGCTACTATACTTGGTATGTGAAGCTTCTGCACAATTTTAACTAGTGCTTCCTTTCCAAGAACAACATTCAGTATCAAGACTGTTCAAATTAATGAAATGTGATGTACGCACTGGTATTACATTGTTGCATTTTTAATCCATTTTAACAGAAAAGTATAGGTGAAAAGTACCCATTACATTATCTTAATATCCCTTTATAAACAGAACTGCTGAGTTTTAGTTGAAGTACCTATTACATTATCTTAACCATATCCAGCATAAGAATATTGCTATATACACTGCAAAATTTTGAGCGATAAATTAAATCGAAGTGGACCAGCTTTGGATGAGACTTTCAGAGTGTTGTTTCATTTTTCTGGCCAATGTGAATGTTTTAAGAACTTATTGTGTTTAAGCAGGATAAAAATGAGATTGAACGTAATTTTTTTCCGATAAAGGGCTTGCCCTGCTTTTATAGAAAGCAAAATGATAGTACAACCATTCTTTAGAAGACCCACTACGGGCCTGAACTGGGGATACCAGTTACCTAGAGATTACTAAAGAACCTTGCAGGATTACAGAACAGGTAAACAAAAGGAGACAAAGGCTCCAGCCAAGCTACATGAAGTACTCTTCTGTTGACTGCATCCGCACTCTCTTTAGGAACTCCTCCATCCAGCCCTGAACTTGAGCCTTCGTTATTGCCAGCTTTCCACGTTCAGACTCCCCCAATCGTACCTGCCACTTCTGCAAGAACATTAGTATTTTGAAAAGAACATCAGTTGGCTGTTTAATTAACCTTCCCTCAATGGCCTGCTTTATTGCATGTAGTCCACAGGGACCAAAGGACACAAGCTAGCATATACAATTTTAAACCATAGTTGGTGCATCCCAGTGACAGATAATTTTCCATAAAATCCTGTAGAGAACTTGGCGCCCTATCCCACCCCAAAGCTTCACTTATACACGCCCAGACAAATCTAGCTATGATACACTCAAAGAAAATGTGGTTTGCACTCTCTAGCTTGTCACAAACACAACAGTTAGGATTCCCCTTCCATTTTTTCTTTCCCAGGTTCACTCCTGTTTGCAGTTTATCAGTCTTCTATTTATCACACCCCTATGAGTCAGTGCCCTATACATTGATTTGGTTGTGTACATGGCTTTTCTCTCTAGCGCCCATGTGACTACATCCCTCCCTTCCCTTACTTGCGTTTCTTGGATTTCCTCCAGTAAGGCATCCCATTGTTCTGCCTCTTCCTCACTAAGGGGTCTGCAAAAATCCATCACCCACTCCCCCTCAAGGAAACAGTCATGGACCAAGCATTTCTTATTTCTACAGTACTCAAACAGCTTGGGACGTACAAGTTTTAGTGGCACTTGTCCCACCCAGACATCTTCCCGGAATAAAGTTCCCCTTCCATCCCTCACCCCGTGTATTGCCCCCCCATCTGAACAGATCGCTGCTCCCTGAAAAAACGATTGACCATTATGCTTGTTGATGATTTAATTTAAGAAATCTTGTTTCTATTTTTTGGCAAGAACATTATGTAACTCATTGGAATAAAAAATCTTGATTGTGAAATGTGCTGCTAGTATGAAAAAAAAATCTTCTTCAGATACGTTTTGATCAGATCTTGCTTTTTTACATCTTGTACTACATCGGCAGTATCTCAATCCAGAGTCTTTGTGCTCCAGAAAATAAAGCGTAAATCTTGTCAGGAGTTCAGTACTGAAATTTCTGTTTTGGTGCTTTTTTGTGTATGCAAAGCAGTTGTCAGATGTGGTATGGGAGGTTAGTATCTGTTAGCTTCCATGATATGTTGTGCAGTGGTGTCATTTGATATTAGGCAGTTATGTTTCTCAGTTTATTCACTACTATCTTGCTTGGCATTTCCTGGTTTCTTATATCCTAGTTATGACTGACCCACCCTCTTGAAATTTTAGGCTATGTTGGAAAAGGATCTGCGCTTATGCCCAGTGTTTGACAATCTTGTGACTCTTGAAATTGGTGGATGGTGTTTGACCAATGACTTGTATGTTGTAGTTCGCTTCCTACAGCTTTCACCAAGACTAGAGAAACTTACCTTGAAGCAAACAAAGGTATGCTGCATTAAGAATTAATGCCTTGTTTCTAGGGAAGATCACTAAATTATATTTCTTATTCTTTATTTTTCTTGCTGTTTGTAGCTTAACAAGGGAACAAAAGGAGAAGAAACAAGTTCAGTGCCAATAGCTGGAATGACCTTCAAGTGTCCACTCCTTGAAACAGTCATAATACAGTGTTCCAAGGATGATGAAGAAATTGAGAAGACAGTGAATGCTATGGTTGGGTATGGCATCAGCTTGGAGAAGATACAAGTCATTTTTTATGAGGATATTGAAAGAGCAGAGAGGTGGGGTAAGAGCCTGGAAGAGATGAAGGAAATAGACATTTTAGAGAAGGCGCGTAAGGAGAAGGAGAATCAAGAGCTGGTAGACAGCAGTAAGGCAGGGAGTGATGACAATGACGAGATGGAGGATGAAGATGATGAAGACGATGAAGATGCGATGGAGGATGAAGATGATGAAGACGAGATGGAGGATGATGATGACGATGATGATTTTTAGAGCTCAGTGGATGCGCCATCGTTTGGAAACTCCCACCTGTTATCCGTCCTTTTGCACTGCATGGACCATTACATGTTCGCATCAGTTCTCCAGTGCTATATATGTTATGACTTCCTAGCCGTAGTGACTTTAAGTTAGAGGTAGTCTAGTAGCGAGTCTATGTTTAAAGTAGTCTATGATGTGCTCCTAACTTTTGGACCTCGGAGCACCAACTCTACTATTTGCATGACAGGGCTATTTGCAGTGTTTCATTTTGAGCATGGCTGCATATTATCCTATTCGCATATCTTTGAACTGTTCACCTCTGTAATTGCTTGGTTGTGACCACATGATCCCAAAGGTTCCTTTGTGCTGTCCAGTTCGTTCCCGCGCATGCCAGAAGCCAATAGCTGAACTTGCGATTTGGCTCCTGTCTGAACTGGGGAGTTGCGCGTTACTCACCTCATTCATGTTCTCTTGTTTCTTTTAACATCCCATATTTGAAGGGTTCAATTCCCATTGCGTTGCGTTGTATCAGCCGGGTGACTGTTCCAACAACATCACGTCATCCTTAGATGATTTTTATTACTATTATTATAGGTATTTTATGGGATTATTTGTTAATTGTGCATAATGAGCTCCTTCCTAATCTGCTTGGGTCGGGAACCGCCGCCCTTCGGCAACCTCTACGGCTCCACAACCTCAACATGGCCTTCAACCACATCTCTGGTGCCTTTTTATCGGTCCTTGGTAACCTCTCGCAACTCCAGGGCCTTAACAGTTAACATGTCCAGCAACAGCTTACCAACCTTACCAACCTTATCATTCTCGACAACCTTACCAACCTTATCATTCTCGACATGTCTAGCAACCACATCACGGGAAACATTCCAACCGAGCTCTCCAAACTACGGAAGCTTAGTCTGATTAACCTCTGTGACAACCAACTCCACGGCGGCATACCGCCTTCCATTATTTCCGAACTGAAGGACATGGGGTACTTCAACATCAACCAAAACAACCTGTCCGGCCCTATCCCAGAAGCTATCTTCCTAAACTGGACAACTTTAGCTTTTGTTGACCTCGCCACGAATAATCTTTCTGGCGAGATCCCGCGCATAGCGTCAAGCAGCCTCACCGACACGTTTGCCTCGCTCAATATCTACACCAACAAGCTGACTGGGGCACTTCCGCCATGGCTTGCCAACTGCACGAGTCTGTGGCTGGTAGATGTGGAGAACAACTTGCTCAGCGACGAACTGCCTACTAGCATCATCTCAGGGAAGCAGCGGAGACCTTTTCGTCATCCTTGCTTCGATCCAGTCGTCCACTTGATATTCTGAGCCGTCCTCACGGGCCGCTTACTGTGATGGGCCGGACACGAGCCCATATCCCGGGTAGGCAGATTTGAGGCGCAATTAGACAGCGCAGCGAAGAATGGCTCCAAGTTGCTGTTGTTGTCTTGACTTCGGAACTGCTGGTTGTTATAGAAATGCAGATACTCCCATGTTGGAGTCTGGAGAAAGATCTTTTGCTACTCTCATGTTCGCGTCGGTGATGTTGGTCTTGCCGGCGTTGCTGCCGTTGACTTGTGGAGTTTAATCTACCAACACGAAGAGAAATCGGGTTGGTTTAAAGATGCCACCGATCCTGGTGGATTACTTCCCCTTCTGGGTTTATCTTCGTCCGGCGGTTTGGGGTGTCTGGCGATTCTGGATGCGTCAGATCCCTCGATGTCGTGTGCCGTGTGCCGGACTGTTTGCCGTGTGCCTGTCTCGGGCCACCGTGTGCCACGGCTTTGTCGTGTGCCACGTGGCCAGGCACACGACAAACACGCTTGTTTGCCGTGTGCCCGCGAAGTGGCACACGGCAAACCCTTGGGCACACGGCAAACAGGGGATTTCCCGTAGTGATATGAACTGTTCACACGCTACACAGACAATACCCTTAACCTTTGTAAGTGGCATATGGATATATGATTTTTATTATTTTGAAAATCGTAAATTAAAAATTAATAGATCACAATACTCTTTGTGCTTGTTGTAATATGTAATATATCTGTTGTATCTCTATACTGTGATTTACACCCTACTGAAGAACAGGTAAATTTGCCTAGGTAATTGACTATTGAAGCTTTGATTTGGTAGCTTCGTGTATCTTGCTCTTGCAATTTAATTATATGTTGCTGTAGAAAAGCTTATTATTAGTAAAATCATGTGATTGTCTGTTGGCATTTCATGTGTGGACCATGTACAGTTTCATTTCTCAAGCTGTTTATTGGCTACTGCCTACTAGCATGCTTAGCGATGCCCTGGTTTACATTAATTATGGCTAACCCATCATCTGGAAATGCAGGTTATGTTGGAAAAGCAGCTGCCCGCATGCTCAGTATTTGAGAATCTTGAAACTCTTGAAATTGGTGACTGGTGTTTGACTGATAACTTCAACATTGTACTTCGCTTCCTACAGGTTTCACCGAGACTAAAAAGACTTACTTTACTCTTTAGTACAAAGAAAGGTATGCTGCTTATGGAACCAATATTTTTTTTCTGGGAGAAGAATCACCAAAAGGTGATATGTTTTTCTTTATTTTCTGTACTGTTTCTAGCTGCCCAAAGAAGCAAATGGAGCGAGAGTAGATGTTGTGCCAATCAATGGAAGGACCTTGCAGTGCCCACTCCTTGAAACGGTCGTAATACGGTGTTCCAAGGACGATGGGGAAATTCATAAGATGGTGAATGCATTGGTAGTGAATGGGGTCAGCTTGGAGAAGATAAATGTTACGTTCTATGAAGATATAGCAGAGAAGGCAATAGGAGTGATAACACGTTCGAGACATAAACAGGAGAAGGAATTTGCCATCTTTGAGAAGACACTGGAGGAAAATCTAGAATGGGTAGATGACAGTAGTTATGCAGGGAGTGACTCTGATAGTAGTAATGATGAGGAGGGGACTGAAGATGAAGATGATGAGTGGGAGGATGAAGATGATGATGAGTCAGAGGATGAAGATGATGTTGAGTTAGAGGATGAAGATGACAAGGACTCGGAGGTTGAAGGTGATGATAGCCTGGAGGAGAATGGTGTAGACAACAATGAAGATGGCAATGACGATCGCCTGGTGGGCGATTGTGTTGACAACAATGTAGATGGGAATGACGGTGACCTGGAGTATGGTGCTGGCAACAATGAAGATGGCAATGACAATGACCTGAGGAAGGACGGTATAAAAAACAATTAATGTGATGATGACGTTTTCTAGAGCTCAGTGGGGGTGCGCCATTGTTTTGCCAGTTGTGATCTGTCCCCGTGCAGTGCATAAATCCTGCCATCTTCGATCCATTTTAAACTAAACGCATTCATGAGACTTGGTGCTGGTGACATCAAGCGGTCAATTAGGATCTGGTGACTGCTGGACCGTGGAGCAGCTTATCTTTGTGCATAATATGAATATTTGCAGTGTACCAAGTCGAGCATTGCTCCATTTCTGACATCAGGTTGAACCGCATGTTGTCTTGACGATATATTTGAGTCTCTCATTTCTGTAATTGCTTGCTAGTGACCTCTGTGATATACTGATATCGAGAGTTCTTTTTATGGCACCGAACCACAATTGAAGTGGTTGACCCTTGCCAAATTTGTGATCCACCTCGGTCCACCTGTTGCTGAAACACTGGAGAGCTGTGTTACTGCGTGTTACATGGTTGAGAAACTGCATTGCCTGTTAGTTATGTTACTCTGTGTTGATGTGCAGCTTGTCAGATTGACAGATTGTGCTGCTTCATGTACTACAATGCTGCACTGACAGCCGCTGTTCCTTGTGGAAATCTTGCATGAAAGCATGATTCCGTTTTCTATTATTATAGGCTTAGGAATTGTAGGAATAGCGACTGTCCAGTGCTCACTCGTGTTCAAACCTTCAAGATGAAGAGGAACCAGATAAATATGGTCAGCTTGATCTGTCGGGTGCTTGATTTGTTCGAACCGCCGTGCCGATTCCGGAGCTGGGAATATGCTCATTTCCGCGAAGCGGTGGCGGCGAGGACGCACTTTGATGGCACCGACGGGCGTTCCATCACCCCCGGGCAGCGCCGCCATTGCATCTCGACTCATCACGCGCGCCGTTCCCAGCCTCCTCGTAGGCCGATGCTTCCCCCCTCCTCTCGATCCAGGCCGCGCCTAAATGCAAATCGGACGGTTCCCGTCCAGCCAGAAATCAACTAATCAAGGCCTTCAGGGTTCGATCCCGTTCCTCTGGCTCTCCCCTAGCTTCCTGGCCAAACGGTCGAACACCTCAACGGCAAACACACCTCTCCGCCAATGCGCGCTCTACTCCGCCTCCGGCGCCGGCTACCTCTGCCCCTCACCGCGCGGCTGTCCTTCTCCTCTTCCGAGCCCCACGAGATCCCCACCATCTACTCCTTCCTCCAGCCCTCCATCTTCGCGCCGCGTCCCAGGCCGCAACCGCCGCCGCCGCCCCCACCCGCGGCCCATGACACCGCCCCCAGAAAGACGCTCCCCGTTGCCGACGCCGAGGCCCTAGAGTCCGACCTCCTCGCCGCCGTCGCGGAGGACCGCACGGACGACGCGTGGCTCGCGTTCAAGTCCCTGGCCGCGTCCTCCCGCCCGCCCTCACCCCCCGCCGCCGCCGCGCTCATCTCCCACCTCGCCGGCGCCGGGGGCGCGCACCACCGGCTCGGCCTCAAGCGCGCCTTCGCCGCGGCGGTATTCCTGCTGGAGAAGAGCCCGCACGCGGCGCCCGTCCCGGAGCCCGCCCTCGGGGCGCTCTTCTCCGCGCTCGCCGCGGCGGGCTCCGCCGCGCCGGCGCTGGCGCTCGCGCGCGCGATGCTGCGATGCGGGCGCCGCCTCCCTGCGTTCCCCGTCTGGGGCCACCCCCTGATCGAGCTCACCCGCGATGACGCGGGCGCCTTCGCGGCGTTCCTCAAGGTGTTCGACGAGGCCTGCAAGCTCGTGGTGGGGAGAAGGCTCTGGCTGAGGCCGCGGCGATGCGCCCTGACCTTGCTGCCTGTAATGCTGTCCTTGCCGGTTGCTGCCGGCGGCTTGGTTCGGTGGCTGATGCTGAGAGGGTCCTGGAGACTATGTCAGGCCATTGGGGTGTCTCCAGACGTAGAGAGCTTTGGTTCCCTCGCCTTCTTGTATGCTTGGAGAGGTGTTTCCAGCCGGGTCGATGAGCTCGATACGTTGCTTGATGCTCTGGGATTCATCAAGAAAGGATTTTTCAAGAATCTGGTCAGTGGGTACCTAAAATCTAGCAACTTTCGAGTCGGTTTCATCGCTTATTCTCCGTGCAGTGAAGGAGCACAGAGTTGGGTATGGAAATGTATTTGATCAGGAATCTTACAGTGAGGTTGCTCAGTGCTTTGTTGATCATGCGAGGATTAGAGAACTAGCATCAGTTGATCATCCAAGCACAGGAGATTGAGCTCACCCAACAACCTATGCCAGTTGAGGATTCTGTTGGGTTTGGGATTGTCAACGCTTGTGTTGAAGCTCGGCCTATTGAACAAAGCCCATAGCATACTCGATGAAATGACTGCTCAAGGAGCTTCTGTAGGGCTTGGTGTGTACTCCTCGATCTTGAAAGCATATTGTAAGGAACAGAAGACTGCAGAAGCTGCACAGCTTGTGGCAGAGATTAGTGCAGCAGGGCTTCAACTTGATGCGGGTAGTTATGATGCTCTTATCGATGCTTCCATGACAGCCCATGATTTCCAGTCCGCATTTGCTCTTTTCAAGGACATGAGGGAGGCAAGGACTACCAGAACTTAGGTCAAGTTATCTCACTATAATGACAGGCTTGACAGAGAACAACAGGACCTGGCCTCATGGCTTCATTCTTGGACTCAGGTGGTTGATGACCCGAGAATAGAGATTGCTACACATGATTGGAACTCTATAATACATGCTTTCTGCAAGGTCGGGAGGTTAGAGGATGCTAGAAGGACATACCGAAGGATGGTATTCCTTAGATTTGAACCAAATAATCAGACATACCTTTCACTTATCAATGGGTATGTCTCAGCTGAGAAGTATTTTAATGTGCTCATACTATGGACAGAAGTGAGGAGGAAGGGGACTGAATTCAACCACGAGTTAATTGATGCCTTTCTGTATGCTTTGGTGAAAGGAGGGTTCTTTGATATGGCAATGCAGGTGATTGACAAGGCGCAAGAGTTCAAAATATTTCTTGATAAATGGAGGTACAAGCAAGCATTCATGGAAACCCACAAGAAACTGAAAGTGGCAAAGCTAAGAAAGCGAAACTTCAGGAAAATGGAAGCGCTGATAGCTTTCAAAAATTGGGCTGGTCTCAATACATAACACCGCAACCTCGATTTATCAACCTGTCATGTTTTATGGCTGAATTCATCATCTTCAGAAAGCTGTAGCAAGGGCTATGGATCTTTAGAGATGGTCAAGTAAAGCAGCTGTTTAGCTGTGATAAGTTTGTAACAAGGTTAGATAAATTTGTGTGCTTGTGTTCTCTATGGTGTTTATAGGAATAGATGTTTACTTTGTACTTTATAGATTTATACTGACCTGTCTATGTGCTAGTTTTCCATAGGGTTCGGTTCTGACTCCAGAGCATTTATTAGGATTACCGAAATGGATCAATAACCAGTTTCTCTTGAAATACTTCGCGTGGGGTGCATTTTTTTTTAGTTTGGTGGTAAAGGAAATGAGATGTCATGTGATGTTTTGTTCATTTGATCGATTTCACTATCAGTTCATGTCATTTCAAACATTTCACTGCCCACTTAACATTCTGAAATTAGTTTGACTTACTGCTTGTTAATTTCATGGAAAACCAACTTCAGGTATGAAGCATCATGCATAAGGAGTTCATCTGGAGAAAGATTAAAAAAATATATACAGACTATAGCAGCAATTTTCCTGTGGGTGTTTTCTCTTGTGGTGGAAAAGTAAAATTAGGAATGACCATCACAGCCGACGAATCACGCGGTCCAACATTGCTCTGCTGCTATCAACTCCGGCATATAAACCAACGACTCACAGATTGGTCAATCGCCAGTTTGATGTTCTACCAGACAAGCGGAAACTTATCACACAATATAAAACCAAAGTAACTTAAGGTTCTAACACAGCATGCATACCAAATCAAAGTAGCTTAAGGTTCTAGGATAACATGCATACCGAAACAAAGTAACTTAAGGTTCTAACATAGCATGCATACCAGATCAAAGTAACTTATGGTTCTAACATAGCATGCATACCAAATCAAAGTAACTTATGGTTCTAGCATAGCATACATGATGAGTCCACATAACACAAGTTTGGTTCCACTAACATTATTACAGGCTCTTGATACAAGAGCAGTTCCGCATCATGGTAGGCGGAACGAGGACTAAGATAAAAATAATAGTAAATGGTATTGCCGGGAGAAAATGCAGGCGATCAAAGCTGATGGACTCCCTCAAATTTCTTGATTTCAATATCAGCCTCCAAGAGCATTGGATCTCCCTCTTCTCCCTACGGAAAACAACAAGAGGTGACTGAGGGTGGCTCCGCCATTATTCAAGTTTCACTAATAACAAACATCAATGAAGAGGGGTACCTTGCTACTGTCTAGTTGGTAGACGGGGACCTGTTATAGAAAACAGGGTGGCTGTTCAGCAGCGTGTCTTTGATAGTTGCAACGTTTTGCGTCATGATCTTGATCGCCGACGACACTGACCGAGGGCACAGGCCAGTCCCACGCGCCAGCTTCATCAGAATCTGGAACCCTGCAGTCATCACAGTGCCCCCAGCCTCTCCAATTGGGGAGCCTAACTTCTCAGGGTCAGGGAGGGGAACAAGGGAGAAGCCGGCGGGGAAGAGTATAATGCTGCTCATCGCCTGTTCGCCGCCCGGGCTCGTGATCAAATCCATCACGTGTTTGTCAAGAGAAGAGTAGACCATGAATGATCCAGATGCGTCATAGCAGCTGTTCTGGAGGACCGTCATGGTTTGCTTGTTTGCCCCGGTGCCATGCTGGTCCATTGCAATAGTCAAGTGAGATGAAAATGGCCAGTGAAATCACAATTCTGAAATAGTCAAACAGCACCCAGTGTGAGTGCTTGGTGATGTTCTGGTACCTTGACATGCAGGATGGAGACGCCATCTTCACTACCGACGCCATTGGCAACACGAACTTCCTCCTTCACGCAGCCTCCATTCACCAGGACATCCCACTGCCATCACACATCGATAAGCCAACTTGATTTCAGACAGAGGCTGTATTGTTGCACTGTCTCCGGAGAGACTGTGTTCGTTGACATACCTTGACACGCAGTAGGTTGTTCTTGAGCAGGTCGAACACCTTCCTCATGGGCATATCCAGCGGGAACGTCGCGCTCGCACCCACGACTGCAGTGTTGATGCTGTCGTCATTCCTCCTGTACACAATCCTGATGTCTTCCTCCGTACCCTCGCCGCACTGGACGCTCCAGATGTCCGCAGGGAGGCCGGTGATGCTGCCGGTGAAGTTTGCAAGCAGGTTGTCTGCCAGCTTCATGATGGTCTGTCTTCCCTTTGCAGTGACTGAAACCCAAAAGGCAAGGAGATAAGTTTGTTTCTTTGATTCAAGTTGGTAGCGAGAGTGTCAGATAGTAACCAGATAATTATCAGGTTGTCATTACCGTTCAGGCTACAGTTGGTGACATGGCACACGTCCCTGAGTCGCGCGCACTGTCGAGCCATGCTCATCACATAGCGCCTGGCGCCGAAGAGGAGACCGTTCAGGGATGTCTGGAAGAACTCATGAGTGCCGCTGTCATCTACTCGTACGTGCTCGATGACTGTGACCTGTGAAGAAGTTTTAGAAACGTGTCAAACATGGTACAAAATAGGGGTAAACTTTAACTTCCAAGCCTTTCCCTGGCTGTCATACCTTGCAGCTATTGTGCCTTATAGGCTGAATCAGTACTCCTGATGGCATCTTTCGGCACTTGGCACCGCCGTCCAAAGACACGTCGACGACAGCCATGCCTCCATGTTCCAGCTTCTTGCAGCAGCGCAGGAACGTGCATTTCCTAGCAGGCACCAGGGGCGATGGGAACACCAGCTCGACAGTTACCTGTCGTTTTCAATGCAAAAGAGCAAGACAGTCTGTGAGTAACAGCTCAGAGGACGGTTACTGTTTACCTGTGCACTGTATTTTCACATATAAGTTACTAAGCTGCTTCTCTCTGCTAAATTGATAATGAAACAATCCATACCAGCTGCATAGCCCCATCGTAGCATGCCTCGCTGTTCTCAGGCCAGTTGTACACCCTGGTGGTCACAGCACTTGACATGAGTCCAGGGAAGATTGTTCCATATCTCTCCTGCAGTCATTTCAAACTGAGTTCAGATTGCAAATCCACAATAGTATTAGCTTTTATCAGTAACATCACACTCACAGGATCCATTAGAAATGCTACAATGCTTCTAGCGTCCAGCATGACCACAGCATTGGCACGGGTAGCCTCTGTCTTTAATCCAATAGTACCGACACTGAACTGCCCAGGAAATGTCTGGGCATATGCAATCTTGTTCAGTACTTCGGATGTACCACCAGGTACAGCCAGCCACAGAGGGCCGCTGGAGTCCGCCAAAATGAAAAACTCATGCGCCGCGTTGTTGGCTAGTTCAGTAATCGCTTGTATGTCATCTTGCATTACAAAGAAATTTTCTGACGAGGACTCAAGATTGAATGCACGGGTAGGTGAAGCCCTCCTAGTTTCATTGTCGATACGCATCTGCCAAGAAAAGATGCAACATTAACAGAACTCGAGGTACAGACTACAGACTTCACAATATTTTGCAACTTGAGATGTGATCTCTCGCTCTGACAAGGAGTAGGCCCTGTTCGCTTGGCTTATCGGCCCAGCGTAGCAGATTTTTTTCCTCACAGAACACTTTTGACAGCCACAGTGTTGGTTGTGAAGAGTGAAAATGAAGGATTTACTTCAGACAATGAATTATATGTTGTACCTGCAACTCTTGCTGCAGCAACTGATTGTGCACTTTCAACCGTTCCAGTTCTTTGAAGATCTGGATTTGCTCTGGATCATTAGTGCACCTGGGACAGAAAGCATTGCTATGTGCCTGCTTAAACATGTTATTTTCTTCCCTCAGCATTTCATTCTCCACTTTCAACCTGTAGTTCTCTTCTCTTCCACTTAAATGCTGTTTGTGCCAACAAAACGGAGAATGGTTAGGGGTTCCAAGTGGTGAAATAGCTCGAGTATGAATATGAAGATATGTCAAGTTGTACGACCAGTGTTATTGCCTCTGGCATGCATATAACTCTTGCTTTGAACTAGTGGTACAACCAAGTCATTAACAGTTACTGCCTCCGTTCTAAAATTCAGGGTGTGTTTTAGCTTTGTTCTAAGTCAAGCTTCACAAACTAAAACAACCTACATTTTGGAACAGGAGGAGTAATACTTAGAAGGTTTTATTATGCGTTGCTAATGACCAACTTTATCATGGCAAATTGTAATGGTGCAGTACTGACCTTTACATGGGTTCTCTTGTTCTGGAACCAAAACTTCACTTGATGCAATCCAAGGCCAGTCGTCACCGCTAGCTGCCTCCTTTGCTTTTCATCAGGGTGTGCACAGACACTAAAGAAACTGTTTGTTCAACAACAATAAAGAAAAGACAGATGATAATATTTCAAATAAAAGGTAATTGATAGAAAGGAAATATTGAGTTTTAGAAATAACTCAAGGATACGGCCATTAGGTTGAAATAACTCAAGGATACGGCCACTAGGTTGACTTGCACTTTCAGCAAAGTATTTATTACCCTGTTTATTTTAATCTAAATGAATGGAGAAACTTCTAAAGTTTTAATAGATATAAAACTACTTAATTTGCATTAAATAAATATCTAGTGGATTTGCTATCAAATTAACGTCACTATTTTGATAAATAACACAACAGTCAAAGATGGTGCCGACATGCTGCGCTTCATTGAGAAAGAACAAATAGAAAGGGATATCTCTAAACAAATAATATAAATTTATTTGATGCACTGTTAACTTCTAATAATGGATGATGTATTTGCTAGGAACCATACCTCTCGAGTATTTCTGACTGCTGGCTGGTGAGCCTGTGTAGGCACCTTTTCTTTGGCTGTGAACCATCCTGACCATCACCGGGGCCCTCTTCACGACCTTTCTTGTTGCTGATCAAGATGCCATGTAGTTCTTGAGACTGATTGCTTGAGTTCTTTTCATATGTTCCATTCTGGTAAAGCAACAATACAAAGTTTTACAGTCCAAAAGGTTAATTTAAAACATAGTACCAATAAGCAAGTATGAAAACATACAAGGCACTGCTGGGAAATTATTGCACATAGTTATTTAGATCCTTGAACTTTCAACATCTACTACTGTGTTACATCTTTCCAAACATCTATGACAAAACACTATTCATTAGTTTAAACCTATGTTGAATAGAAATGCCATTCCGCTGCTTTGGATATTTACGTGGTAAACATTCTAAAAAAATCATGTTTATAATGACTATTTTTCCCAAAAAAGCATAATATATTGCACAGAGCATGAAAAAGGAATAAAAATGAAAGTAAATCACAGACATAGCCTTATTTAATGCCGGATAACTATTAATTGAAGTTACCACACAACTATTTTTAAACAATTGCATATCTGAACACCATCTGAACACTTGACCTTGTCAGATAAAAGCAATCTGGAAGTATGGAATTTAGTATTAAATTCAATATAAGAGGAGAGACTACTTAGACATTTAGAAACAATATTTTCTTGTGGAAAAGTTAACTAACATGGGAATATATATTGACTACAAGGATGCAATCAGCATTTTAGAAAACAATAAAAGAACTACAGCACTCAACCATATATTCAAAAGCAAATATTGTGGAGATTAGGGAGAGAAATATATTATTCAGAAGTAGTTTATTTTTTTTTCTCGAACAAGAAGTAGTTTAAAATGATAAATCCAAAGTAATTAAGAGACTTAATTAATTTTGTCCATCCTGGAGAAACAAAACAACAATCCAGCAATGAACTTTGACAAAACGAGACAAAGGGAGTTTAAAGGAAATCAATAGGAACAAAAGTGTCAAACTAAGAAAAATCCAAGTGATATACTACAACATCTTGTATGAGAAAATATTGAACAAAGTTACTATAGCAACAAAAAGATTGTGCTCTTATGCTTCTTTATCTTGTCAAAATCTTTATTCGAGGAAAAAGATCTAAAAATCCTTCTCAATAAGAAACAAGTAAGTCCAACAAAAGAAGTATATTAGGAATTGCGTAAGAATCAAACCGTTTTTGATGAAAGCCTAGCGCCGGTACCAAGAGGTCCCATCAAAGATGGGTCGTCGATACCATCAGTAGACCCCATCAAAGATAGGTCAGTTCCCGAAGGATCATCTATCCCCATCTTCGTATTCAAATATAGAACCTATAACTTGTTCAAGTGTTTGCTTCGGTTAGCCTCTCCTCTCCTAGCATTCCACTCGCCTTTGCCCCTCCCCCACCCCACCCCTCTATTTATAGGGGCACCCTCGATGTAATTTTTTACTCCATATGGTCCTCACATTGGCATAACACTACATGAGCATGTGATTTGGTTGATTGTGTAAATATAATAATAATAAAGTAACGCTCGCCAGAGGAGAGAGAAACAAGGTAAGCATGTGAGAGATATCTCTACTTGCTTTTGTTTGTATGTGTATTTATATAAATTTATAAGCAGCTAAGGATAAAAATATAATAAAAGGGGCTAATTAATTCCAGCTTCATTTACCCGTGCATCATCAAAGTAAAAATGTACTGAGGAAGATTAGAGGTGCGAAAAAATAGGAAAACTTATATTAGGTGGTGACACCTTGAGTAAAGTTGTAAGCGTGCTGTAGTTATCTCATACTAGTTGTCTCCTAGCCAGCTAGCCTATTATAGTAGTATAATAAATACATAGCAGGATGAAAAAATAGAAATGTGAAGATGAAGGGGGAAGGTAAAGAATAGAATAATCCTTTGGTAAAAAAGAATAGAATAATAAAATAAAATCAAGGAAATCACACTTGATATCACAAAGATATCAAAGAAATATAAGATCTCACTTAATGTTAGAAATAGAAAATATTTTATATTTCTTCTCAAATGCTTCGCGTATCTTAGAGATTATAATAGGCAAATTGAAGTTTTTTTTAGCAAGTTCACAACTTCTAAAATGCAACCATAATCAACATAATTATATTGTAATGGGTTCTTTGTAATTACTGGGTGATTACACAAGATTGCATCCTAGGTGAATGCCTATCGTAGAGTTCCTCATTAACAAATTGAACATAATCACGTGAAAATGCAAAAATTATATGCATATTTTCTAAATATAGTTTTTTCACGGCTTCAAGTGGTAGAGCCATGTAGATGAATAAAAGAAAACAAACTTGATTGCAGCTAAGAAACTTGCACGGACATTATCTAATGAAAATTTTCTTACAAATACGAGCTCCTACTAATTACCAAGTCAGCATGGAGTATGAAACCTAATAGGAAAATATTGTGCCAATAATCTAAACTATACGCATGTTGGGCCGCTCGGATATGATCCTTGGGTGTTTTGTTGGGCCATTTAAAGGTAACGTTACGAACTAGGCCGCTAAAGGAAGCACAATGATCTTTCAAGTTTTTAAGGAACAGTGCATTGTCGTATTGGGCCGTCCGCGGAGAGTGTTGGATTACCCTCAACCGAAATCGTCGCGGCCTTTCCAAAATTCTATTGGATATTGGGCTCACCATTACGAGGACACAAAAGGCGACTTGTCTAGTATTCCATCTAATAAGGTGGTTTTTTATAAAAAATGCGTGAATATTTTCCTATGTCAAACTCATTATTTTCACGTTCTTTTTTACTAGACCATATATATGCTCTATGAATTTGTATGGTGTGACACTGTCAATATATATATATATCCAACTTCCATTATTGCTTAGTTTCCATAGATGTTTTCATGCAGATTGATGGGTTCAAAGTTTCTTTTTCCTTTCCAAGAAACATCATGATTTATGGAAATAAGCCTGAAGAGAAAATCCATACAAGAACACATATATAATTGTCACCGTGCAAACATTAAGTTGAACTAAAATCATATTAATCAATCTCCAGCAGCATTGAATTGATCAACAAATACATTACATCAACATTTTGATAACATTATTACACATTAAAAACAAGTTAACTCAATCAATCGGCATATACATCGATCGATACATATAATGTGGGTAATAAGCGCGCGCATCCGGCCATTTTAAACAAAACCCACACATTTCAAACAAGCGCGTAGAACAGCGCTCCAACGGCAAGCGCGGCGGTGCCGGCAAGTCCCGCCACCTTGGGGGCCGCGGCACTCGGTGGCGGCGGGTAGGACGCCGGCGATATGTCGATGCCGAAGGGCGGCGGCGGGGAGTTGGCCGAGAACGGGCCGTTGGGCGACGGCGGCAGCCCCACGGGCGGCTGGGTGTCGTTGCCGACGGCGGCGCGGTCGGCCATGACGACGACGATGAGCTTCTCGCCGCGGTTGCAGTTGTCCTTGTTGCCGCTGATGAAGTAGTAGGGGCCCGAGCGGGTGAAGGTGAACACCGTGTTGCCGTCGGAGAAGGTGTCCATGGGCGCGTTCGTGTTGCAGCCATCGTAGGCGCTCTTCTCCACGAGGAGCACCGAGTCGCTGCCGGCCTGGTACGTGAAAGCTGCATGCATGTGCACGGCGGGAGCAGCAGTCAAAAACTTGAGCCACAGTAATCAATGAGAGTAATCAAAATTGGAAAGACTAATGGCAACTTTTAACAGCAAGAGTTTTACTTTGTACTGAACAGTAAAATCTTGCCATTACTTTGTTACTGCCATCATTAGCGCTGCAATTAGCAAAGCCTCGTGTTTACGCACGCCGATTGCGTCACGGCAGGGCCACGGTAAGTTGAGGAGGGTATCCAAAATCAGAGAGCGCAGGCCATAGCCACAGCAATACGTCATTCTATCCTTGCATTTGTCTCTTTCCAAATTACTCAGCCCCGAATTCAATTCCGGGGCGATCCCCGTTGAGCCGCCCACAATTTTCAGCGGTGCGGTTGGGAAGTGTAGAGAAATGCTGAGATGGGGAGTTAGGATTAGGGATAGAGAGCGTTACAGGAATCTTGCACATATTTAGCATTTTAAAATGTACCAAACGAGCATGCCTGCCTGCGTCCTAGAAAGTCAGGCTTGAGAACCTTCACTCGCACGCAAATGGACATGCATCCCGCAGGCCGCCTGCGGCATCCCCCTGCCGCCCACAACGACAAGTGTGCGCAAATCAAATCCATGCAAAACTGGCAAACGAATGCTAGCGTATCCGGCTCAGATTTCAAATGCATTCAAGACATGAACTGGAGGAGGATATACCCCCGCAGGTCTGCAGGGCATTGATGCGCAGGCAGCAAAGCAGAAACTGGAGGTGACCATGCATGCCAAGCAAATCCGCAGGCAGGCGGGGAGACCGGGAGGGAGTTGACAACTCAGTACTCACAGATGGCGTCACCGACGCGGAAGCGGTTGCGCTGCGCCCAGGCGTTGTACGCGTTGGTGGTGGCGTTGGCGTTGGCGGGCTGCGCGGGGACGCGCCACTCGCCCGTGCCGCCCGCCTTGAACACGAACGCGGACGCCGTGGACGGCGCCGACGCAGCCACCAGGCACGCCAGGAGCGCGCACCGCATCATCGTTGCCACCATCCGCCCGTGCGCCATCGAGCCGACCGGTGCCGGGTGCCTGCGGCGAGACAAAAACCCTGTGCACGCGCAAGCAGGAAAAAAAAAAAACCCAAACAACTAGGGAGCGAGCGTTTGGGCTTGTCTAGCGCTGGATGGCTGCTGCTGGATCGATCGTTCAGGGTGGCTCGGGGTCGGCACGGTTATAAACGCGACGAAAGTGTGGTCGCGGCGCACGGTTCTTTTCGTAAAAGCTAGGGAACGTGAGAGCTGGGAAGAGGAATATTTTTCCAGCGCTTTATGCGCTCGTGTCGCCCTGCATGGCGTGATGTTAGGTTCTGTAATATGTTTTCGGCTGGCAAGAGAGAGTGTTCGACGGAAGCTATGCTTTGCTTTCGTACAATGCCGAGGAATATCCATGCCTTGGGTGCTACACATACGCACTGATACACAGTTCATCATTTCAAGTATCCATCAGGCGGGTCTTCAAATCAAACCGTGTGAAATTAAAAAGAGGAGGGTCGATCGGACTAGCGTAATAATGTAGACCAAGACATGGATTTTGTGCATTTACGTAG